>JALJCO010003961.1:0-642500 GCA_023101725.1 Atherinomorus stipes | reverse complement strand
GAGATAAATTAGGATTTGCTAGATGTATTTTCAACATCAAAGTGTGTTTTTAGAAAGACAAAAACATCTGCAAAGATCAAAAATCTAATGTGCTGAGCAGGTGATAGTGTTGCTTGATTGGACCTGTCAGCATGCAAATACCGCATAATTAAAATTAAACACAGGGCTCAGCTGGATCTCATCAGAATTACATTAGTTTGAATGCAGCCATGTTGACCCTGACATTGATAAAAAAACAAGAACAAAAAAAGATCTTACATTTCATCAGGAGTATTGACACTCAAGGCATTCCTTGTATATTTGGAAGTGACTTTAGCAACTCAATTTGCAGGTTCCTGCAACCCTCCATTACCAACAACACCTTCCGTTGATCTGCACAGAAGTTTACAGGTGCCTCCAGAGAAGGATAATTCCAGCCTTGCAACATGAAGTGTAATAAAGCTGTCAAACACTACTTTAATCACAGTGTTAGTGTTATAAATGTAATATGCATGTTTCCCTACCTCATGTTGTCAAAAAAACAAAATGGATCTTAGAATTTTAACCTTGTTAAACATGATTTCACTCATAAATATCTTGTCATTTTTAACTGGATTTAAGGTGTAATATTGCTTAGCAGTCCTGGTCAGTACGAGCTGAGGGATTCGCTCCATGGCGCTCCGCTCATGAGTGCCAGGTCTTTTTAATGACTCCTGAACACAACCTGTTTTACAACCATTTTCCCTTTCATTTCCTGTCTGGATGACCCAAACCTCTCTGGAAGGCAGCTTGTAACATATCCCTGACTTGGTTTGGACACCATTTCTGCCCTTAATTTGTAGACAGGATGTTTAACCGGACCACCTGGAGGGTCACTAGGAAAGGGGCCCAAGGGTGATTTTCCCCAGATGGTTCAACATCAGTGCATTCACCCCAGTGTTGACTGAGATGAAAACGGCATTACACCATAAGGCTCATCGCTGATTGAGTGTTTTGCTGCAGCTGAAAGATTAAATGATCCTCTGTGGGTTTAACTTTTTTTTTTCCCTTTTCTTTTTTTCTTTCTTTTTTTTTTTTTTTTAGCTTTTTTATGAAGCAGTAATGCATTACACAAAAGGGCATTACAAAAGACAAATGTTTAGGCTCTGTTTCTTTTTTTTAGATCATAACCTACTCTTTAGAAATGCAAAGATCTGAAGGACATTAGTAGTTGGAAAAACATTTACTAAAACCTCACTCTGTAAATCTAATTAGTCAATAAAGCCATTCTAACCATTGCAAAAGTGAATAATGAAACTATCAACACTAATTTTCTTCATCAGCTGTTGCAGCACTTTTCCCTCAAAATGTGCAATTTCCTCTGTAATTTCACTTTAGCCTAAAAACAGCTTTCAAATTTCCAGTTTATTATGGAGCTTTCCAGATGATAAATGACAAGCATGTTCGGGGTGAGATCTGCCACACACAATCTTGCTCTGTACAGTACATGTGCAGTCCCCACTGTGAGGGAAATAAACTTGAAAAGCCTGCAAGTGGAGCAATGAAGGAGTGTTTGAAAGATAAGGGCTGCCAGGAGCTTCGTTTTAATGTTTTACTGGCACAGAGTACCAATTTTCAACATACCTCTATCCTCAAGTGCTCATTAAAGTAAAAATTACACCAGTTAGAGGCTTATAAACTGCTGTATCGCAGCAGCTTGACGGCCTGACAGCCGTTCCTGTTTCCCTGGACAGGCTTCTGTACTCTAGTGATGGAGCAACACTTTAGATCCAGAACTGCTGAGCCACAGCTATACTTACAAGGTATAAAGATAACAGTAATTATCAGGTTGTCCATCGTCTTACCTGTGCTAGAGAATCTGCACTACGCTGTACACAGCTGCCCCAGCAACGGTAAGTATAACCCTCCTGCAGAGCCGAAGTCTTCAGCTCAAGTGACAGAAGCTTCATACCATGGATGAGGGTGGAAATAGATGATCACTGGGTAGGAAAAGGGTGTGAGTTCTTGGTACTGGGTCAACTTTCACAAATTCAATTCTAGGTTTAGATTCCACTTTTAGATCTTTCAGTGTAGCCAATAGTTTGCCTTTTTTATCTAAAAAGTCTTGATGAGGTTCCTATCTTGGCATGTATTCATTTGATTTTCATATGTAAGAAAATCGGAGTAGCCAAAATAAACTTACTCGCCGTTTTCTTCAGTACACTTTGCTAGGACTGGATTTCACCCATATTTTCCCTCAGAACTGCATCCGTTTTTGGTGGCATACATTCAAGAAGGTGTCAGAAACATTCCTTAAGATTTGGCATCACACAGTTGCAGGAGATTTGTCGGCTGCACAGCCATGATGAGAATCTCCTGTTCCACCGCATCCTGTTGTCTTTCCATCATCTCCAACCAGTCTGCCCATTCTGACATCAACAAGACATTCTGGTCCAGACAACTGCTGCTCACTGGATATTTTCTCCTCTTCAGACCATTCTTTGTAAACCCCAGAGATGTTGTATGTGGAAATCCCAGTAGACCAGCAGTTTCTAAAATACTCAGACCAGCAACCAGGCAGTTGAGCAGACAGTCCAATAACTACAAAGTTGGTGGTTTGAATCCTCATTCAGTCAATCTGTTGTGTCCTTGGACAACAGACTTTATCCTCCTTGCCTCCAGTGTCAGCATCATTGGTCTATGAATGTGTATGAACATTTGGTGGTCCAACAGGCTGTTGATTGGCGGCTATGCCTCCATCAGTCTGCCTCAGAGCAGCCATGGCTACGCAATCATCACAACCAAGTATGAAAGCTGTATGAATGAATAATGGATTAATTGTAGGCGCTTTGGGTGCCTTGAAAAGCTCTATATGAATCTAATCCATTATTATTATGTCCCCTTTCTTTCTCATCCTGATGCTCATTCTGAACTTCAGCAAGTCGTCCTGACCATGTTTAAATGATCAAATGGATTAGGCTGCTAGCATGTGATTGACTGGCACGAGTTTGTTAATAAGCAATGAAATAGGTGTACCTAATAAAGTGGCAGGTTTGGGTATATGAAAGTGTATGTCAAGACTACTGAGGTCCAATGTTCTGGAGCAATAAATACCCCCCAAATAATACAATTTACTTTAACGACAAGGAAAATTGGCTCATATTAATTATCTACTTAATCTTCCAGTCAAAGTTTTATATCAGCACATCCAATGTCATTTAAAGGATAACTTTCTTTTTTTCAACCTGAACCTTATTTCTAGGAGTTTATACGTGTATTTACTCACTGGTAAAATTTCTGCATCACTTTGACTCCTTTGGGTGATATTTAGATTATCATCCCTCCAGTGTACATCCATATAAGGCCTGGATCAGACAGGCCAGACAGAGACGTCACGGAAAGTTGCTCTCTGTTGTGCCTGATTCTGTGTTGTTGGATCGCAGAATGTCGCGTCTTTGCTCCGTGTAGTGTGACATAATCAGTGATTGGTGATTTGGTGTCTGCGACGCTTCACGACTGGCATGTCAGAATTTTTTGGGTTTGTCCACCTACTGTGACATGTCCTGTCACTTGTTCCTACATATTGACCAATAGAAGGACAGTGCGCACCTCGATTCCACCAATAACCAGAGAGACCGCTCAGTAACGCTGGTACACAAACAACAAGAGAGATTTTTGGAGCTGTGGCATCAGTTTCCATGCCTCTTTGATGTGCCCTCAAGAGACTGATTGAAAAAAAAAAAAAAAAGAGACTGATTGACAGATGCTTGTCCGCCTCCCCGTCTCGTGCTGTCTCTTGCGACACCACATGATGATCAGATGGTTGTTGTGTCTAGTGCCACTCTTGTAGTGTGACCACACGCGAGTTACAAGACACCGTCTGATTTTATGACACAGTGTCTGTTAATCTGACATAGTGACCATTGTGAACGAGGAAAAATATTGTGTAGTCTGATCCAGGCATAATGGGAGAGATGGGGCAGCCTCTATATAAGCCATTATCTGCAGCAAAACTCCTTCATTTCACCAATACTTTAAGTAGAATGAACGAACAAACGAGTAGTATTGTCCTGTGAGTTGAGAGTTATCTCTCTGTTAGTTATTGGAGGGTTTCTCTACACTCTACAGGCCGCGCATGCGCTGCTGCCGTACAGCTGAGAAGATCAGCTTGCTGCCCAGATGCAAACAAACTCTGAACTAAACTCCTAGAAATAAGGTCCAGGTTTAAAAAAAAGAAAGTTATCCTTTAAGGTAAACATCTTGTAAACACCACACTGCTACGCATCTTTAAATGGCTGAGCAGAATGAGTAACATGTACAATGAAATGATAACTATGGATGAAGGAGAGACTTGAGCCCCGTTTCCACCAGCGGGTCTGGGTCGGGTCGGGCCGGATCGGTCCACGTTTTTTTGCGTCTCCACAGATAAAAACTGGGACGGGTACCCTTATATCCGACCCGACCCGGACTACTTTTTTGGCACCCTTCGGTAGGGGTACTGATCTAACCGATCCGGACCAAAGAGGTGGAGCTAACACACAGCAATCAGCTGATTCATTGAAAAATCCGCCACTTCCCGCGTGACCCAGCGTAAAAACAAAGCCGGGGTGACTCCTTTCTGTTTCTGTCACGTGTGGCGCCGGTGTTTTGGTTAAACGGCGTTACATGGCGATGAAGTCACACAATCACGTAGCAGCGCTGTCCAGCTAATTCTCCGCCTCCAGAATAAGGGTACAGGTTGCTGTGGGGACACAGCGTGAAATCAACACATCCGTACCCAAACCCACCCGATCCGGCCTGGCCCGGCCCGACCTGACCCAGACCCGCGGGTGGAAACGAGGCTTTAAAGTGCTGATGACACGTTTTTTGACATTTTTTGCCATATTTTATCGACCAAAACATTCTTCATGATGATCTATGTAACAGAAACAAGCACAGCTGCATTGATGTGTTATTGGAAAACATTGCTACTTTTCAGCACACCCGACCAGACTGTGGCGCTGTGAGCGACGTTTGACAGAGTCTTTACAGCTCATTTAACATTGAAGTCAATGGCTTCATTGTGGTTTTTAAGTTCCTTTTCCAGTTTTACAGACAAACAGTAATGACTCAGCCTTCAAATTGTATTGACAGTTATTGGTTAAAAGCTCGTAAGTACAGCGTTAGTTTATTTAGGTTTCCTATAGATTTCGAATTTTACTTTGAAGAGGATAAAGAAGCAGGTCGGAGTCGGACTCACCGGGAAACAGTAGGTAGCAGTAGGAGCTCTCTGCACGTCTCTCCTGTCTACAGTTTACTGGAGCTTCAGGAACCAACATGTCGAGACCCCTAACTCAATGAAACTGTGATCATGTTCTCTGGAATATTCTTTTTCAACCATCGTTGCCTCATCAGATCGGTCATACAGCTACCGTATTGGCAGACAGCTGCTGCTCGGTTATATGAACGTCTCCGGTCATCAGATCTCCTCCAGCTGCTTCTAAAGATGCATCCTTCCCTCCATCGTCATCCTTATAAACGGGAACTATTTAAAACTCGACTGGAACCATGTAAGTTGTTATCTTTTCATTTTTTAAAGGCTAATTATTTATAGCAGCTAGCTCGCAGCTAGCCGTTAGCGCTAACGCAGGGAACGAGTGCCTCGTTTCTGTCACGCCTGGCTCTATCAAACCGGTTCAGCTCCTAAACAGTTGTGGGTCTGCTTGTGCTGTTCTGGGTCGCTTCTTAGAGTTCTGATTTCCCTCAGTGTGGTCTTGAAGGCTTTTAGCTGAATGAGTGGACCTGAGGCTGGAGACAGGCTGGCTACAGTTCTACTCCGGTTCTAGCTTGTAAAATGTGATCCCACCACACAATCCAGTTCCAACCTAGCTGTTCTGGAGCATCTTTCATGTTTTCCACGGCATGAAAGGAAGGATTCAAACCACCTTAGATTGTACATGTACAATGGGAACTCAATGTCGCTGACGACACATCATGGCGGCTAGGTTCGCGACTGAAAAGCTATTAGCATTTAGCCAAGCCTCCTTAACATCGGATATTTACGTAAATACACGTCCGATTAACTTCTTCCTGCACAGAAGTACTTGTTTTGTCTTGGTGTGTTGTTGTATGGCAAAGTTACTTTAAGTTAAGGTTGTGTCATCAGCACTTTAATGTCTACACAGTACATTTACATTTGGAGCTGCTTGGTATCAGTGTGTTGTACATCTAACAAAGACTAATCAAAACAAACAAACAAAAAAAAAAGAACATGTAGTATCAAGGAGAGCACTCAAGCTTTGACAGATTTAGATATAAAAAAGTAAATCTGCACAGGATGTCGAAAATGTAAATGCAGACTCCAGCCTAATAATCATTAACTTGATAGGTTTAAAAGGCCAGTGAAGAAAGAAGGATCAAATATTTTGCATGAAAGAGAAACTAATTTGTGGTTGAGTCGATATACTGGAGTTACAGATGTTAGCTCACAATTGCTAACATTTTTCACAGAATTGTAAAGTCTGCTTTCACATACAGTATCAGTGTGTGTGTGTGTGTGTTTTTTAAGTTGTTCCTTTCAGGGTATTAAGGAGGATACAAAATGGAATGATATGCCTAAAAATCAGCTGAAATGCTGTTAATCAAATCCTACAGCAAATAACCAAAGCAATGGCCTATTTTACAAGGCCAGAAATGCTAAAGCAGGAGAGCGAGGCTACAGCAAGAGAGAAATTACAGACATACTACTAAGTCAGAAAAAGAGGCTTACAGTCCACAGAGCCCTGTGTCTGCCAGGCATCATCTCTGCACTCTTCCTTTGTCAATAATTGGATCTCAAATATTGATGCTAGAGCAGCACAGAGTAAACCACCGACTGCTCTCACAACCTCACATGATTCTGGCCTAACATCCCACCGGGAGTTCCCTCAAAACTCCAGGGATAGATTTCCTCAAATGCAAACAAAAAAACAAAACTGACAAACTTAGCTTAGCTCAGTTTTTTGGCTTGTGTTACAGCTAATGTCATCTAAATGCACTCAAATAAGAAATGAACAACTTTAATATGTCTAATCCCATTTCAGTTTAACTCAGTCCAGTCACAGTGATTATAATCCACAATTACAAAATCTCTCCTGTCACAGATGATGCACATAGTGTTAGAGCAGGGAATCCACAGGGTTATGTAAAAAGACTCTTTTATTGTGATGGGTAGTGGGTCATTTTTAAAAGTCCTCAGAAAACCTTTATTTTTCTTAGAGTTCTGCATTTATGTTGCATTAAATAGACTTAGCTGATTTTCAGATGTGTTTTTGCATTATTTCAGGTTTATACTGTACTTAAAGTAAAACAGCCTGCTGGTTGCATCTTAGGCTCAAACCTGTAGTACAACCCTTTTTGCTGGGTCAGATCAAAGCTGGATTACATTGTCACACCACAAATAACACAAAAATACTTTTTCAGTACCCCTGAATTAGCAGTAATTTTCCAATAACTTTGGAAAAAAAAATTTATATTGTTGCCATCTTCAGTGCTTGCAGGACTATTTTACTCCAAAACGATATTGATGAGAAGGGTCTGCTTTGATGATTGTCACGGAGGCAGAGAAGAAGCCTCCAGGAGTTTAGCTTCATTACTACTGCTATGCCTCATTCAGCAGAGAGCTCCAGCTTTCTAAAGCAGAACTGAATAGAGATTCTGATTGTGAAGGTTAAGTTCTTGTGTTGGGTAAACTTTCAAATACAGTAATTGCCAAAATACCTCAGTGCAGAGTGAAGAATCTAGTAGATGAGAAAGAGGCTGGGTCCAGTCTCAGCAGAGCTGTATCCTGTTGAAGGCGTTATAGAAGATGTGTCTCTCAACAATTTTTGCAATATTCTGTAAAACTGGGTTCACTACTCCATACGCTATGATTAATTAAAAGCTTTGAATACGTATATAAATATTACCATACATCAGCTGTGAAAGTAATGGGGCTGAAAAAACATCCACCAATCATCTCTGCATTCCTTAACTTTATCATTGGTCTACTGGCCCATCACCACTTTTACTACCGTAAGAACATGTAATAGGCGAGACTGATCAATGAGAGTGATTGATTGGCGCGAGTAATGCTGTGACCCGAAAGCTGACTCGTCTGACATTTACAGTAGGTAGTTAACAATCATTCTGCTAGCAGTTAGCAATGTTCAGACAACGACATATGTTTACTTGCGTTTGTGACATGATACCTGCTGTCTGCTAAATACCAGAGTGGCTCGTGCACGTTGTTCTGTGGCCGGAGGAGGGAGCTATGAATCCTGCAGGTTGGTCTTGCGCATCCGCATTATTCAAAAACTCGCTAACAGTCTCTGCTTTCTGAAATGCCGAAACATCTTCTACAACGCCTTTAAAAGACTGCAAAAACACCAAGTGAATTGGTGTTGGAGGTGATCCTGAGCTCTCCTGCAGATGCACACAAAGTAGCCACACAGAGCATCAGCTGTAGTTATTCTTGGAAATCTACTGTAGTCCTCTCAAAATCCCCGTGTGTCAGAGGTTTGGGAATCTTTTACCTGCCTTAGAAACAGACAGGGTGCTGTGGTTTGTACAAAAAAAAAATGCTCGCACTTTAAACCCTTCTATGATTGAAATAGTACATCTTTAATGAAACAAGATCCAGATCAACCTCAACAATTCCTGTCGTCATTCAGAGAAGAAGAAAAGAAGAGTTCTGTTATTATCTCCCAGGTAATAACAAGATTCCTAAACCTGAACAATGCAACACTAAGAAATTAGGAAGCTTACGTTTTCTCTGCAGATGGTGTGTTTGGGAAAGTCTAGTAGTATTCCATCTGCATACATATATATTCCAGCAAGTTATTAACACTGTTACTGCTTCTAGTCATGTGTAGCTCAACAAACTGACCATCAACAAATGTGATCACATTTTAAAGAAAGAAGTTTTGGCGATTTGCTGCCATTCAGGTGTCCATTGACACATTGCAGAGGAGGAAGGATATACGATCGTACAGAAGCAACTGCTGCTGCTCACCATCATGGGAAGGGTTAAGAAGTCATTCCAGAACAATCTGGAGTCCATCATTTTACAGTGAGAAAGATTAGTCACAAGTAGAAACCGTTCAAGACGGTTGCCAGTCTTTCCTGGAGTGGACATCCCAGTAAGTTCAGCCCGAGGTCAGATTATACAACGTTCAGTGAAGCTGCAAAACAAACAGGCACATCTCAGTCTCTATAGGCCTCAGTTAGCATGTTAAATGCTAAAGTTCATGACAATGCAACTGCAAAAAGAATGAAACAACTGGCTTGTTTGAAGGATTGCCAGGAAAAAGTTCTCTCTGAAAAGAACATGGCAGCATGCCTTAGGTTTGCAAAGATGCATCTAAACAAAACCCCAGGAGGGACTATATCCTATAGCCAAGCAAGAAAAAGGGAGGATGTTCAGCCAAATATATTCCACTATATTTGTAATAAATCAAACTCAACCTATCAGGACGAACACATTATGCTAACTGTCGACACAGTGGTGGAAGGGTGATAAGCTTGTTTTACAGTCAAATGTGAGACCATATGTCCGACAGCTAAAACTTGGACAGGACAATGATCCCAAACACATCATTAAATTTTCAACAGAATGACTGAAAAAGGAAATCATCAAGATGTGCAATGGACCACGAGACAGCTGTGTTTAAGCAGAGGTATGCAAACCTCAGTGAGCTGAAGCATCGCTGTATAGAAGAGAGGACCAAAAATCCCCAAAAACGAGAGGTACTGATAATGTACAGACAACAAATACTTCAAATAGTACTGCTGAAAGTTGTCTCAAGACTGTTCAGTCATGTGCTACATTTTGTTTTTTACATGCTTTTGTATTTAAGCTTTTTTTTGTTAGAGGCAATAAGAAGTGTAATAAATGAAAGAAGTTCTGTTTTGTTACCACATGTCTGTACCATATTAAAACATGATAAAGACCAGATAATTTCATAGTGCTATTTTATTGTAAAACTTTGGAATGGAAACAGGTTTTACTTTCTTTTTCACAGCTCTAAGCTGCAATACAAAGGTTGTCTTCTTCAATGAATACATGCTTATTTTAACAGGACGATGCCAAACCAGAGTCTTTTCAAGCGGTAGGCTAATATAAATTTGAGTCTTAAATGAACCTGAATGGAATGAATACATGTCATTCCTTATGTATTTCTTATTCATTGCTAATGTTTATTCACTCAAGAGATTTGGTTCAAATTAAAACAAAGGAGGTCTCAAACTGGTAATCTGCAAACAAGAGTTGGGAAACATTTCACTTTAAAAACAGACACATGAAGTAAATTTTCTTTTCTGTCTTTCTTTTTTTTTTAAGAGAAAAAAGTTAAAAGTTCCATTGCTTTGCAGCTATCTGTAGGGGCAGCAGCATCAGAGCCAGAAGCTTAAAGAAAATCAATCTGATTAAGAAGGCTGACTGTGCTGGGAACAACTCTGGAAATGTACAGAACATAATGCTGCTGAATATAATGGATAATTCATCACACCTACACAACGCAGTGAGGAAACAGCAGAGTGTGTTCAGAGAGAGGCTCCTTCAGGTCTGCTGAGGAAGCCTCAGAGAGGTGCTGGAGGTCACTCTTTCCAGCAACTATCACCCTGAGAAACAACATCATAGATGAATAAAAACAAGAGTTATACAATGATACAATTTTCCCTCATGGATTAGTAAGGTAGTTTTAATTTGATCAAATTTTTTCCTTTAATTTCAGTGGGATTACAGGCTACTGGAACAAAAAAGAAAATGCACCATGGCGTTTTTTTTTTTTGTTTTGTTTTGTTTTTTTAATTGAAAACATGCTGCTAAAACAAAGTCTTCATCTGAACATGCACCTTCTGTCTTTGTACTAAAGATCAATAAATATGGGTATCTTTCAACCCTTTAAAGGCAGACCCAAGAAATAATGGGCATTTTTTTTTCTTTTTTAATTTAAAATCTTTGAAGGGCTATTTATGAATATGAAAGACATATAAATAAAAAAAAATTGCACACATTTAATGTTTATTACCATGTAAAAATTGTACTAATTCAAATGGTATCCACCAGGGGGATGGAAACCAGTATCAGCTTGTATGCAACAAGGTTTTGAGCAAAGTTTTTACCATAAAATATGCCAATAGGTCTCAAAAACAGTATCAAATATACATATGGCATTAATGGGTTAAACTGGTCCAGCTTTCCAGTGGAAATTAATTTGTTTGGCACAGCACAGCAGCCAGATCACCATTCTGCTTGCTGTGATGCTGGACAGGAGAAGTTAAAAAAGAAAAAAAGAAATCTTTATTGCTATCCATGCAACCTTGTTGAGCTGATTTTATTATTTGGATTTAAACCAGTGCAATTTAGAGTAAAACAAAATATTACAAACAATTTGTTACTTTTTAAATAAATCTAATTTTTATACTCTCCTTTATTTCCACACATTTTAACTCCATCATTGCTGTTGAAAATCTTTTATTCCCTTTCCTTCTGCTGGATTTGAATTACTGGTATTCCAAACCTGCACTTTCCAGTCTCATTTATCATCCTAGAGTAAAGTTTGTGTTTATTTCTGAGCTTTGGATAGGCTCAGTCTACCTGTTTTTCCTACCTTAACTACTAACTACCTCCTGGCTCTAGCAACATACGTGGCAAATAAGACTGTGGTAGTAATTCTTCTTCCGTATATTTCCCAGGGTCGGTTTATTCCTGAAATCCCCGGTAACAGCATGTCTGTGTTTCAACATATCCACAATCTCGTAAAACCCAAATTTTCATGGTCAGTTAGTTTGTGTCTGCATTTTAAACTACTTTGAGATGATTTCTTTCCACTTTCTGCTTGTTGCTCTTGTTTTGCCAGAGAACAAGCCATGTCCTCTGTGCTTCATGAGGTCATTGTATCTGAGTTACAGTCCCAGTCAGGGTCATGGGTCGGTCCAGTTCCCGCTGAGGCCCTCATGTGACTGATGCCTGTTGTTCTGGGATCCAGCCGTGCTGGTCCTCGTGCACTCGGATGTTGACAAAAAATATGAAAAGCCCAGAAATCAAGAGTGGGAGGGAGAGGGAGACAAGGATTACAGATGACTGGACATGGAGGGAAAAGAGGGGAAGACCAGAAAAGACGACCGCCAAGCAATGTCCACATCTTGTCTGGCTGGAGTTGTGATGCCAAATGCTAAACAAGCGTTATATCAGTTTCTGGGGCTCACATTTATTCTGGTGATGTGAGTTTCTGCCTCATAAATCAGTTATGCCCGTGAAAGATGGTTCTAGAAAATGGAGCATCTGTGGACTAACAGAATAAAACTCCAGACTGATTTCAATGTGATCTCTGATGTTTACAGCATGCGAGTCTGCTTCCAAACACCAAGCACAGTGAGCTGGACAAAAAAGGAAGAAAAAAAAAAGTGATGACAAAAGCAATATTTGGCCTTTTGATGCATTATGGTACCTTTTCCTTGGTACAAAACTCAGTGACATTGGCTACGCTTTGCCTGAAGTGAAGAGACTCACCTCATATGCATTTTGAATTGGCTCTGCGCAGCACTGATCCCTCTTTTCTAACCACTATGGGGTGAGAACAGGCGTCAGCTGAGTTTATCCTTGTGCAGTGATGATATGTGCCATAACCACCGACACATAAAACTGACACAAGATGGGCAGCTATGCTCTATTCATCTCCCCTGACATGTGTAACCACACATGCAGTGCACCTCTTTTATGATATGGTGCTTTAATTGTAGACATTTAGCCCCACCGCAGAGCTTTTGTCTAAAGCTTGCTGGCTGCAGAAGCTCCTCAGCTGAAACAATAAAGGGATCGATGCCTTGCTTTTTTATTATCTTCTTCTTTTTCTTTATGCCAGTATTCATACAGGCCTGTTTTATTTTACCTTTTCTTAACATCGTCCTCATCGTTCCTCCTCTCTGCTGCGTGTTTAGTTTCCAGACATGCCAGAAATCTAATTCTGCTTCTTATTAGGCATGACCGCAGTGACCCTGCGCTGTGATTGAGCCAGCATGTCCCTTTCCCACAACAGGAAACACCATCACCAACAATTAGCCAACCAATACAGAGTCCCTGGCTACGATCACTAACCTTAATCCTTGCAGATCGAATTTAGTCAAACATGGCAGCAGCTTCACTATTGGGCCCGTAGAGACAAAGCACAAAACACAGGGATAACACAGGGATTGCTGAATGCTTTAGGATCTCGATTTATGACTTTAAAATAGTGTGTATCCCAGTAATGTGACAACAACACCCAGCAATAGCACGCTTCCACACTGTAGAGCATTACTGCTTAGAAAAACCCATAGACACAGCTCTGCTCTGTCACTTGCAGAGGCTAAGTGCTCCAAATCATACCACATAAAAAAGGGAAAAGCCAGAATGTCAGGGCTTTACAGCAACAGCAAGAAGCAGCTTCATGCCAGCTATTCTATTGTCCTTGGAGTTTCACAACTTCACTCTGACAGTTTTGTGAAAAACATTTAGTCTTTGGTGCATGTGATCCATCTTCTCTGTGTCCTCAATCTCTCCTTTTGAATAGTTTCTTCAAATTTATTTATTTATTCTTTCGTATAAATTCTGTCAGTGATGTTCCCCTGAACAGATCCAGAAGAAGTGATACATTTTTCCTGCAAGCACTCCTTTCATATGTCTTCTATTGCAAGTGTATTAAGCTGTGCTGTCTTCAGGTTACTTTCAGCTGAAAAATGATATTCTGAAAGTCTTTTTCCCTCTGCGGGTAGGAGGTAGGATGTCTAAAACGGCCACTCTACACTCAACAGAATGTTAAGCTAATTTGATAGACTGTTTTGGTTATTGATTTAAGTTAAGTCAGTGTTTGTAAATCAGTGCAGTTTTAGCACTTCACCTTTTGAACTTGACACCTATTAGCCGCTTTCAGACTTGCATTGCGGAACATGAGCGGCAAAGTCCATCCGCTCTTTAAACGGACACGTCTTTTTAAACATGCTGCTTCCTTGCGGACTTAATCGCGTTCCGGGTGCTTTCAGACATCCGGAAATGTGGAAAAGTCAGCACAGTCACGCTCTCCCTTCAACTCTGTCCGGAACATTTTCTTGTGCGTTCAGCCAAAACGACGTGACGCAACATTTCTGTTCTTATGACATGGAGACCAGCCGGTACATCTCTGAGGTAAAAGACCGGTACGCATGTCTGAATGCAAGCGTAAAGGACAGAGTCTGCAATATTACTGCTATCCAGTGCAAGTCTGAAAGGGGCTATTGATGCTTTTAAGCAAACTGGCCTGTTTTAGTAAACCTGGACCTGCATGAAGCTTGTTCCATACTCCGCAAGAAGCGAAAACGTTGTTCTTGCCCCAGAGGCTGCAAGAATAAGAAAAAAGTTCATTTTTGCCAAATTAATACTAGAGATGCACGATATAATCGGCCCCCTATCGGTACCGGCCTACAGTATATAGGCCTTAAAACTGAGTAACGGATATCGGCCACCCCATCGATATTTAACCGATCAGCCCGTTGTTTCTGAAGTCTTAAAAAAAAAAACTTCTTAAAAAACTTCTTTTTTTACAGACTTTAAAACTTCTAAAGACTAGGGGTGAGAAAAAATATCGATACACAGAAACCTTGCGATATTTTTATATGCTGATATCATATTGACATTTAAAAATGCAGTATCAATCCATTTTACTAATGAAATCTTCCAATATTTCATTATTCTGTTAAGAAATCTTTCGAAAATTCATGAAAATTTTGCAATATCTTCATATGCTGATATCATATTGACATTCAAAAACGTGGTATTGATCTATGTTACTAACAAAATCTTGCGATATTTCATCTTTCTGCTACGAAATCTAGCAAGAAATCATGAAATATTGTGAGATTTTGCAACAGAACAATGTAATTTCGTGAGATTTTGTAAGTAAAATAGATTGATACAGCAATTTTAAATATCTATTTAATATCGGCGCATGAAAATATTATGATATTTCAGTGTATTGATATTTTTTCCACCCCTATTTTTCAAAGCGTTGGAAATGGATAACAAAACTGCTATTTGCAATGACTGCTTTTTTTTTTCAGCTTTAATATTGGTATCAATATCAGCTATCGGCCACATGAGTTTTAAAATATTGGTATATTTGATATGGACCAAAATTCCAATATCCCTAGTCAATACATACTCTACAAGAAGCTCTGTGACCAAACCCACTGAACAGATACGACAGTGTTGTGTTCATGCTGCAGGAACTGCTGTTCGTCACGTGGCTTTTACAGCAAAATCTACAGAATAAAAAATATTATGATCAACATACAATAAACGTCTTCTTTTCAGCTCCCCCCCACCATGTTCTTTGTATGTTTGTTAACATTGTACAAGTTGACGTACATGCTCCATGTCTTCTTCCCTGTTTTTTGTAGTTACATTACAGCGCCACTTACAGGCCTGGCATATGTACAACAGTGTTTACAATGATGTATGGACGCACATATTTATTGAAAGCATTCTGGAAAACAAAATTGGTTCAGCCTCCATCAGGATATGCATGCATATGCATAATATGCAAGAAGTGCCCACCCAAGCTGACGTGAGGTGGCTTTTGTCTGTATCAAAAAGATTCATTGAGAGGAATATAACAATTTCATGATTCCCATCTGACCTGGTAAAGAGACAGATTATGGTAATTACTGAGGAAGAACTCTTGTGGATGTCTTTAGTGATTGTTTCCAGTTCAGTCAACTACTTCTACCACATAACCACAAGCAACCAAGCCTGTACGGCTTCCTCTGGCAATGATGCAGTCTTGTTTACTTGCTTCAGCCCATTTTAAAAATGTTTTAAGATCATTTGGGGTGTGTGAACCCAGTTATCGTTTCTATCATGGCCTGTATTTCACAATATTCTTAAGGCAGTACACATCAGTATTTTTTTTTTCTTACCTCAACAATTAGGTCACATTGCTATGTATTATATGAAAGGTTTTGCTAGCAGACAATCATTATTCAGCTACATTTGACAGTAATAGCAACCAATGTTAGCCAATGTCAGGAGGTAGTTTGAAAGCCTCACCTTTGGTGTTTTGTTGGCTCAGTTTCACTCTTCTCATAAATGCTATTTGAAGATGACATTTTGAAAAGAGAAAGATTGATAACCCTTATGCGTGCGTGCTACTGGGATAGAGACAGCTTATTAGCAAATGAATGCGAACCATTCATAACATGATAGAAAGCATAATTAGCTAAAGTATTTCTTGTTAAAGTCTTTGGGAAACCAAAATGTAAAAGTTCAGATCAAGACTGTCCATTTATCACAATGACAGCACGATTCTAGACTCACATCATACATACATACCTGTCTGCATGTTGTATGACATCACTGGTGTGAACATGCCCAGGTATGCTTGGATGTAACTGAACACACATGTGTGCTCTCTAATGTAGCTCAGATTCTACATATTTCAGATATCATGTGGCAGAAGAAAGTGATGAAAAGATAAGCAGAGGGTTTTCCCTTCCACTATTACTTTCAGGAAGGTGTTTGGAAATGTATCCACAAAAAAAGCTCCCCCTTACATATGGATGGTGGACCTTCACTCTTCCCAGACTGCAGACTACACCAGCTGCTGTCTGGAAACTGATAATGCATGCAAAATGCTTTACATCTGGTAGCTCCAACTTTCTATACAAATCACATATGAAAAGAAATTTGTCTCTCATTCTGTAACATCTCCCAGTAGCGCTGGAAACACATTGTTCAATATTAAATTTTGAATCTTTTCCATAACCTTCACACTGTTTCACTGAGATGACATAGTAGGTGAAGGAAGAACATTTGCACACATCAACCCAGTTGCCTGTGAACAGCAGGAAAACACATCATAATAAATGCTAACTTGAAGAGATCACTACCTAAGTTCAGTGAGGACTACCGGGACTAATGGAGATGCAGATTTCCAAGCGGCTGCTGCCAGAAAGCAAGACGTATGAGCAGAGCTGTTCTCGCCAAAAGTCCTTGAGTTGACTGAAATGACTGGGATGTGAGGGAAAATCTTTACTACACATTTAATGTTTTTGGTGCATCGTGAAACTCTGTCTTTAAAACATCCTTTCAGACACAAAACAATCTTATTGCAGAGCATAAAAAATAAATCTTTTTGAAAGCTGCACCTGAGTTAGAACGAATCAGTTGCAGCTTGTATGGGCCTGCTTTGAAAGTCATGCAAAGACACAGTAACTCAAACATGTTTTCAAGGGAATAGTGAGCAGACTCCTCCACAGGCTGTGGCCGCCCTTACAAAGACATAAAGAAAGTCGTGTCAGCTATTAAACAAGGGTGCAGTAAGGGGGTTAAAAAAGGCCATACTTACATTTTAGCTAAAACCCTGAGGTGCTAAAGCACAGCTGTCATTCCGCACTTAGAAAACATGAGCGCAAGAAGAAATGGAATGAGCAGGGAGTGAAATTGCCTGAGAAGAGGAACTAATTGACAAAATGAAAAGAAAAATCAGTCGCAAATAGGTCGCAGTGTCTCTTTTGACTCATTTTCTTTTCTCCCATGGCCTAGTTTATCTCTTTGCGCTTGCTAAGCCACCTGCCCCAATCATGTGATTTGCTTTGTTGTCATGAAAGGTCACTGCATTTATACTGACAGTGTTACATAAGCGTTCCCTCTGTTAAAGGGGAACTCAGTAACTTTTTTACCTCAATAAATGCTTTTCGGAATCCCCGTGGGGCTAAACAAACTGTTTACGGAGCGATTCAATGTTTCCCCCCCTCCCGCCGGGGCCTCTGGCCTGCTGGCAGCTAAAAACAACTTTGCCTGCGTCGACCCGAGCAGAACTTGCGTCAACAGAAACCGCTGTACGGTACTCAGGTCCCCTATCTACCGAGCTGCTTCCAGCTCTGATCTGAACCAGACTACCAGCGCAATTCGAGCTTTCTTTAGCTTCACACCCCAACACGGCTCCTGCTCCCATAACCAACTCTTTCTGACCAGGGATTCCGAGCTTGCACTCCTGCCCGTGAAGCATCACTGCTTCAGGCTCAATAAACTTGTCCGTCCCAAAAGTAAAAAAAGTTCGTATTCTTACCTGCTACTCGCCAACACCATGAAAATATACCCGCATATTTACCCGCAATCGCGGGTAAACGTCCCGTCAGAAAAACAGTGAAAAACAGGACTTGCTTTGAGCAGAGGGAGACGAGGTGCTGCTACCAACGCAGCAAAGTAGCACAACAAGCTAGAAACGCTAAAATATACCACGACAAAAAAAGGAAAGACAGGTAGAGAAGCCGTCTGTGTGCTGTGGGGGTGTAAGGGGGTTGAACACGACAGTGAAAGGACGCCACTAGGGGAGCCCCGAGCTGAAGTTACTGAGTTCTGCTTTAATCTGCCTGCACACTGAAAATTTTTGATTTTTCTTTTCCTATTTGAATGACACCAGTCTTTTTCGCCTCTTCAATTTGTCTTAAATAATCAAACCAAAAAGTTCCAGATGTGGAAAAACGGGCCATATGAAATGTCATTTCGAAGACATTTGAGGTTTGCGCTCGTGTGCTTATGGAAAAACTGCCTTCTGCTCCTCAAATGGTTCAGAATAGGGATATGTAATGCATGTGATTGATACGTTCCCTTTACAAGACAGTGCTGGTCAGTACTATCAATAAGAAGAAAAATGATCTGCTATTAGACAAAACGCTGGCACACATCAGTGAGAAAGAGCAGACCTGCAATGGGAGAGCTGTGGGAATGGAGGAGCAACTGAATGTCCGGGGAGAAAGTTAATGGATGACAGTTGTAACAGGTTTTGTGCCTCCACACACACACTTTTGATACAAGACGATCAAATTACAAAAATAGTCATCTGGGTCAAAGTAACAACAATACTCAGAAATTACTTTAATGTGTTATAACACATACAGTAGTTTCATAGGCAGCATAACAAGTATAAGGAAACAAATGTACATTAAACGCACACGTGGATGTGCAGCTGTGTGATAGCATGTGTTCTGACTTGTTTCGTTGCTTACTGTCATGCTGATTCCAAAGGTGATGACCTGGTGAAATGAAATACTTTGTGGAGACATTTGTGTTCCCCAAAAGAAGATAAAACCCTCTGGCTGCAGTGACATCGTTAAGAAAAACTACCTCCTTAGATGTCTGGCCAGCACGTAGCTCTAGATCTGCTGCTTGATATCCATGTGTACACAGTTGAGTGGAGAAAATAAAAGAGTTTATCTTTGTATGCAGCCTGAGAATGCAATGAACAGCAAAACTGCGTCATAAAAGAAAGCAGGGACGTAATTTGGTTCCGATGTTTTTTATGGTTGAACACCAACAATACCTCCTCATACTGATACTTGTTAATTTCCTACAGCACATATAGTTTAAAGCTAAGCATTACAAGTACACTAAATTGATTAAAATCCATGACATTTATATGTTAGGCCTCTGCAGCTTAGCAATACACTCTCAAAAATAGAGGCACGAGACAGTAACATTTCTGTACCTGTAGGTACTTTTTTTTTTTTTACAAATGTTCTCTCAAAAGTACAATATTGGTCTTTATGAGGCCTGAAGTGTACCTTTAAATTATGAAAAAGGGTCCAAAGTAATATGAAGTACAAATTTGTACTATTTCAACCCCCAGGGTACCTGCAGCATTGAAAAATGCGTGTAGCTTGTACAATAACTATAAATAGCAGTCCTTCTAAACAGTAGTATAATTATAGTTATTAACTTATGGTTTTCATAATAATCATCTTTTTTTTCATTTTTTTCTTCCTCCTCTTTTTTTTTTTTTTTTTCCCCCAACTCTTTCAAATTTTCCATTTCATTTCAACTTATCCATTTTTTTATTTATATCACTATTCTTTCCTTCCCCCTCCCCCCCCCTTTTCAACAAAAAAAAACCCAACCCCCCCTCCCTCTTTTCATCCTTTCTTTTCTTTAGGGGTCCCCGACCTCCACTACTATCCCTTATCACTCATCATAAAATAATTTACCACACAATCTAGTAATCATAGTAATAATTAAATTAATAATTATATATGTGTTTGGCCTAAAATTTATATAATAATTATTCATTTATTATGAGCATCTTTGATTTTTCTCATAATCTCTATTTTATTGACTTTTATTAATAATTTTTCATTGGTTTAATTGTATTTTAACTGTTACAGCTTAATAAGGTACAAAAATGGACCAGGACCAAAGGGTACAGAAATGTCTTTCAAAAAGGAACACCCCCAGCGACAAGCTTTATACCCTTTTACGTACAAACTGGTCCCTTTATTTTTCAGTGTGTACAGTAAGAAAAACAAACCTTTTTCTAACAAGTTTCTATTTGAAAAATAAAAAACTACATAAAAGATAAAAAAAACCCATAAAATTACTTTGATAAATCATAATTTACAACCAGTAAAATGTTTATGAATAAAATTACTTTACAGAAAGTCCTTTTTCAAAGGACATCAAGAATTTTTTATTATTTAATAACTAAAACAACCATAATAACCAAACAAAACAAAATAACAAAGCAAAATGATTGGTTGTGTTTTCAATCACTGTTACATTACAGAAGTCAACCACATCTAAAATAAATAAAACCCTGAAATAAGCATTTTATGTCAATCAGTAACTTTTCCCTTATGGTACGTAAATGCAGCATTTTGTTCCCTAATGACATTGAACACAGCATGCTTTAGCTAGCATCATCCACTTCATGCTGTGGGATTTGTCTCATCCTGAAATGGGGCCGTCTCCCACTGCTGAAGTGATGTAGGTGATTTGCCACTGCTGTAGTAATATGAGGAAAGTGAGTGTTCATTGAATGACATAAAATATCCATAAGATTGCAAACTGCTTCAGTAATGCTTGCACTGATAGGCTAATTAGCCATGTGCTAATGACCTAATGAACGCTGCTGTTGGCTAATGTATAACTAATGTATAAGAGATAAGAATTTAAATGTATTCATTGACTCAAATGATCCTTGACTGTGACTCCAATCATATATGAGATCAAATTTCATGCCCATCACATCCTGACATCCCCAAGAAGGGTTACAGATGCTGCTGGTCTGGTCCTTGCACCATCTGTTTTTAATGTTGATATAGAAAAAACAAAAATCCATCCTATGTCCCATTTTTGTTTGGAGGAAAATAAAAGTCTGTTCACTGTAACTCTTTCATAAATACTGAAAAAAGAACTGAAAAATCTAGTTAACTTGTTGTCTTCTTGCAAACGTTTCCAGATCTTCCTTTTGCCTTCTTTTCTCTGGATCACAGACAAACACAAAGATGGACGGACATAGGCTGGGGACAACGTGTTGTCTCATTTTCTACCTAAAGGAAGACAAAATAAGCCCCCATCAGATGCCTGTTTTGTACAACTGACAAACGCGAAGCGCCCGGTTGTAATAATGTTGAGCAACTGCGCTTTGCTGCATTTTAGCCATGCATCATCATCATTTTACATAAATTAATATAATCAATCTTGGACCAGCTTACCAAAAATATACTTGGAGAGCATAGGAAAGAGAATAAGCAAGAAACTTACCACCGACTAAGTGCTACAACTGAGAGCTCTCCCATTTTTTCCAGTTAGTTATCACATTAGTTACCCATTTAGCTCATCATTCAGGGTCAGCAGGCAGCCTTGAAAATTAAATCCCCTCTTGGAATGTCAGTCGGAACATCCAAAGCATGAATCCATCATTCCCACCCCCCAGGGCAAAATGCAGTAGCAACCGACCCCATAGCAGTTAACCTGCAAAGTCGATCTTTGTGTCACCCAACATAGAAGTGTGACTGAATAAAGTCCCGTGACTGTCCGCACACCACAGTGTAGTTTAAAAACCAGCAGAAGAAAAAGGTTCTCTCGGTTTGAGCCAAAGCAACATTGAGAAATAAATTTCAGCCATATTTTATTTCCAGATTTGAATAAAATAAACCTGCAATAGAAAATCAGTTATAGGCACATTTTGCATTTCTCGATTTCCGTTTTTCAAACGGACTTGTTTCCTTTTTTTTTTTTTTAACCTTCCTCCCAAATGAAAAATCGGAAATAGAATGGATTCTCGTTTTTTGTTTTTCAATATCAACACGAAAAAATGTTGGTGGCAAGGTACACAGACCGACCTGGTCTGCACGGTTGGCTCTCTTTTTCCCTTGTGTTGGGGTCCAAACCGGGAGAAGTAAAAGCTAGATAAATAAAGCTCTGGTTGACTAGAAATAGTGGAAAAAGCTAAGAAGGAATTCTAGGAACCATCAGCAATTTCAACCTGTTCTCATTCCCAGGGCATCAAATAACTGCTGGTATGTCAAAGCTCCTGCTGTTTCAGACATGCACACACACAGGTGTTGATTCTCTGGTGTTGATTCCTGAGCCTTGCTGTGGTTTACTGACTGTAATGCACAAGTGACCGGGGAAAAATTAAGTAACTGGACAGAAGTTGAATGCAGCATGAAACCCAAACAAATTTTCACCCCCCACTGTCATTCATTCACTGATTATTTTCAGATTCACTTGCTTCCTGATCTTTCGCCATGGTTTAGTTTCTCATTATGCTTTCACAGAAGCCGCCTGTAGACGAGTCTGGTTGCAGTGTGGCTCCACTGGCAGCTTAGCCTCTCTGGGGACCATGGACCTGATATTTACAGTGGCCTATCCAGGAAATTTTAACTGGGTTGGCCAAGATCCAGGCAGAGAGTTACTATAGGGTGTTATAGGGGATGGAAGGGCCTTAAAGGTAGAGTCCGGAGTTTCCCCCTGAAAATAAAAGCTAGACTGTTGCAAGTGAAATCCATCTCAATCCGCACCTTTGGGCGTCTGCTCTCTTGTGGTGGTGAGTTTGTTTGCAACTCCCTCTTCCCCTGTCTGTTATTCACTTTTACCCTTTGTTTTGGGGCCGGGGGTTTCTTGTACAGGTACTACCCAAAAAATTAGAATATTGTGAAAAAGTTCATGTATTTCTATAATTCAAGTTAAAAGGTGCAATTTACATATTGTATAGACAAATAATATACAAATCAATATATTTCAAGCTTTTATTTGTGTGGATGTTGCTGATTAGGACTTGCAGCTTAAGAAAATCTCAAATTCCAAAACTCAAAAATTAGAATATGGCATGAAATCAATTTAAAAAGGGCTTTAAATACAAAAAAGTTGGGCCTCCTTAAGTAAAATCTTGCATCTGTACTTAGTACTTGGTTGGGGCCCCTTTTGCTTGAATGACTGCCTTAACCCGGCGTGGCATGGATGCTACCAGCTTCTGGCATATCTCAGGTGTTATGGAAGACAAACATGCTTCAATCACAGCCTTGAGCTCTTCTTTATTTTTTGGTCTCTTCCCGTTTAGCTTTCTCTTGACAATGCCCCACATGTTTTTGATGGGGTTCAGGTCAGGTGAGTTTGCAGGCCAATCAAGCATGGTGATCCATGGTTATTGAACCAAGATTTAGTAGTTTTTGCAGTGTGGGCAAGTGCCAAGTCTTGCTGGAAGATGAAGTCTGCATCCCCATACAGCTGGTCTGCTAAAGCAAGCATTAAGTCCTCCGTCCTGGGCTGCTGGACTTAATGAAGCTCACAGATCTATTCGTTATGAAGTCCTCCACACTTTTGAATGGCCCTTTCCTGACCATCTTCTCCAGGCTGCTGTCAGCCCTCCGGCTTGTCCACCGTTTTCTTCCACACTTCTTCCTTCTACTTAACTGGTCATTAATGTGCTTTGAGACAGCACTCTGAGAACATCCAGCTTCTTTTCTATCACTTTTTGTGTCTTTCCCACCTTGTGCAGGGAGTCAATGATGGTTTTCTGCACAACTGTCAGATCAGCATCTTCCCCATGATTGTGAATTCTTCTAAACCAAGACAGAGACTTTTTAAAGGCCCAGGCCACTTATGGAAGTGTTTTGGATTACTTACCTGATTAGAATGTGACACTCTGAACCTACAATACTGGAGCTTTTCACAGTATTCAAATTTTTTAAGTTTTTGAATTTGAGGTTTTCTTAAGCTGCAAGTCCTAATCAACAACATCCAAACAAACAAAAGCTTGAAATATATTGATTCACATATTATTTTTCTGAATAATATGTAAATTGCACCTTTTAAGTTGAATTATGGAAATACATGAACTTTTTCAGGACACTCTAATTTTTTGGGTAGTAACTGAATACCGCCAGCCAATGACAGCGCTAAGGGCACGACGCTGTGTGGGGAAAAGCTCATGATTGGAGCAGATGCAAGTCACAGGGTTAATATTGGTCTGGATTTTCACCCACCCGAGCTTTGAAGGAGAAGCTTGGACCGAAGAGCGATGTAGCCATTAGGCCGAGGGGAGGTAACCTGATTTACATCATCTGGGTGCGTTCAACAAGTACACGCGGGGGCGTTCCCTTTCCTCACGCACTCCATCTGAGTAAGGCGACAGTTATAGGTGATTTCGTATGGTTAGAGAATAATAGGAGCCAATCACTAATCGCGGGTGGGACTTTTGAAGGATGGGCGGCGTTTTGGCCGGAGGTTTTCTTTGCACATTCGACAAAAGTCGTTCACAGACTGTACACCGCTCGTACTAGCTGTCGCCGCCGCCGCCATGTTGTTTGACTGAAGCTTTTTGAGCTTGATAACATGTTTTGATAACTCGATCCTCTATGCGTGGTGGCTCTGGTGTCGCTCTGAGTTGCGTCACGGGTTGCGTCATTCGGTTCAACGTGAGTGGCTGAAGTAGCGTGTCAGTCAAGATGACGGACAGATCTTCTATCCAATCACATGCAAGAGTTTTAGAAAAAAAAGACTAATTTGAAATGACATCGGGTTAACTCCCTCCCCAGATGGTATTGCAAATACCAGGTGGCGGGAGTCAGGTTAGAGGGGAGGGGCACTCAGTTTGAATAGTGTTTACAAACTGAAACAGGGAGGAACTCCACACTCTACCTTTAATGAATGGTGCATATAATGCAAACATATCCAGTTTTCCTTATCAAAATATACACACATGCACGTTCACTGAATCGCTTTATTTAATGTTTAATAATGGTTTTATGTTTCTATTAATAATCAAAGAAGCCATATAAGAAAAAGCAATTTTTTTTTTCTTACAGCTAGATTATTTCTCCTACTTCAACACTTTCACATAAACTATAATACACACAAGCTTAATAATGTAATAATTTTAAAAGAGATTAATTCTTATGTTTTTGTGCTGGCTTGCAAACAGTCAAAAGGGTTATGCACAAAACCTTCAAACCCCACCAGCCCGTGTTTTGTCCTCCTGTATTTCACATATTGGTTACCCATGTTTATGATGCTGGCTCCCAGTGGTGGCTTGTTAATACGGGTTGCTGCTGAGCGTCACCCCCACCAAGAGGGCTACCACCTTTAAATATGAATTAATTAGATATTACAAAATACATCAGGGTCAATTACTAATAAAATGTTCCTGCTTGTACCGGGTAGAATATCTGTCAGCATATAAGAGAATTGCTTGTATTTGACTGATAACTTGCTGTGTAAATATATAACTTGCCAAATGTGTGTGTGTGAGAGAGAGAGCTTAAACATCAGGTAACCTGAGGCTGCTCTCTCATTGGTTCACTCTGAAACACAGCACTCTGCACACCTGGAAAATCTGCATTGTTTTATATTCTTTATTTACAGTTGTGTGAAAAAGTGTTTGCCCCCTTCCTGACTTCTTATTTTTTGCATGTTTGTCACACTTATATGTTTCAGATCATCAAACAAATTTAAATATTAGACAAAGATAACACAAGTAAACACAAAATGTAGTTTCTGAATTATGATTTTTATTTTCAGAGGGGGGTGAGGGGGGGAATACAAACCTACATGGCCCTGTGTGAAAAAGTGATTGCCCCCTAAACCTAATAACTGGTTGGGCCACCCTTAGCAGCAACAACTGCAATCAAGCGTTTGTAATAACTGCCAATGAGTCTTCTACAGCTCTGTGGAGGAATTTTGTTCCATTCATCTTTGCAGAATTATTGTCGTTCAGCCATATTGGAGGGTTTTCGAGCATGAACCGCTTTTTTAAGGTCATGCCACAGCATCTCAGTGGGATTCAGGTGGGGACTTTGACTAGGCCACTCCAAAGTCTTCATTTTGTTTTTCTTAAGCCATTCAGTGGTGGACTTGCTGGTGTGTTTTAGATCATTGTCCTGCTGCAGAACCCAAGTGCACTTCAGCTTGAGGTCACCAACAGATGGCCGAACATTCTCCTTCAGAATATTTTGGTAAAAGCAGAATTCATGGTTTCATTTACCACAGCAAGTCTTCCAGGTCCTGAAGCAGCAAAACAGCCCCAGACCATCACACTACCACCACCATATTTTACTGATGGCATGATGTTCCTTTTCTCAAATGCCGTGTTACTTTTATGCCAGATGTAATGGGACCTACACCTTCCAAAAAGTTCAACTTTCGTCTCTTCAGTCCACAGAGTATTTTCCCAAAAGTCTTGGGGATCATCAAGATGCTTTCTGGCTAAACTGAGATGAGCCTTTATGTTCTTTTTTTGGTCTTGGAACGCAGTCCATTTTTGCCCAGTCTCTTTTTTGGTGGAGTCATGTGAGACCTGCAGTTCTGGGGTACTTTTGGGGTAATTTTGGTCGGCCGGCCACTCCTGGGAAGGTTCACCACTGTTCCATGTTTTCTCCATTTGTGGATAATGGCTCTCACTGTGGTTCACTGGAGTCCCAAAGCTTAAGAAATGGCTTTGGAACCTTTTCCAGACTGATAGATCTCAGTTACTTTGTCTCTCATTTGTTCCTGAATTTCTTTGGATCGTAGCATGATGTCTAGCTTTTGAGGATTTTTTGGTCTACTTAAATTCATCAGGCAGGTCCTATTTAAGTGATTTCTTGATTGAGAACAGGTGTGACAGTAATCAGGCCTGAGTGTTGCTATAGAAATTGAACTCAGCTTTCCAAAGATGTGATAAACCACAGTTAATTTATGTTTTAATAGGGGGGGCAATCACTTTTCACACAGGGCCATGAAGAATGGATACACTTCTTCCCTAGAAGAAGAAAAAAAGCCCAGCCAAAATTATGCTGCCACTGTTTTCTCCTTTGAACAAATACATCTGTTCCATTTGTTGTCACCTTCTGTAATTCAGAAAAAAAGATTAATATTTCACAGAAATAGTCACATTGCAAAAGTAAAAAAACAAGGCAAATTGTTGGTTGGTTATCTGTTTCCAACTGGGAGATAATCGGTCCCACAGCAACTATCTACTCTAATATCTTTCAATCTTACAATATGAAAAGGTTCAGAGGGAAGTTTAACATCGAACAACCTCACCTCCCAGATGAAAAGTCACAGCTTAAACTGATGATACAGTATTTCTGTGTCCAACCTACCAACTTCAGAGCGGGACAGACATAGGAACAGATAAGCAGTGCCAACCTGGGGGCTTCTTACCTCAATCCCAAGACTCTTGAGGCCAAATGCTCCCCTAACTGACTAGAAATAAGTTCTTACAGCTTCAGTTTGATCCTTGCTATGAAAATTTAAGATTAAAACCAGTCTTACATAATCAAATCAGTCAATGTCATCATTGATTGACAGATGTCTTCCTGAGTGGGGGACTTTGGCCACTCCCCAAAATCAGCATGTATCGGTTCTTCCTTTCACTGTGCTGTTCCTCTTCACCAAGTTTCATGTAATTTGATTTCTGTTCCCCCATAACTTTGTTTATAAAACAGAAATATGTTAATTATATCATATTTCCAGCTCTGATTTGCTTTGGTGGAGAAAGAACTGCTCAGTTCTGTATGATTAATCTGACTGTGTAACACTTCTAGGCTAAAAAACACGCAACTTGATTTATTGATCTAATTAGGTTTAAATCAGCCCTTTGGAGCTCTGGTGATGATGACAAAACTTTCATGCAATCCCCCCCCCCCCCACCCCAAATACCGGCCCCCACCCCCAAAAAGACCGATGAAATATCGGGCACCTGTGGAAGCTATTTACCTAAAACACACACACACACACTCACACACACCCACACACATGTGCTGGACCAGCCTCTGGGAACTTAACGCATCATTAGATGCTGGTTGTGTTAACATGATGCAGTAGAGAAATGTCCAGGTGTGAACCATGCTGTCTTCATATGAGGCAGCAGAGTTGTTCCTCAGCCATCACATAAGGACGGAAACCCCTCTGGGCAAAGCGCCAGTCAACAGGAAGAGAGTTTCCCAGGATTCCTCACACACTCACAAATCCATGTTTGTGTGTGTTTAGTCTGAGTAATGCATGGAGCATAGAGAGAGAATCAGTGATGACTCACTGGAAAACTTTACTTACCTGCTTTTGAATTCTGTCAATTTACACATTTTAATGGTGTGATTCATCTGAATTTGTAGAAGAGGAGGCAGCAAATGCCTCAGTTCTCAATGGATTAGTCATGTCAGATAAATCAAGAGAAAAGATGCGTTATAACCTGAATAGGAAAGGAAGCGGAAATGTGCAAAAGTCAAATGAAAAAGAACAAACGTGACAAAGAAGGAAGGAGGCATGATTGAAGGAAACATACAGAAAGATATGAAAAAATAATGTCCTTTACTGTATACAATATGTGCTTTTCTGTTTGTAGGGCTGCATGGTGGTGTGGTGGTCAGCAGTGTCCCACAGCTAGAAGGCTCCTGGCTGCTGGGATAGCCTCCAGCCCATCCACAACCTTGTGGGAATTGGAAAAAGGATGGATGGTATTTCCATACTGATGAAGACATTTGCTGATGGCGGTAAAGTTTTCAGGTTGTTGAGCTCTTCAGTCTTCACCATTCGAGTTAGTTAAAATTCCAGAACTTCTGCTTGTAGTTTCCAATTTTAATGGCATGAGAATATCAAGTCAGCTCGTTGGTTAATATCTTACCCCGTGTTCACACCAGACGCCTCTATTCACGTACGCTCCTAGATTTCAACGTGCGAATACTGGATGTTTACTCACTTGATTCTGGCGTTTTTTCGTGTGAACGGAGCGAATAATACGCATGAATGAAGCGTATTGTACGTGCGAATCACGTGTCAAGTTTAACTTCCTGGAGTGGGGGATGGTAGTTTGTCACTCGTCATTCACCTCAGTCAGATAAACATGGAAGAACCTGGTTATTTTGTGTACTTTGAGAGAGCTGTGGCTTTTTACCTGCTTTGGAAGTTGGAGAACCGAAGACGCCGGCTATTTGGATCCAGCAGATTCTCTAGAGGTCTCGGAGCTCGGTGGATTTTTATCACCTGATCCAGGAGTTACGTCTGGATGATGGTCGCTTCGAGGGGGATTTCCTGAGCCCAGTTTGATGGGCTTCTGTCGGGGAGGATCGGTGCTGCATATCACTCCAGGATACAAACTACAAGCGCTGTATTTCGGCTGCGGAGCATCTTACCATCTGCCTTCGGTGAGTAAGCTAGCTGCAGCTAGTTAGCGCTTCCAGCTAAACTTCCAACAACCTACAGCAAAACAATGTGGCTTCTGTCGCTAGCTATTGTACCTCAGTTTAACGAGTCTGTACCGTCTCCTCGCCTCCACCTCTCAACATTGAACCAGCTGATTTAACACAATTCGTAACTGACCGCTTTCCTGTTGCTTTCTGAGTGTTTGTTGACATCAGCTGAGGCTGAACTCCTGGTACTGGAGCGTCATCTTCTGACTAAACTGAATATTACACTAGTCTGACTACACAGTAGTGACTATTGAATTATATCGACGTTTTATAATAAGCAACCTTAATTTATTTATGTAGCGAGGACATCTTCCTCCGGAAACTACAGGTTCTCTGTTCCCGCTGCAGAGTGTCGGCGTTGTGACATTTCATTCATCAAACACCGGCTGCAGAGACAAGCAGCTTATGGTTGATGAGGTTTTGTCTGACCGGGTTTTCAGACCTAAATTTATGGTATTATTTATGGTATTATTACACTGATTTGTGTGCAGCACTTTGTGATTTTATCTGTGAAAAGCGCTTTCCCCTTCTTTACTATTGAAGAGAGCAGCAAACTGCAGAGCACCGGTCCGTTTACATCACATTTATTCATTTTCAATGACGACGCTCGTATTGTTTGCGCGTCAAAAACACTCAAGTTCAATTTTTTCAACTCGAATAGGCGAAATACGCTTTATTGAGGTGCCTCATTCGCACTAGTAAAACACTGCATTTGGGTGAGTTAGACGTGCGTTTGGGGCTCATCGCGCAGCAAATTCACGTCAAATGCATTGTTCCAAGCAAACGCGCGTCTACAGTATTCGCGTACATTGACTTAACATGTAATTCATACGCGCGCGAATGAATTTATTCACGTCCGGTGTGAACACAGGGTTACATTTATACTCACAAATGTAATTGGTCTGAACTTTGGTAACGAACAGCAAACCAAATACTTTACAATGATGTAGCACTTTTAAATCGAGTTTAGTCAACTTTTCTTCCCTCACCAGATTTGATTTAGATGGAAATTGTTTCCATCATTTTACAACGTTCATCCAGCAAGGTGTTCTTTTCTGTTTAGAACCAACAGCCTATGAGAGCCTATATGTCTCTTCTCTACTCAGCTACAGAAAAAAGGGTGGTGAGAAACATATTACATAATTCTTTATATAATGTATTCCACTATGAGATGAGACAATAATAGGAAAGTACACAGACATAATTAGAAATGCTATCATAAGACGATGGTACTACTGTGCATCTGACACATGCATAGACAGGACTCAGCATGAGCAGGGCCATTAGCTACTTTCTAACTGACAGGGAAATTACCAGGGAAAGATGTAAAGAAAATTGTCTTATTATGAGCAGCTGGCTGAACACAGCATTGGAGGAGTACGACACGGAAAGACTGATATATTTCTAAATTAACTCAGGTGGTTCAGGTTAGATATAGTTACAGGTATAGAAGTTGAAAAAAGAAAGAGTTGCCACTTACAGTAACTTTTCTTCTGACGCATAATGCAGTTTTATGTTGAATTCAACAGTAATCTGTTCTATGACATGACAACAAAGCATTAGTAAATATGAACAAGTCAGAGCTGTAAAGTCCCAGTCGCCTCCTGCCGTTGAGCTCATCATCAGTAATGGGACACGACACAGAGTTTCAGCAGGAAAGTAAACACTCCCTCCACAAGTAATCAGCATGTAAACAAAGCCCTGGTGATGATTGAAAGTTTGTGTCTGTGTGTCTTGTAAGTGTGAAATGTGAAAGTGTGTGTGTTTCTATTTCTGTCACCATGTATTCAACCGTCACTGTAACGCCCTACAAGGCCGGCGTCAGTATGTGTTTTACTCGCTTGGCATGTCGGCGTGGCCTCGCACGCACACGGCAGCGTTCTCCAGACTCGCGGGCTGCATCCCCGTTGGCCAGAACAGACACTGCACATAGCAGTAAACACATCAGGACCCAAGGTCGCCTGCTTGACGTCAGCCTCCACTTCACTTCTCTGCTGCTTGGAAACACAGTCACATGAACATGTGCAAAAACGCACATGCACACTCATTTTATGCATAGAAGTCACATTATGTGCAGACAACCTTCTCTCCCTGCTTTTTCTGTCATACATGCATAAACATATTATCTACCTTCCCTACACATGATGAATGGAAGTGTCCTGTTGTGCATGGTTCATGTGAGTGAGCAGGTTGCAGAATTTGAGTTGACGACAGAAATCAAAGCCATGAATTACTGTGATGCTGCAGCCAGAAGAAAAAATGCTGAACCGAATGATGTTAGGTACTTAATGCTTTCAGGACTGATTAAAGTTAAATATTGAATTAATTACTTTAAAATGAATACATAATAAAAATTAATGATAACTCTTTTCAAAGGTTTCAGAACATAAAACAAATGAGGTTGTCCATATCATGAAATGAAATAAACACAAATGATTAATGGTATAAGCCAAAATACAAAAGCATTGTGGAAATATTAAGAAGACCTCATAATTTAACAGCTTGTAGATCTGACCTTCAGCAGCAGTAATGAAGGATTTCCTTCCTACGCCATAATGAATAACCAGCACAGAGAAGAGGCTCCCTGCTGGGTCTCCTTGTCTCACAAGCATCTAAATAAACAAAATATCACATAAACAGTCTGCAAAGACAACATCCAACTGTCACCCAGGTCTGTGGCTATGCACAGGGCATTACTTGCCGGGGAAAGGGGACAAATATACCGTGGGAAAATGGAATATCACACAGATATTTTTTTAATCGTAAATGTAGCTGCTTGTGCTTTGTATAAATATTTTTTTTAATTCATTTATATTTTTTAAATGTTTTCACAAGTGGTCTTACTTAAGCCAAGGTTATCTGGCTGGTCTTCAGTTTTTCACTCAACACAATCACATCTTTGTCAAAGAGCTGCTGGTGGTAGATGTTAGCTTCCCATCATCACTGCTGCCTGCCCTCCCATGCACTGACTTCACTGGACAGCCAATCAAACTGAACACTCGCTGTTCGACAACAAGTCAAAGCAGCACACGGATGGACAAACAGAGACAGACAGGTTAGGACTTGTCAGCACTAATGAGGGCAATGCACCGGTCCACTGTGATGACTCAAAAGGCAATGCTGTCAATTTACTGGTCATTTCGATGCTCACTACATGGTCACAAGATTTAGGTAGTGACTGAAAGAAGGGTACAGATATGAGCAGCTGAAATGAGCTTCTTTCAGAGGGTGACTGGAGTCAACTTGATGAGATGAAGGGCTTAAACACCCAAGTGTGGTGTAGAGCTGCTGCTCCACTATATCAGACAGGGTCAGCTGAGGTGGATCAGGCAGCTGATTAGACTGCTTCCTGATTGCTCCCCCTGCAGGTTTCTGGACACATTATAGGCCTACAGGGAGGTGGACCCAGGACTCGCTGGAGGGAATGTACGTCCATGTGGCCTGGAAATGCATTGGGAGTCGTCATGAGGAGCTGGAGAGTGTTGCTGGGTAGAGGGATGAACCTGGTAAGTAGAAGAGGATGGATGGATGGGTGGATGGCTCTTCCTTTCCCACTCATCTCTGCTTCTCCATGTAGAAACTTGTGACAGTATTGCATCATTAACTGTGTTTCTCCTTTCTCAGCAGGTCTGGCTGGATAAAAGTTGCAGTATCTGTTGGTCTCTCTTTCTGTCTTCTCAACTGAGGCAGATGACCACCCTACGTGAGCCAGGTTCTGCCGGAGGTTTTTCCTCCCTGTTAAAAGGGTGTTTTCCTTCCCACTGTTGCCACCACTCCGTGCTCAGGATGGGGGATTTGACCGGGTCAACTCAAGATTCGATCCAATCTGTTAGTTTCCTTAGCTAGGCTATTATGAATCTGACTTGAATTTTTCTGTTTGTTAAGCGCCCTGAGGTGACATTGTCATGAGTTGATGCTATACAAATAAAGTTGATGGATGGATGGATCAACCTCAACATTCTCATCCTGCTTGACCTTTCTGCAGCTTTCGACACCATCAACCACTCCATCCTCCTGCCCCATCTCCAGTCCCCCCTCAACATCCCCGGCACTGCCCTCACCTGAATTGAATTTGAATCCTATCTCACCGACAGACAACAATTTATCAAGATCAACAACTGCACCTCCTCCACTGCCCCCCTATCCCATGGCGTCCCTCAAGGTTTGGTGCTTGGTCCTATTCTCTTCATCCTCTACCTCCTCCCCCTTGGTAACATCATTCGTCACCACATCCTCTTCCTCCTTCCCCTTGGTAACATCATTCATCGCCACAACCTCAACTTCTGCCGCTACGCTGATGATGTCCAGCTTTACATCTCCACCAAAACCATCTCATCTATAACTATCACCACTCTCACCAACTGCCTGCTAGAAATTAATCTCTGGGTGCAAAAACTTTTCTCAAACTGAACTGTGATAAATCGGACCTCATTATCATTGGCCCCAAATCACTCACCAAGTCCCATCACTTTTCTATCACCATTGGTAACTCTGTCCTGTCTCCCTTCCCTTCTCATCCGTAAGCTTGGCGTGATATTTTACACCAACCTCCCATTTGAACCCCTTATCAACCACATTACCAAGACAGCATTCTTTCATCTCCATAATATTACCCGTCTCCGCTCCTTCTCTCTCCTTCAAAGCCACTGAAACCCTCATTCACGCCTTTGTCACTTCTCGCCTAGACTACTGTAGCAGCATTCTTTTTGGCTCCACCTCCAAAGCTCTCAATAAACTCCAGTAAATCCAGGATTCTGCTGCCTGCCTCCTCACTCAATCCCGTTCCCATTACCACATCACCCAGTCCTCTAGAATCTGGCTCCCCATCTCCCACCGCATTGAGTTCAAACTGCTCCTTCTCACCTTCAAATCTCTTCACAACCTTACCCCCTCCAGTAATGTACCTCACTGATCTGGTCAACCCATACACTCCCACCCATACCCTCCGTTCAGCCGATGCCAACCTCCTCTCTGCTCCTCTTGGGACCAAGCACCGGACCTGGGGGACAGAGTCTTCTCAGTTGCTGCCCCTGCCCTTTGGAACTTGCTACCCCAAACCCTCCGTGACTGCACTGCATCAAATTCCTCCTGAAGACCCACCTTTTTAGATCCGCTTTTAATGTATGAAATGTTATTATTGCCCCCCTCTCCTTTTTGTTTACCATTTTATTAGTTGTTGCCATCTCTTCTCTCACATTTTTTGTCTTTCCCCTTTATTTTGTTGTATTGAATATATTTTAATCTAAGGTTTGTTTGAAATTTGACCACACTGTTGTGTTAAACTGTTGATTTATCTCTCATGTAAAGCGTCTTTGAGCTTCTGTAAAAGCGCTCTATGAATAAAATATAAAATGTATTATTATTATGGATGGATGGATGGAGTGAGTGAGTGACGGATGGATGGACAGATGGATAGATGTGTGATATTTGAGTGTCCTGTCACTATGCCTACAACTGATCATGCGCTCTGCTTTGGCTTCTTGGCCACAAGGGATATCCCTTTGGCTGAATGGTCAGTACCATGAACCTTACCAGGGAGTCTGGGGTTCAAACCCCCACCCAGGCCTTCCTTCATCCTGCCCTAAACTGGCAAGTTGGGATCCGTGTAGCAGCAGTAGTGGTGGGTCCATGGATTCTTTTTGGAGTGGCAGCCTGTTCAGGGGTGAGATGTGATAGTGAGGGTCTTGCCACTGCCTCCACTTGGCCATAAGGGATATCCCTTTGACAGAATGGTCAGCACCATGATTCTTAGAGTCTGGGATTCAAACCCTGTCTGGGCTTTCCTTTGTACCTGCCATGGACGGATGGTACAAAGTGATTTTTAAGGGTTAAGACTTGGTTTTAGGATCAGAATTAGCCTTTCAGTTTTGTCAGGGGCTATAGGGAATGCATTGTGTAAATGGAGAGTCCTCATGGTCGATGCAAAACACACTTACTTAACACACACCCAACGCTGCTTACACTTGTCCTTTTTTTATTTCTTCATGGAGGAACTAATCAGAGCAGTGAGTGAAATGCTGAGCTCCATCATCATGGCATATCCTCAAAACTCACTTTTCAAATAGATTTCTTGTTTGTGCAATGCTTTTCTCCCTTTTGTGTGGGAAACTGATATGTGGAAAACTTTAATCACAAAAGCACATAGCGGTCCAGTTAAAGACAATGGAACAAAGGCAATGACGTACAGAATGGAGTCAAACTCTGAATTGTTGTGTCAGTCCACCTCTGCTTTCACCAAAAATGTTTACATTTGTTCACTTTACTTTTCTTCCAGTTTCAACCCCAACATATTTGCTTATTCACAGCCACAATTTAGCAGAAAGTCTCCCTGAAAGACATTGAACATGCAGTGAGCTCAAACAAACATCATCATCATCATTAAAAGAAAATATTTCTGCAGCTTGAAACATAAAGTTAAAGAGCACTCATAAAGCCTGAACAGCATGCTCTCCCTCATCATCTGCTCACCAGGTCAGACAGTAAACAGCTACATTACTTCAAGCCTCAGAATGTAGGAATATTTTTACTGACTTGCAAATGCCCTAAGCCTGCTGGAAGGAGCCCAAGTTATTTAGTGATATTTGCTTGGTAAATAAACACAAGATTTAAGATTGCAGCCTGACTGAGCATCCTAATCATTCTCAGATTTTGTCAGATGTTGTGTAACTGATCTTTCCAGCAGGATCTTTCAGTGATTTCTCTGCTAAAGAGCACGATCGCTTCTTCCTAAAGGCTGTTGTTTGTTGCTCTTAATATCCAGCTAATATGACAGGGGAAAAAAATGAAAAGTGGTGAGATGCAAAATAACATTTGTGGTGGCAAATAACATCAATCAAATCCAGCATGGTGATTGTGCTCACTGACAATCTTTCTCTTGTTTTCTTTACTTTCTCTCCAAAAAACATGGGAACCAGATGAGCGGCTGTACTGCTGCCATTTCATTCCAGAAATCATCTGTGTGGCATTCATGACTGCTGATAAACCCCGGCTCACTTCTTTGTACTTGAAAACTCCAGAGACATGCAGTAAATCATGCGCCTCCTTTTTAAGATTCTGCAGTAGTTAGGTTTACCTGTGACACTCATCATAGTGCCCATCTACTTTGTCTTTCCTCAGAAATGAAGCGTAATCATCAAATTGGCCACTTGGTTTTGCCTTCACGTCTTTTGAGAGGATGGATGAGATCTGATTACATTCAACCGACCAAGGCGCAAACATTTTTTTTTTACAAGCCAACACCAAATAAAAGTTCTAAACAAGATGACAGTTTTCCTACCAATCCCACATTCAAAAGTAAAACAAGATGCTGAAGCTGTGGAAACGCTTCCCAGATGTTTGCCATGAAGCGTAAGAGCCTGGCTGTATGATCTGATCTGGCCACTTTGCTGCTTGTGCTCAGGACAAGGATAATAATAGCCTTTATGTGATCCTTATGGGATTCTGATTACTCTGGTTTGAATGTCACTTGTACAAACAAAATAATTACCTACTTATCATGGCATCTGTTGGGTTCCAGTCTTGTGAGTAACGTACAGACAAGCAGAGTGCACCCTAATCCATGCTAAATGACTTTGCCATAACAAACAGTTTTCATATGTTTTCACTCAGGCAACACTTTCTCATATTCCAGTTTGTTTTTGTATATTTCTTGAGGCCAATAAAGCATGTGTTATTTTGCAGATTGCTTTGATTCTTTCTTCTTTTTTTCAGGGCAACAGAATGGTTTTCTTTCTGACCTCTAACATGGCATCTTGAACCTAGCAGGAGACTGGGAGTCATACCAGTTTCCTGTCTTGATCCATTCCAAGTGCCTCTCATCCTTTCTCTCAGGTAGAGAAAATGACATGATGTACTGGACATCACGTAACTCTGTTTCCAAGCAGCGAATGTTCAGGCTGTCATTCCCTCACGGCCATTTGCTGATGCTCGACAGGGTCTCGGACGTCATTGGGCATCTACAAAACCTTGAGGGCTTATTTTTTACTACGCTGGATTCTTGCTGATGTGTGCTGGGTGTGCGGGAAGAAACCAAATCCTGAGAGAGAAATTAATATTTTGTCTCACAGGGATGTGAGGACAGCTGCTGAAAAGCAGCTTTGACTGTCGGACCTGCCAAGGAAAACAAAACAACACAATGCCGTGTCCCATATGCAAGAATAGGACGGAGTCAGATGTTGCTGATAAGAGCTTTTATGAAATATGATCAACTGACCATTCTCATTTCCCTTCACAGCCATGTGGCTGGGGGAAAGAAAACCAGCCATGTTTACTTCTGAACTGAAGTGCTCTCAGATTTGTAGGTGAACGTAGTTCTACGATCACGTCTGATGGTATCCCAATTACAGCTGATGCTAAAAAGTAATAATACCATCTGTCACCTGTGATTTGAAATGTCAGATCAGATTAAAACTGACAGCAACTGCCTTGTACCCCGCTTCCTCCCTCCTCTCCCGGGTGTTGACTTTTTTTTTCCCTTTCCCCCCCCCCTCCCCTCTCTTTTTTTTTTTTTTTTTTTTTTTTTTTTTTTTTTTTTTTTATTTAATGCCCGCACTAATGAAGGCTTGGTTAGGAAAAGCCAACATGGAGACGGAAACTCTTTGGCAGACAAGATTGAAGCCAAGTTGTGTCTCACGGTTGACAATTGAAGCCAAGTTGCCTCTGCAGTGGACGATATCGGGAAAACGGCAGCATTGGAAACAGTGTGGAGGCGGATTTGTTGTTGGCTTGAACCCTGTTTTGGCTCTGAAGGTCACTGTTGGGATTTACTTATGAGGCGCAGCCGTAATAATGCCTGAATGGGCCTGTTGCATATGTTTTTATGGGGGTTTCCCTATAATACAGCACAATTTAAATTAATCACACAGATCAGTTTACTAAACTTTGTACTTGGCAGTTCGCAGCTGATTGCAGCATTATTTACTGCTGATTTACAGCATCTGTTAACTGTTATGCTGGACTTGGCTGTGATAGTTGCTGGGAGAGATGCAGGTGTTGCTGAACACCAGCTGGAGAGTGTGCAGGAGGAGATTCTCCATTACTGTAATATTTATCTGGAATGCCAAAAGATGAAATCAGAACAGACTAACTGACATAAAACCTCTAAGCAGAAGCAATCATACAACTGACCTTTTGTATGTGACAGTGGAATGCCGTTTCCACGTGTCAAAAAATAACCAAAGTTTGTCAAAAAACAGATAGTTGGTAGCCTAATTTGACTTTTACTAATCATTTTACCGAAAAACTAAAAAATAGTGATTGTGTGCTGTGCATTTACAGCTACCTGCTGTAAACGTCAGACGAGTGCGCGCAGCTTCCGGGACGCAGTATTGCTCTCGCCAATTAATTACTCTCATTGATCAGTCTTGCCCATTACCCGTTGAACTGACTGTCAATCACTCTTACTACAGTAGTAAAAGTGATTCACAAGCCAGTAGACAAATGGCAAAGTTAAGGAATGCAGAGATGATTGGCAGATATTTGTTCAGCCCCATTACTTTCACAGCTGATGTATAATAATATTCATATACAGGTACTACCCAAAAAATAAAAATACCCTAAAAAAGTTTCACGTATTTCCGTAATTTAACTTCAAAGGTGCAATTTACATATTGTAAAGACAAATAATATGTGAATCAATATATTTCAAGCTTTTATTTGTTTGGATGTTGCTGATTAGAAGTTGCAGTTTAAGAAAACCTCTAAATCAAAAACTCAAAAACTTAGAATACTGCATAAAATCAATAACAGAAGGGTTTTGATTACAAAAATATCAGGCCTCCTAAAGTAAAGGTTCATGGTCAGGAAAGGGCCATTCAAAAGTGTGGGGGAACATAATAAGAAATGGACTGAGGCTGGAGTTACCGCTTCAAGAGAAACAACACGCAGGCGGATGCTGGACATGGGCTTCAAATGTCAAATTCCTGTTGTCAAGCCACTCCTCAACAGCAAGCAACACCAGAAGCGCCTTAGCTGTGCTAGAGAAGAGAAGGACTGGTCTGTTGCCCAGTGGTCAAAAGTCCTCATTTCTGATGAGAGCACGTTTTGCATCTCATTTGGAAACAAAGGTCCCAGAGTCTGGAGGAAGACTGGAGAGGTGCTAGATAGAAGATGCATGAAGTCCAGTGTTAAGTTTCCCCACTCTGTGATGACCTGGGGATCCATGTCAGCTGCTGGTGTTGGTCCTCTGTGCTTCATCAAGTCCAGCATAAATGCAGCCATGTACCGGGACATTTTGGAGCACTTCATGCTTGCTTCAGCGGACCAGCTGTATGGGGATGCAGACTTCATCTTCCAGCAGGACTTGGCACCTGCCCACACTGCCATAACTACAAAATCCTGGTTCAACAACCATGGGATTACTATACTCGATTGGCCCACAAACTCATCTGACCTGAACCCCATTGAAACCCCAAATTAAAAAACACTTATACAAGTTCAACAAAACACGAATGCAAGTTAAAAAAGCACGAATGCAAGTTAAACAAACACTTATACAAGTTCAACAAAACACAAATGCAAGTTAAAAAACACTTATACAAGTTCAACAAAACACGAATGCAAGTTCAACAAAACACGAATGCAAGTTAAAAAAAAACACATACAAGTTCAACAAAACACGAATGCAAGTTCAACAAAACACGAATGCAAGTTAAAAAAAACACATACAAGTTCAACAAAACACGAATGCAAGTTAAAAAACACTTATACAAGTTCAACAAAACACGAATGCAAGTTAAAAAACACTTATATAAGTTCAACAAAACACGAATGCAAGTTAAAAAACACTTATACAAGTTCAACAAAACACGAATGCAAGTTAAAAAAAAACACTTATACAAGTTCAACAAAACACGAATGCAAGTTAAAAAAACACTTACACAAAGACACGACCCGGAAGTGATTGATGGCGATCGCTGCACTGTCTGTTCTTTTCTTTCCTTTTTCTTTCTTTCTTTCTTATTAAATGGGCAAAATTTATTGTACATGCATTGTATAATATTACAGAGATAAAAACATCTTCGTAATTTTGACGAGTAAGTATTTTTTGTTTCATTTCTTATTTTTCATTTTTAAGTTTAAAAAGTCCTAACGTACAATGATTAAAGGTTGAATATGGAATATTTTTATTAAAAGCTATATTTTTTCAAAAATAATACCTCCACAGGTCGTTTGGGGGTGTACAGAATGAAAGTACAACATTTCCCAGAAAAATTATATTTAGCCTAAAAATAATTATAAAATAAATTTTGACGGGTTCGATAATGGCATTTTATTTACGTCTATAAGCCAATACACGCCGCCATTGCAGGTTGCCAAATACGATCTCTGTGTGGAAACAATATTTCAGGTCATAGTCAGGCTTGTACAGGGGAAAACCGTAGAGACGACCAGTGAAGCAGCTGCTTCAGAGCCCTGGAGATATTATTATCTTTTTCTGAGGAGGAGCAACCTGAGAAGAGCAAAAACTGGGGTAAATTTAGGTGAAGACTTCACTAATTGGACCCACATAAACGTTTTCCACTGAGAAAAACACTGAAATGGCGACTTTCCTGCTGGATCGGTAAGCTAGCTTGTTTGCTAACATGGCTAACGTTAGCTGTCAGTTATAAACTCCTCTGCATTACTTGTTGGACATGCTGCAGACTGTTGGTCACTTGCGTATCGGCAGTGAGCCTGGCATCCCAGCGGCTGGAGTTGTTTTTCTGCCGTTGCAACTACAACCTAGTCACACGTGATGTCGCTGTTCTGTCCGTATTCCATATTCAACCTTTAATAAACGTTTACATAGCTCCACAGAGTGCCATCTCTGTTCACCTTCCTCACTGATTTGGTCCACTGATCACGGCGCTCAGCTGACTCGTTATACGCCAGAAACCTGAAGAAAGACAGCTTCCACCTACTTGAAGGTTGTGTGCTGTGCAGAACACCGCCGCACAACTCCTCCTCATGGTTTAAAGCAATTTATCACAGGGACAAGTGATAAAGATAAAGCGCTGATCCCGCATAGCAACCGTTTGTATTCCCCGCGCTCTTGGTTGCTAGGTGCCAGCGCATACCGGATGTGGGAAGTTTCGCTCCCGAGAATTAAATTTCTGTTTTGATGTGATTTTGATCACCGATTGATACCGATTACTCATATTACCACAGGCAGAAAGAGACTGTTTTTTTCTGAAATGAGAAATAGGCCTACATATCTAAATTTGATCATTATCCTACAAAAATATTACATCCACAAAATGATCTGGCAAAATAAATAGATAAATCCCCTTATTTTCTAGTTTTTCAATCTAATGATTTTAAAAATTACTGGAAGACTTTTAAACTTAAAAATGAAAAATAAGAAATGAAACAAAAAATACTTACTCGTCAAAATTACGAAGATGTTTTTATCTCTGTAATATTATACAATGCATGTACAATTAATTTTGCCCATTTAATAAGAAAGAAAGAAAGAAAAAAGGAAAGAAAGAACAGACAGTGCAGCGATCGCCACCAATCACTTCCGGGTCGTGGCTTTGTGTAAGTGTTTTTTTTTTAACTTGCATTCGTGTTTTGTTGAACTTGTACAAGTGTTTTTTTTTTAACTTGCATTTGTGTTTTTTTTTTTTACTTGTATAAGTGTTTTTTAATAACTTGCATTCGTGTTTTTTTAACTTGCATTCGTGTTTTTTTAACTTGCATTCGTGTTTTGTTGAACTTATATAAGTGTTTTTTAACTTGCATTTGTGTTTTTTTTTACTTGTATAAGTGTTTTTTAATAACTTGCATTCGTGTTTTTTTAACTTGCATTCGTGTTTTTTTTTTAACTTGCATTCGTGTTTTGTTGAACTTGTATAAGTGTTTTTTAATTTGCATTCGTGTTTTGTTTAACTTGTATAAGTGTTTTTTTTAACTTGCATTCGTGTTTTGTTTAACTTGTATAAGTGTTTTTTTTAACTGTGTGTGCGTGTTTTGTTGAACTTGTATAAGTGTTTTTTTTTACTTGCATTCGTGTTTTGTTGAACTTGTATAAGTGTTTTTTATAACTTGCATTTGTGTTTTTTTAACTTGCATTCGTGTTTTGTTGAACTTGTATAAGTGTTTTTTAATTTGCATTAGTGTTTTGTTGAACTTGTATAAGTGTTTTGTTAAACTTGCAAAAGTGTTTCAGGTAAATGTATTAATGTTTTGCACTTCCCGGCCACCGTAAAATACAGACACAATCACATTACAACTATTTTCATGGTTATACTCTTTCTTAATGTGTTGATACACTAGAGAGTAACCAATATTTGTTTTTTTTTCTCTTCATTGCCAGTCTAATCTGCAGTGTGCTGCCCCCCTTGCTGGTTTACAGAGCTACAGAGAAATATTTCACTACATTTATTTAAAATGAGTTGCCTGGATTCAGTGGCCAAAATTGTGGCATAACTCTGAGTATTTTACCTAGTTTATATGCAGCACATTTAGTTTTTGAAGCACAGCTGTGATCCAAACTTTTTTTGACGACAGAGGAGGGTGTGTGTGGGGGGCTCGTCTTGGGGTTCCACATTTACTGTGCCGGAAACATCTACAGCATGTTTACTTTATGGCTGCTTAAACCTGCTAAGTGAATATATCATCCTCTTTTTGAGGATATATGGAAAATTCCTCTGACAATATACACACAGACACAGAGGAGCAGGTGTGTGTAGCCTCACACACACACTCTTGAGTACACACAGTCGCCGATAAACATTTCAGTCTAGCAGAAACAGTTGGGTCTCTGTATTTAGGCGTGAGGTTAACGGATTGCTCCCTGTGACCTGCACATCAAACATTCCCATAAAGACAGAATCCGGGGAATGCTCTGTGGAACATGGGCTGCACGATTCCCCCGTCTGAGCCTGCCTGCGGTGTGCAGAGGATGACAGGATGCAGGTTTAGGTGGGCTGACACAAGACTCAAGTTTACTGTAAACTTTATGTGAGTGTGACAGTGTGTGTGCAGGAATGTTGGTAAGTGCGGGACAGTAATATGTACTTTTGCTGCAAATGTTTTAGAGGCATTTTGTGAAACGGGCTGAAAGCAGCTTCAGCATAATTACACAGTCTGTAAAAGCTCAAGCGGTTCCCTTCAAGGTGAGGACCTACAGGTTGGTGTAAAGCATGAAAACCTGACTGCTAGATGAGAAGTTGACTAAATATCTGTGAATTTGAGCTTCTGTGCTGGCACACGTTATAGCAAAGCATTTGCTAGAATAATGAGGCAGTGGTTGGTCACTGGAGATGTGCGTCGATGACTAATGAGCGGATTTAATTTGTTGCAAATGCCAGCGCAACATTTGAACTTTGCTAGTTTGCAAATATGTGGATCCAGCACAAAGTTTGGCAATAATGTGTTCATATTTGTGGTTTCATTTTCTAACTTACCCCAAACAAAATAACACAAATAAGCCACAACAGTGATTTCTGTCGCACAGGATGCACAAACTGTCCCTTTGCACAATGACAAGGCCTACTGCTGCAGAAGAGGGCAGTAGAACATACATTATACGAGTGAAAGTTGGCATTCAGAGGATATACAGTCACTGGCCATTTTATTAGGTACTGTACACTATACCAGTGCTTCTTAACTTTGGTCCTCAGGACCCACTGCCCTGCATGTCTTTGATGTGTTCCTACTACAACACACCTGATTCAGATGAATTAACTTCCTCATTTAGTTCTTTACAAACCTGTTAATGAGCCATTCGTTTGATTCAGGTGTGTGAAAGTTGGGTTGCCTCCAAGACATGCAGGGAAGTGGGTCCTGAGGACTGGAGATGAGAAACACTGCACTATGCTCATCCCAGCATGAAACCCGTTTTCCCTCAGAACTGTCTTCATTGTTGGTGTCGTAGATTCAACGAGGTGTTGGAAACATTCCTCAGAGATTTTGCTCCATATTGACATGATGGCATCACACAGTTGCTGCACATCCATTATGAGAATCTCCTGTTCACCACATCCCAAAGCTGCTCTGCTGGATTGAGATCTGGTGACTGTGGAGGCCATTGGAGTACAGTGAACTAAAGTCTGCTTTGAGAATATCCACCCACCAACGCCATCCCACCACCACCACCTGCAGCCTGAACTGCTGGTACAAGAGAAGATTTATGTTTTCATGCTGTTATGTTAAATTCTGACTGTACAATTCTTGCAAATGAAGTAAAGAATCATCAAATCAGACAGCGATTTTTCAGTCTGTTGGTTACTTGAGTAAACTGTGACCTCAGTTTTCTGTTCTTAGTTGACAGGAGTAACAGGTTGGATGTGTTGTGTAAGAGATCCTATCCTGCATATCTTGGTTGTAACCAGAGCTTATTTGAGTTCCTGCCTTTCTATCATCTCCAACCAGTCTGCCCATTCTACACCAACCTCTGACATTGGTCCAGACAACTAATGCTCACTGGATATTTTCTCTTCTTCAGAATATTCTCTAGAAACCCTGGAGATGATTGCATGTGAGAATCCCTGTAGATCAACAGTGTGTGAAATACTCAGACCAACCACCATGCCACATTCAAAGTCCCTTAAATCAGCTTTCTTCCTCATTTTGATGCTCAGTTTGAACTCACTCTAGTCATCTTCACCACGTCTGAGTTGCTATCATGTCACTGGCTGATATTTAAATTAACAAGTGATTGAACAAGTGTACCTAATAAAGTGACCAGTGAGTTTATATATGTATAAGCCTACAGTATATTGTGTGTATACTATATACAGTAATGTACATTTGCATACACAGTGAACATACTGTGAAGAACTGGTGTACCCTGCCTCTTGTCTGAAGACAAGAACTGCATTCAACAAGTTTCATGAAACATTTGATAACTGAAAAATGTTTTGCCCTTTTTGTGAAATCAAATTCAGCCAGTTTACACTTCTTTGTTCTCTGATCTCTGGAACTTTTTCATGAAACACGTTAATAATTTATTTGTAGTACAAAATGAGGTAATTGTCATGTCACTTCGGGTATTTATGACATTCCCTTTTTTGAAAAGCTGCCTTTTGTCCATTAGTTTAGCAGTTATATTTGTGTTTTGCTACTGTAGGTTTGTCAAGGCACTTATACACGTTTCAAATTTTTTGTAAATTTTGTAAAAAAAAAAAAAAAAAAAAAATATATATATATATATATATATATATATATATATATATATATATATATGTATATATATATCCTAAATGTATTTTATAAATGTAATTTTTCTTTCACTTTGTCCATGTGTTTTTTTTAAATGTCAATGTTTTTTGCACTTCTCAGCCACCATACAGATGAATCAAGCCAATAAACAAACATCTCGCTAAGGCATATTCCTGCAGAGAAGGATACTAAACTGGCCTGCCTGCTGTTGTGTCTTTAATAGAGGAAGTGCTTGAGAAGACATGTTTGCTAGAAAGCTGGAATAAGGTTACACTCGAAACACTAAAACACAAATTTTCTTTCTTTCTTGTTTGTTTTAAATGAAAAATTTCCATGCTGTGACAACTTTTGCAGTTTTGGGGTTGAAGATCAAATAAGCCAATCATATCACTTTGGGCTGTTATTTTATACAGTTATGTCATTGCTTGTGAAATTTTAAGAGTCAGAGATCACTACACACCTGCACTTGGGCTGCCCTCGGGGAAAAGGAAACAAATCAATTTTAATTCCACCTGTTATTCTGTAAACTTCGGCAAAAGTCCATGACTTTTTGCCTCGAGGCAACATTTAATGAAATGTCTGAGGAGGGGAGATTGTTCAGACAGATCTGGGCTCTACAACTATTCGGGCTTGAAGATATTCTATTGGTGGTTTCAGGTAAAGATGAAATGGGAGAAATGCATCAATCACATGAAATGTATTCTGGGCTCCTCTGAACGACCAGATCTTCCAGCGACTCAGCAACTGTCTCTTTCTGGTAAAACTTACACCACACTGTTTATGTCTAAGTAGATGTGCGGTTTTATGCTGTGATGGGATGTTTTTCATTGGCTTTTCATGGCATTTAAGGATATGAAAACAACTGCAGTGTACCACTAAAGCTTTGGGAGCATGAAGCCATGGTACTAAACTTGATTCTCGGTATGTAAACATGTCATGTGACACCTACATATTGGCTTGTTTTAAAATTGAGCTCCACTAATCAAACCAAAAAAGACCTCTTTTTTTTTCTAAAGCTGAGCACTCGTCTCAGATCTTAAATTGCTTATGATGAAATGAGCTACAGAGTAGAGTCCAATGTAAGACTGCTAACTTTATCCCAATCCTCAGACTTTACTTTAGGGCAAAGGTTGGCACTCAGTTTGGGCTCCAGGCTACCAAGAGCTCCTATAAAACACCCTATGCACTAACTGCAAGGACTGCGTTTTCATTTTTATTTGAACATTTTATTGAAGTTTCAGAATTCACAACATTTAACAGGACACACTCCAAATCATTCAAAAAGTTACTTTACAAAACATCAGTGCATTTTAGATGTTATCTAAGTTAGCGCAGATGTGGAGACTTCACATCTATTTTTGCTCTCAGCACATGACTTTAGGTTAATGAAATATCTGGACTGAAAAGTGAGCTGAACAAACAAGAACTCAAAAAGTTAAATTAATTAGATGACATAATGTCTCAACTTAGAACAGCTTAAAACAGACTGACAATGTCCTGCTAAGCAGCAACTTAACAAGTGGCTAAAAACCAGACAGCAAGCATTGTGCATGGCTCTCACAGAGATAAGATAGTCTCCACATCCCCTTTTCACGCCTTTCTTGTTTTTATCTGATCACCTGATAGATTTTTTTAACCTTTTAAAGACCCACAATGGAACTTTTAGCAGTTTTCTCAATGAGGCGCCCCTATCAATGGGTAAACTAGCATCCATCTTCATCGTACCTTCATTCCAGCCAGTAAAAGACAGTCTTATCTTGATCTTGTTCTGTCCCTTCCTCTCTTTCTTTTCCTCTCTTCCTCCGGTAATGTTTCCTTGCGTTTCTTTGCATGATGCGTGTTCAAAACATCCGTTGTGTTCATATCTGGTTCATATTCGTTTGCTAGCACATGAAGCGGTGCACAACCAATAGTTGGCTGCAACATCACGGCCCCATCGTGGCCCTGTCCCGGACACAACAGTGACATAGTGCAGTTTCTGAGCCTTGTTGGTGTGCCATCAAATGGTCTTGTACGCGTTGTGGGTCTTTAACATCCATCTTTGTTTTGTTTTTTTACTGGGCAGATTTGTGTTTGTTTGTTATTTTCTCTTAACAATTTCACATAATCTACAAAAATAATTCACAAATGTGACTCAACAGGTAAATAATCAAAACTTTGAGAGTGAAATACTGTTTATTATCATGGAAGTTTGTGATGTAATTGACTGTAATTACATCAGTGAGGTACAGAGGAGACTCATAGGATGTTTTGTCTTAGGCACCACAGAACACACTAGCTAGCAAATATAAACACAAGCTGTTTTGAATGTTCACAGTGGCTAATTCAGCAAGGAAAGTGAAGTAGATACTGAAAGAGTAAGCAACAAATAAAAGAGAGAAAGGGACAGAGCAAGAGTTAAGACAAAAGTCAACATCAGGCTGACTTTTACCGGCTGGAGAGAGTTCAGAGAAGAAACAGGATGCAAGATGGATGCACAATAAGCAGTTGTTAGAGGACGCCTCACTGGGATAATCTGCCAAAGTTCAAAGCATAGCATGAAACCACATCTGTCAATATACAGGTAAATGGTGTTTTTTCTAAATCACATGCAAGTAGCAGCTATCAGGAAGCAGTTAACATGAGCAAGCACAAAACACTTTATTTACTTTCTTTAATAAAGAGAAAGCAATGTAAGAAACAGTGATAGGAAAGCCTTAAAGTGTTCATCACACTCCAGTATGAAAGGATGTAAGGCAACTGTAAGTGGTTTGCCAAATGGAACAAGAAGACAAAAAAGAAGGAATAAAGACGTGTACAACAAACTATAAATGAACAAGTGGAGATGACGGTTTAATTTTAGTTTTGCCTTCAGTCTTTCTGACAGATTCATCCACCTTCTCGTTGGTACTTTAAAGTTCTGCTTTGTTTTTCTTGACATAATTTACATTTATTTATTCACATTTCTAGAAAAAATACACCAGTTGTCTTATAATTAACCCAATTTCAACACAAAACAAGCTCTATTATCCTTATGATAAAATCCCTCATGGTCTTAAAATTATGTCATTAAAAACCTTCTCGTGCATAGCTCCTCTCAGCTTCTGTTCTTTATGTGCATATACTTTTATTTAAAAGCAAATGAAGAAAACAGAAATCTCAGTGGGGTTACTTGTGATTCAAATAAAACTGAATAACATTTATGGTTAAATGCAAACACAAAAACTTGGGCTTTTTTTCTATGGATCAGCTTTATATCAAATTACTCTAATATTTAGTTTTCCCCTCCTTAGCCCGTGAAGGAAATACTGAAAAGCACCAGCTTACAGTTTTCTCAATTGCTAAAACACAATTTTGAAATGTCCCCTCAGTTTTTCACAACTAAACACTAAACCCCAAACTCAAACTACTCCCAAAACCTCTTTCTGCGCAAAGAATTTTACTCAACAGCATCACCCCAAAAAACTATTAATCACCCCCAAAATAACACACACACAAATTTTTTTTTATTTCATCCCATGCATCATGTCACAACACAAAACTCAAACAAAAGACAACCAACCTCTCCAACAAACTTGCAATATAAAGAATCCTTCAAAAATTCATATCCAAAGGTGATCTAATCACCACCAAAATATAATGGTTCATTCTTGCTGGCTCATACTGGGAAAATTTCAGTCAATCCGTCCAAACTTTTTCCGTAAATTGCTACAACAATAAACAAACCAACGCATCAAAAACAAACCTCCTTGTGGAGGTAATACTGTAACATGGCAAGCACAGTTGCACGGATTTCACCTAAATGAAGGCTCTGCGTCACCTATTTTGTCCCCTTATGCCTCACCCTTACCACCTCTTATGCGTACTTTTCCTCTCTATTTCCTCTATCCATTGCAAAATCTTACCTCCCACAGCTTCCTCAACTGTTTATATTGTTCCCTCATCATCACCAAAGTGAAATCAATTTTAGTCACTTGTTTACCTCTACACCTTGTCTTATTTGATCAAAGTGTGCAACATGTGTTTACCATTTGCACAGCAAGTGCATCACAATGCAAATGTTTCAAGCATGTCTTGTATGTGAGGTGCTTCGGTTTTGATCACAAAGACCGATTTGAACCTTGGTTTAGGCTTCTGAAATTGGCTTTAGAATGATTAGTGTTTTAGCAACTGAGAAAAACTGTAATCTGAGGGCTTGGACGGGTCTGGAGGATGATGTATGAAAAAGAAATGTTTATCAGATTAACAGAAGCTTCCCTGTCGACCTTTTCATGGCATATTGATGTGTCACTACTGTTAAAGCTCAGATGTCAATGATAAAAAATAATTGTGACACATTTACTGCTAGTTTCAGGCTCCTGGTGTTGTGAATGCTAGCTCTCTGAGCAGAGTTATAAAACAGATGGAGCAGCTTGGGTGCTTTTCATTGCGCTTACCCATGCTTACTTCTGTGCACTCGTTTCTGACCCAGAAACCATCATCCCCCTGCCATCATGGAGGGTGTTCCTGTCCTTTAAATGCACCTAGTGGAAGCAAAGTCTGAGACAAGCTGCACTGCAGCTGCTGTTGTAAAGGCTGATTTACACCCACCCACACAATAATACTCCTGGATCAAACTGCAGCTGATGGTTCATTTTACAGCCTTGTTGGCTTCCTTCAATGTTTATTTTTGATTGCCATTAAGGAAGCTTTCTAACAATTTAGATGTACCAACTAAGGTTCGACCCTGTTTCCATGTTGGAGTTCATTCTGCATCTATGTTGCATACTGCTGAGATTACATCACATCTCCCAGAGGAAACGGGAGGAGGAGGGCAACTTTATTGTCCAATTACTGCGGCAGCAAGACATCCTGAATTTTTGCCCCTGTGGAGATTTTACAGACTGGCACATTGTTACGGCCCCAGGCCGGTGTTGAACATATATGTAGATTTCTGTGTGTGATTGCATCTAGGTGATTGGCTGGCTATCCTACGCATAAGAACACCACCATCTATGTAGAAGGCTATAAGCTCTGCATTAACTTTGTCAGCACTTACCACACCTGAAAAACACTTGTGTAGTGTTGGGTCCGCCTTCTGTGCTGCACTCAATTGTGCACGGGAAACCGAAAGGGAGAAGGCAGAAGATGGCAGCTCATCCTGAGCTTTTACGTCAGGAGCTGCATTTGCCTCTGCCATTTCCTTCGGTTCCGCTCCCTCTGCAAGAAGTGGAACAAAAAGAGTGTCAGACAGATCAAAACCAGAAGACTCATTCACATTTCTTTTACGTGCCTGGGCACGAGTGACTACACATGTTGGTTCTGTTTGGGCAGGAGTTGTACCCTTCTGGTTACTACTTTGGGGAATGTCCAGTACTTCAAGGGCAGGTGTAACCTTACCACCAGCTATGTCGTTTCCCAACAGAAGTGAAATGCCTTTAATTGGTAAAGCTGGACATACTGCAATTGGAAAGATACCAGAGACCAGTTTTGAGTTCAAGTAAACCATATGAACAGGCCTAGGTGCGTAGCCCATCTCCACACCTTGGAGGATGGCGCTATAACCACAGGAGGACTTGTCAGAGAATGGTAAAGCATTGGCTAAGATTATTGATTGTGATCCACCAGTGTCACGTAGGATACGCACCTGCTGCAGGTCCTCTGGTTTCCCGGTGAGTGAAACAGTCCCTTCAAACAGAAATGGATCAAAACACGGATCAGGAGTGCAACCAACCTCAGTTGTCCCTGGTGTCCTGTCGTACTTCCTGATTCAGATTGGAATGTGGTAAAACAGGTCGTCATTCCATCACCTTTTGAAAGAATTCCTTCAGTGTTCTCAGAGGTCTATGAAACGCTGTTATGATCGCGCCACTGTTTCTCGTCGTTTTCAGGTTGGTGATAAAGTCCTGGCCCTGTTACCGGTGTCTGGCTCTTCACTGACTGCGAAGTTTACAGGTCCCTATGAAGTTCGTGTGTGCTTAAGCGAGACAGACTATGTGATCAGCACCCCGGAAAGACGAAGGAAAACTCGTGTCTGTCACATTAACATGTTAAAGCCGTATTTTTCCCAGGATCTTGCCTCTCCACGCTCAGTTACAGATTCATCTATCCCTGTAACAAGGGGTAGCTCGGCCCTTATCGTTACTAGCAGCCCCGAGCCCACTGCAGGCGATGGTTTGGTAATGCGATCGGCGGCTCAACGGACCCCTCGGTTGTCAAACTCGGACATGATAAAAACTTTGCCTTCAGCGCTTTCCCATTTAACAGAAGCCCAGAAGAATGACATTGTGTCGTTAGTACACGGTTTTCCCATGCTTTTCAATGATATCCCCACTCAAACCACTGCTATTAAGCATGACATTGATGTTGGGGGCGCCAAACCAATTAAACAGCATCCCTATCGGGTAAACCCTGTGAAGAGAGCTTTGATGAAGAGTGAGACTGAGTATATGTTGCAACATGGGTTTGCAAAACCTAGCTCAAGTCCTTGGAGTTCCCCATGCCTTCTGGAAACGAAGCCAGATGGCTCACCCCGTTTTATAACAGACTTTCGTAAAGTTAATGCAGTAACAACCACTGATTCATACCCTTTGCCTCGTATTGAGGATTGTGTTGATTGTGTTAGATAACCTTGCTGGCTTAGATTTACTTTTGATTTTGTTTGTGTCTTTTCTGTGTAAAATAAACCACTTTGAGCTCATTCTACTCTCTGTGGTTTTAATGTTGCACCCCCCTCTTCCCTAGCCGAGCCGGGGTCGTAACACACATCTGCCAGAAAATGTATTCAAGCTCAGGATATCGCTGCTTTTTTCTCCTGTATTTAGCTCCACTGAAGCAGACAACACTTTATTAACGATCATCTTGGCTAAATCATGCCATGCACCTTCACTGTACTTTCTAACCAGTACTGACTGGCTTATAAAAACCTGTTTATTCAGTAATAACTGAATGTAAGTGGCAGTTTAATCTCAGGGAGGGTCATCCTGTGAGTTTTACCCAAACTGAGGAAGCCTTCACCCGTGGCTGAGCTTATCTGTGTCTAAAAGTGTTTTTAGCAGCAATTTCTTGTCAGAAGGTTGTCTGGAAAAATATCTTCAATATCAAAGCTGTGCTTGCACACTAAGACTTTACAAACACACTCTATTTTATTGTTTTTGACATTTTGTTCCAGTAATTGTCAAACTTTTCTTTACGTTTAGAATGAATAAGCTTTCTTCATTGAGCTGACACTTAGTTTTAAACAATACTTTTACACTTCCTTTGCATCATTATATACTAACCTCTGGTAACTTTCCCCCTTATAATGGATAATTTTCATCTTCTTCATCCTCTCTTCTTTGATATGCAGCCTGAGAGCATGTAAGCGATGTGGGGGCAGCAGTGAGTGGAAGGAGTCCTTTGATACAGGAAGTTTGATTGGCCCACGTACAGCCCTGCCAAGGGGAACATCATTAGTCAATTTTCTGAAAACGTTAGATATTTTCTTGATTTATGAATAATTTGTCTGCTGAGTCTTTTCTGTGATTACTCTTACATTTGGGTGATAGTTCAACTTGTTCATATGACCCCCTCTAAGGGGCTTGTTCTTTCGTAGTTTTTGTATAAATTTTTGCTTTTTTTGTGTAAATAAAACCCCTTTTTTCCCCCTGTTTTCGTGATTACCAGCTTAGTCCTTTACATCAGTGGTTCCCAACCTGGGGCCCCAAAGGGAGTCCCCAAAAAGCTTTGAATGTTTAGAGCCAGTGTGACTAGTTAAGGTCTTGTCCACACAGAGATGCGTTGAACGGTTTACTTTAAGATTTTTATAGTTTTGGTTTAGTTTCATCATGTTTTTTCTTTTTTTATTATTATTATTGATATTTTTGATGTTTTTGTCCAACCGATACAGGGAAATAACTGTTACACCATTACATTCACAGAAACAAGAACATAACGCATGGTTATTCTCTGCTTGCTTTTTTTTTTTTTCTGTTTTGTTTTTCCAATCATCAACAAGGAAATAAAGCGAAAAATACATGAAGGGAAAAATGCAGTCCAGCAAAAAAGTACAAACAAAGCCAGACCTGCAACACATAACACATTTTATTTAAAAAAAACAAAGACCTATGAGTTCAGATGGGCATTTGCATCCAGCATTTGAACTAAACAGAAAGTAAGACAGACGTAGGTAGTGTTATTTCATTCCATATCCTGCAGTTGGGCTAGGATTGGACCCCATACTTCATTGAATATACCTTCTCTACCAGCCACTCCATATGTCATACACTCGTAGCTTGCCATTGAGCTCAGAACACTCATTCGTTAAAAGTGGACAGGGTGGGAGACATCATGGTTTTACAGAAAGATAAGAAAGGAAACAGTCGGAATACATCATTTGTGGAAAGAACCTCGCAAAGGAAAGCGGGTCCACGGCTTTTTGGTTGTTGCACGAAGGGGATCCTCAGAGAAAACAGATCGGGAACCACTGCCTTACGCCATAAAAGAGAGCATGTTGCTGGTTAGGTGAGAAGAACAATCTCCCTCTCAAATTTTACTGAAGTTTTAAGATTTGAGCTACACATCATGTGGTCCAAAATGCTGAAAAGTGTGTCCTGCTTTTACTTAAAGCGTGTGAGAATCGTTCAAGATGTACACAGAAGCATGTGTTGCACACTTGAATAAGGATCCAATGTGACGTTTTGCGGGTTTATTATAGTCGGCTGTAAACACACAGACAAGATACTGTGAGCATCCATACTTTCTTGCAGCCGACAGCACTGAACTTCAGCTGTGGCTGTTTACAACAAACACGGTTTCTTTTATATATATATAGAATATGGCAACTTTCATCTCTATTCATGACAAAATTCCCCTTTGTACAAGTGCGTATACACAGTTCAAACTTAAACACTTAGTTACACCGTAGCCCCGACACGTTAGACAAAAGTTAGCTTAGCTGTAGCTTAGCTGCTTGTTAACATGTGCTACCAACATTACAACATTAATCAGACTTTTGTCAAGCTCATTCATAAAAGGTTAACGGCCGACTATTTCTTCACTTAACGGGGACTCTTTCTCACTTTCACCATATGTATACACACGTGTCATTTATGAACATTTACCTGTAAACACACAGACAAGATACTGTGAGCATCCATACTTTCTTGCAGCCGACAGCACTGAACTTCAGCTGTGGCTGGGCGCAAGCAGGAGTACTCAGCCTAGGACACGCCCTCTTGTGGTGAAACGTGGCAATTGCATCATGTTCATTAACCTCAGTCTGAGTAAGAGGAATGGAGCAAATATACAACTACAGAAATGAACAAATTCAATAGAAATACATAAAAATACCAAAAAAATAGGGGGGTAGCTGGTATCTAACCTCTGTACTCTTACACTCTCCCCTCAAAACAAAATGTCGTCCCGACATCCCTTATGCTAATCAGGTCATACCATCAAATATGCAGTTTTCCATGTATTGACAGGCTTTACACTTAAGCAGGTTGCTTCTTAGTGGGAGTCAGAGTTCATGAGAATATAAAGATGCTATACTGTCAACAGTTCCAAAACATGACATGTATCTCCAGTTAATGTCACATTGTTGCAGCAGCTGTCATTGTGCACGATGACAATCCGCCACATCCAACGCCTGCAGCGTGCATATCTGCATCCCCTCTGAGAGTAAGTTACTTTAACTAGGAAGTGACCTGAATTTCCGATGGCATTCTGCAACTAACATGTATGTAGCAATCAGGCATGTCAACTCAAAATATGCTGTACACTGAATTATCTGAACAAATCACTGCATCTGTATTAACCAAAAGGCAACTGTGATGTGAACTTTTGTTACTTCCTATTCCTGCTATTCACATGACATAACGGGCTGCCCTAATTTATGATATGTAAATATCAATCTAGGTTTCTTTGTTCTGAAAGGATACATTTTCTCCCTGTGAGGTGACATCTGGCCATCTTCTTGGTCACTAGATGCCGACTGAGCGGACCCATCCTCACCGCCCGTATCCTCTGACTGAACATCATCTCCCAGCAGCTCTGTCTGTTCCTCACTGAGAGTCTGATGTTGTACAGTTCCGGGTACCTCTACCGTCCCATCACTGCTGGTTATTCCGCTGTCTGGGTGGAATTCCGGTGCCTCTGCCCTGAGCTCACTATCAGTGTGATGGTCAGAGTCTCTGTTGCAATCTGGAAGCTGTGAACTCACAATGGCTCTCCAGGAGTTCTCATCATCCGAACTCTCATCCCGCTGATTGTGTCTTTGAGCTCCCTTCTTCTCCTTTTGTGTTTGAGACTTGACAGGTATCTCTGGTCCCATAACTGGGAGAAAGTCACATGGCAACAACAAATTCCTGTGGATAAGTCGGGTGCGTCCCTTCCCACTTTCCGGTCTGATTTCATATACTGGGCTGTCAGAATGTTTCCTTTCATTCACCACGTACACCCGATCCTCCCAGTATGATCTCAGTTTTCCGGGTCCTCCTTTCTCATTCAGATTCCGGACAAGTACTCTGCGCCCTGGACTCAAGTCAACCCCATATATCTTTTTGTCATAATGGGTTTTTCCTCGCACTGCCTCCTTATTGGCCGTTCTGGATGCCAGCTGGTAGGCCTCACTCATTCTCAACCTCCACTTCTCTGCATAATCCCATTGTGATGGACTTTGGTCTTTCGCCTGCAGCCCAAACATGAGATCAACGGGGAGCCGTGGGTGACGACCAAATAAGAGAAAATACGGGGCGTAGCCTGTAGCCTCACTGCGGGTGCAGTTATAGGCATGGATCACTTTGGCAAGGGACGATTTCCAGTCTGCTTTCTGAGTCTCAGGTAAATTCCTTAACATTGCCAACAGCGTCCTGTTAAATCTTTCCACTTGCCCGTTTCCCTGCGGGTGATATGGCGTTGTTCGTGACCCCATGACCCCGCTGTACTCCTCCAACCTAGAAAACAGTTTATTTTCAAACTCTTTCCCTTGATCATGGTGGATTTTTGTGGGAAACCCAAACTTCAATACAAAGTCTCCAAATATCTTTTCTGCTGCTGTCCTGGCGGCTTTGTTCCTGCAGGGGTAAGCCTGGGCAAACCGCGTGAAATGGTCCATTATCACCAGTATGTACTCATATCCTCCCTTGGATTTTTCCAAATGTAGAAAATCAATGGAAACCATTTCGAAAGGATATGTGGTGATGATGTTGGTGAGTGGGGCTCTCGCTGGTTTGTTAGGTCGCTTTCGCTTCAGACAGCTGCAGACATGGGTAATATAATGCTCTACATCTGTCTGCATGTGTGGCCAATAGAAGCGGTCCCTGATCAAGTGTAACACTCGCTCTACCCCCAAGATGACCCATTTCCTCGTGAAGTTCCCTATACACCAGGAGATGATATTTTTTTGGTAGGAGGAGCTGTGATCGGCTGGCTGTCTTGCGGTAGAGTAAACCATCTTCATTAATGTATAGCCTGTGTTTTTGTCTCTTCAGAGCCCATATCCCTGGGTTTTCATCCGTCTTGTTTGTTTTTTTTTTCCATCTGCCTGTGGCTTGACATTTCAAAACTTCCCCAATCACTGGGTCATCCCTCTGTGCCTCTCTTAGAGCTCCTTTAGAGATCCCGCTCACCGATGACACCCCTGTGTTTTCTAGTGTGTCCAAATTAGTTATCGTCGCTGGACACAACCAAGGCCCTTCTTCTTGAGACTGAGCTATTACAGCTTCAGTCACACTGTTCATCACTTCTGGGTGGACTGTCTGTGTGCAGGTCTGCATGTATTCTTCCATGCTAAGTGGCATGCGTGAGAGGCCATCAGCATCTCCGTTTGCTCGACCTGGACGGTACTTTATGGTGAACTGGAAATCAGCTAATTCGGCTACCCAGCGATGAGTGGTTGCATTCAACTTGGCCGTGGAGAGCACATATGTGAGAGGGTTATTATCAGTGTAGGCTGTAAACTGTGGGGCATGATAAAGATAATCTCTGAACCTCTCACATATTGCCCATTTTAATGCCAGAAATTCCAGTTTTCCTGAATGCATATGATAGTTTTTTTCTGGTGCTGTAAGAGTCCTGGATCCATAAGCTATCACCGTTAACCTCCCCTGCTGCCTTTGGTAAAGCACTGCCCCAAGCCCTTCTTGTGAGGCGTCACAGTGTAGGATAAAAGGTTGTTCAAAATCTGGATATCCCAGGACAGGTGGTTGTAGCAGAAAGTCCAACAGCGTACAAAGCACTGCCTGATGTTCAGTAGACCATGTGACTGGTTGAGACGAGGGTAACTGTCCTCCACTGTTCTGCTTTTGTTTTCCCCTGCTCTGTTTTTTTTGTCTGTACACCTTTGTCTTAGCTGGATCAGAGGAGAGGAGGTCATAGAGGGGTTTTGCTATGCGGGAGAAATTTGGAATATAACTGCGATAGTATGAGATGAACCCCAGCACTGTCCTCAGTTCCCCCACTGTAGAGGGAGCTCTCTCTCTTAGGGCTTGCACTGGTGCGATGTCTGCTGGGTCCATTGTATACCCATCCCTTGTAACCAACTTCCCTAGAAATCTCACTTGGTTTTTGAAGATGTCACACTTCCTTGGTGTTAGCTTAACTCCATGTTTCTGGTAACACTGTAGAACACTTCTGAGGTGATTCAGATGGTCCTCAAATGTTTTGGAGTGAACCAAGTTGTCATCTAGATATGGTAAGCATACCTCATCCCTTAGTTCGGCTAGACACTCCTCCATGGATCTCTGGAACTCTGCAGGTGCTGATGATAACCCCGAAGGGGATTCTCACCCATTCATACAGGCCCCAGGGTGTGATGAATGCAGTGAGTGGCCGGCTCGATTCTTCTAGGAAGCCCTGGTGGTAGGCCTTTCCCTGGTCCAGGACTGAAAACCAGGAGCTTCCTATCAGGCTGTTTAACATGTCCTGTATGCGGGGAATTGGGTGACGATCTGGCAGAGACTTTTTGTTCAATTCCCTGTAATCGCAGCACAGTCGGAGACTGCCATCCTTCTTTCGCACACAAACTATGGGGCTTGAATAGGAGGACTTTGATTTTGTTATCCAGCCCCGGTTTAGCAGATCTTCCAAATATTCTTTTACCTCATTATGCAGCGGTTTAGGGATAGAAACATACGTCTTTGTCACTGGTGATGGGTCACTCAAGCGGATTTTGAGCTGCAGTGAGGGGATAGTTCCCACATCGTAGTCATCTCGTGAGAAGGCTCCACACTCCTCTCGCAGTAGTTGTTTTACTAAGTGCTGCTGTGCTGGAGGCAGATGACTGACTGGGACAGGAGGATCCCACATATCTGTTATCTCCTGTGTTCTTTTGTTCTTTTCCTGGTTCTCTTCCTTCCCCAACAGTGATGGAGTCTCTCTTTCCCCACTACATGGGACCATCTCTGCTTGATTTAGTCGTGGGGTTTCTGTCGGTGCTGGATACACTGTCTTAACTGCTTGGGTCTGCCCTACAATAGTTTTGGGGGGTACACAGATGTCATGAGCGGTGTCATTGGTGACAGGAATTGTGATGCGGGACCAGGGACCTCGTTGCAACTGCACCATTCCCTCTTTAGCCTTTAACCCCTCTGGTAGCTGTGACGGTGAGGCAGGCTCAAACAGAACTTCCTGTTGATCTGCAAGCAGTTTTTTTCTCACACCGCACTTAACCATCCTCGTCTGACCAGCTGGAATAAGGGTGGGTTCTCTCCCCTGCCTTCACAGTGTCACTGCTACTTTCCGCCTCATTCACATTTTTCATGACCTTTAGGAAAATTTCTGCTTTCTTACATTCCATAGAAAATGCTGTACTAACAGCATCTGTGACAACTGGGGGGGATCGATGCCGTTTTTCAGCAGGTGCTCGATCACATTAAACCCAATAATTGGTTCTTCTCCCACACCATCTTCTTCAGCAACCAGCACAGGTACTAAGAGTTCCAATGATGTGGAATGGGAAGAGGGCAACCTGAACTGGACTTCAACCCACCCCGCAAAAGGGATCGGTGTCTTGTTTACTGCTCTACCCTCCAATATTCCTAGCCCGATCATTTCAGCAAGGCTCCTGACATTGGCATGGGGAATATTTTGTTTCCTCCATTTTTCACTCATGAGACAGACCTGTGAGCCAGTGTCCCACAGTGCCCTGGTTTCCACTCCATCCAGCAGGCATGTGATCATACATTTTCTTCCAATCAGATTCAGCAGTTGATCTTTTTGGATCGGGGAGAGGAGGTTGACGTGTACGCCCTCATTCACCTGGGATGCTGTACCTGTGGTTTTCTTTTGCACTTCTGTCTCTAAGTAGTGTATGCTATCGGTGATTAGTTTGCAAATACCTTCGGTAGGCTGGCTCTCATTTTTGTCTGCTCCTGCTGCTGTTATTGATGTTACAGTGCTGGCTGACATACCTATGCCTCCAGACTTCTCAGATGATCTCCTTCCCGCTCTGCATCCACGTGACAGGTGTCCACTCTGTCCACATTTGAAGCAGTGGTCACACGTTTCTCCTTTATCGTTCTCCTGACAGCTTTTGCAGCCACGTCTTCTGTTTAGCCTCTGCTGGGAGGAAGGTGCAGATGAGTCATTGACAAGTTTTCTGATTTCCTGCATCTCACCTTTCAGTTGTCTGATTGCATCCAGGAGCTGAGCTTCAGTGCTAGATGCTAACGGTTGAGTTTCCATTACTTTGGTCTTCATACTGGAGGATGATGGCCGCTCTTGTTTCCTGACTGCTCCAGTCATTGCCTCTGGAGGTGGCTGTGTTTCTGCCTTGACTTCTCTCACCTTCAAGTCCTTACTGCTCCTCCTAAACTTTTGTTGCCTCTCCCATTCTATGCTGGCTGCTTCATTTGTTTTTGCTATGAGCACTTCATCTGCTACCATTGGATCATCTAAAACATCTTTGAGCTGATGTTTCACATTATCACTAATAAATCAAATCAAATCAAATCAAATTTATTTATATAGCCCTTTACAGTATCCACTGGACACACAAAGTGCTTTACAGCAAGGTAACAGAAAAAGAGACAACAATGCAAAACATAAAAATGCAAACTTAAATACTAGGAAAAGTGAAGAACAAAAAAGAGCTAAGAGTGAAAACAACCAACAGAGAATCAGAACAGGCTACTCGGGGGAGTGCAGGGTGTACCTAAGAGAGAGTAAAAACCTTTAATAAATAAACTAGTTAGAATTAAAAGCTAGACTAAAAAAAATATGTCTTTAACTTAGATTTAAAAGAGCCCAGTTCAGTCGTGAGACGAATGTCGGGGGGCAGCGAGTTCCACAATCTGGGGCCAGCAGCTGAGAACGAGCGGTCGCCCCACTGCTTTAGCTTCGTTCTCGGCACTTCTAAAAGAAGTTGGCCAGCGGAACGAAGGGCCCTGCTGGGGTCCCTGCGGACCAGCAGGTCAGCCAGATAAGGGGGGGCCAGGCCGTTGAGGGCTTTAAAAACAAACAAGAGTAATTTAAAATCAATTCGGAAGCGGACGGGGAGCCAGTGCAGGGAAGACAGGACGGGGGTTATATGTTCCCGCCTGGACGCGCCCACCAGAAAACGAGCAGCAGCGTTCTGGACGAGCTGCAGGCGGGCGATGGAAGCCTGGTTCAGACCAACGAAAAGGCCGTTACAGTAGTCCAGCCGGGCACTAATGAAGGCATGGACAGCCGTCTCCAGGTCCCCCCGGTTAAGGAAAGGTTTGACCTTCGAGAGGAGACGGAGTTGGAAAAAGCTGGTTCTGACTATGGCGCTGATCTGCCTTTCGAACCTGAGGCCACTGTCCAACAAAACTCCAAGGCTTTTCACGTAGGACTTGGGGGAGGGAATCGAAGTGCCGTCGTGTGAGAAGGAGCCAAGCATGGTTGGAGTGCCAAACAAAATGAAATCAGTCTTGGCATCATTAAGATGTAAAAAATTCTGCGCAAGCCATGATTTCACATCATTTAGACAGTCTAAAAGTTTTGTGTATGATGGAGTGTGATTTCCGGTCAGGTGCAGTGGAAGGTAGATTTGAATGTCGTCGGCGTAGAAATGGAAGGAGAGGTTGTGTTTATCAATGATGGAGCCAAGGGGCAGCAGATACAGCAGGAAAAGGAGAGGACCGAGAACTGAGCCTTGTGGCACCCCGTGGGTGAGTGGAACACATGAGGAGGAGGAATCACCGGCAGCAACGGAGAAGCTTCTGTCAGACAGATAGCTTCTGAACCACCTGAGTGCAGTTCCACGGATACCAACTGAGTGCTCCAGGCGGGAAATAAGGACAGCGTGGTCGACCGTATCAAAAGCGGCAGAGAGGTCTAAGAGGACCAGCAGGGTGGGATTACCTGCATCAACAGATAGAGTGATGTCATTATGAATTTTTAGCAGAGCCGTCTCAGTACTATGACGAGCCCTAAAACCAGACTGGAACTTGCTCAGAAGGGCGTTTTGGTCTAGAAAAGGCTGTAATTGTTTAAGAACAAGCTTTTCTAGTAGCTTTGAGAGAAAAGGAAGGTGGGAGACTGGTCTAAAGTTTTGTAGCAGGAGAGGATCGAGATGTGTTTTTTTCAAAATAGGCCTGACCACAGCATGCTTGAAGGCAGCCGGGACAGATCCCAGAGATAGACAGGCATTGAAAAGGAAAAGTAGATAAGGACCAACAGAAACAAAAACCTCTTTTAGCAACCTGGCCGGAATAGTGTCTGATGGACAACCTGTAGGTTTCAAGCTGCTAACAACGTCATTCAGGTGTGATAAAGAGACGGTCTCAAAATGCTGGAAGACCTGTACAGGAGCAGTGTGGACATCAGTCACAGCAGAGGGGCTAGCAGCAATGCTTTTCCTAACAGACAGAACTTTCTCAATGAAAAAAGCAGCAAATTCATCAGCAGTAGCAGAAGTATTTGATAGACCGACATCGGGGTTAATGACAGAGTTAATGGTACTGAATAGGACTCTGGGATTATGTGAGCTGTTTGCTACAACGGATGACAGATACTTAGCTTTAGCGTCTTTCATGGCTTTCTGATAAGTGGTCACACTTTCTCTCAGCAAACCCAGGGAAACATGCAACTTATCTTTCTTCCAGCGACGTTCAGCTTGTCTGCATTTCCGTCTTAACAGATGGATATGATCGTTAATCCAGGGATCCTTTTTGGTGGAGGATGGAACAGAGCGAAGGGGAGCAATACAATCCAGGATATCGGAGCAGGTAGAGTTGAAGGTTGAGAGCAGGACATCAGGGCAGAGGGGGGGCGAGTCATTGGCAGCAAGCAGCTGCGAGGTGTTGAAGGCGGCAGCAAAGTCGGTAGCCGTAGCTGGAGTAAAAGCTCGCCGCTTGCGGGCTGGGAGAGCAGGCTTAATGGAGGAAGGAGGGGCCACCACATCAAAGATGACAGGAAAGTGATCCGATAAGGTGGCAGCAGAAATGTCCCTGATGGAGACCGTGAGACCGTAAGAGAGGACTAGGTCAAGGATATGTCCACGCTCGTGAGTGGGAGAGGTGACCAGCTGGGTGAGGCCAAAGGAGTCGATGAGGCTCTTAAACTCGTTTGCCAGATGGTTTGTAGGACAGCAGACATGTACGTTGAAGTCGCCACAGATCAGAAACTTGTCAAACCTGGGGGTGAACTCAGACAGAAATTCAGAGAATTCCTGAAGAAAGTCCTTGCTGGTCCTCGGAGGACGGTACACCGTAGCGCACAGTACAGGGCAGGAGAGGTCGATCACCATCAGCTGGACTTCAAAACTGGAGTAGGTATCCACAGGTAACAGCCTACAACTGAAACCATCCTTGAAAACAGCAGCAACACCACCACCGCGACCAGCCGCGCGAGGGGAGTTGAGAACCGCACAGCGGGGGGGGAGGGAGTTCCGCGAAGGCGCTGTCATCGCCGGGCTTCAGCCAGGTCTCCGTGAGGAGGAGGAAATCCAGGTTCCGTGATGAAAAAAAAGTCGTTGAGGATGAAGGTCTTGTTTGACAGAGATCTGATGTTGATCAGAGCCATCTGGATGAGTGAGGAGTCAGCGGAGCCGGAGGAGGAAGCGCAGTTCAGCGGCCGGAGGTTTCCCGGGACACAGCCCCGCCGGGAAGCCCGCGCCGGTCGGCGGGGAAAGGTAAACACGCCGGAGTCTGGAAGAATCGGCCGGAGACACCGGGGTCTCGGTTCGTCAGGAGGACGACAGGAGGGAAGACTGGTAGATCCGTGGAGTAATTTCCATTTGACGATGGCTCCTCCACGTTTCCCACGTCTTCGGCGGCGGCCGGATCTGCGAGCGCGCCAGCAAGGGAAACGCCGCAGGTAGGGCGGTATCGCGGCCAGGAGAGGCGGCGGTACCTTAGACTGGTCATCAGAGCTCCAGATCGGCGTTTTCAGCATCGAATCGCGGATAAGGAGAAGATCCATACGATCGTACACCAGTAACGACATCACGCCCCGAGTAACGAGGGACAGGAACAGAAAAACCAACAAGAGAACGGAGAGCGACGGACGGCTGGCCGAGACCATGGGCGCCATGTTTTTTTCCTGTAATAAGTCCTGTTCCAACAGCTCTCAGGAACTTTCTTTGAATTAGTTCAGAACTGTAGTGTTCATTTGTTCCAGGTTCTCTAGATGCAGCTAGCAACCTCTCTTTTATCTCTATTGCTCGAAACAGGAAGTTCTGTGGGGACTCAGAACTGTCCTGGGTGATGTTTATCAGACGGTGGTACAGGTCGGTGGTGCTGTCCTCCTTGTAATGACCCTTTAATATAGTGCGCAATTGTGCCAGAGTGAGGTTTGTTTTTTATTTCTAGCATGTCACGAAGAGGCAACCCTGGGCTGACAGCTCTGACCACCGCTTCAATAATCTCCACTTCAGTGTGTTTTTTCTTTAGTCCCATGTCGATCTGATGGATTAGGTTTGAATAGGAAAGCTTATCTCTCTGGCCCCTTTCCCCAATCTGTCCATTGATCTTGAACTCTCTCCTTATAGTAACTTCTGATGGGTGAGTTAGAAATGGATTATCTGGTTGTGTAGGAAGTGGGCTCACCCCCCTTTCCATCACTTTACTTGCCAACCTTGCCATTTCCTCCTCTAATTTCTTTGTTGAGGCTTGGAAACTTAACTGCAGCGCTGCATACTGCTCCCTCAAGCTCACCAATGCAGCAACATCTTTAGTGTTGTCCTCAACCACCTGTGTTGTTTCTCTTTTCTTTATTTCTTCCGCTGTTGCTATTAACCGGGTGAGGAATACACGAGCCACTTCTTCCTCTTCATCTTCAACAGCTTTTTCAACAATCTCACTTATTCTCCTGATCAGCGTATGCTTTCTGGTGTGTTTTTCAGCAGGCACCTTTGCAAGTAAGCAAATCTCATATAGCTGGTCCACTTTTAGCTGCCCCACGATCTCACCCAACTCGTCCTGCAGCTCTCCCAGCTCCATGTCAGACATGCTAGCTCGGGTCTCAAATGGTCTTCCTTAAAGGTGCGCTGATCCCCGTACGGGCCACCAAATTTGTTGCACACTTGAATAAGGATCCAATGTGACGTTTTGCGGGTTTATTATAGTCGGCTGTAAACACACAGACAAGATACTGTGAGCATCCATACTTTCTTGCAGCCGACAGCACTGAACTTCAGCTGTGGCTGTTTACAACAAACACGGTTTCTTTTATATATATATAGAATATGGCAACTTTCATCTCTATTCATGACAAAATTCCCCTTTGTACAAGTGCGTATACACAGTTCAAACTTAAACACTTAGTTACACCGTAGCCCCGACACGTTAGACAAAAGTTAGCTTAGCTGTAGCTTAGCTGCTTGTTAACATGTGCTACCAACATTACAACATTAATCAGACTTTTGTCAAGCTCATTCATAAAAGGTTAACGGCCGACTATTTCTTCACTTAACGGGGACTCTTTCTCACTTTCACCATATGTATACACACGTGTCATTTATGAACATTTACCTGTAAACACACAGACAAGATACTGTGAGCATCCATACTTTCTTGCAGCCGACAGCACTGAACTTCAGCTGTGGCTGGGCGCAAGCAGGAGTACTCAGCCTAGGACACGCCCTCTTGTGGTGAAACGTGGCAATTGCATCATGTTCATTAACCTCAGTCTGAGTAAGAGGAATGGAGCAAATATACAACTACAGAAATGAACAAATTCAATAGAAATACATAAAAATACCAAAAAAATAGGGGGGTAGCTGGTATCTAACCTCTGTACTCTTACACATGCTGTGCTTTTCTTCATACACCACAGCTGTTTTTATAGACATATCAGTGAACTGTGTCAACACTATTTAGGTGACAAAATAAACCTGTTGTCTCCTTTTCACTCTGTCCTGCTTTGCCATTCGGTACTTTGTGACCTCTTTGACTGTTGCAGCTTTTATTGCTGCCCCTCTGAACTTGATTATCACTTTGGGAACTGGGGACAAAGTGGCTGGATGAGCACTTTCATTGTTGTATTGTGAGCGGTGCAACTGCTGTGGACTCTTCACGACTCTAGCTTCAATGGGGGACACACACCGGTCAGCATCTAACGAGAACAAGCTGTTTTCCATAGCCTCTGCCCAGGCCAGCACATCATTATTTTGTTTGGATGCTGGCCCTGTCACGTGTCACACTCTGGATGTTTGATGTCTGCTGAAGCTGTGCTTCTTTCCACAATAGAGAGAGAGTTTGTTATTTATCATTAAGTGCTCCTGTTACACAAAGAAGGTCGTAAGTTGAATGAATAATTAAGTATTGCATTACTTTGCTAACATTGTGTCCATCAAATGGGATTTTTTCTTTTTTAAAACTCTGTTGTAAGTGATGAACCAGACCTGGATGAGCTTATCTGGTATATAGAAACGAGGTGCCACAACAGCATCTGGTTGACATTCAATCCAGCAGACATGTCTTTGCATATCCCTAGCACCTCTGACTCACCAGTGACATCAGTCAGGACCTGAGAACTGCTGGAGACACAAAACCCCATTCAGGGAGTCAAAGGTCAAGGGACAGGAATAAGTAAGTGGCCTTTATCGTAGACATGCGGACCACAGGTCATCGCTGTCAGCCAAAGATCTACCCCGATGACGTCTGTTTATGGGCATGAATCACAGCTTAATGGCATATCATACGCTAAAAAATCTGCCCAGAGCGGAGTCTAAAATCCTCCTCAGCTCTGGGAATGTGAGGAAAACAAATCAGTCATCTGCAACTGGACACTTTAGAGCCAAAGCTTGTCAGAATGTCAAAACAAATAAAGCAGTGATAAAGCACAGAAATGAAGCATGCAAACCATTCACATCATTAAATCAAGCTTTGCCCCAGCGTGATCACAATATGCAGTCACAACTATGACATCAAAACATATTTATTAATCAATATTGATTAGATACTAGCAGTGGGGCTCAAACTGGGGGCCGCTGAGCCACTGCAAGGTGGGTGGTTAAATGACAGAGGGGAAAAATGAAGAGGAACTCAATGAAATGATTAGGATTTATGTTTTGGGAATAAACAAGCACCAGGTGGACAGCAGGTGGGGCTGAGCAGGTGGGATCTGTTGAGGGAGTTACATAGTTAAAGAGGAACATCTGCCTTCAAGGCTGAACTAAAGGCAACAATGTTCTCGGCCTCAACTGTCTTAGCAGAGTCTAGCTGGTCCAGTCCAGCTCGGAGTTTAACAGTGCTTACATGGTTATATATCCACTCTCAGGTCCACTTACTTTATCACAGATTTAAAATAAATAACAATATAAAATCCCAAACCCTTCCCGTTTGGATTGAACTAAGTTTGAGCTTTATTGCAGGCTGTTGTCAGACATGTTTGCATCACCGTCTTTCTTTGACATTATATCATGAATTGAAGTGTTTTGGATCTGTGAAGACAGCTGCTTAAATGAAGCATGTAGACTTTCTTACTTGGTGCAGTCTCAAGAGGAACAGTGGAAGACTCACTTTGTGTGTTTTTTAATCAAGACTAAAGTTAGCATGTTTATTTAGCACCCCAGCTCTTGAACCACAAAGCTACGATGTTATGAAATGTGTAGAATATTGTTTGTCATTATCTTACCTAAAATAAACCGGTCCCCCCCAAAAAAATTAACTTAATGTATTGTTCTAAAACCTGCGTGTTTAGTGAGGATCTAAAATGGATGGATACATGTAAGCTCAACATTTCTGGTGCCCTTTGACCAAACTCTGGCCTCTGCAACATGCAGGGTGGGTGTTCATGGTCTCATTTACCCTTTAATGATAAGAAGGTGGAGGGATGGTGATGAAATAAGTTCTGTACTTCACGATTCCAATCTCATGCGAGTCCTGTGGTTCTTTTAGGTTCAGTTTTGTAGCAAAGGCAGAAAGATTTCTGAATATTTAGCAGTAATCCACTTGGTTGAGAGCATCATATTTCACTTCTTTTACAACCTTTCACAACGTTGCTTCCACTGAGCAAAGTGTCCTTGTATCAGTTGGGTCAGGCTTCTGAACCAGAAACAGAGGTTTTCCAGTGTTGGCTAAAACAGGAAATGCTCACATTTTTGCCTCTTTTTGGCAGCTTTGCTAGGTTTTTCATGCTAATTGGTCAGTACTGCAGCCTGGAATAACATGCAGAATACGTTCAAACTGTCATGTTTCATAACCTTGGGCAAGTTTAAGTCAATTTTACAGAGAGACCAGTTCTCTTGGCTTTTGTAACTGCCCAATTAATGTTTCCAGAGTGTTTTCTTGAAATGTGAATCAAGTGTTTTTGTGTGTATTTCTGGTTTTATTGTTTATTTTATGTTTGTGTATTTATGTTGTTGATTCAATGCTGCTGTCTTGGCCAGGTCACTCTTGAAAAACAGGTTTTTAATCTCAATTAGTTTTATTCCTGGTAAAATAAAGGTTGCTACCACTACTACATACTGTACATACTAATATACATTCACTTAAATTTGTCAGCCTTAATCTGCTCTCTGTCCTTTGTATCCATCTGAAGACTTGTGGGGATCAAGCTTTTGCCTCCACTGCCCCTAAACTCTGGGACGCTGACAGTGTGGATGGTTTAGAGTCCCAGCTTAGCACACGCTTGTTTAAAGTTGCTTGTGGCAAGGCTGGTCGTAGAGGAGCAAATGTCTTTATACAGTAAATACAGTCTTTTTTTGTCTCATCATTTTATTGCTCATGTTTTTGTTTTTATCTGTCTGGTCTTTTATTGTAAAGCACTTTGTGATTTTATCTGTGAAAAGTGCGATATAAATGAAAGTCACTTTTAATAATTTATGTTATTTTGCCTCAGTGAAACTGACTGACCATGATCATCCACCAAATGATTTTAAGAAAAGGTCTCTGAGTTCATGCAATCGATAATACTACAATATTGTGTCCATATCTAATGCAGGACTACCTGATTGATTGCCATTAAACATTGGGTTTAGGCCCACATCTCATGCATACACAGACTTCCCTAAATCAGGGGTCTCCAAGTCAGGTCCGCGAGAGCTACAGTCCTGTAATTCTTAAAGCATACTCTCTCCAACACACCTGAATCAAATGGCTAATTCCCCTGTGCACCTGTCATTCAGCTCTGCAGAGGCCTGGTATTGAGCCATATGTTTGAATCAGGTGTGTTGGAGAAGGGATGCAACCAAAATGTGCAGGATAGCAGCTCTCAAGGACCAAAGACCCTTGTTCTAGATGACTAGATTTCTTTTTTATGACGATGATTTTTTTTTGTTTGTTTTTTCAATTTAGAAACCTTTTCTAAAGTTGTTCATCCACTTGCTTCCCATTTTTACTTATTTTCTTTGAATACCCAGTGCTAGTTATCAGTAAGATGTTACGTTGGTTGTTTCTTTTGAGATTCACACCACTTTTCCAGCTTTTTGTTGCTACAAACATTTTCATTTCAAAATGAGCACATACAGCATCTCTCATTGTCTAACATGCTCTTTAATGGTTTTAATTAAAATAAATTATAAAGTATTTTCAAAGGATTGCATTTTCTGTTTCAAAGTTTAGTGTCCCAACAGATTTGTGGTTTACATTATAATCAAATTTAGTATAATTACATGCGAGCAGAATCATATCATTTACTTGGGTTGCATTTGTCGTGACAGTCCCGTCAGAAAATTTGTTGTGGTGATGAAAATTGCCATTTCCCTCAATGTGCTGTTCTTGTAAAGTCAGAGATGTAATGTTTGGGTCAGAATCCATGGTGAAACATCAGCAGTAATGAGGGGTTACACCAGCATGGGGCAGATACTTTCTCTCTCACATGGGAACCCAATTTATGGTGAAATTCTGGGGTTGAAATCTCAGAGAAAGTACGAGTCCAGCTGCCATGCTGGTTGGATGGGAAGGCATGAACAGGACAGCGAACACACACGGTGGTAAGGAACTTGAGGTTTGGTCATAGCTTTGAGTTGGGCTGTTGCGAGGACTCTTAATCATACTCAGAGCGCTGCGGAGCTTGATGTCCACTTTGAACTCTGGGTGTGGGAAAAGCCACTGCGCTGTATGCAACGTTCAGGCCAATTTAGGGCAGGCTATTACATCAAACAAGGGCCTTGTTGCTCCTGTATGCTTCATATAACAAGTGCAATATACAACGTATGAAGCATGCAGTTGTTACATACATATAGCACAACGCAAAACACTTCCAGTGTTAAAGACGGTATATGATATAATCAAAAGGAGTTTAAATGATAGGGTGTGCATCTCTATGAAGGAGGCAAGATGACACTGAAGCCTCTTACAATAGCTTCTTTCTACATACCAACCATCTTGAAAACAGGTACACCAAAAATGACATTCAAAACATGTCTTTAGTCTGTCTGCAGAGGAGCTTGTGGGCACAGCAGGATGTGTGTGGGTCAGTCACACTGACCTGAGTAAATATTTCGCAAGGCAAAAATAGAAATTAAGGATAAAAAAAAAGAACAGAAAAATAAGATTCAACAGATGTATAATCAAATAAGTGCCATGACTTTTAAAGCCATATTGTCCTGAATTGCTAAGGTCATGGAAGGATGTATAGTAGCCTACTGCACAGCCTGGTACCATTCAAGCTTTGTAACGGGAAGTATACATGGGTGAGTCGACAAGTAAAAACGGAAAGCAGATAATGGCTGGTGTTCGTCTTTCTGTATGCAGCAACTATCGGGAAAAAATCACAGCAAAATGAAATATCATCTTCATATTGTTCTTCAATTGATCAGAGAGCAGAATGCTTCCTGAGGGAGCAAAAAACAAAGAGAGACATAACGCTGCCTCTCATAGGCCGACTGGTGAGAAATAGCAAACATGAATCTTTTTATTCTGTGTTTAATCCCTTACTTGTGATAAAAAATTGAAAAATAGTCCAATTTTAAAAGCATCTGCTCTTACAGACAAATCCTCTATACAACACAATGACAACTTGGACATGCAGCTGTGAAACTACAACATTAAAGACATTAATAAAGTTGTACATGTTGGCTTAGGCACATTTCTGCTGCAGTTGTTACCACCCACTTTGAATCATTCTTAATAAACATGTTCATTTTCAGTGTGTGTGGTCCCTGCTTATGCTCAGTGTGCAGCATGCATCCTTCAATTTTAGCTAAAAAGGTTTAAAATTTCTTGGATGAGAAAGATGAGAAAGACTTTTCGGGCGTTTTTTAGGACAAGTAGAAGGCATGGAGAAACCAAACACTGGGCTCAAATGCAGAGCGGTTCTACTGTATTTAGCCAAGTGTCAAACACGGTGTGTTGAGATGAGAAGCAGCCTACACAGTGAGTAACCATAGTAAGAGAGAGGATAAACATGAGTACAGTGACTAACTTGAATAAAGGAAAGGCAGAAGGGACTAGTGGGATTACTGTCAGAAAGACACCTTAATTATAGTGGGCAAACATAACAAGACTTCAGTTTACGTGAAAGATTTTAGCAGTACACTGTGCCTGGTTGTAACAGTGTATTTAAAGGAATATTTGTTTTATTGAGGTTTTTTGTTGTTTATTTATTTATTTAGCCCTCTTCAGTCTGGTTGCATTAAGCATTTATTCTTAAAGGGGAAATTCATTTTTTTCAACCTGGACCTATTTTCTAACATGAAATACATTCATTTACTCACCCAGGCAATTTTGGTGCAACTTGAATTCCTTCTGGAGATAATTAGATCCACTCGAGATCAGCGTATGTCCAATATAATGTAAGTGATGCGACAACCTGCCTCTAAATAAGGGATTATCTGCCACAAACTCCTTAATTTCACTAATGTTTTGTTACAAAACATTAGTCAGACCCCCTGTGAGCTCGAAGTGGCTTTTTTTGTCATGATCCGTCCTTATTCACAGGCATTTTTACTGCGGCGGCTTTGATGATGTCACTGTTATGCAACACCATAGCACGTAACTGGGTGAGTAAATGAACGTATTTCATGCTAGAAAATAGGTGCAGGTTGAAAAAGAAAGAATTTCCCCTTTAATCGGTGTTTCACATTCATGGAGAATTCTTCCATGATGGGAAATTCAAACCGAGAGCAAAGCTAAAGGCCAATAAGGCCGCAGAGGAGGGAGTTTTGACCACATATTTGTTTGTTTATTTCATTTATTTCGTTCATGGATTTGCATTCCATTAACATTCAATATTTGCGAAATGGAAAAAACAAAATTTACATGCCCATGCTCGAAAAGGAGCAGGATGAAGGAAATCTTATATTTCCTGCCCCCTTTTGACAACAAATAATCTTAATAATCACACACACAACTAGCTATGATATCCTAACAGACAAGCCAGACACTATCTCCAAAATAACACAAAGAAATACAAAATGAATGAATAAATGAATGGATACAAAACCAAATGCAAGATCTCCACAGCTGAGAAATGCAAGCAAACAAAATATACGAAAATGTATATCGGACAAAGTTATTTAAAACTATTATGAGGAAAACAGATAATTATGTCACAAGCTACAAAACAATATGAAGCAGAATTACATTTATGACTGTTTATATAATCTTATTGTTCTATTTTTGTATACTTTTTTTCAGTTGTACTGTTTTTACAGTCCTTCAATTCATTATAAAGGGAGTTCCAAAGTGTGACACCCACAACTGATACACTCATTTGCTTTAGAGTTGTCCGTACACACTGCTGCTTGAAATACCCTTTCCTTCTATACCCTTCATTCTCTAAGTTGAAAGCAAACATTCTTTGCAATTTAAATGGCAGTGCCTCACTTTTGGCCTTAAACATAACAATCAATATCTGTAAATTAACTAGCTCCTGCCATTTCAATAATCCAGAATTAATAAATAATGTGTTAGTATGTTCACGATAATCAACTTTTTGAACGATCCTAATAGCTCTCTTTTGTAGAAGATACAATGGCTTTGTGTTGCTCTTATATGTGTTACCCCAAACTTCTGCACAATAACTGATGTATGGCAAAATAATCCAATAGACACTTTACCTTATTTAAAATAAAAAATACTCTTAGACATCTTTTTTTCTCACATAGGCAATATGGGCTTTCCATGTCAGACCATCATCCAATATTACCCCCAAAAAGGGAAACCATATACGATCAGACTGACTACATAAAGTCTATAGCAGGCGTGTCCAGCTCTGGTCCTCGAGGACTGCAGTCCTGTAGGTTTTAGATGTCTCCCTGTTCCAACACACCTGACTCAAACTAAATGACCCCCCTTAACAGCTTGTTGATAGGTGCTTCACAAGCATGGAGGCTAATAGTTCCAGTATCTCCCTGCTTGTTCCCAGGAAGCCTCAGCCTGTAACAGAGCTGCACAATGGTGGTTTTTAGCTGGTTAACAGAATGTTTGAGCGTGCCTTACCTTTAAACCGCCTATCTTCATTCGTTCTTGTTCACTTTGGATGAGCTCAGTTAGCATTTAGCTTGGCAGTCAATCGTTTGCCCCGCGGCTCAGAGCGGCCCTGTCTTTACCCATTCTGGTATTTTCTGGGAGTGACAACACACGTGACATGGCGAGATGGCAACGGTATAGGAAACGCACAACTGGCTTCACTTTAAGCTCTGCAGATGTGACTAAATACTATGTCCATTTTTTTTTCTTTTTTTACAGTCTTTGATGTCAACCAATTAATCTGGTTCAGGTGCAGCAGGAAACATCCTGTCTGCAGGACAGAGGCCCTTAAGGACCAACGTTGGACACCTCTGGTCTGTAGAACAAGCTAGAAAAACACACAGCCAAATGTACCTGTTCCCTCATGGGTGCATTGTGCGCAACCAGCTGCAGATACCTGCGGCAAATACAAAATCTTTTATTTTAAACCCATGTGAAACCGTTAAATTCAGCGGGAAACCGGATTTAGTTTCTGAGAACTAAGATCATTAGCAAATGTAGCAAATGGAAAACGCTCAAAGAAACACAGAAACATCTTTCTTTAATGTTGTCTTTCCTGTGTTATATTGATCCATAGAACATGAAGAATGCAATAATTAAATACACGTGCATGTCTGCACTTCAGGATTTTAAACCTTCATCTGTCTTAAAATACACATTGCAGTCACATGGATATATATCCACATGAAAATGTCCATCATCACATGTGTGCAATCTGTGTTAAACATCCATGAAACAAAGAACAAAGAATTTACATAATGTAATTCATATGATCTCATTCATTCCAGGAAACATTTGCTCTCCACAAAATCGGAAACCAGAGAACTTAAAATCTGTGCTGTCATGACAGCATAAACAAAGCTGCTGCATGTTTGAGATGAAGCAGCTTTATTTGAGATAAAGGGCTGACATTTGAATGTGTGTGTGTGTGTGTGTGTTCCATACTGTCAGTTTGTTGCTAGATTGTTTTTATGAGGAAGTTTCTTGATAATGTGATGACAAGACTGGGTTGTGTTTCTTACCATTTTGGAGGAAACACAGCAAGTATTGCTTGGAAGGCGTTGTTTGACATAATTTTACATTCTTTCATCTTCTTTATACAGCGGGGCTGCTCTCTTTGTACGTGGGCTGCAGTCCTGCAGGTTTTCAATGTATCCCTGCTCCAACACACCTGACTCGAATGAATTGTTATTTAGAACCTAGGCTGTTCGATCCATTTAATTTGAATCAGGTGTGTCGGAGTAAGGAGACATTGAAAACCTGCAGGGCTGCAGCCTGAGTAGAACTGAACTGAGTGGCCCTGATGTAGTTTTCAACATACAAGCTCTACTTTTCCTGGTGTTAAGTTTGATCTTAAAGACCAAACAAGATGCTCTCAGTTAGCTGTATAAGTCCTGAAACATACATAGGCATCTGTGGCATCTCGGTCAAAGGAAACACAAAGTATCACTAAAACTATAAGTAATTCCCACAGTGGAAAACCTGGACATGCTTGTATGTGCATTTCATGTTCTACGTCTTCTGTCCTCATTTTGGACCCAAATGATTTAATTTCATGTCCAACACTGGTGTAAAACAACTCTTACACAGCAGAATTACCATTTGTTCAATAAAATTGGTAAGAAAAGCCATTACTTTGCAGCAAAGAAAAGAATAATTTAATTTCATAAGTTTTATTTATGAAAACAGTTTGAAACAGAAGCAGTAAGTGTTACAACATCACATGCAGGCACATGTAACTTGAGTTATCAGTTGTATGTGAATATTTTCTTCTCCTGTGTGGCATTAACACAACCAGTATCAAGTTTCAAGATGACTCGGTTGTCAAATTTCAAGAGGAAATTTTACACTACCGTTCAAAAGAATGTACCCTAAGTAAGGTTTGGCTGGGTTATGAAATAAAAGCGGAAACTGATCATTTCAGTACGATAAATGTCCTCATTTGCTGAGTAGCTGTGCAAAATTATGTAGAGAAATGGTTAAAACTCAAACAAAATAACAAACTTTAGGAGTTAAGACAGAGTTAAGTCAAATGCAAGGCCCTTAACTGCAAGCTACGACTTGCTGCCCTTCCAGGCCCAGACAATAGAATGAAGTCCTGGAAGTTCAACTCCAGCTTCATACTGGAGGCCCCTCTTTATTAGCAGGCATGGGCTACACCATGACTTCTTAACTCATAAAAAACCCATGTGTATACCTTTACCTCCTCAAAGACTGGTGTTAAAAAAAAAGTGTTAGAGTATGTGTGCAGTGCACCTAATTCATCCTTCAGACCATGTGTACTAGTTTTTACAGTGATGTAACCATGGTTTCTCTGTTCATTTTCACATTTTACTTCAATTGTTGATCATCTACACAACTGCAGACATGGATGTTGGTTGTTTGGTTTTACGGTGGAAGATCTAGGTATTGGCTGCTGAAAAAGTGTTTATTTTCAGACTTCTGATTTTCTGCCACAAAATAGTTTAACAGTATTCTATAATGGGGTCTAAACAAAGACAGAAAATGTGCTGTGATCTATATCTCCCCTGATCCTCGCTCCACATATTGTTGCCTACAGGCTGTGGATTCATTTCACATGAAGCAGGATTGTGGAAATCAGGTTCCAGCAAGTGCACATTTCATGATCAGTGACATTCATAGAAGAGCATTGTGTGGTTGCACAGTTTTGGCTTTTAAATCCTGCAAAAAAGAATTCATACAAGCATATCTGCCCATGTGTAGATGCATAATTTTAGCCATAAACTACACAGTTTTATGTATCTTTACCCTGGTATTGCTGGCGGTGATAAATACGTCAATTAATATGGTGAATGAGTCTGTGGGCCTTTAGCTCGCAGCAAACAACATGGTCAAAATGCTACAGACGGGGGTATGGGTTGACAAATGTGATACACACGTGTGTGAGACAGAATTTGGAGCTATTTTCCCAAATATTTGCCTTGGGTGTAGGGATGGTCAGTGGCTGGGCTCACGTTCAGAAAGAGGGTGTATCTGTACCACCTTTGAAAGGAGATCAGAGTGAGGTTTTGCCAAATTACTAGTATGTTTACTCCAACACATCTGGTGCACGGGTCCATTTGCCAAGTGACTGGGAGACATACATGAAATGTTTCAGTTTTAATACTTTCATCTAGAAATGATGGATGGACAAAAACATATGTATATCTTTCCCCACACAGACCAGGATTTTTGAAGGACGAAACGTGTTGTAAATGTGCATATCGAGCATATTTCAAATTGTAAGTGATAATGTGATTCTTAATGCAAGTTCCAGCCTGATAATAGTGAGGTGGAAATAAAAGAAAAGTTAAACATCAAATGATTCGGAAAAAAACTTTTTTTTTTCTTTTTTAGCCAAAAACCTAAAAATACACTATATGTACCATATGTAGCATCAATATAAAAGAAATAAAAATTAGTTATAAGTATTAAAAAAACAAATGGCACAAGGCTTATCATGTAATCCAGATTTATTAAAGGGACTAGGAACATGCATGTCCATTTTTTTTTCATACTAATGGGCGATAAAGCGCTAAATACCAAAAAGAACGTTTCCACCCATGTTTCTCTCCGTTGCCTTAAACAGGCTGTGTGCTGCGAAATGCACTGCAATTTGGTGTCCGAATTTCCCGCGCTGCCCTGCGGACGTGACGTCAAATGACGCTACATCCGCAGTTTTGATACAGGAAGAAGACGGTCGCGGTAAGTTCAAACACTGAAAGCGATAGTTATGGATTCTTCTGCTGTCAGCAAACGATCCAGATCAACTGAAAGACACTAAAAAGTGTAACTACGAAGAAAAAGCGTAGTAAACAACATTACAGCTTCAGCTTGTGCACGCTCCCGTGACGGCTTGGCTCGTGGCTGCAGTTACCTGAGGCGGCAGTTGCGGCAGTTGCGAGTTTCGTTTCTTAATCTTGCCTCAAGTCCCTTTAATAATGAAATATAATAAAACCAAGCATAGTTCATGCTCATTTATGCTCTACGGTTAAGAGAAGTACAGAGTTTTCAGAGAGCTAGTAACAACACCAGAAAGTGTTGGGAGGGTGTTGAGCTGGATAACTGATGTGCAACCAGTGAAAGGAACAACAAATAAAAAGCTGCAACATATGTAATGTCTGCACAGACCACCCCCGTCTGCACTGGCTCTTCTCATCTCTTTTTCTGAGATTGAACATCATGGTGATCTCATCCACTGTCACCATGTTTGATTTTGTCAAAAACTTACTTTTAAACTTAAAGGAGCCCTATCATGAAAAATGGACTTTTAAGAGCTTTTCAGCATGTCAGTGTGTTATTTCCTTATCAAGAAATGATTTAAATCGTTATTTTTCTTCATTCATGCATATTTGAGTAATCTACATGAATATTTAAACCAAGCGCTACCTCCCTGCAAACGGCTGACTACCCACCCCGTTACGTATGAACGTGGCACCAATCACGAAAGTCCAAATGCGCACGCTCAGTATCGTAGCAAGACGCCCTGTGTTGAACAGAAACTCAGAGAATCCTATCCACACTCTCTGAGGAAGAAACTAACACCTGCAGGAAGATTTCCTCAGAGACAAGCAGCCATCAGCTAACAGACGTTTGCTCCAGAGTTCAGGAGAATTTTCTTCCTTTTTTTTTTCTTTTTTTTTTAAGCTCTAGAGGACAGCAAGTTGGGGAAAATGCAGTTACGTTCAGCGTGGTTATGTTCAGCGTGGGAGTGTATTTGTTGTACCTACTGGATGAATCGACTTGCCAGAAGTGGTTGGATTAAAACTTCAGGAGCAGAAAAAACCTCAACTTTGTGTGTGAACTTCACTCCTGACAACTTCATGAATCTCGGGCAGTAAAGTGTTTTTTTCTCTGGGATTACTTCTGAAACCTGACGCAGTTCCAACTATAAAAACGCGCATGGACAGACAACAACACTGGTGAGTCAACACATCTCTCAGCTCAATGCTAACTGTTAGCCTATGATTTGTTCGCTAATTTACTTACTTGTCAGGGGTCTCTGTGGTACTTCTGTGGTACTGCGTGTACTTCAAACTCCATATCAGACTCTGGGTCGAGCGCATACAGCTCCATAACAGGCTGGTCTGTTTTATCCCGTCGATCGGAGGAATTATCCATCAATGTTTACTACTAACATCCACATGAGAGCTGCCGGTGCCGGTGCTACAGACAATTCTGTGACCCTTTAGAATAAGTGTCTCTTCCGGGGCGACGTCATGAAATGGGCGTAAAACATGCTGCAATTGGTCGAGAGCTCCGCGGTTCAGGACAGTCAGCCATCTTACTTCCGTGTTGGAAATTAGATGCATCGAAAAACTAATATTTAATACCAAATTAGTTTCTATAGTAACGATGGGAACATATCTAGCTTATAAATGCCTGTATTTGACTTTTGGAACATTTGAAAAGCATGATACAGCTCCTTTAAAGATGAACTCTAGCAAACTTAGAATCCAGAGTTTTCCCCCTGAAAATAAACGCTAGACTGTTGTGAGTGAAATCCAGCTCAATCCACACCTTTGGGCCTCTGCTCTTATGTGGCGAGTTTCTATTACCAACATAGGTGTTGATAGACAGATGCCTTGTCCAACCAGCTAACCGTATTTTCGGCCCTTCCCAAAACTACTCTAACAGATGATTCCCAGATGGATATGCGGGAGCAGATGATATGCGGGAGCAAATCCATCTGGCGGAGTCAGGTTATAGGGCTTGAGCTCCAGGAGCTTCTCAGTTTTTCACAATGAAGAAACTACCTTAACTCTTTATATCCAACCATTTTTGTTTAATCTGCAAAACCGACTGAGGCCATCTGCTAAAATTTCTCTCTCCTCCTCTTTTGTTGTTGATATTCTCCTCTTCTTCACCTCTCCTCTTGCAACCAGCCCGATTCTTTACAAACTACCACATTTCTGTTTTTCATTTGACATGTCATTTAATATAAATTTTGCTCCTCATTCAGCAGCACCTTGTTCAGGAAGTAATTTTATTTCAAAGCGTCTTTCAGGTCACTCAAGGACACAAGAAAAAACTAAATAAAAACTATTTAAAATTGATAAGAGTGTCATGGACAGAAGACAAGACAATATAATTACACAGAGAAAACTGTCTTAAAGAGGCAAGTTTTGAGTTTTGATTTGAACATAGGAAGAGAGTCAGTGCATTCATGACTCCGTGCATGCTAACTAAACCAAATAGATGCTGGATGCATGGTGGAATAGTGTTCACGGGGAATGCAGCACTACTGGGACAAATAACCAAAATGATGTGCTTCATTGATAATCTGCCACACTGGTCTGTAAGTTTTCATTTTTCTCAGCCAAAAATGAATTTCAACCCACATTTCTTTGTTAATTTAGAGCCCTGCTCAGCTTGATGTCTGTGCTTTGGGATTTTTATTCATTCATTTTGCAAAAACAGAGGGGGTAATGGTTCTTAAAAAAGAAAGACCCATGTTTATGTGTATTTTTATCAGATGTATGGTACATAATCACCCCCTAAACATTGTACTGTCTGACAACATTTTATTTATTTCAGGGTGAAATCTAAGCTCTCATACGGGGTATCATTTACTGCTCAGCAGCTCAACGGTTTTCAGAGAAATTAAAATTAAAGCAAATTAATTCCCTAAATTATAGTGCGCCAGAGATGCAGGCCCCACTCATTTAGGAACCGCAGACGCGTAGATGTGTAGAGGCTTGGATTCAAGTCTCATTTCTCATTTCAAGTCTCAGCGGGGGAGTCTAGGGAAATTTCTCTCAACTTTGCCCACACTTCCTGTTCAATCCTGTCTCCACGGAGAACACAAACCTAAAACATCTATCGTTATGAAGACACAGCTTTGTCTTATCAGCAAAGCCACAGAAAACATAAGCGGTTGGTTAAGAAAATGTCTATTATTATGTCTTAAATCACCCTGTCAGCCATGATTAGGGGAAACAAGCACTTGTCTTAATGATTAGCAGCCAAAAAAATTAATCAGTGAAGATGATTAGTCATTATTCATGCAACAGATGTATGAAAAACTGTTGCCAGACTTTGCACCAGAGCAACTCATGCTTTCCATGTCACTGGAGAAAATGAATCTTTTTGTCTCTGCAGTGAGCGGACTGAATCACAGGAACTTGACAACCTGTATCCTGAGTCGGTGCAGTGGAAACCTTCCTTTCTGCAGGCAGCCATTGTTTCCTCCATTGTTCTCGCTGGCGATTTAAATAAAGAGAGACTCCAAAGCCACACGGCTCTAAATATGTATTTCTACTTTGCTAATTAGAGACTGTCTCTCGAGCGGGCACCTAGCCCAGGATGAGGGACGGCTAAATATACCAAAACAAAAACAAAGCTTCCAAATGGAAAATTATAAACATTTAGAGAGTCATGGACAAAATTGAAAATATAACTGGTAAGGTGACTTTTTGTGTGTTTGTTTTAGTGGGGGAAAGGCACAGCAGTGACAGGAGTCTGTGGTTTGGTTCCTTGCTTTGGGAACGTGACTGTGGAGCTGAAGCTGTCAGTGAGAGGTTGAAGTGCACATGAGAAACTCGTTCACCGAGTTTTACAGAGGCTCAGCTTCAAATGTGAAACTTGACCTTAAAGGTGGGGAGGATGTTTTCCAGGAGCATTTTTTTTACTGTTGCTTAAAATCTCCTTCACACCCCGATTAATTGAATACTCTGACACAAAAATTTAAAAGAAATTAGTCACATGTGGAACGGACAGGACTGAAAAAACTAGGACGGGGAAAAAATATCGATACACAGAAATATCGCAATATTTTCATCTGCTGATATCATATTGATATTTAAAAATGCAGTATCTATCTACTTTACTAATGAAATCTCACGAGATTTTGTCGTTCCATTACAAAATCTCGTGGGTTTTCATGAAATCTCGTGAGATCTTTTTAAGAGAACAATGAAATCTCACGAGATTTTATTGGTAAACTAGATCAGTATTGCATTTTTAAATATCATAATGAAACCTGCACATGAAAATATTGCGATAATTCATTGTATCAATATTTTTTCCCAGCCCTTGAAAAACCCAATCTAATCATCCTGAACTGCCCGTTCTAAATGATTGAATGAAGATATGTCCATCAAACTCAACTGCAGTCCCCCACCCCGTAACCATGCTGTCCACCCACTGAGCATTTTTGGGTCTAAAAGATGTCTAAGAGACATCTAATTGTCCTTAGACATCTAGGCTAAAATCGGTCTAACACTGGTCTGAAAAGGAAAGTTTTTAGCAGTCTAAGCTTAGACTAAATCTATACTACACTGTACATTGATCAATGACTGGCCAAATGTTTTGATCCAATATTTGGCCATCATTTATACAGCCTACAGTTGTTGTTTTTTTAAGCTAATATTTAAAAATGATGAATTAAATTATAACGTCTAGATTCAGGCTAATAAATAAACCGATTATAGTTTGGTGAATTTCGGTCTAAACTTAGATGAGACATCTAATTGACATCTTTGGCTCAGTGGGCACTCAGTGGGTAACTCACGGATTCGAAGGGCTTATTGCTTCTGCAACCCTGAGTAATACTGGCACTCCTAATGAGTATAAATCTATTTATCTTACTTTCGATCTTTACATAATCTTTTTAATGTAGCCAATTGACAAATGATTTAAAATAATCTTTCACATGGGCATAGGAAATGTCCTTTTGATGTCTGCAGAAGTTTAAATGTGTTCTGTCATGCATGGAGTTTGTGATTTATTTTGGACAACTTGTATTGCTTTTCCTGCTTTTACATGTAAGGAAGCATGCAGGTGTGTTGTTGTTCATTTTGGCCACCAGATGACAGTTTCACAGGTGCTGATTGCTTTTCAGCCGACATTTTGTAGAGGCATTCAACAACTTCAATGCTCAGCTGGAAATGCATGGACACTAATCAGAAAGTTTTCTGGTTTAAAAAGATACCATTGCCTGAAAATAAGAGGGCCTCCATTTGGTGCAGATTGGAGACCGCTACGTCGTCTGAGACTGCAAGAAGCAGTTTGTCTCATTCTGGTGTTTGACGTGTTGAAAGAAGAACTGCTGGGCTATCGCCCACTACCGTATTTTCCTTTGTATCTTTTAAAATTATTTCTTTGGGGTTTTTTGCCACATTCTTTACAACTGTAAGACAAAATTGGTGCCGTAAGCTTCTGTTGTGTCATACGGACAGAACTTTTATACTGTGTTGGTGGTGAAAACAGTTACCAGAGTTATTATGTCCTGTGAGGTAACTCATTCTCCAGGCTACATTAACTTTGTCAAACTTTTTGCAACATCCATCCATCATATATACTGATTTCATCCAACTCAAAGCTGTTGCGCAATCTGCAAGAACAAATGGCTTCTTTCTGCTCTTGCGGCTTGTTTCGGACATATCACCTTCCTTGGGTGGCGTCTGTGAACAATTGTGTGACTGGTTGGCACAGTTGATGCGGAAAAGCATGGATTGGGGTGGTGGTGAGGAAGTACGGCTGTCTACACAGCACATGTATAGAGACACGGACACACTGCACTGTGCAGATCCTCAGCCTGCAGCAGACAAGGTTTCTCATGCAGTTTGAAATAACTGGGCGAAATTAACTTTTTCTTGTTCTTGCCACCTTGAGAACAAGAAAAAAGGTCTCTGTTCTTGCTTAGTATGTAACAGGCTTCAGAAAGAATCACAGGGGGGACTGGAGTCTATCCCAGCTCCTTTCAGGCGGCAAGTGGATTGGTTGCCAGCTTTTCTTTCTTTCTTTTTTTTTTACATTAGAAAATTAAGAATAAAAAACTAAATTTTTGTAGTAAATTCCCTTTGGTTTTATTTCTGCAACAACTCATTGCCTCAATAAGATTTGATAAAAGCAGGAAACATGTCAGACCAAATCGTAAGATGGCAAAAAAATGCATATACGCCAAGTAACGTATTGTATTAGGATGTCATGTTTTGTCTTCTAACAGAGGGAGTAAAACAGCAATATACAGTGAGTGGAAGTGCAAGAAAACAGCAGCTGAATGCTAAAACGGCCTTTTCAAAGGTAAATGAAGCATTGGGGAATTTCAATGAGGGAGATTTGATCCATTTCAGTCTTACTTTCTTGCCTCTTGTGCTTTTCCTCAGCAGCTCTGCGATTCCTTTTCCTTCCCACACTGTCAATCCCTCAGCATTGATTATAACATCACCTCTCTGCTCCAACCGTCTTCCTACTTCCTCTCTCACCCAACCAATCAGTCTGTTAATTATAAACTTCTCTTCCAGACTGCGTCCCACCTCCCAACTCCTCCTTCAAGCCCTCATCAGTGTCTGGACCTCAGGCCTCTAGTTCACACCACGTTCCTGTGTCGGTGCAGCATTGGAGAACTTTATTCTAATTTTTGAACATCAATCAAATTTAGATGAGCTTTTATTTGATATTGAATTTTTTAGAAAACACCAGTGGGATCGATTCTTTTGCATGACAGTTATATGTGAAGCACCCAGCACCTCCAACTTCCAGATGTTGACTTTTTCACCTGCTGAATGTGATGCATTTGATTGGTAATAAAATGCTGTGACACTGTGTTGCCTCATGGCGTTATCCCGGTGCAGCAGCATGAAAATCTATTGAAGTCATCTGTGAACATGAACCAGCAGATAGAGATTTCCTGACAGCTTCGTTTTGCTGTTGTGTGACATTGCATCGACACCACCTGGTGTGATGCAAACTTTGACATCAGGGAAAAAAACATCACCTTAATTATATTGACTGAAACACCATTGTGAAGTCACCTTGTTAAACATACATCTTGTTTTTTTTTTTTCTTTAAACAAAGACATCCAAGAGGACATTATCAGAGGAAGCAAGAAGGATGAAATATTGATGTATTTGTCTATACACACCTTGTCTGACACAAAATTTTGCAGATGCTGGAACAAACTTGCATTTATTGTTGAACACAACATGCAGAATGCAGCAACCGGGGGAGAAGCAGGGCTACAAGGTAAACTTGTATGCTGAAAAACTGCTGATGTAACCTTGAAAATGCCAAATTTGGATTTTTAAAATAACACCTGTAATAACCATGAATGGCTACAAAATGTTGTAGGGGAAACACTGCTACTTCAGGGGTAATTCTGTCCTGGCTCGTCAAACAAGAGTGCTGTGACACAAAGATGAAAACACGCTCAGCCATGATGATACAAAGTAGCAGCGACCAAGCGGCACTTCTCTTTTTCTTTTTTGTCAACATTGCACAGCTTGCGATAGGCTCTGTGACTGTCAGCGCTCCTTCTCTGATTGGTCAATTGTGCATCTGTCGGATGCGAGTGTTAAAGGGATAGAACAACTACAGAATGATGTGCCTTCATTTTCTACTCACCCTCATGCTGAGTAAGACTCTGGAGCACTTTTTCAATATTTCAAATGCAGCCAGAGATCAGGGAGGTTTTCATTATCCACCGACATTCATATAATGGGGTACACCAGTGCCTGAAACAAAAAGGTCCATAACAGTCCACAAAAACTTGGCAATATTCCTCCACTCTGCTCGTCCAATGTAATCCAAGTGTCTTGAATGGGTAGTGTCCATAATTTACTCGAAACAACATCATTTAATATATTTTTATAGCCTAAACAGTAGTACATCGCATTTCCTGGAAGGGCGTCCATGCAAGTTCACGACACTACAGAAGCCGTGGTGTTCAGCACCTGCTCTGCCGATAATGCAAGCGTAGAAGAAGAAATTTGCTGTTTACATTGTGCTAAGAGCGAACGAGCTGCGGAAAAACAAAAGAGGGGTTGGCTATTGATTTAAAAGAAAGAAAGGAAGAAAGAGAGAAAGAAAGAAAGAAAGAGAATGCGTAATCTCGTCTGCTGTGGCTTCTGTAGAGTCGTAAACTTGCATGAACATGCAAATAGGAAGCGTGATGTTCTACTGTTTAGGCCAGGGTTTCCCAATCCTGGTCCTCAGGGACCCCGGCCCTGCTTGTATTCCAGGTTTCCAACTCCACCACACCTGATTCAGATCAACACAACTGCTCATCAACTTCTTTGCAAGCTGCTAACGAGTCTTTTATCTGAGTCAGGTGTGTTGAAGTAGGAATATCTTGAAAACCAGCAGGGCAGGGGTCCCTGAGGACCAGGGTTGGGAAACCCTGGTTAAGGCTATTGAAATATACTAAATGATGCTGTTTCGAGTAAATTATGGATGCTACCCACTCAGGACACTTGGATCACATTGGATGAGCAGTATGGAGGAATATTGACAAGTGGCACCTTTTTGTGTTGCGCACCGGTGGGTAACGAAAACCCTCCCCGATCCATGGCTGCATTTGAGAAATTACAAAAGTGCTCCAGAGTCTTGCTCAGCATGAGGGTGAGTAGAAAATGAACGCACATCATTCTGTGGGTGTTGTATCCCTTTAAGAAAGATCTACCTTAGTTCGAAAAAATAAACTTTGCAAAGTTGCTAGGTGGAATTTCATCACTGATGGGATATTCTCAACATTCTCACTGACTTGACATTAATTCAATTAAAAGTACTGCTGAGTTCAAATATTTCTGATGAAGTATTTGGAGTAGTTGTGTAAAGGCCTTGGGGAACAATTCAGTTCAAAAATCTGCCCAATTTCAGTCGTGCAGCTGTAAGTAGTAAGAGGGGCTTTTTTTCCTACTTAGTGTTGTCTTTTATTACCCCAGATTCTGTCTCTTGTGGATTCTGTCCATTGTTTCTCTGTCACTTTGGTTAAGTTTTTAAATTTGGAGATCAGAACTGCTGGTTCAGGGGTAAAAGAAAATTTCACCTTTGGTGTGAGACCATGCTCTTATTTTTTTTATGGAATCCGTCACAGTTATTTGCAACAAACACTGATTAGTGCACCTTGTTTTTATCTTGAGGCATTAGATAAGTACATTATCAGGTGAGATATGACATTCTTTTGAACTGGATGTATCCTCGCAGCGCAGTGCAGCGCCAGACTGGAGTTCTTCTGAAATGTGACTCAGGAAAGTTGGCGCTGCGCAATGAAGACATTCTCAACAGGAGCATTCCTGAGTCTGTAATTTTACACTATATCTCTCACATTATTCAAATGAAACTACAGGGCATGCTTCAGATTTTTGAAATAACTTTGCAAAAACTCTGAAGTAAACAGCAAAAGCAGCAGCTAGGACAAACACATATACATTCTGAAGGCGAATCATCTAATTTCCCCCTCCAGCGGGATTTCAGTGATGTTGGAGGGTAAGCCGACTACCATCATCCCTCACTCCTGCTCCGCTCATATCTCAAATGCAAGTGCTCTGAATCAGCCTTCAGGAAGGTGAAATGTTTTACTGCTAACATATCCCCCCCCCCCCCTCCCCCCCCCCCCTACTGACCTCAAATAACTCTACTTCTTCTTTCCCTGCAACAAAAAAAGTCTTACTTCTTCGAGCTGTCAGTGACACTGATCAACGGCACATCTGACACATCTGGGAACTGAATATGGATTAAGTGCCATGTGTTTATGAGGGTTTTTCTTCGTCAAGGGCTGGAGAATGAAAGCTATGCCACAAGTCCTAGCTGGCATGTTCAAACTGTGGAAATATGTGGCCAACAGAAATTTAAAATGTATTTATGAGTCCAAAGCAAAGGCAAACGGAGAGTGTTGCTGATATCAAGCTGTGTTAATGGTTTTGGTCAATCTGCCATTGCAAGCTACTGGCTGGGTGTTATAACAGCAGACTTTTACTATTATAATAAATTCTCTTGGAAAAAAGAAAAGAAAAATCCAACCTGCTGTCTGGATGGAGATGCTACAGCTGCACATGCATTCCAGAAGTGAAATAAGATAGATGGTGAAAGTACTAATGTAAACTGACTTTCCTACTCCGCCTTTCTTCTTTTGTAGATAATGTCTGAACTGATTAACTGCATGCTCTGAAACAAGTCAGCAACCAGCGGAAGCTATTTATCTTCTTGTGATGAGAAAATAGGGATTTACGTTTCTGCAATGCAGCTTCAATGCAGATGCACAACAAAGAGTTGGATAGAGATGAAGGCGAGTAAATACAGCTGACTGCAGATAGATTGTCCTTTACCCAACCTGAACTTTGCTCCTCCAGCAGTTAGCTCTAGCTGATGCCACATGGGAACTAAATTATAAAAGATACCATTGAACTTGAGACCAGAAATCAAGAGCTATTGTTTTCCAGATAATGCCAGACTGATAACACTTGTATTTTTTTCACCTGACCAAATATTTAAAGCCAGAGTTGGTAATCCTGTTCAGAAACACTTTTTGTTATCCTGAGTTAAATGGTCCTTCCATGCTGACAGCAGCCAATACATCATGTATTCATAAAAGGAAGGAAAAAAGTCAGACCTCTGTGAGAGCTGCAGGACTGTAAAAAGTCTGGCCAATCCCTGTCATTCACACTGAAACACAGGAATTGGTCATTTACATCGTATAGAAAGAACCAATCGATACCTTTATGTCTCGTCTCTGTCCCTCCCCTCTTCCCCTCCCTACACTGTAAGATATTACCAGGATTTCACAACGCTTCACTGTAATTTTTCACAATAAATTTCTGTAACTTCATATTACAAGACTTTACTCTAATATTCACAATATATTACAGTAATTTACTATTCTACTGTGAAACTGGTGTTTGCACAATAAATTACTGTGGACCGTGCTTTTGAACGAATTTCACAACAATTTACTGTAATTTTGTACAGTAAAATATTGTATCACAAACCATCCTTTGTGATATCACAACAAATTACTGCAAAATTTGAATCTCCCGTGAACCGTGGTGCATTGTGGGACCAAGACAGCACTGCAGCACTCACCGTTGCACTTGGCGCGCACAGACAGAGGAGGACCAAGAGAAGGTAAGATGAACATTATTTAAATTATTAGTCATTAGGCGTGAGAGTTAATACATGAAAGCATGAAATATTTTTTAATGGTCTTCGGTTTCGATCGGAGAAGTTAGAGTTATTTGGCAGAGAACATGCAGTGAATTAGCTGTAAAAGAGCGCGAATACAGTTAGCCCAGTTGCTGCAGCAGCTATCCAACATCATTGCAAAGTCAAGCTTTGCTGCACAGACAAGTAACTTATACCACTCTAAAGTTTAAAATATTCTCTGTCATTTCATGGCATCATGTGTAAACTAGAGGGATTATTTTTAAAAGATTTATTTAACTAAGAGGACAGGTGATTTAGCCATGCATTAGCAAGAAAGTCAAAGTTAAAAACGCGCCATTATGCTCTTTCTTGCCATTAAAATAAATAAATAAATAGGAGTCCACACCAGCAGGAATCCTGTTTTTTTTTTTGTTTTTTTTTTTAACAAACCCATTTCTTTTTATATTGGTGTGTAACGATAATTTCTGTCGATCATCACAGTGGCTGTGATGATGCCCCGAGGGCTGCATCCTCTTTGCTCTGCGTTTCCTGCCATTTAGCCTAAGCGGTTTTATGACCAGTGGTAGGATTCTTGCATCAGTGCCAAACATCAGCGGCCAAACGGGAGTCAAATCTAGCGCAGGCAGTGTGTTAATCCAGTAGTTGAAGAAGGCGGCTGTGGTGCTGAACTGAATGTCGATGATAAATGAATTATATGTAATTAAATCTGCCAAACCACAGCATAAACTCCAGCGCCACAAATTGGATTGGTTTGGGGGTGGGGTGGATCTACCATTCATTCATCCCCCCCCATCATTCTCCTTCATACACAGGTGAAGTGGAGGCGCATATGCCCTGCACTGACTTCTTTCATCCATTGCAACAGTTAACATGCGTTTCCCAGCCGTCTTTGAACGCACCATGGAACACGCACCAGCCAGCAGACATGCGGTGGATCACAATAACAGAAGAGAGTGCAGTACGACGTGTGTTTGTCCTGCAAACTAGTCAGAACCTACCAAGAAAACCTGTAAGTTGAGTAAAGCTGTTGCATCCAGATAATGATAATGTTGCTAAGCGATGGCCAGTTTGCATATTAAGCTGGTTTATCAGAATACTAATGTTAACGATGTTACAGTGTTGGGTACGCTGCTACCTTTGCTAGTTATTTACTCTGCGGAGCGTTAGTGCTTTATTGGCTAAATTAATCCATCTTAGCCAGCAGCTGGGAACTTCCTTCTGTTTCTAGCAGTGATAAGTGTTGTCAACTCCGCATGTTATCAGCAACTTTGGCCTTTAAAAATACAAAACAAAACAAAAAAGAAACCCAACAAAAACGTGAACGCTTGCAGCCCTTTTCAGAGAGTAGTGTCCATAGCTCTGTTTCCAGCGTTACCTCGTTCCGCTACCCACACACGTGCGCACAACTTCACTAGACAGAACGACAGTGACAATGACCGCAAATATATAAGGAAACATTTAAAATCTATTTAATTCAGAGTAGTTGAGAGAGTAGGGGAAAGGAATGATTCGAGAGCTCACCGCTTGTGTTTGACTTGGTATTCAGTTTCGTGCAACACTGAAGTTAAGTTAAAAGGACATTAATGGGAGCATCTTTATTAATGTTCTTTTCAAAAGTAATTAAAAGGTTACCCTTAACAGTGACAAAGTAACTCAGTTCCCTTTTGAATGTAGTAGGTCTAACTTGTAATTGCAACTAGTTACTTTTTAAAAACATCTAACAGGTAATTAGTTCACAAAAGGAAAATACTTATTTCTCTTTTATGACTATGGAGAATTTGCACACATTATTGCTTTTATATATGTGAAAGAAATCATTATGGCCACAAAATAGCTAGAGCTGGTCAGGGAGAAGACATTAGACCAGTGACCAGCAGCAGAGATGATAATGATGATGCACGGCCTTTATTGGTAAAGGTGAGATTGTAACTTGCAGAGAAAGATTTCTTTTGAGTGGATAACCAGGCAGGGTTCCCGGGGAAAAAAAAAAAAGATTCTGTCTACTCTTAAAGATTTTATTATAAAGAATTATGATTCGCTATCTCTGGCTACCCATACATGCATATAACAGTTATTTCTTATTTTACAGCCATGTTCCACAGCAGCAGATGACCAGAGGACAATTGCTTTGCCAAGCACCCCTTGCTTGATTGTCCAAGGTACTGTTATCTGGATTTTACATTGATATGTCTAGCTGTAAGAAATTTGGTTTGAAATTAATTATAAAAACTTCTTAATCAAATTTTTTTCTCCTCCAATATTGCAGCTTGTAGCTTGGCTCTCTTTATCGAACATAAACAGTAGTGCCTGTATTTGGTGTATTGTATGTGTCAAATGGTTATATCCAGACATGCAGAATCATATTTCACCAAGGTTTATGTTTAACTTAAAAATCTGGACTACACATCTGCTGAGTTACTTGTTAGCTGCTAATTTAAACTTGCCCTGCACTTTTTTTTTTTTCTAAAGCTGAAGCTATTGCAGAAGCATTCAATGTTGCTGAAAAATGATTCTCATTTGCAGCATTCCACTTCTTTACAGTAGTGCAACATGGTATCTGTTCATTTCAGGTGACATGATGAAGCCCAGGACATGGATGCTGTCCATTGAAGGCGAGATGGTGATGGGACCACACGATGACATCATGAAAGGGATAGCTGCACTGTTTGCAAGCTTTCACAACTTCAGTCTGCAGTATCCTGAGGACAGCACCTGCACTGTGGAATATATCCAAAGGTATTGTAAATCTTAACCATACTTTCCGTTGTATTGTACTGGACTCCTTCCTTGACTTTCTTGATTATAAACCACCTTGCTCTCTTTTTTTTTTCCTCAGTATTTGTTGTTTATTTGGAATTTTTGCCTTCTTTAGTGCATTACTAATTTTTTCCCCCAAGCTGCTTCATCAGTGTGGTGAAAAAGCAGGTTTGTTTGTTTTTAATAGACTCATGTGACTTAGAGTGACACTTCCTAGTAATGGAGGGCAGCTTTGCATTATATGTAAAAGAAAAATGTAGTGCTGCCCTCCATTTCCAGGAAGTTTTGCTCCAAGTCACATGATTCCATAAAGAATACTGGGTCATTAACCTGTCTCAGCACAGCTCCTCATGCAGGGTCATAGTTGTTAGACAGTTGCGAGACACACCTGGCACCAGCAGCCAGACCAACACAGGTAAGTAGTAACACATTTAGAAGCTTTGTAAGTTTCACACAGACCCATAACCTGTTTCCTCACCAAACTGATGTAGAACTGATGAGGCTGATTAAAGCAGCGGAACATATTGAATTGGAAAATACTTAATTAATCCCATAAGGGAAATTGGATATTGTACTTATGATAATTAATCTGTAGTCTTATTCCGGACAGTGATGCTGTTGACAGGAATGAGCTTCTGTACCTTTCCATCCTACAGCGAACCCGACCAAGCTTCTGGCTGAACATACACTGTTGTTATTTCAGTGTTGTGTAGAGGGTGTGAAGAATCATCCCTCATCTTCATCAGCTTGTGCAGCATCTTTTTTGTACAATCAGCTCCAGCAGTTCTGGTTATCCCAAGCAGAGAACCAGCTTTCTGGACCAGCTTCTGCAAAGCTCAGTAGCATCTGCTAGAACAGCAACATCAAAGCCAAAGACTTAAAAAGACCAAAAAAGCTGATTCAGAAAACTGGTTCTGTATTGGAGCTGATTTTCCAAAAAGGAATGCTGTAAGCCGCTGAAGATGATGGAGGCTTCTTCAGGTCTAGTTGCAAGACAGAAAGATACAGAACATCATTCCTGCTGCCATCACCCTCCAGGGAAGTTGTTGCTCAGGTCCAGCAGTTGTCTGCCAACTAAAGAATTATGGAGGACCAAAACTGCGGAGGAAAAAACTGAAAAAAATAAATACAAAAATGACTCAATATAAAAATTTATATGCCAGTTTCTTACACAAAAAATGTTTAAAAAAATTGTTTTTACAATAAGTAACGTATTAAATGTGAAATAAATGCGTATTTATATTGTCATTTTCCAACTGTTGTACTTTAACCTTGTAAATACGCCTATTTATTAACTTGTTCGTGCCTTTTTTAGTTTATCAATATTTGTTTGATACCTTTTACATGTATTTTCGTCTTTATTTTCATGCCTGCATTTACTTTTCCAATATTTTCTTTTTACATTTTCAGAAGATCTCTTTAAGTACTAATGTCTTTCTATAGTGTTGGATTCACTTGCAGGGAAACAGGCTGTACAGCATGTGCCTTGGATAAAAAATACAACAATACATTCATTTAAAACTGAAAGCTGTTGTCTTTATTGTTTACAGATACTTCCTGGCCATCAACCCTGAGGGAGGATCAAAGTCGAGGAAAAACTCAACGAGTCAACATCTCAGGACACTCGTTCGAAAACTGATAGACTTCGAATGGAAAATGTAAATGTGCCGGTCCACCTCTGTCATTTGTTTATTTCAGTTTTACCTGTCATGTTGATAAACAAATTGTATAACAAAGTCAGTAGGGATGCACGATATTGGAATTTTGGACGATATTTGATATGCCGATATTTTAAAACTCATGTGGCCGATAACCAATATTGATACCGATATTATAGCTGAAAAATAAATTATATAATATTCATTCTCTTTGCAAAATTAGAAAAATACCTCAACTTGTGTAATGTATATAAGTGAAAGTGACAGTTGTTCAAACAAAACTAATAGAATATGTGCATTATATCCTAAAACGACCGGGATTTTCTTTTACTTGACAGAAAAATAAAGACAAAAGAAAATCAGGGGATATTTGGTAGGGGTGGGAAAATATTGATACACTGAAATATCGCTATATTTTCATATGATATCATATCAATATTTAAAGACATGGTATTGATCTATTTTACTAATGAAATCTTGCGAGATTTTGTCGTTCTGTTACGAAATTTCACAGGTTTTAGTGAAATCTCGAGATTTAGTAGGTAGAATAGATCAATACCATGTCTTTAAATATTAATATGTAATCTGCATATGAAACTATTGCAATATTTCAGTGCATCAATATTTTTTCCCATCCCTAACATTTGGTTATTTACACAAATGACTGTGTATAAACTTTGTTCACACAGAATATTCTAAAAGAAACTGTTTTTAGATGTTTTAAAGTCTGCAATTTTTTGTTTTGCTTTAGACTTTAGAAACAACAGCCTGATCGGTTAAATATCGGTGGGGTGGCCGGTGTCCAATACTCAGTTTTAAGGCCGATATAGGCCGATACTGATAGGGCGCCAATTATATCGTGCATCTCTAAAAGTTAACATTGGTAATGAACTGGATGGAGTCAATTCAACTCTGATAAAGTTATCTTCAGGTTGTCTTAATGTAGTTCTCAGGTTACTGTATTTTTAAGTTAGGTCAGATGTTCCATCCATCTTCAGCCCTGTTCAGCATTATAGTTCAACTTTATTCAGCCTTTCACCATTATACTGTAGTTAAAATTTCTTTAACTTCTTAAAGGTTCAATATGAAATACGGACAGAACAGCGACATCACATGTGTCTAGGTTGTAGTTGCAACGGCAGAAAAACAACTCCAGCAGCTTGGATGCCAGGCTGCTGGTACGCAAGTGACCAACAGTCTGCAGCATGTCCAACAAGTAACACAGAGGAGTTTATAACTACCTGCTAACGTTAGCCGCATTAGCAAACAAGTTAGCTTACCGATCCAGGAGGAAAGTCGCCATTTCCGTGTTTTGACTCCATGGAAAATGTTTATGTGGGTCCATTTAGTGAAGTCTTCACCTAAATTTACTCCAGGTTTTGCTCTTCTCAGGTCACTCTTCCTCAGAAACAGATAATAACATCTCCAGGGCTCTGAAGCAGCTGCTTCACTCGTCGTCTCTACGGTTTTCCCCTGTACCAGCCTGACTATGACCAAAATATTGTTTCCACACAGAGATCGTATTTGGCAACCTGCAATGGCGGCGTGTATTGGCTTACACATAAATATAATGCCATTATCGAACCCGTAAAATTTTATTTTATAATTATTTTTAGGCTAAATATGATTTTTCTATTAAATGTTTTACTTTCATTCTGTTCCCCTTAAACGACCTGTGGAGGTATTATAAAAAAAAAAAAAAAAAAAGCTTTTAATAAGAATGTTACATATTCAACCTTTAAAACATTTCAGTTTAGTTTAGTTCTTTTCTAGTTATGATTGTGTTCATGTTCAGTCTGCGTATTTGTTTTTGTTTTGTATTAATGCAGTGTTCTACATGTTCCATTTTTTTTGTAATAAAGGTTCAAATGAGTAAGGTCTTTGTTTTCTTTGTGGATCAAATTTAAATCATGTTTTGGTTCTTACGATCTCAATGAAATCCCATGTACAATATTTGACTGTATTATTTGAATTGTAAATTTACAGTAAATTACTGGCTAATGAGTTGCATTACTTTTACAGTAACACTGTAAAAATGCTGTGATTTATATGCAGCAAGATACTGTGATTTCACAGCTACATACATCTATATCACAGTAATGGCGTGCACATTGCTGCTGTGAAGTTACAGCATGTAGCTGTAATTTTAGTGGAAATTACTGTAAAATATTCACAATAGGTTACTGTGAAATATTCACAGTAAAATGTTGTGATATTTTCCCTGTAAATTACTGTGGAATTACTGTGAAAGTAATGCAATTATTAGCCAGTAATTTACTGTAAATTCACAGTGAAAAATTTAACAGTGTACATGCAGCGCTCACTGTAAACAAATATGGCTAACGGACTGGTAACTGCTGCCGTGCCAAAAAAAACCTTAAAGGGTCTAGAGAGGCAGGATTAAGAAATGAGACTTGAGAGTGCCGCGACTGGCGCTGCGCATAACTGCAGCCCCCAGCCAAGCCGGCACGGGAGCGCACACAGACTGATGCTATAACGTTATGCTGATAAAGTCTTTTTCTTTGCAGTGCCACTTTTTAGTGTCTTTAAGTTGATCTGGATTATGTTCTGATGGCAGAAGAATCCATAACTATCCTTTGCAGTGTTTGAATTCACCGCGGTCATCTTCGTCCCGTGTCAAAACCGTCGGGGACACGTATGCCGTGTAAATGGACGTCACGTCTGCAGGGCTGTGCGGGAAATTTGGCCACCGAATTGCATCCTGTGCAAGGCAACGGAGAGACACTGGTGGGCTCGTCCTTTTTGGTTTTTAACGCTTCATTAGCCATTAGCATTAAAAAACTGGACATGCATGTTTATTCTTTCACAATTCCTGCCTCTAGTCCCTTTAAAACAAAACATAAACAACAGATAAGTGTTAAGTCTTGGAGGCGTTGATGTTTGCAGTGTGGACTTTTTACACTGGAGAAGGAGTTGGAGGTGGTTGAATTAAGGCTTTTAGAAATGTGGTTCATCAGCTGTTTACTAGCAAGCTAACAAGCTATCCACCTGGCTGTTTATCGTTTTTCTTCACCAACCTGCTCCAGTGCACATGTTCTTGCACTCTGAAGGCATGGTTTCGGGTGGTGTGTGCGTGTGTGTGTGATTGTGTTCTTTTGTTGTTGTTGTTGGTTTTTTAATATAGCTTGTTCAAACTGTTTTTCCACGATGGCCATTCCTAGTTTTCACAGCCTAAACCTAACCAAACGCAGACTGAACGCAGGTCTCGGTCCGTTTTAAGTGAACCAAAAAAGTGGACTACAAATAGCTGCTTCCTGCATTTGGTTTAGCATGGCATTGTGGGTCAACGCTACGACAACAAACACACGTATGGGACTGCAGTACTTTTAAAAATGACTCGTGGTCAGACATGGAGTGACAAGGAAGTAAAAACTTTCATAGATATTTGGTCTGATGAAAGCGTATCCCAGCTCCTCGTAAGTACGCACAAAAATAATGTTGTTTTGTGGCGGAAATGGAAGTTGTGAGAACCTTCTTGTTAGTTGTACATCTTGTCCTCGCCTACAGTGAAACTGAATGCGCAACCTCTGGAGAGATTGAAAACATAATTCAAAAAGGTTTTAGCCCATTTGGTGCAATGTAAACGTGATCTCGGTCCAGAAGACCACCCCCGGCTCCAGCCAAGCTGAGTCCCCAAACAGACCGAGTCTACCGGACTATGCTTTCTGAATGCGCCCTTAGACAAAGTTGGGATGGTTAAAAGAAAAAAACAAGTTAATGTATATTAATTATGATTACATTTGCAAATGAAGCTTGAGATTTCAGGCATTAAAAAAATCAGGAGGTTATCAGATGATTGTAATCACGATTCAGGAAAAAAGTAGGATCCATGAGGGGCTGAGTCTCTGAGAGGTAAGCGTGGCTGTTGCATCTCCGGTTTGTCAACATATATGTAACAAAACTATGGAACTGTTTGAAATAAATATTTAAGAAAAAGATATTGAAAGGAGTTTGAATATTTCTCCTAATATATTGCAGAATATTGTTAAAGCATTCAAGCAATCTGGGTGGATTTTAGTGTGTGAAGGAAACAGAGCACTTTTACAATGCTGGTGACCTTTTATACTGGCACAAAGTCCCTATCCAAAGTCCAACTTTATACTTTATTCATTCATTATGTTTTATTGAAGGTCACAGGGGAGGTGGAGCTTATCCCAGCATCAGGCAAAAGATGGGGTACACCCTGATGGGCTACCAGTCTGGAGCAGGAGCAAACAAGACAAACAACCATGTACTGTACACTCAGTTCTAAAGGAAATACTATGAACTATGCCTGTACAGATTTTTTGTACATCATAGAAACAGCTCCACAAATATACTGTAAATAAGCATAAGAGCAAGTAGCTGTCAATCACCTTCTGGTGGATCTCCTCTTCACACAGTCCAGGCTTGGTCAGGGCACATATGTGTGTGCGTGCGTGTGTGTGTGTGGGGGGGGGGGGGGGGGGGCAGGCCAACTAAATGCACTAGTTAACTATGAATTATGGGCAAGTCCCACGGGGAAGTCTGTAAGTGTGCAGACTCACATGACAAACATCAGAGCCTTTCGCATTTGACAGTGTGACAGTAGGACAGCCTCGAGCCCTCGTACACTGAGCAGAACATGCCTCAAACTCTGGAGTCCAGGAGTCTGACTCTACGTTGGTCATGCTCCTTTCCTCATGCATGCAGTGGAAGAATAATGTCCCAATGGCAAAGAGCTTTAGCGAACTTTAAACCTTGTGAACCTTGCATTAATTATGCATGCTTGGTCATCTAAGATAGATGATTTATCATAGTGATTTTAATATGCTAACAAATAGTTTGAAGTATATTGGCCTCAGAAGCCATCTGACAGCCAGTATGACCCTTGTCTGATTTTTGACAAACTTCATGTGATTTTTTTTTCTTTAACATGTCCTGTCCAACATCATGACAGCAGAATATTCTAGTTGCTGTGTTGTGCCAAACAAACTTGCTTTGCCAAGAGGAGCTTTAAGGATATAAGAGCAGCAGTTCGAAGCAAGCTGCCGCTCAATATAGATATGAAAATAATATAAAGATATTTCAAAGCAAAGCAATTGTTGACATTATTTACTGACTGTCGTGATTTTCCTATGATTTTGAACTTTTTTCCCCCAGATTTTTAACTTCCGCTGAAGCCACTCTCTAAATACCAATAAATAACGTTTCCACCCTCGTTTCTCTCCGTTGTCTTGAACAGGCTGTGTGCTGCAAAATGCGCTGCAATTTGGTGTCCGAATTTCCAGCGCTGCCCTGCAGACGTGACGTCAAATGACGCTACATCCGCAGTTTTGATAGAGGAAGAAGACGGTCGCGGTAAATTCAAACACTGTAAGCGATAGTTATGGATTCTTCTGCCATTAGCAAACGATCCAGATCAACTGAAAAACACTAAAAAGTGTAACTACGGAGAAAAAGATTAGTAAACAACATTATAGCTTCAGTTTGTGCACGCTCCCGTAACGGCTTGGCTCGTGGCTGCAGTTACAGTACCTGAAGCGGCAGTCGCAAGTTTCGTTTCTTAATCTTTAACCAAGTCCCTTTAACCAATGTGTGTGTGTGTGTGTTTTTTTTAAGTACACATTAAATTGAATTTAAACTAAATTAAGTGTAAAATTAGCTCAAATAGGGAATGAACTCTGGTGCCCTGGATTTAACTGTACTCAGAAACCCTTCAAATAAAAAAAAAAGGCATTTAGATTTCACAAAATACCTTGACATGATTCTGTTTTATGTTTCTATTATCTTAACTTACTCAATACATTGCATTTTATAAAAGCTTCATGAACTGAGTCTTGATTGTGATACGGACTCAGAACATCTCTATATTTCCATCGTAGGTGCAGTACTTAAGCAGTATTCTGCCAACCTATCTGTTTTTTAAGAAACAAATTAATTTAAAATCAGTTTTCACTTTGACCAAAGGGACAGCGACACAATCTGACAATGACTGACTGGATTTTCATCTAAAATGATGACATATAAACTAAGTTTTCAGAAAAACTACTAAATACATTTTCTATTTCCATCTTCTGCTGTTTAGAGGTTATTAAAAGTCAGCTTACAGAGAAAAATGACTGGTGTCACTGATGGTTCCGTCCAAATTCGTGACATGGGGCATAAAGGCTTACAAACAATATAAATCTTTTTCTATTGTTGCAATCCAACTGTTTTAACAATTAATTTTAAAATGCAGACCAGCCTCTGGGTGGGAACACAACTTACAGAGATTCCTTCACCAAAATCCTTCAAGTGTTGAGTTCGAGGCTCGTGCATCCCCGTGCACCAGCACTGTGCTTACTTAACGGTCAGACTTGGGCAGATGGTATACATTTGTGCCGGGCTGTCTTTCAAAGACAATAACGAGTTGTTTCCCATCAGGCTGAAGGACAGAAATAATGCCCTTGCTGAGTGGGGAATAACTTAAAAACAGAGTCACCGTTAGTAGCCATGAAGTATGAGTGAATGCTCACTCAGTTATGACAGGAAATTAGAATAACTTACATCAGATGTGACTGAACCGTTTATGTCTAAAGGGATGTCAGTGGTACATAAAACATCCGGTCAAGCCGACAGCCAGGCAAAATTGCCTCCGCTGAACCAAGAGTGTTTTGTGCCTCACCCCAACCTCTTTCCATAGCAACCATTCGTCAGACTCAACAACCAGAATTAAAACCCTCATTTAACTTGAAACAAAAAAAAGGGGGGGGGGTGTGTGTGTGTGTGTGTGTGTGTGTGCTGATGATGGAAGAGAAATTCCTAGTATCCAGTCCATTTGAGGGAGAAAGGAAGACCTGATCCTCACACAGGCAGATGTGCATGTGGTTTGTGTTTTAGCGCTGTTGGGGCGGCTCTGCTGGGTTCTGAAGAGGCAGCGGACCGCAGCTTGGAAACACAAACAGTATTAGCTGTCCAGTCAACTCTAACTCGTGTGGCATCAGTGAGCTAATGTACAGTGCACGCTTTGTGTGAGTGAACTTGTGGAAGCACACTGCTGACAGGTAAATGTTTGATGGGGTAATGAAGCTTTAGATAAACAGTACAGAAATAGCTGGTGTTCTCCATCACTACCATGTGATTTGAAGAAGCAAACACTGGAGTTCGTCTCGTTAAAAGCCAAATAAAAACATCATATTGGAGCTGTAATTTATATGCTGAGGATATGATGGATAATTCAACATGGAATAAAGACGGGTTCAAAGGTAGATTTTGTACTACCTCATAGTATTCTTTGTAAAACACATTTGGCCACAATCTAAGAAAATGAACTCTTTAAATGGATCTGTATCAAAAGATTTAACTTCTTCCCCATTACCAGGAAGTCATAAAATGTAAGCTACATACTGTTTTATATTATCATGCTCTAACTCTGACAGATAAAAACTGATCTGTTCAGGCCTGATCTACAAGGGAAAAAATGAGAAACCAGACATGGTTGCCAAAGATCTTAGCAGGACATAAATAACAGTGCATAGACAGCCAGATCAATGACTCTATAAGCATATCACTTTGTAACAGCAGACTAACATAAAAACAAAAGTTTACTTTTAGCTTGACCTTAGAAAAAATCAACTTTAAAGTTTTTTTTAAATGTTTTTTTTCTTTTCGTGGGATCTTTTATATTACTTTGAGTATGGTTGTCCCTGTAGGTAAACATCAGTCTTGCAGAGAACCAGGAAGGAATTCCTACACAGGGGCTGATTTTTCCCATCTGAAACAATTCAAAGCGCAAAAATTGTTTGCAACTGTTTACTGAATGAATATTTCACTGCAGTGGAAAACTATGCAGGTACGTATGGGACAAAACATGACAGAACATTTGCGTTACAGAGTGTTGATGCAGTTTATAAAGTGCATACTAACCAAGTTTAATAAGTAATATGGTGAAGACTTCTCAGATTTACATCGTGAAGGAGTTTTTTGCTGTAATATTTAAAATTGTACAAAGATGATAATCCTTATTAGTCTTTCTGTCTTCGTGCTACGGTGCGTCTGTGAGCAGTGCTCAGAAGTTGCATCAGTTGGTATTTTGCGTATATTTCAAAATGTTTGGTACAAATTAATCCACTGTATCATGTAAATCGATAGTTTATAATAATGAAAAAATCAAAATAAGTCTTATCCTCTTAAAAGCAGAAGAACTGGAAGATGAAGGGGGAGTTAGCATCTCTCTGCCTGGTGGAAAAAGCTGTCTCTGCTGCTGGTTCTGGCCCGGACACTGCAGCCTCCTCCCTGACGGCAGCTGGGTGAAGACACTGTGGGCGGGTTGGATGGGGTTGCCTGCAATCCTGGTGGCTCTGCAGGTGAGGTGGGAGTGGTTAATGTCCAATAGAGGGGGGAGCGGGACACCGACTATCTTCCCAGCTGCTTTCATGGTGTGCTGCAAGCTCTTGCGGCAGGATGTGGTGCAGGCGGCATGTTTTTTTAATATTACAAATTCAGTATGAGTTGGTAACAGCAGATTAAATTCAGCATCAAACATGTTGTAGGTTTGGGAGCAAGGCCTCAACCACACCTCTATTCACCAGGGGTCTCATTTATAAAACTGTGCGCATGCACAGATCCAAGCAGTTTCCTCTTTATAAATCACATTTTTTTTCAGTTTCTGGGGTAATAACTAGATTTAAAGAAAAAAGAGGAAATCATTTGAGTGCTTATTCTTTAAAGCTTAAAAATATAAGAGTGTAATAAAATAATTTATACTCTCTTCTCTTTCATTCTTAAGAGGTAGAGGAGGAGATGGTTTGTATATTATATATAATCATTAGAATTTGTTCCACCAAACAGTTGAATGGAGCTTGCAGCATTTTCTATTGGTGAAAATAAAGCGGCTTCTAAGAAATGAGCTTCTGAGCCAACAGTGTAAGAAGAGGGCAACCAACCCACAGTGATGCTGAACTGAAATGAACCGATTTGGTCTCCAACAGGCATTTTTCTGTCTACCGCACTTCATCTTTGTCATTTTGCACTTTAACCACGGGACAAACTAACCCAAGCGGTACCTATCATGATTAACTATAAAGATAAAACACCCAATGGATATTGGATAAACACAATCATAGCAATCCCATGAATGTGTAATGATGCTGTAAAACATGCCTCTACAACCATTAAAATGCACAACAGGCCACATTACAGGCTGAGTGGTTCTATAATCTTCAGTAATGTCTGGTTGTATGACTTGACATGCACCACGGCATCTTCACCCCCCGTGGCTTCACGTCGTGACCTACCACCCCTGGTTTCTGCGTTTCATGTAAATATAGTGTGTAATAACACACTGTCAGAGCATAGATGCTATTATGGCCTTCCTACCAAGCAGAGGTCATCTTTGCCACCCCACCCAAAGGAGGGGCCACCACACCGCCATGGTTAAAGGCCCTGTTTTCACCAAGACCAAAATGACATATATGATTTTATCTTCACATTTTCACCAAGGTTTGTGGCAGTGTTGAACATCCCATCAGAAACTTTGTCAGGATTCAGCACATTAGTCACCTATTAGTGGAGTCATGATGCAAAAGAAAGGAGGCGCACTGGTCCAGTAGGGAGTCCAAACAGTACGGCAGATAAAAAGAGTAATCCAGTTTTAAGAAAAACCTTAAAGCAACGTTGCATAACATTTGCTGTTATCTTCTGTCCAAAATTGATGTCTGCATATACACTGTATGTGTTGTCGTCGGTACAAGTAAACAAGCATGATGGGGCTCCGAAGCTAAAATCATATTGAGCAACACTTTGAGACAATCACTGCAATCAGGTGTTTTCTCTAATGTTCAAAAAGACTTCTACACCTGTTGACGGGTATTTTGGTCCACTGTTCAAGAGAAAGATGCTATAATGTGTCTGGGACATTTTTTTTTTAAATGATTATTTCCAACCATAATTCAAAAGCAATATTTTAATTCACTAAATTATACTTTTGTAAATTTTTATTTATTATTAGTTTCTTGTTATTTGAATTACTATTCTGAATTTAGCCTTTCCTTTAATTGGAGGGTATAATTTCGAGGATGACTGTAGCTAATTAACATACTTTGTTGAGTCCATGGTGATAAACAGGAACGCCATAGACTTACATAGTGAAGCATTCGGCTGTGTGTCGATAGTCGACACAAACAGCAGTTTAGAGTCCATGAAGGCGAATGTTCAACCAAGCCAGTGTCTGAATGTTCCCTGCCAGAAGGCATGGGTGGTGGTTACGGTGGATGGAGAGGTGGAGACTGCAGGCTGCACCCATACAGCTGGACCTGGTTGGTCATGCAGTCGCCATCATATGGTAAGTTCGCTCACTTTAAAACGTACAGTACATATTTATTTATTTGTTTTCACAAGCTGCTGCAATCACGTACAGTACAATATGTACCAGAACACTTTTTTAGTTTCATAATATCAACTTTTCAATCCTCAAGTTCAGGAGCTCTTTGTATGTGTGTTGATAATTTGTGCATGTCCTTAGTGTAAAATACCCTATAACCGCGGTAACTGGAAGTCCTTAGCACAAACCAGGTGCATGATCAATCAGAGGCATAGTGACAGGACCTCACACTTTCACATATGTTTTAATAAGTCTTTTCCAGGCTTTTTGATACACGGTGGCTGCCATTGTCTCAAAAAAAAGGTGAGATGCAAGAGTGCATAATTGTTTTAATTCCATATACAACTTCAATGCTAAATTCTTATACAATGTCCCTTTAAAGTAATTCAGAAAAGTCTCTCTTTGAAAGTTAAGAAGGGATCTGTTGATCTTTGTCCTGAAATCAAACAGTCTACTTTAATCACAACCAAACCAAATGTATTTATTTTTTCAGGCCACAGTCTGAAATACATGCCGCCAACTTGTTTCATTTAGCCGCTCAATGTATTTCTTGGTATCCCAGAAAACATCAGCGATGCCGTTTTCTTGTGCAGCCCAGAAAATGTTCCAAATGTAACAAAGTGACAGAAGCAGTTTCTCCTGAAACAAAAGAAACCAGAGGATTTGCTGTCGACTTCAGCTCACATCCCGATCGCTGTGCTCAAGAAGGATTTCCAAATAACACAATGAAAACCTGTGCAGGTCAGAAAGGTTCAGAGGATTTTCCAGATGGCTGTTTTACATTAAAGCCACGAGGCTGTTTCTGGTGTGCAGATTTGAGTTTAAGCCAGCCTGTCGGGGCATTTGTGCTTAACTCCTCTAACTGTAAAAATCCCAGTCGGTGCCGTGAGGAAAACATCACTCTGTTAAATTTTTTTCGCCACACTTTGAAGTAGGTCTCACCTTTCACCTAACCACCATTGATGAGGTAAGTTCAGCATTAAAGACGCAAATTAAAAGCAAAGACCTTGAGGCATGGGGCCATCTGGTGCGTCTTATGCCTCCAGTGTGCGTTTCATTAACAGGCTGAGACTCCACAGCATGACGACTATGAGCAAGCAAAACTGAGCTTTGCTAAACCTTCAATTCGATTGAATAAATACCACAAAAAAAGTTATATTAATCTAAAATAGTGTGTTATCATACTGCTAAACAGCTGTTTCCACATGTTTCTGCTTTCTTGTATGCAGTCTTTGGAGACCCCCGAGGAATAGTCAGGCAGCTTGGCCGTCTGGGTCAAGGTCCCCCGTCTTAATGTGCACCAGATAATGACTGGCATGAATTATATAAAGGCTCATATGGGAGATGGTTTAGGTGTCATGAAAGAGGTAGATCAGGGGTGCAAAAGTTGTTAATACTTGGAGCCCAGATTTACAAAATACTGTCAAGACAAAGTGGAAAAATATAAATTTAATCTTAAAAAAAAAACTTTTAACAGCCTTTAATCTAATCCAGATTGACCCTGAAATCTAGAGAAGAGCGAATCATGTTGTTCAATCATTTCATGTAAATTTTGACTGTAAGCATAAATGTAATCTGCACCTGCAGACATGGCAACATGGTCTATGTTGGCACATGGTGTTGCAACCCAGAATGTTTATGAACCATCTTGCTACAAAAGCATTGTGCAGTTGAGGAAATCTTTAAAAAACAAAAGAAAAAAAGAAGTCTTCACACAAAGCTTTTGTATGAACATATTTGTTCTGGCGGTCCCATTTAAGTAGATTTTACACTAGTTAAGAAACCTGCTAACATCATTTCCTTTCCAAAAACATGTTAACGAACCCCAACGTCTCAGCTCTGAAACTAACAGAGACAAACTCAGGAATAAAAACTGATCAAATTTATTGATTTTTCAAAACTCTTTTATTTAGTCAAACATCTTCTCTGTCCCACTGTGAGGTTCTGATGTCCATGCTCCAGTTAAAAGTAATTAACCAGCCTGATTATTTCAGTCTTTATTAACAGAAACAGCCTGTGGGACCCAGTGTAAAACCATTCTTTATGTTGTGTTAGTGACATGCCTTTCCTGTGGGAGGTAGAGGTATATTAGACTGGTAAGTTTTAGCCTGCAGAGCATTGAAGATAAACCTGTGAGTGCACACAACAGGAAAGGATTTATTAGCTTCTTTTAGCAGATACACCTGCATTTAAAAACACAGTTTAAAGATACTACTTTGATTTAGAAATGATATAAATGGGCTCTGACTGCTGTGTGTTGCAGAGAAAACACCACCTACTCAGAAGTACTTCATGCAGCTGCACTTAATAGTTCCATGTAGCTTTTTTTTTTTTACTGTCCTTCAGTGCTTTTTTCTTTTTGGTAGCAACTACAACTACTTTTGGTTTGCTTTGTTACTGAAATAGAAAACAATCCACCATGACCCTAGTGCACCAATCCAGGACTATTATAAAAGTATTAACTGTGCTGTTCTTGTATGATATGTTTTAAAATCTACTAGGTTTAGTATCAAGTCATTTAAGATATTTTCATGCAAACATGTTAGATGCAGAAAATGGTTCAACAGAAGGAGCAGAGAACTGCTTTTTGTTCAGGACGTTTTAATGGAGGAGAAGGTGACACTATCCTCAACACCTAAACCTTCTCAATAATTCTACTGCAATATGCTAGTTTTAAAGGGGAATTTCAGGATTTTTGACATAGGGCCTCATTTTCGAGTGAGCCAGATTACTACTTATCAATAGAGACATATTCAACATATTTCAAAGGTGTTCCAGGTGGTCACTGATGCTAATGCTAGTGTAAGTCAATAGGATCCTCCTAGTCTGTCATTAAAAACAATCTTAACCACTCCACAGAACACCTGAGGCAAATCATTCATAACTTCAGACTATCTGTGTAAATGCTGTGTTGGTAGAATAATGTTACAAATAAAACTAACCTCGCATTTTGTTGTATTTTGATTGTTGCTGCTGAGAGACTGCAAAGTTTTACTTCCTATATTTGGCAGCGGAGTGATATCATCTGCTGCTACATGCATGAAGGAATTTGATGACACAAATATACAGTCAAAACTATGGCCGCGTCTGAAAGGCATGAGGATATGTCGGATTCTGAAGACAATTTTGAACTTTTTCCATCAAACTAAGTGTTGCCATATCTCTATGAACCGGAATACACTGACAAAGGTAGTAACACTACCACCCAGAGGCAAAGTATATCATTCTGCAGCTGGTAAGAAACTAGTTTCTCAATATGTAATGCAAAATTTGTCACACAAGGCTAGTTTTACTTGTTTAACACACAAGTTTATTTGTTTAATACGGCATTTACACGTATGGGCTTGCTGATTTGCCTCTGATGTTCTGTGGAATGGATAAGATTGGTTTTAATGACAGGCTAGCAGATTCCTGTTGACTCACACTGGCATTAGCATGGGCAACCTCCTGGAACTAGAATAATGGGATGAAATATGTTGAAACTGTCTTCGGTGATGAGTAGTATACAGGCTCACTTGTAAATGAGGACCTATGTCAAAAACCCTGAACTTCCCCTTTCAAGTAGCAACTATTTAGATTAAAGTGCCTGTTGAACAACCTAAATGGCCTTGAGCCCCCCCTCTCTCTCTCCTCTCTCTCTCCATAGGTGCTAGAATTTCATTTCAACCCTCCTGGGTCTGTCTCATTAATACTTTGACCTGAGCATCAACATAGTTTAGGCAAATTAAATCCACATTGGTGAGTTGCTCCACCCCAACAGTGCTGTCCTCAGTGTTTGCACTGAGTTTATCAGCATGCACAGACAGGATGGATGGCTTTAGTTGCCCCTAAAAATGTAGCTGTTTTAAAAAGGGGAAAAATCAAAGAGATTACAGCTGCTGCTGTTTCTGCAGTCCACTATGAAAAGGCTAGTGCTGACCCCAAAGTCGTCCTCCAGGGCCACAATCCTGCAGGTTTTCAATGTGTCCCTGCTCCAATGCAACTGACTCAAGTTAAATGGAATAAGAAGCCTATAAAGTTTTCAGACTTATTCATTTAAGTCAGGTGTGTTGGAGCAGGGAGACATGGAAAACCTGCATGATTGTGGCCGATCGAAGATGAACACTCCTGGTTTAGAGCCACAACATGGGTGCGCTTCAGCTGAATGCAGGTGGATCCTGGATGTGTTACACATTTCTATGTATCAGGGCAACTCAGTTCAGTCCTACGATGGTTGCAATCCTGCAGGTTTTCAGTGTCTCCCTGCTCAGACACATCTGACTCAAATTAAAGAGATCCAATTAAGTCACTCATTAACTTGAGTCAGGTGTGTTGGAGCAGAGACTTTGAAAACCTGCAGAATTGCAGCCCTCGTAGAACCGAACTGAGCAGCCCCGATGTAGAAGTTTGAGTTCAGAATTCCCAGGAAACAGTCATAAATTGGGGCTGCACAGTGGTGTGGTGGTTAGCACTGCAGCCTTACAGTAAGAAGGTCACTGGTTCAAGTCCCAGCTGGGGAGGGGTTTGAACAAATCAAACAGTGGCCTTCCTGTGTGGAGTTTGCATGTTCTCCTTGTGTATGCGTGGGTTCTCTCTGGGTACTCTGGCTTCTTCCCATTGTCCAAAGACATGCATGTTAGATTGTCCCAAGGACTGAGTGTGAATGGTTGTCTGTCTCTATGTGTTAGCCCTGCAACAGACATGTAATAGGGTGGACCCTGCCTCTTGCCTGATAATGGCTGGGATAGGCTCCCCCAACCCTGAACTGGACTAAGCGGTACAGAAAAGGAATGAATTAGCAATCATAAATTGATATTCAGTGCTTGGACTCATCAGCTCCATTCACTTAAGATCCCTAAATATGACAAACATTTCTATGGGGTGTAAGCCTTTTTTTTCAAAATAAGTGATTTTTCTTTTGTGGCAAGGTGCGCAACTGGGCCTGGGCAGGATTCGATCCCCAGACTCCCAGGTGAGAGTTGTGTGTGCTTACCAGTCAGCCAAAGGGATATCACTGTTGCTAAGTAGCCAGGGCCCATGATCACTCAGCGGCATGGTAACGAGACCCCACATTGTCACACTTTCTCAACGTTTCCTGTGGTGTAACTTAAAGATAAGTTGTACAAACCGTACCATACCGTACCGTCTTCTTCCGCTTATCCGGGATCGGGTTGCGGGGGCAGCTGCCTAAGCAGGGAAACCCAGACTTCCCTCACCCCGGCCACAGCTGCCAGCTCATCCGGGGGGATCCTGAGGCGTTCCCAGGCCAGCCGGGAAACGTAGTCCCTCCAGCGTGTCCTGGGTCTCCCCCGGGGTCTGGTCCCTGGTGGGACGTGCCTGGAACACCTCACCAGGGAGGCGTCCAGGAGGCATCCTGACCAGATGCCCTAGCCACCTCATCTGGCTCCTCTCTATATGGAGGAGCAGCGGCTCTACTTTGAGTCCCTCCTGGATGACCGAGCTCCTCACCCCCTCTCTAAGGGAGAGCCCGGCCACCCTGCGGAAGAAACTCATTTCGGCCGCTTGTACCCGCGATCTCGTTTCGGTCATGACCCACAACTCATGGCCATAGGTGAGGGTAGGAACGTAGATGGACGGTAAATCGCAGAGCTTCGCCTTCTGGCTCAGCTTCTTCTTCACCACGACGGACCGATGCAGCGTCCGCATCACTGCAGATACTGCACCGATCTGTCTGTCCATCTCCCGCTCCATTTTTCCCTCACTCGTGAACAAGACCCCGAGATACTTAAACTCCTCCACCTGGGGCAGGACCTCACTCCCGACCCGGAGAGGACACCCTTTTCCAGGCGAGGACCATGGTCTCGGATTTGGAGGTGCTGATTCTCATCCCGGCCGCTTCACACTCGGCTGCAAATTGCTCCAGCGAGAGCTGGGGATCACGGCCCGATGACGCCAACAGAACCACGTCATCTGCAAACAGCAGAGACCCGATCCTGAGGCCACCAAACCAGATCCCCTCAACACCTCGGCTGCGCCTAGAAATCCTGTCCATAAAGGTTATGAACAGGATCGGCGACAAAGGGCAGCCTTGGCGGAGTCCAACTCTCACTGGGAATGGATTGGATCTACAGCCAGAAATGCGGACCAAGCTCTGGCACCGGTCGTACAGATAAGTTGTATAAACTGTGCTAAAGATTAATCTTACATACTGGTCCAGTCAGAAATGTTCAACTCAGCAGATCAGCCATCAAACAGTTGAGGATCACCACCAACACCCGCCTCCTTTTTCACTTGGTAGTTTAATTTTTTCGACAGAAAAATTAATGCATATAGAACTTTGACTGCTCATTTTCTTATCATTTTCAAATCAAATTTCAGAAATTCAACTCTGGTTGCTTTAATCAATCAAGCTTCCCTAAGTTGCAGATGAAACTAGTCTGTGATGCAACTAAATCAGGCTTTTTTTCAGACTTTAAAGTCCCACTGCGACATTTATTTATCTCCAAAAGTCTCATGGGATTCTCAGAACTGTACATCTCAAACACAACCATAAGATATTGTAGGTTATGACTACCTTTTTTCCACATCCAGTGACGGAGGAATCTATGAATATGGTAATCTGACCCAGCAGCAGATACAACACAACTTAGCCTGTTAGGGTGATTCTCAGAAAAAGGAAGCTATATTAAGGTCACACACACACAAGTAGATGTATCAGAATGGTGATATATTCACTTTCTCCATTAATAGAAATGCACTGCTCACTCGTCGGATGGCTCACAGCTGCAGCTCTTCACTCTGCCTTGTTTTTAGTCTTCTCCACCTGGCTAACACTAATATTTCCTTTCGCTTCCTCATTTCTCTTCCTTGGTTCCTTAAAAAATATCCCAGCCCATTAATTCGGTACTGTTTCCTAATGTTCAACGAAAACAAGCAGCTGTTAGACATCACCTCCGAGGGTGATGCTTTAAACATTTTTAGCCCAAACACTGATCGGTGACTTTGCTAACATGTGTTGTAACATATGAAAAACATCTTATGATTTAGTTAAAGTCAAAACTCGATTAATTGTAGAGGACTCCACGCTTCCCTGAGGACCCTGATCATTTAGTGGTTAGATCAATCTGTGAACCAGGCACATCATTAACATATGGTTAACAGGATCATAAAAACAAAAACTCAAGTGATCCTGACCCAAAAGGGTGATTTTAAAACTACTGGACCAAAACTTTCTGAATGAGCAGAGCGTAATTAACAATCGTTTAACATTTCTGATGGCGCAACTGGTTTTCTAATGACTTAGCTTGACATTTAACTCTGAGCCATTGTTTCTGGACAGCATCTGCTTATGGAAGCAAGGCAAAAACTAACTTCTGGGCAACAGTTTAGGTATGATTCAGGATTTCTCAAAGACATGCAGTAAAAGGGAACAGTTGCTCTGAATGATTCCCTACTAAAATCTTAAATAGTACGACATGAATAAATCACAATAACACTGACAGAATAAATACATGTAGGTAAAGTCCTCTTATGATCTCATCATCAGTGTAAACTTTAATTTCAACCTAAAACTTTTTAGGAAAAACACACAAAAAATATCCAAATGCCAAACAACTGATTGCTTTATTTTGTTTTCCATAAAAACCACAGATTCTTTATATTAGTACAGTACAATTCATCTCATGTCAAACTAAAGATCTGAGCAGGGATGGACACATTCAACCAAAAGCAACAAGACAGATAAACTGAGTCACAAGTTTGACCATATTCTGTTTTCCCCACCAGATCCGACTTAAACTACAGAGTAAATGTTATGTGAACAGCTGAAGTTGAGCCGATGGGACCGATCAAGTAGTGTCTTCCTTGTAAGAGAACAAGGCTCTTTAATCTGGAGATATGGTAACAGTCTTTCAGGTTGAGGATGCAGAGGGACATGGAGGCCATCTGGATACTGCTATGTGATTGGATGGTGAACAAAGTGTCTTTTCCTGGCTGCTCTCCACTGGCTGGATTAATGAAGAGGAAAGATGGAGAGTGTAGAGTTCGGGGTTACCAGAAGTTGGCTCTGGAAAAGGAGAAACGGTTCAATAAGTGAATAACTTGGCAATCCACAGTGGATGGCAGATGAGGAGGAAAAGCAGAGCTGGATTGAGATGGTGAACAGTCTCGATGAGAGCCGACATGTGTTGGATTCAATCAAGTATCTAATAAATGCCTCATTCTCTTTTCTGAGCCAACGTTTTGGAACGCTATAACTCACAATGACAGTGACAATTAAAAAGGAATTATGAAACAGTCTGGCCCACTTACCGTCCCATGTCAAAGGAGTAGTCTTTACTTCTGCAAATAATAAAAGACAAGTCTGGCCCACAGTATCAGATACTCGGTATCAGTTTGCAGAACTCTGTGGGCATATCCATGACAAGCACACCCTGTTAACACTTGCCACTAAAATCAGTACTGGGTGGTCTGATTACAAGTCAGCAGGTCTGAATGTAGGTGTGAAAGCACCCAAAACAGATGCTGCAGAAACTTCAGATCTCTCCAGCTTCACACCAGGGAGGCTATACTGTATGCGGAGTACCTACAAACATTCCTGGCTGCAGCGATCAGCGACGCATGCAAACATGTTTAAAGTTTATCGAGGCAGCAATGCAATAAAGACCAAATTAATTCTGTGCATTTTTAGGGCAGTTTGCAAAGCATCAGTGGGATGCAAATAACTTTGTTCATCACTGTAGTTATGTATTAATTTAAACACTCTTCTGCAAGATCAGTGGGTCAGATTTGGACTTTACATATAAAAGATCATATGGGGTCATGTGATTGGCTCCTTTGAATCCACAATTTTGGGACTGCTACTGTAGGATTCTGCTTTTCTGAGGTAAATGATTGAACATGGGGCTGACTGCTTGCTTCTCTTTTTATGTCTTCCAAATCAACAAACAGCATGGAAACATGTCAAGTAGGGGTGTGACAAAATATCGATTCACTGAAATATCACAATATTTTATTTTGCTATATCATATTGATATTAAAAAACGCTGTATCGATCTTTTTCACTGACAAAATCTAAACTAATGCAAAATTTTGTAATAGAATGATGAAATCTTGCAAGATTTTGTTGTTTGGAACGGTCCAGCATGCAGAGAAGTCCCTGCTTTACACTAATATCTTTGTGCAGTCTGCAGGTTCAGGTTAAACTTTACATACGGTGGAATGTAGAAGTTAACGTGTCCAGGTCTTCATGGACCACCCAGTTGTTTGAGATCATAACGCACTGACTGAAATGTTTATTTTTCATGTATATTAATATGCATTTTCATATACTCATACTACTTTGTTTTACTGTTTTACTAATTTTACATGAATTCGTGTACATTTATACTATTTCAGCTCAGCTGTGGTAATATTGTTTTCAAAAGCACTTTATTTTAATTTTAATTGCACATCTATCCAGTTGTGTTTTTACAAAGTGAGAACTATTTATGTTCAGGGGGACGATTGTAAATGGTTTTATTATGAGATCCAAGTGGCAAAGAAACCTGCCCAAGTTTAATAAATGGGTCATGGATTAACTGAATTTAATTGATTTTGACTCATTTTATTGTTTCAGTCATCCGATGTATGTACATAGACACAACTTTGATTTCAAGCTGCATTTTGAATTTCTGTAAAGTGCCTAGAATATCACAATATATCGCAATAATGTATTGTATCGTTTAAGTACTGTGATACGTATCATATCGTGAAGTCTTTGCCAATACCCACCCTAATGTTAAGATTAAAAATCTACTTTATTTTTATCTGTGGAAATCTCAAATGTTAATGAAATTTGAAGCAAGTTTTAAGCAAGCATTGTTGAACAAATAACTTGCTGCCATTTAAGTTTATGGTCAAACCCAAGAGAATCAATGATGTAGCACTTTAGTAGAGGAAGAAAACTAAACTGCATACAGTTTGGAAAGATTTGTTGCCGTTTGTGCTGTTGATTTGTTGCACCCCTGACTTCACTCATCAAAATTAGTTCACTCTTCGTGTAAAGTATTAGATTGTCATAATATTTCATAAACTGGGAGGAGCTGACCAGATTGCAGGAAAAATCAGGTAAAAAGCAAGCCTGTTCATACTGCCACAAAAGGTGCTGCACTGCTGCAGTGTACATTTTTAATTTAAATCTAGACCCAGTCTACATCTAAAAACAAACAAAAACAAACCAAAAAAAACTGGACAATGCAACTCACCTAAAGTTGATTTATTTTACACAACAATAATATCTAACAGCTGAAATTCCCCATTAAACAGCCAGAAGCTTTTTTTTTCCCCCTCAAAGTTTTGCATTTATCTTTTGATTTTTACTCTCAAATTATTTAATGGTGTTTTAGAGTTGCTGGTTTACTGGGTTTTCCAAAACTAATATTGCATTATACATCATAGGATGTTGTAAAAAGCAAACCAGAAACAGGATCCCAGTTTTGTGCCCTGCCTAACCCCAACTGCCTAACTAGAGACCATAACACTCCTCTTAGTAAGCTAAAGTTGGACATTAAAAGCCACTTGAACCATTATCTGACCAGCTGGAAATGTTTATATCCTATTAAGCATAACACATAAATGTCTATAGCATACAAAAATAGTCTGATTGTGACTGATGTTAAATCCCTTTAATATCTTCCCAACTAGAGAACCGGAATGAACAATAAATACTAAAAGGTTGTGGCAGGCTTAAAATACTAAATAAATAAAAATAATTGTCTAACATGAATTTGCTTTACAAGAAGCCATCAGAGCTTTTCTACCTGACAGGTGTTCAGTAGTTGATCATCTTCCTGATTGCATCAAAGCACTTCCACTTGTCTGGGATGTAGAAGGGCTCAAAGATGTGAGGGGAAGGGGGTGTCGTAACCACAGACCCTACTGATGGGAGCCTCCAGGTTAAGGAAGCACTCCTCCTGCAATAAAAAGCAAGAAAGAAAAAAGGAAAAAAAATAGAACACATCATTACATCATTATAGGTCAAATATTGCCATGGCTCAGATGTCATTCATTAGATCACAAAGCTAACATGTTCATGGGTTGAATCCTTGAGGTTAGATTCCCAGGGGCCACGATTGTCTGACAGACAAGCTCATGACTGTTTTATTTACATATCCACAAAGCTTTGACCTGTTTTGTTTTCCAGATGTAGTCATGAGCCGGTAGACTAAACCTCTGCACTCTGATTGAAGCCTGTAAAGAAAAATAAAATTGTGATGCTGTAATGCGTAACAGATGTGTTGATATGCGGGCAACCCATCTGTCTGAATCCCAGGACGAGCTGCAACAGAACGCCGCTAATAACCAAGAAGCTGATCTGCTCTCTAAGAACTTCTGCTGAGGATATTTCCCACAATAAGAACCCTTCATGTAAACACTGTATTCTAACTAATTTCTTTCATTTCAATGTCTGCACACTTACTCCCAGCTGCATTTATTCCAACGTTTCGATCACATCGGATCTTCCTCAGGTCAAAACATATATATATATATATACACACACACACACACACACACAAATATATATCTATATCTATATATATAGATATTTACACACACACATACATACATACATATATACAGGTACAACCAAAAATATGAGAATATCTGGAAAAAGTTAATGTATTTTTGTAATTCAACTTAAAAAGTGCAATTTACATATTGAATAGATAAATAATATGCAAATCAATGTATGTCAAGCTCTTATTTGTTTGGATGTTGCTGATTAGAAGTTGCAGCTTAAGAAAACCTCAAATTCAAAAACTCCAAAAATTAGAATACTGTGAGAAGCTCCAGTATTGTAGGCTCAGAGTGTCACATTCTAATCAGGTAAGTAATCCAAAACACCTCCATAAGTGGCCTGAGCCTTTAAAAAGTCTCTGTCTTGGTTTAGAAGAATTCACAATCATTGGGAAGACTGCTGACCTGACAGTTGTGCAGAAAACCATCATCGACTTCCTGCACAAGGTGGGAAAGACACAAAAAAGTGATAGCAAAAGAAGCTGGTTGTTCTCAGAGTGCTGTCTCAAAGCACATTAATGGACAGTTAAAGGTTGAATATGGAATATTTTTATTAAAAGCTATATTTTTAACAAAATAATACCACAACAGGTCGTTTGGGGGTGTAGAGAATGAAAATACAACATTTCCCAGAAAAATTATGTTTAGCCTAAAAATAATTATAAAATAAATTTTGACGGGTTCGATAATGGCATTTTATTTACGTCTATAAGCCAATACACGCCGCCATTGCAGGTTGCCAAATACGATCTCTGTGTGGAAACAATATTTTGGTCATAGTCAGGCTTGTTCAGGAGAAAACCGTAGAGATGACGAGTGAAGCAGCTGCTTCAGAGCCCTGGAGATATTATCTGTTTCTGAGGAGGAGTGACCTGAGAAGAGCAAAACCTGGAGTAAATATAGGTGAAGACTTCACTAAATGGACCCACATAAACGTTTTCCACGGAGTCAAAACACAGAAATGGCGACTTTCCTCCGGGATCGGTAAGCTAGCTTGTTTGCTAACATGGCTAACGTTAGCTGTCAGTTCTAAACTCCTCTGCGTTACTTGTTGGACATGCTGCAGACTGCTGGTCACTTGCGTATCGGCAGTGAGCCTGGCATCCCAGCAGCTGGAGTTGTTTTTCTGCCGTTGCAACTACAACCTAGTCACACGTGATGTCGCTGTTCTGTCCGTGTTCCATATTCAACCTTTAAGTGGAAGAAAACGGTGTACAAGCTGGAGGGCTGACAGCAGCCTGGAGAAGATGGTCAGTGTTAAGTTCCCCAGTCTGTGATGACCTGGGGATCCACCTGCCCACACTGCCAAAACTACAAAATCATGGTTCAACAACCATGGGATCACCATGCTTGATTGGTCCGCAAACTCAGCTGACCTTAACCCCATTGAAAACATGTGGGGCATTGTCAAGAGAAAGCTGAACGTGAAGAGACCAAAAAATAAAGAAGAGCTCAAGGCTGTGATTGAAGCATGTTCGTCTTCCACAACATCTGAGATATGCCAGAAGCTGGTTGCATCCATGCCACGCCGGGTTAGGGCAGTCATTCATGCAAAAGGGCCCAAACCAAGTATTAAGACAGATGCAGTTTTATTTTAGGAGGCCTGACTTTTTTGCATTTAAAATCCTTTTATAATTGATTTCATGCAATATTGAATTTTTTTTTAGTTTTTGAATTTGAAGTTTTCTTAAGCTGCAAGTCCTAATCGGCAACATCCACACAAAAAAAGCTTAAAATATATTGATTTGCAAATATTTATCTATACTAAATGTAAATTGCTCTTTTTAAGCTGAATAACAGAAATAAATTAACTTTTTCAGGATATTCTATTTTTTTGGGTAGTACCTGTATATGGCTGAAAAATAGTCCTCAGACTAACGCTGTCATATTTACAGTGTTGTTTATTAATATGCGCTGTCCCTGAAAAAAAAAAAAAAAAACTAAATTAAAATTGCGTTTTTGTCTGGTTCTGGGGAAGAAAGAAATAAAGGGGCGGGACTTCTTACACCTAGTGAAGATTAAAGGGACACCATTGAAATTAACGATTTTTGTTTTTTAACAATTAATGTGGGGTTTAACATGTCAGTGAGTCTAAATTAACTTTGAATTAGAAGAGAGTTGATTTGACAGTAATCATTAATGTTTTTTACCAAAACCAGAATCAGTCACACCTGAGGGAGCTTCCAGTTTGTTGTGAAGGTAATGTGATCATTCCCCTCTGAATCCCAACCACTGACTTGACTCAGGAGCTTGACTGGAAGATTTCCCCCAAATCAGTCAAATTGTTGATTTAGTTAAAGTAACCTCCTCTAACCTTTTATTTACACAGCTGCCTCATTGTGCTCTGCCACACTATCGAGAAGGTGGATGGCTTTGTGCACTGCATATAAATGGAGCTTTAAAAAAAAACCTTTTTATCTATAAACTGCATAACATAAGCCAAAATGAGTCATTCCAGCTTCGCAGAGCGGGCCAGTCCTCTGGCAGTTTGGCAGAGGAACAAAACAAGCCATGACTCGTGTCTCTATATTAACCCCTGACCTCTTCCCATGGAGAAAAAGCAGAGAGAAGTTGGCCAAAACACTCTAAATGGGACAAACCCCCTGATGTGTCAAACACACTTGGATACTGAAGAACCCTCTTTCAGATAAAAGTGACCTGCGAACAACGAAGCAAAAACACACAAGTGTGCTCTGATGATGTTTCATGTCTCCACCACCTCTGTGACACTCGCAGCATCACAAGCTCAGCCATCCGTGTAATCCCGATGTTATGAACCTACCAACTGGCTGCCATGGAGCAGCCTGACATTTGGCAGGGCAGGACTTGTATGTTTCACACTAGGTTTTTCATTTCTAATAAAACATCTGGCAGAGTTCGGGGGGAATGTCAGACTTGACGAGGAGGCCTTTTGTGCTTTGGTGCTTTCACAGCCTGTAAAAATCCAAAACAACAAGAGAGACAGACGGGAAAATTGGAGCAGACGTTTGCTGGCTTTTTTTTTTTTTTTTTTAATAAAGCACATGAATCTAAATCCATGTTTTATTTCTTGTTGGTAAACTACTATGACTCAGACACAAAATCAATTCGATTAGAAGTGAATCAGCAGGAAAACCGGACCATGGCTGGCTGGACTCTGCTCTGGCAGAGGGGCATCCTGCTTTTAAACTTTTGTTTAAAAGAGTGTGGCTGTGGTTGTTTATGCATTTCTCCCTCGTTACACTCCTCACTATGTGACGTGATGGCAGCCTTTTTAATGATCCGGCCAAATCCCTGGATGATGAAACCCTGACAACACAAGTTTCCATCAAATGTGTCACATTACCTCAAATTTACGTCCTGGTTCACTAATGTGGGACTGAAAATAAAGTATAAACAATGGGGCGAAATCTGATGAGTCCTGGCCATCCTCTGTGCTTCAGCCTTGCAATGGGGTCCCTCTTATTCACTACATGCAATAAGTTGCTCATGATTGATTTCCTGTAATTGCAATGCTGTGGATGGCTTGTGTTCATGAAACAAAATGTAGATTAGTTGAAATTTCTTCAAATCTCGCCGTTTTAAAAGTGACACCAAAGAAGGAACAAGCTGTCAGTGAGCCAAAGACAGTAAACTTTGGTACCCTCGTCTCTCTCATATATTTATTCTTGTCCGTGAAATAAAAATAGGGAATCAGAGGGGAGCCCACCTGCTTTGGTATGCTGGGCCTCCCTCTGCCTGGTTGCTGAGCCCAGCGCTCTACAACTGGCAGCCTGCTCCACCCAGTTAATTAACTGTGATTAGTTTTAATGAATGTGAGGCAACTTGTTCAGCAAACGCCCCTCCTCTTCACCGCTGTGCTTCCTCCTTCCCTCTGGACTCGTGAACAACTTGAGACGGATTCTCTCCAACAGGCTGTGGCAGATCCTGGCTACAGACACGATGCTGATATAAGAGAAATTTTCCCCTCTCTTTTCTTTTAACCCATGCAGGAGATTTCAACACATTACCATCATGTGCTGACAAACGTCCATGCCCTTCAGGGTCTATGAAGAGTATTCCAACCCAGATGTCATTTATCAACCCAGATTTGATAAGTAAAGGCGACTTGGATGAGGAAAAAAAAAAGCCTGCAACTTCAGAAATGTGGGAAGCAAAGTCTTTGAAATTGCAAACTTTTGCTGAGTGATGGTGCTTCATTTGCCCCAAATCAAGCATGGTTCTGTTTGTGCTCACAGTTTTTAGATGGCAACACAATGTGACAGATTTCTTTAGCTTAAGGCATCATCAGAAGCTTTATTAATCCAAATATGGGACATTAATGCCTTTACAGCGCTAATGTATACCATACTGTAGATTACAATCGCTTCATGCTATAACATTACAAACTGTCAGCTTTAAACTCCAAGGAATGACAACATTTATCCTGAAGGAAAACTATTGAACTTAAAACAAGATTTTATCATATAATTATGATAAAGGACTTTCCATAAATTAGTATCTGTGCAGGCTCGACTGAAAACTCGTGATGTGCTGTAAATAAGCTTTTATTTCATGCCTTTTTTCCCCACAAAGATCAAAGTCTTGCTTAGAAAGGAAAAAAAAAGAAAAAACAAATTGTCATCCCTTACTGGACACTGATATATAATGTCCATCAAGATCACAACCTCAAGATCTATTCTCCGCCTGCAGACAACCAGTCAGACAGTACCATGGAGTTTGCCCTTTAGTCTGGATCAGATCTGTAATCTCCTCTAAATAAATTTACTGGCAGTGGGAGGAAAGTACAGTAGTCTGACTGCCTGCTACCGCAGCTGGATGAAGGAAGGCCACACAACTCAGATTTCATTCAAGTCGCTGTTTAGCTTTTTGAAAGTGCATCATTATATGTAATATACTTAAATGTCAGAATAAAAATATGTTAACATGGCAGCAGGAAAAGCTTGTGTCCTGCAGTGGTGCAGTTTAAAAATACCTCCCAGTGGGGGCTTGGAATCACAGTGATCATATTGTGCCTCCTGCTGTACAAAAAAAAAAAAAAAAAAAAAAGAAGAGATAGAAACACCCGCAGATTGGGGGTTGCAGTCAGACAGGAGTGGGAAAGAGCCAATATCACATTCTGTATCAGTTCAAGCCAAACCAAATGCATTTCAGCCGAAAAGAGGCTGCAGCTGGTTGTGTTTGCAATGATGTTTAGCTTTAATGACACTATCTCACAACCAGAGCTGTAAAGCGGGGGGATGTGGTCTGCACAGCTGCCACTGCTGGACATTTTAGCAATACCCTTTGCTCCCTTTTCTCTGGGGGCATCTCTTCATGGCTGACCCCTAAGCTTTGAACACACCCTCCTAACAAGCTAGGATAGGGGCGAAATTAATTTCATGCTCCTGCAAGGTACACTTACTGACCACTTTATTAGCTACACCTTGCTAGTGCCGGGTGTTGGGCCCCTTTGCCTTCAGAACTGTTGTAATTCTTGGTGACACAGACTAGAACAACTGTTATACGTTAATTTTTTTTAGAATGAGTCATTGCTGGGGGTGCACATACATAGACGCTGCCATATTTGTGCCGCATTTTTACTACAGTGTCCCTAAATGGACAAAATAATGTGAGTAAAGTGAAAACCCTCTGAACTGTAAAACTGCTGTACCAGCTTTGTTTAATGAAAGTTAGAGCCAAGGGGCAAACTTCACTGGAAAAGTGTGAAGCTCGGAAGTTAAGTTGTGTAATTGTAGTTCTTTCTTCATCCGCTAGGGGCTGGCTCCAAAACTGAGCAAACCCATAGACTCCCATGTTAAAAAGGCCAACTTCACAGCAGAAATAAACATGTTTACAGCCTGGTTCAAAAAAAATATTTTAGGTTTAACAGGTAAACTTTACCTTCATCTCAACTGTGGGGGGGGGGGGGGGTGTTTCCTTTCTAATAACTCATCCATTTAGATGCCATTTAATCTTGAAATGACATATAATTAGGGGTGTTTCCTTTTTATTGACAGTCGGCAGGCTGGATTCCGGTTTTAGCTGTGGAGGCTAATAGTTAGCTCCCTGCTTGCTCCCAGAGAGGCCTCAGCCTGTAGCAGAGGTGCACAACAGTGGTTTTTAGCAGGTTAACAAGTTTGAGTTTGCCTTATTTTTTTCCCCCCCCCCCCTGTTAGACCACCTCTCTTTGTCCGTTCCTGTTCACTTCACTTAAGCTTGGTTAGCATTAGCTTGACTGTCAATCATTTGCCCTGTGGCTTGGAGTGGCCTTGCCTTAGCCCACTTTAGTATTTTCCGGGAATGACGACACACGTGACACGGCAAGATGGCAACGGTGGGAAACACCCAACTGGCTTCACTTTCCCCTCTTCAGACGTGACCACATACACGTCCATATTCTTTTTTTTAAGTCTTTGCTTAGAGCACTGTTTGAGATAAGTGATTCCTTAAAAGACATTAAAAATAGTTAATCATAGTACAGTCATAGCTATACCTAAGAAACCACTGGATCGACTCACAAATGAAACATCTTTATGTCTGGGAGAATTTTGGCCACTAACGGCCACCATACCTTCACAACAGTGCTTGGAATATGAAGTTATTTGTCAGTAATTCTTACAAACTGTACCTTTAAGATTTTGGTTTATTTTGATGTGATAGTATCACACAGTTCCATCACCTCTCAAAGGTACCCAACTGGATTGTGATCTGGTGACTGTGGAGGCTACTGGAGAACAGTGAACTCATTCTCATGTTCCAGAAAGCAGTTGGAGATGGATTTGAGCTTTGTGACATGGTGCATTATCCTGCTGGAAGTAGCCATCAGAAAATGCTACACTGCGGTCAAAATGGGGTGGACATGGTCAGCAACAATACTCTGTTGGCTGTGGTGGTTAAACCATGCCATGTTGGTACTTAGGGGCCCAAAATGGGCCAAAAAACATTCCCTTACACCATTACTCCACCAGCAGCCTGAAACTGTAGATACAATGCAGGATGTACCCATCATGACGTGGAGAGAGAAAATCAACTCATACTGTTGTGTGTGTGTGTGTGTGTGTGTAATGAATGATTTGTAAACCATAAAAACCGTTTGTGTGTAACTGAGTACTTCAAAATGTACGTTCAAATGCACACACACACATCTAAAAATTACACACAGATAAATTTACTATGTACAAATTACAAAAATGCACAAATATTAAAATTCTACATAAATAACTTTTTACCTTTAACCTCTCAAATCCAACGCTTCCTAGTAGGCCTGGGCCAAAAAAAAAAAAAAAAAATCGATAGAATTAATTAATTTGGCGATTAAAAAAAAAAAGAAAAGAAAAAAGTAAATCGAGTTTTGTGTAACTGCGCATTTTTGGCTCCCGGAGCTCCCGTAGAGTTAGTCTCACATTGCAGAATGGCAAGTGATAACAACAACATCATAGGACACACGAAACAGCAACAACAAACAACATGGCTACTGGTGAGAGTAAAAAAGTGCAACTTAAAACACAGGTGATTCCAAGAGGAATTCATCCCTGAAATAGGGGTTAGATTTGTCTTGTTTTTGAGTAATCAAAAGCAAAATTTGTTTTACGTTGTTTGCCATTTGTATTTATTGCGTTCTTTAATAAGTAGGGAGGAAAATTGTAGATAAAAACAATAAATAAAAAAACTAGGAGATTCTATTTTTAGGCCATACCGCCCAACCCTACTTCCAAGTTCAAAAAGTCTCTGACGTAGGCAAAACGTTAACGTCTGAATGAATCACCTGTATGCATGGAGGGACCTGCATTTACGCACAGATTAGTTTTCAAGTGCTCAAGAGATGTCGAGACTCTTAACAGTAGCCTCACAGCTTTGTGCATACATGGTGCATTTAAGCGCTGGTAGAGAGCTGGGTCATCTGGATTTTCAAAGGATTTTCTTCTCCAGTACAGTTACTATGGGAAAGATACTTTTTTGACAGAATAGTTTGACCTTCAACAAGGACAGAGATGTCCGGGGAATCTCATTTCTGACTATGTGCTAGGCTAACTTTGCTTCTATCAAACTTCGGCACTATAAAGTAGAACTGTTCCAGTAATATTAATAAACATGAAGTAATTTTACCTAACCATGAAAAATAGTCTTGGTAGTTTTGTTTTTTCCCATTTTCCGCCATTCAGTACAGGGTCGGTTGACCAGTCAGACTTTTCAGGTTTCAAATTCACATGTACTGTACCTCTAGGCTTTTTCTGTGGAGTACTGTTAGTATGTCAAACAACCTGGAATGCGTGAAATCTGATTTTGATCTCAACAGATAGGAGGACAAGGGTTTGCATTAGTTCTTCTATCTTCAGGCTTTAGGCTACTGAGTGAAAGGAGCAGTGGCAGACTGCCATAGCACATCCTCTCCTTACCCAGTGCACTCACACTTAAATCCTTTAAAGAAGCCTTCTTGTGTAAACATTGGCCTCTGAAGGGGAATTTAGTGCATCCCCTGATGAGAAAGACATGTTGAGGGGATACCATGACTTTTACAGTGGGGCACAAAGCCGCGGGGCATGGGCTGCTTCTCATTGGGAGAAGCCTGACAGGCAAACAGTAGCCTGACTCCGATTCAAAAGGCATTTATAGCAGAAAATGTGGAGGCCTCCATTCGCAACAGCGGAATGGAGATAGTAATCTTTGAACCTGTCCCAGTGTAGCACCACAACTCGGCAGGAGGAGCTGGGCTGATACTAGAATCTGTGTGTTCAAATTACACAAGTACGATGGAAAGCACAACCGCTTGAATAATGAATGGATCATTGAAGGAACCCAGAAAAATCTTAAGATTGCCAAGGGACAGTGCATTATGAATCAGTACAGTCTGAGATATGAGCTTAAGTGGAAAAAACCTGATGGTTCCACTTGGTGATTCAAATAAAAACTTAACGTACAAAACTAATTATATTATGGAGCATATGTGATGTTTTTCCCCAAAAAAGTTTACAGAAGTTAACAATTATACAGCATTATATGAGTTTTCTGACAAACTCTAGAAAAAAATAGGCAATTTTTCAATCAAACCTGATTATAAGCAAGGCATATTAATTTGGGAATCTGAATATACTTCATTCAAGACTTATCTTTGTAAACTTAAAAAGAAAAACCCACAAAAAAATAAACAGGGAGATCCACCATTTCTCTCTGGGCATCCCTGGGGCCCACAGAATCACAGTTTTATGCCACATCTCCTTCTCTTTCCTATTCAGTGGTGCGTCAAACAGTAAAGGATGAATCAATGACACATTACTGAAGCTTGAACGCTACAGCAAAATTCCTGAAGTCGGCAACCTGCCCAGTCCTAACAAATCCTCCTCTGCTCTTAATACACAATACAAAACAAAATCCATCACTGGGTTTCTCTGTAAATGCCCAGAGGCAGTAGTTTAAAACTCTCCAGAAATAACAGACATGTTTACACAGCGCTCCCTGATAACAGTCTAGGCCACAACAAGTTTCACTCACAATTAGCTTATGTTTTACTGCCATCCATCCAGCCCTTCTTACAGTATGAATGTCATTTAATAATTTGCCTACCAGGGTCCAACACAAAGTAAAGCCCCCATTTCCCCTGAGTGCTATGCTTCAGGTCGTAAGGTGTACGGTCAGGAATGGGTTGGCCTGGTCAGACGAGCATTTCAGGTTGAACCTTCTCTACTTTAGTTCAAATGCCTAGCATGGCCTCATAGTGATACAAAGACAAGAAAATGGATGTGACCCAACCAGGGGTGGTTAAAAAAAATTAAAAATTACCCAATTTGAATTGGTTCAAACTGAATTAATTCAATATTGATTGCAATACAAATACACATATCAAAGGTTGCCTATGCAACTTCCACTTAAATGGCAAGCAAGAATCTAAGGTGAGAGAAACCAGCATTAGAGCCATTCTGTCATTATCTGCCATCTTTTCATGCCTCATTTTACTGATTTTCCTTTAGTGATGTTACAGATTTTATTAATAGCCCAGTTTTATGAAGGAACCCAATAACCCACATCTTCTGTACTGTTGTATGCTTTTTAATGAGGCTGGGAAATATGGCAATATAAATAACATCCCAATTTGTATCTCTTCTACAGCTGCACATATCTATTTGTTTCTCAATTAAACTAACAATTAGTTTGTTGGTTAACCGATTGAAAACTTGCTTTGTTAAAAAGCTTTTTAAGGAACTGAACTACAATTCAAGATGGCAACATTTTTCAAGTATAACAAGTGTGCAAATTTTGACAAATACTGAGAAAAAATAATGTAGTAGCTTCAAAACTCCAAGAAAATGAACAACAATAATAATAACGATTGACTTAAAATGAAATAAAAATATCTGTATAAATAATGTAATGTACCTTCAACATAAAATATATTCAAGTAATGTTTGTATCTTTCTTCAAACGTAATATAAAAAGTACTCAAGTAAGAATCGCACAAACCACAAAATGAATCATGACAGACCTAAAGATGCAATGCAAGGCGATTTCTAAACGACATACCAAAATTAGTGCAATTTGAGAACTATTGCAAATAAGAACACAGTCACCGTCATACAGACAAGCAACTTTTAATCTGTGAAATTAATGTGGTAATTTTCTAAACAACTAAATTATAGTTCATGCCATATTGAAAATCCCAATGTGGCATTATCTCATTGAGAGAAGCTGATTTGGGCGTGTAGGTGCTTTAATACAATCCTCTGACGCTGCCATCATTCTGACATCATTCACCTCTGACATCAACGCCTCCATGAAAAAAAATTGCTTTGACATATTCAGGTAATCGATGGTGTTGATGGCATCAATGCGTTGTCTGGGCCCTAATCTATTCATTTATTTATCTGGCATCCTCAGTGAAAATTATAAACATCTGGGTGAGAATTGTGTTTCCATTAATGCCTGGCCAAGCTGGAGCAGAACTGAACTTATAAGGGACTGAATGTCCATAAAATACTTTCATGTTGCACTAAAGAACCAGGTGTTCATAAAGCTCCCATTGGCAAAGCAAATCTGTCCACACAATAAAGCAGCCAGATCGTCATTCTGCTTGCTACGATGCTGGACAGGAAAAGAAGTAAAAGAAAAAAAAAAGATAGATAAAAAGAAAGAAAAAGGTGTTAAAAAGGCTTTTTGATGGGTGTAAAAGCGACTTCAGTGGAAGAGGTATACTTGAATGCACCATGGAGTATACAAAGGCCAAACCAATAACCAATAACCAATGAGGCCAAAATAAACAAAACCTTAAAGTACTGGATGTTGTTTTGATTCACAGTTGTGTTTGTTAGCTTAGTCTCGTCATGGTTTCAGCTGAGTCCTCATCTCACAGCCTCGGCCGAGCTGCAGCTACTGAGGCAAGGAGTGAAAGACAGTACTTTAGCTATTCTGTCTACCTTCTTCAACTGAAAGTAGCCATGTTTTTCAGTTCTGGTTCACAATCCATACAGAACAGGCAGGATAAAACAGCTTTTGGTTAAAATTGTTAAGTTCAGTTGGGGAATGTATGTTAAAGTTGCAACAGAGGTTCATCTGGTCTTTATTGATGCAGGGCTTGACATGCTTTGCAAGCTAAGGCAGATGGTTTTCCAATGCTGTCATGCAATGTGCTTGTCATCTGTAAAGTGTTAATAGCACAAAGCACATCCTTTAAGTGGAATGTCTTATCGGATATGAGACACCACTGTGGACAGCGATACCTTTTATTTGTGAGAAAGCTCCTTTGTGTGTCTTATACAAGCATATAACATTCCCTTTGAGGGGGGACTTTCAATAAAATAATGCAAGGTTTAACGACGTGACTGAGACCCAGAGGTCAAGCTGCAACCTCTTAAAGCACAACTCAATGATTCTAAAGATTTCTCTCCAGCAAAAGCCTCCACACTGACTCAAGCTATGTGAAAACTTCACACCAGCAACATAGATTACCCCTAGACAAAATGAAAACATGGAAGTGAGAGGGATGACTCACTGACCACTTAAGCCTTCAAAACTGGGGAGAAAGCAGCATTTGACTGACAGTAAACAAAAAGATCAATTCACTGATTCAACGGTTTCAACTCCTGCACTTTAATAAGGAAACCGTTTCAGGGAATGCAAAGCATAACTGCACATAATCAGTCTGATGACTTTTGAAGAGGCAAACCCATTGTTGAGAGACATATTGCTCATTGAAGGGAAAATGTTTCTCACCACTACACTCAGAACATTCCTCCTATTGAGGGTAATTACCTCACCATGCAAAGAGAAGAAGTGATAAGGATCAACATTAAGCATAATTTTAGTGGCAGCATCTAAGAAAAAGTAATTTTTGATAAAATCTTATATTTCTGATCAGACCCACCACATAAACAGCTGCTATATAAAAGCTCCATCTCAGAGGCTCAAAAGATAACTGGGAATGAAGCTCCCAAAGAAACTCGAGTGCTGCTACGGCTGGACGATAATTTGATGGGCTCTAAGCACTGCTCCACTACTTCCTGAACTTAAGGTAGCTCCTTTGTTTCCCATCTGTCATTACTGGACAAACTGATTAATCCAGGTGTGTCGGGCCAGTTACTGAGCTCAGGCACACCTGGATGTTTAATAAAAAGAGGTGTTTTCACCTGTTTTTATTAACTTTATTAACCTCTTTTTGTTAAAGGATTTCCTCAAGATGTCAGACAGCTCATAAAGAGGAATTTTTCTGTAGAGTTTAAAATGGTTGGCTCCTGGTCGGCCAGAAATTTGCCAATTATGTGAACATATATTCTTTATTTCTCATAAAATAGTGCTGTCCAGGTTTGGAGTTGTGCAGAATGATGGAACTTGTTGCACCGACTGTCTACAAGATAGAGCTCCGACTGCATCGAATCCTCAGTCCTTACCACTGTCCTCTCACTAACTACAGCCAGGCAACACTACGGGGTTGTTTTGCGCACGTAAGATTGTTATAAAATTGACAATAACTTAACGTCTCCAATTTCAGTTTAACACTTTTTGCCATATGTCATAATAGTGGTGCGTATGTTGTCATTGCAAAAGCTGTGCTAACTTAGGTTAAGCTACACCCTGTCTGTTATGTTAGCAATTACATCACTGGGAATATGCTAGCCTAGCAAAGAATAAGCTAGGCAACTTAAAAGCCAGGAAGAAACTGCAGAAATAACATAAGTGTACAAAATATGTGAGTGCAGAACGACAGAGTGACAGAGTGAACGCAGAGGGGAGGGTTAAAGTTAAAATGAACATTATAATCTCTCTTCACCGACATGATGTCACTCTTACTTTTACTTTGTCAGATAATACTACAACTTTGTCAGAAAATACTACAATGTGACACAGGCTGTAACAGCAGCTCACTGGGTGTTTTGTCGTAACATTAAGTGCCAGACTATTTGCGACTATTTTATATTCAAAATGCACCTCTGTCAAAGATGACATGTTTGACATCTGAGAAAGGGGTCTGGTTCACGAGTCTTGACTTCATGGTAACGAAAATAATGGAGTGGAAATCATGTGATTTAACGCTAAAAAGGCATACGATGGCTGCAGAAATAATGTTTTACCAGTAACTTCATTTTTTATGTTGTTTATATGCAGAGTACACTGATGGCCTAAATCTCAAGATAAATTAATCAGAAAACAGCTGGTAGCTACATTAACGCATGCTCCATAGAAAGAAAAAATGGACATTGAAAATTAAAAAAAAAAATACAACAAAGGTTATCTTAGTCATCGTATTCATTTGTTTTATTTATTGGGCAATTCATCCAGAATGTTCATCTTGTCTTCCGTGTGATAACTTACTTGACTTTTTTCTTTTTTAAAACAAATTGTTTCAGCTGTTCTTACTTTGACAGTTTCAGCTGTCACTTCAGCCTTCATCAGAAGTTGTCGGACTTCCTGGTGTGACGTGTCTTATAGACAGCTGACCGGGAATTCTGATGTGACGTGTCAGGAGAACAGCTGACCGGGCACGGCAACTTACAATGAAGTGCTCGTGCCCGGTCTCGTCTGTCCTCCTCCGGCCCCCCGCTGGTGACTGAGGATGGAATCCCGGGTGGGTGGGAGCAGGTATGCCCCCTCATCCCTGTTCATGGTGTTCGTCCCTCGCCGTTGTATCTCGATTGCCTCCTTGATCCATCTTTTGAATTTATTAGTTTCCGTGGTGATTACTTTGCTGCTGTCCCAGTCCATGATGTGGTTATTCCTTCTGCAATGATCCGTTATAGCCGATTTCTTGTTTTCTTGTTCCGCTGTTTGTTTTTTTGTCTTTGTGAATCTTGTTTTCATTTCTTGGGCAATTGATCGGTTGTCTGAATTTTTTCCTTTTTTAAAATTCTTTTATTTTTCATTGAGCATTTTCCATAGTGAAATCTCTAAATCACAGAATGAGGCTCTGACTTTTTTCTGACAAATACAGTATCAGAATCTGTATCGACCTTGACAAGTTCACATTGTCGGGCTCAGCATGCTAGTGTGTGACATGATGCCATAAAGCAAAATATGCCCAGAGCTGGGAAAAAAAGTTTCTAAGTGCAGTTTCTCAGCTAAAGGATGCTGCTGAGCAATGATGGCTCCAAGAATATGCATAATCAATGTTGGTGTATTTCTGTGCCTCTGTATAAATCAACAGGAAGTTTGACTTGTTGGGGGTTCAAATGCAGAATATAGAATAAGCTAACTCACATGATTACTTTTATACTCAGGAAATAATTGAACATGTTTGTATGGACAAAGATTTATAATCTGAGTTGTATGAAGTTCTCTAAAGTCTTATACTGTGTCCATGTTCACAGCTTTTGAAGTGGTGAGCTTCAAAATCCTCTGCAATGCACCCCCCCACCCCCACCCCCACCCCCACACACCTTAAACAGCATCCTTGACTCACTTCTCCTTTCTCTGCCTCTTACTCCTACCCTGGGACAGCAGGTCTCACAGTTTGAAAACCACAGCTCTGGGGCATTCAGTGAGAGCCTATTTGAGCTTTATTGCAAAGTGGAACTTTTATGGACAAAACCATAGCCAGCTAACAAGACCAGAACCTTTGAAGGTCACCTCCTACCCCTGGGAGCTTCAGATGCCAATAAAATCTCATCAAATGCAGCATGTTCTCAACATGGACGTACATCTACTCACACCCGTCCATCAGATGCAGAAACAGCCTGACGACACGCACTCACCTGGACTGTGGAGCTGATTTCAGCTGCAAAGCCTCCTGTCATTGGTGCCTCGTGACTGATGAGCAAACGTCCAGTTTTAACCACCGACTGGAAGAAAAAAAAAAAGATATATATAAGTTATTGATCTCCAAACATGCAGTCAAATAAGTTAAATTCTCAACTGAGAACATTTTCTTTTAAAACGGACATTTAGGCTGACTCATTCGATCCAAACTCATTGAGGCAGAGTGATAATGACAGGGAATAGTTCCTGCTTGATGGGGGAAAAAAAAGCCACAAAGATTTCACCAACAAGCATGCACTAGCTCATAAAAGTCAGTGTGAGTTATGGCTGCATGAGATCCCCTGCGGAGGTGAGAACCCAACTGCTTGAGGTGCCACTCTTGTGTCAGTATGTGGGCCTTGAGACGGGTGTTACCAAGAAAGAGTGGTTCACATGTTGCACTCTGTGGTGTGCTATATCTGCAGACTTCCCTCAGGGTGCATTTGTGTCTGGCTGTGTTGTTGCTGTGTGCCAGAGCCTGCATAAAATGGATATGACACAACAGTACGAGCTGAAGGGCTGATTTAGGCTGGTACACGGGGCCAACTGGACAATCATGGACATTAGAGGTCTCCGCCTCCCAGGCATTTGTATCTGGGTTTTCTGCAACCTGACATTACAGCAGAGGGATGCCTCCGCCCCACCCGTTATCTACCACAGCATAAAACCAATACTAAACTATAATCTCATCCACTGGCCACTAGTCCAGACCAAAGCTATGTCTGTTCTCTGCAACTTCAGCAAACCTTTTCCTCCCTCCATCAAGTTGCTGTAGCTCTGTTTGTTTCCAGCCATAAAATCTAACTGAACCAACGTTGTCAAAGTAAAAGTGTTAATGCGACAACACTAGTTGCGTTTACATGGACCCAAATATACCGATTGCTTTTGGTTTAAAGGCTCTTTCGGAATGTAAATGAACCATGTAAACACCTCTGTCCGAATGAAAAGTGAAGAACCAAATGAATTATCATTCGGTTTCACAAGGGTAGAAAATTCCTTTTCCCAAACCGATCATGGTATCGTGCAAACGCTGAATCGGAAAGTTGTGAAGTTGCGAGGCTGGGAACGCCTCCGGATCCCCCCGGATGAGATGGCGACTGTGGCCGGGGTGAGGGAACTCTGGACTTCCCTGCTTAGGCAGCTGCCCCTGCGACCTGATCCCGGATAAGCGGCAGAAGAAGGTACGGTACGGATTTTGTGTTATGTTCCGGCTGCTGTTCTTCTTCTCTGGTTTGTTCCTTTCGCTGGCTGCATATCAGCTACACAGCTCAACACTGACCCTGCGGTTTCTGGTGGTATTGCTCCGTCTTATGCGTAGAGTGACGGATCAACAAGCCCCTCAAAAACGCATCAAATTACGTGTGTAACCGACGCAGACGACGGACGAAACTGTCCATCAGACAGCGAAAGAAAGTTAGTTTTTAACTCAAACTCTGTCTCTACGCCTTTTTCTCTAGGTTGTCTGCTGTAGGAGCACATGATTATCAGCTTCTGCTGGATTAAAGTCCTGCAGAAACCACAACAACCGTCACGATCAGTTTGTAGACTTCCGTCTTTAATAAATAACGTTATTTACATCATTCTGGGCATGCCAGACAGGATTATTCTGAATAAATGTTGGCGCGTGTACATGCCAGATCGGAATGAATTAGTTCCCATGTAAACATGTAAACAGCTGCCCTGAATTCCTCAATCAGAATGATTTCATTCTGAAAGGGAAAAAGTTTCCATGTAAATGTACCCACTGAAAGGCTTTCAGAAGATTCGCTGCTGTAACAAAAGGATGACAACAGCTAGAACTGAATTTTTCACATTAGAAAACCACTTAATTCAAATTTGTATATTAGTTAGCTTTACTATTGCTCACATTTTGTCAGAGTCAGAACAACAGTGGCAAGAGTTACAAACTACAATATAACCAGAATGGCTACCCCAGTGACGTCTTGGACTCCATTAAATGCTGTCCTCAGCCACAACTACCAACACATTCTTAACATAAAAAAACACTGCCTTGCTATTCCAGTTACTCTAAAATCAATAACCAGAACATCAGAGGAGTAAATAACAAGTTAGATCATGATACAATTCAGTGGATATTGATTCAATGTTGCCGATATCACCAATGCTGCCACATTATCATTTGGATACACGATATCACATGCTGATTTAACACAATTAACAGACCCAAAAATGGCAATTAAATTTTTCAGTTTAATTCCAGCTCATACTGATGTTCACCATCTGTCAAGAAGCTCGGTGTTGCATGACTGTGGTTGTTGAGATGATTGATTTTGGCTTATTGATGTGTAAAGTTATTTTCGATGAAGTCAGTGTTGAGATCAGTATACAATGTCCCCAAACACCCGATTATCTCTTCACAATGGCATGCCCATTTATAGATGACATGTTGGATGATGAAGTCCTCATGTTAAAAAAGGCTTTCAGAGGTGAAAGAGCATTTCAGGTCACACTTCTGGCATCTTTAGATGAGATCAGCAGTACCCATTTTTAGGGGCTGAAAAGAAACATGCATGGATGGTTTGTATTGAACTATTCTGATAATTACATGTCCTTGTATGCTTGTAAGTGCTAAGTAAACCCACCTTTTTCTGATCCATGTCATATTTTCTCTGTGAGAGCACTGATTTATACCAGAAGGAACAATATCAGTAACAGGATTTCTACAGCTGCAGACAAACAGATTTTGCACATGGGCATTATAAAGATTTTAACATGGATCAATGGAATTGATTTCATGCAAAATATATACTTCTAGTTCAAATTTAAGCCCCCCCCCCCCCCCCCAAAAAAAAAAACACATTAAGGCAAAAAAAAAAAAAAAAGAAAAAACAAAAGGATTTTCCCTTTCTTATTTAGAGCCATCTCAGATTTATTACCCACAATACCTTGTGAAATAGGTCAATTTTTGCTTACATTGCATAAACTGTTGGTAAACGCAAACTTGAAATTCAGCCATTTATGCCTGCTTTAATTAGCTGGGGAGATGAAATCCAAAATGATTGAGGAGAGAAAACTCTGGTTGGCCCAAGAGAATTCAGAGCAGTAAAACATTTCTCTGGGTGTTTCACCACAGTTTTGGTCTAAGACAGAAAAAAAAGCACAGCAAGCCCCTCAGTAAAAGTGCAACATGCAGATCTTAAACAAATGAAGCTGAAGCCATTACCATGTTTAATAGTCTGCAGGCGGCTATCAACGAGGACCGTTGATAAGGAGCGAAACACTGGCCAGTTTAACTCCCTTCATCTATGCTGTGCCTTAGACTTCCATGGAAATGTAAAAGATCCTGTACTAGGGCAGGGCAATTACTTAAAAATTACTCAGACATTCAGAACAATTAATGGATGTAATCTTGCACGTCAATTATTTCAAATGATTTCTCTCAGTAATATTTAGAAATGTTCATTAGAGGACCACATATAATTGAACTGTGTGCTTCCTTTCATTCATTTTAAAATCAACATCTGCTGGTCCTGTGAAAAATATTTGCAACAAATACTTTCAGTAAGCTATGAGGCCAAAAGCAATACCAAAATAACTGTCAATTGAGGCAACATATGCAATTAACTGTGATTTTGATTTGAGGTAATATCACCCAGCCCCAGTTGAGAGTGGAATAATCGTGCATCAACCGAAACTCGGTCAAATGTGCAATTAATCATGATTTTGATTTTTACCATCATCGCCCAGCCCTATCATGTACTAAAATAATCTTTTAGCACCTTGAAAAAACACTTGGGGCCCTTGAAGTTCTGGGCAATGTTGGTCAAAATGACCCTTTAGTGCACAGTTATTCTGCAACATGGAGCCAGTTACACACTGATTAGGAGTTAGTCCAGTCTGTCGGCCAAGTTGTCATGTCACAGTTTGTCTTCATTGAATATTTTCAAAGTAACCTACTTAAATCGGACAGAAAGCCAACAGTTTTACATTTGTATTAAGTATATTTCCACTTAGAAATCTAAAGCTAAAATTTGAACAGATTTACAAATAAGTTTATAAAAACTGCAATAAATTAAAGAGTAGGGATGGGTGATAAACCCCCAGGGTAATAATTTTGCATCTCACAATAAAAATGATCAATTTAATTAATGAGGTTGTAATTACAGTTATCTATATAGTTAGTTAAGCTGTTTGCACCATTTGAGTCAAATTTGTTCTCATATTTCAGACTTGTTTGGTGTCATTACAATTTTGCAATATAGGTGTACAACTGGAACTTAATTGATGAAGTTTAGTGGCTTCTGGTATTACTTTAGGTCTTTCAAGACAGAATGTAGTGATAGATTTATAATACAAACTTTTGGGCTGATAGTTTTTATTGTCATTTATTGTTACCGTGATAAAAAGTAGAAATTATCGGGATACATCTTTTAGTCCATATCGCCCATCCCTATTACAGTCATGTGATTAACGTTATCTCTTTAAATCCTACCAAAAAAACCCCAAAAACTCCTATATTCTGCACCATTGCAACTATCGATGATATTGTAGTCAATGTCTTCGTAAGATTACAATTTTTTAGTTGGATTAAAAGGAAAAGCGTATAGAGTGATATAAATGGGTGGAATCTCTATTTCACACTAAAATACCAGCACACAATGCAGACTTCACTGCAGCACAGCTGGGTGAACGTCACATTTCTCCCAATCCCTAAAAGCCACAAACCAAACCACCATCGTAACTGAAAGACCTACTGAAAATAAGCTTCACATATACCCATCTAAAGTAAGCTTGCCATCCATGCACACACACAAACACACATGCACATATATTTCAGGGCTTCATCCTGATGCTAAACAAGCAAATGTTTACTTTACTGAGGTCACAGGTTTGGCTGTGATGCACTAAATAACTGCGGCTAACTGTGCCACTATCGCTCACATTCACCCGCACTGGAGGCTAAATGAGTCATCAGTGTGTCGCTAATGCCAATGTGCGTCAGATATGGAGTTGAACCATTTAGAAAAAAAAGCAAAGCTTCCTACGTGTAAAAATAAATTTGCTGCCCAGGTTGATAACTGAAGCAACTTATTGTCATTTTTCAGCATAAGAGTTGAATGAGTTCAGCCAAATTTACTGATTAAATGACACCATCTTCAGGAATGTGGAAGTTAATAACAACAGTTGGCAGTCTGCACAGCGAGAAGGAATCAAGCGGCGAGCTGAGAGTTGGGCGATGCCTTGATATGACATGCTGCTGTTAGGTTTGCCTCAGCGTGATGACTCATACAGGTCTGGTGAATAAACAGAGCTGCTGCCCAATCCGCTACCCCACCCTGATGCTGAACCCATTCCTCATCTTACACAAACATGTACACAAAGGCTGCTAACATCCAATTTACACAGAGACTCCAACGCTGCCCAGATTTCTCTGTCCGTCCTCTCCCTGAGGGGACACCCATCACCAATGCTTCAGGAGTGCATTCTTCACATGCTTTGGGCACAAAAGGAGCTTGCCATTGTTTTTACAATATCACAGCATAGAATTTCAGACCCTGAGGGCTGGGGGAAACTTGTGACCTATTTCATGAACTTGTACTACAGCCATGCAACATTGCAAGAGATAGCTGCAGGAAAAGTGTCCAGTATCTGGCGTGAGCTTGTTTAATTTGGGCAACATTTATGTAGCTGCACTCCAGTGCACAAAATGACATTATGTTAGAGAAATGGCAAAATGTGGTAATGTCTGGGACGACAGAGAGGCAGCGGGTGCACTGGTACAGCAGGTGAAGAGGTTCAAATGACAAAAAAAATGTAACTATTACAATAAAAACAATGACATCTTCCTGCTGCAGTCCTGTTTAATATGTTATATCACCTTTCACATTCCCTGTAAAATGTGGGTTTGTAAGCCAAGAAATTCTTACATATTTTAATCTGTCTACTGTATACTTGACTTTCTGGACACATCACAAGCTCTCTGCATATCAACAATGTGCACTTATTTATAGTTTAGTTTCAGATTCTCATCCTGTGGATACAGTCAGGTCATGTCTTCCCACTCAGAACAAAATATTTTATAATTATTAGGGATGCAGGATATTGGAATTTTGGCCGATATCCGGTATGCCAATATTTTAAAACTCATGTGGCCGATAACTGATATTGATACCGATATTAAAGCTGAAAAAAAAAGAAAAGTAGTCATTGAAAATAGTCGTTTTGTTATCTGTTTCGACACTTTGAAAAATAGGGGTGGGAAAAAATATCGATACAGCGAAATATTGCAATATTTTCATATGCCGATATCAAATAGATATTTAAAAACGTGGTGTTGATCTATTTTACTTACAAAATCTCACAAGATTTCATCGTTCTGTAACAAAATCTCATATTTCTTGAATTCTTGCAAGATTTCATAACAGAACAATGAGATATTGCGAGATTCCGTTAGTAAAATAGATCAATACCACGTTTTAAAATGTCAATATGATATCAGCATAGGAAAATATTGTGATATTTCAGTGTATCAATATTTTTTCCCACCCCCAGTCTTTAGAAGTGTTAAAGTCTGTAAAATCTAAGTTTTTGAAGAAGAAGAGGAAGAAGTAGTAGAAACAGCGGCCTGATTGGTTAAATATCGGTGGGGTGGCCGATGTCCAATACTCAGTTGTAAGGCCGATATAGGCTGATACCGACAGGAGGCCATTTATACCGTGCATCCCCAATAATTATCTAAGCACTGAAACTTAAGTTTTTTGGGGGAAATTTAAAAAATTCTCCAATAAAATCTTTTATTTCTCAGCAATCAAAGAAGTGTGAATAATGAAATAAACAATTTCAGAGATTAAACCTTTTATGAGTAAACAAGCACAGTTCTGTATTATTTATGGCACCCGCATCCTGGACAAATAAAACAATGAGGAGAAATGGAAGTGAAAGACCAGAGTCTTTAAGTTTAATTCACTTATGCGACTGGATAATAATGATAAAGATCACTCAGAACTCTGACTTCCAACATGCTGGCAGCACCGGAGGAAAAAATGAAGGATCACCCAAGTCTGGTTTTAAGATGGATTATCTGGAAACTTAAAGGCTTGTGTTAGATATTCGCTCCATCCACTTGATGTTTGGGCATTTCTAGAGATATTCACAAGCCAAAGAACATGCACCCCTTTAACTCTAAGATATCAACACGTGCAGTATATAATTTGCATGAAAAACCCCTCTCTTCTGGTCCTCACCAGGTCTTGAATTGAGATAAAAACAGCCTTAGAGTGGGGGAAAAAAACAAACTGGGGTATTTATACATTCAAATGAATTTAAGTCAACATGAAGAAGTGTGTGAAAAGATTCGATAACTTGTGGAAAAATCATTATCAGCACTAATTCAAAACAAAGGTTTCCTGTCTGATGTTACTGGTTTCTCATTTTGACCCGCTCTTCTTTCCAACGCTGCTTCAGATCATTGACTTTTGTCCACATCCAATGATTTCTCATATGTCTTTAGGTTGGACCATAGTGTTTCAAGCTGTTCGATGTCTGGACTTTGCAACAGCCACAGTGTCTTTCACACTTCTCCTGCATTTTAGTTTAGTTTTTGTCTAATAAATAATGGCCCGGAGAAGTGTGTACCATACTATATCATTTATATCGCATCACAATAATTCTGGTGTATTTTTTGTAGAGGTGCAACGATGCAAAAAAATTCACGGTTCGGTTAGTGTCGCCGTTTGATATTTTTTCACAACTAAAAATACATTTTCATGCCTTTTTTTTAACCCAATGTTCTTTTGTCCACAGCTTACCATAAGGGTCATACTTAATATTAAAACCAAAGTCGTTCCGAATGCCAGATCTGAATGGAGTTGAGCACAGCTCCACTGAGTTTTGTTAGAACACAAGATGATAAAACAAATTTAAAATTTTGGATTGTTCGATGTTCGATACATGGTGGTCATGGTTCGACACACACCCGCGCAGTTCGGTTCGATACAAATACAAGTATTGTTGCACGCTTAATTTTTTGACATATCGTGACATCAGGTGACCCATGCATCCCAGGGGAGATCCACTGAATGAGTGAACTCGGGAATATGGCAGATCAAAGCAGATCAGTTGGTATCGGCCTTTTAAATATCATGATATATTTTTGGGTGATATCGCCCACCCCCAACTAATCGCTATAGTTTTTTTTTACAGTTCAGAGTATCTGTACAGTTTTCAGTACAGATGCTATAAAACTGGCAGTATTAGAAAAAAACAAAACAATCTGCCATATCATCCAGCCCTAGCTAAGGATGTATACTGAGTACCGGTGTTGTTTGGTACCGGATCCTAATCTTCATCAGTCTACATCAGGGTACCATTAAGATTCTGGAAAAACGATACTGTTAAATACATTTTTATCATCTACCTAACTGTCGCGCAACCATGGTGATGGAGTAAGACATGCACACTTCCCTTATTCTCATAGCTGTCCTTCACCTATCTTTACGTCCAGACCTCTTCAACGCCATCTGAACAAGTGTTCTCCACCACTGGATCTTTTTACATCTTGTAATGTCTTCATCGTTTTTTTAAAACTATAACGTAGCATAGAGTATTGATAAATATTGGTATGAATAAGATATGACTAAAATGTAACTAAAACTAAAAAGCATTTTTGTCAGAAAGACTAAGACTAAAACTCAGATAGCTGCCAAAAACAAATGTACGAATAAAGTTCTGAAAGTGAAGCAGTAGCAAATGTTGATGTTGAACATCATGACACAGGAAAACAGGAGCCGTATCTGTCGTCTGGAGATACTTTGGGTTTTAAAGGTCAGGCGTGGACTTAACAAATATCTAATACTGTTGAGATAAAGTTCTCCCCAGAGGCGGCAGCATGAGTCATTTGCTGCACCACCATAACTGCAGACATGCCCTTTGTGTACCAAAAATGTCTGAAAGTAAGATCAGCAGCCTTCAGATCCTCAGGTAAAACTAAAGATGGAGGTATAGGCTTTATGCACAGCTCCACTACTTCCTGAACTTAGTACTGCACCTTTGTTTCCTGTCTTTCATGATTGGATGAACTGATTAATCCAACTGTGTCTGATCTAAGCAAATGGTCAGACACACCTGGATTAATCAGCTCATCCAATCTTGAAAGACAGGAAACAAAGGTGCAGTACTAAGTTCAGGAAGTAGTGGAGCTGTGCATAAAGCCCATTGCCTCTGACAAAAAAAGCAAGCGGTGGATGGAGATTACCAACAGCATCACGATCCACACATCCAAAGACCCGCAATGCTGAGTACTGCGTAGAAAGACAGATTCAACAATGAAGACACTGTGGATGTTTTACTGATTACATTTTTTTTTTTTTTTTTTGTACAATGTGCAACTGTGTTGACAATGAAAAAGACTTTTCTTCTCATTCAGTGTAAAATGTTGTGAACACCCATCCAGAAGTGATATGACTTCCTTCAGCAGCACCGGATTAAATATGAAACATGAAACACAAGAAGTTTTGCTCTCCTTTAAACCCAGTTGTCCACATGAGTGAACTCACCGCCCTGCCTGGTGTTTAAAGTACAATATGAAGAGATATCAAAAAGACACACACGTAGAATTGGACGTTTTTATATCTGACAGGAGACTCTGACAGCCCTCCAACTTCAGCACAGCAATTGTGGCTGCAGCCTTCAACCCAGTTGCTTCCGGTCGCTGGATGGGCTTCCAGGAGACCGAACCATCCACTCTCATCACGCGGTTTCACTTTATTTTCTAAAGTCTTCCAGTCCTCTTATTTGCCCGTGACAGCCACCTTTCATGTCGACAAAACTGGGACTCGAACCAGAGGCAAAGCCGCTGCTCTTAAGACTGCTGTGGAGTCAGAGGAAGTACATCGGACAGTGCAAGAAGATGATCAGTTACATCCATCCAAGGAGAGAAATTATATGCCTCCAGTGAGGGAAAGATGGTTAAACATGTCATGAATCTTTCAATATAACCTCAGGAAAACATGCCGGTGGGGGGATCTTTGTGTTATGGTTGTATCATGGACATGTGCCTGATGAGTTTATTACTGAGTGGCTCAGGTCCAGCCAATCAAAGAGTCCTTTTTGCTTTTTAAACCACAAAAGAAGGAGTGAAAGAGAAACTGTACACCACTGTAAACATAGCGGGGGATAGTGGAAAACGGTGGGAACCTGAGAACTGACACTAAAAAAGACAAAAGTTAAATACTTTTAAACACTAAAAGGTAAAAGGAACTTTAATTGTAAAATTTGTTTTGCACAAACCCACAACCAGGTAAGAGATTTCACTGCTAATGCATTGATAAGACTTCCCCATGTTGAGGTGCTCTAGTGCACACACACTTGGACAGATTAAAAGCAGTAACACTACCTTGCATCTGAGAAAAAACAAGCATCTTGGGCTATAAATGAGTAGACTTATCATTTCCTACGCGAGTTTTCCCAGACAATAATTACATGAGAAAATAAGGACACACACCCGGAGCCTTGCCTGATTTAAGTGCCAGCTAGGACGCTCTGGCATCGCCTCAGTGACAAAAGTTTCATTTCAGCAGAGGATGAACTCTTGCCAACGGGTAGATAAATTTACTATGCTCTCATTCTATGACCTATTTAGTAAAGCCAAGTGTGGGAGGCCCCTTTTTTCTAGATTTCTGGTAAATTCTGAACGTTTCATCAAATTGTGCAAGATGCTGCTTTGAGGCATCCTACTCCCTGGCTCTGAGTCAGATCCAGGGCTCCTGGCTGGTGGCGGCTGATGGTAGTTGGGCTGGGTGACTGCTCTGGTGGCTACAGCTTTACTACTCATTGTAGTGCAGGGCTGTTATTTGATGCCGGAGTCGTTCCACTGGCTGCAGCTGAAATGTCATGTTTACTGCTGTTCCCATACACACCCAAACCTAATGAGCAGCGTGGAGCTCGTCTTCAGCTTTGGCTCCTTGGATCCGTCTCTTCCTCCATCGGGCTCCTTCCTGCTGCGGCCCGTTTCATCCTGCTCTGCCATTTTTCCCTCTTGTCACCTCCATACATCGCTCAGTCTATCGATTTATCCCGCTCTCCTTCTCATGGGACCTTTTTTCTCAGCCGCGGTGACCACCCCCGCTATGTGGCCTCGCCAGCTGGAAACTGGTGTGCTGTGACCTGGCATGGCCTCAGAAGCTAAGGTCAGTTACACTGGATAAAAGTCACTCTGTGTCACATGCAGACTAACCGATGGGGGGGTCCACAACACAAAGCCACATATTTGAGTGAATTCAGGAAAGACTGATGCAGAATATCCGAATGTGCTTTCAAAGTTTTCAGAACAGAGGGAGTTGCCAAGACTTCTTTTCACAAGGCTAAAATTGGTTGAGAACAATTTAAAAATAGCGGTGATGACTAAATAAAATCTGCTGTGCTTGTACTGTATGTCTCCACAAACACACAAACACACAAAAGACAGTGAGTGACTCCCAGTCTTCCCATATAATGAGTCTCCTCTTCCCTCAGGCCGTCTGTCAAAACATGACAGTAAAAGAATGTTTAGTTCAGCGCCGGCACCGAGGAGTCGTCCTTGCCGCTGGATCCGCTTGGCTTTGCCGCCTTCCGCCGGCCCTGTAATTGAGTGGCCACCGCAGGGTCCTAACTCATGCGCCACCATGTGTTCTCCGTGACAAATGAGGGTCGGGACAAGGCTGAATTCCTCGCAGGGGCCTTTAAAGTGGCACGCTGCGATTAGCACAGAGGGGCGACTACTGGGCAAACTGCGCTCTGAGGGCAGCGGGGAGGGAGGGAACGCAAACACTTGCTCGCCTTCTTTTTTTCTTTTTTGGTGCCGTACAAACTCTCACTTTCTGTCACGACAGAAAGGAGTGAGAACCAGAAAGGGAGAGGAGGGGGTGAGAACGGAGGAGAAAGTGCTTTGGCACTGGGCAGAGGGCCAAGCAAACCTCCAGCGGAGCCACAGTGCCAGGAGACCTCAGACAGAAATAATTCCAAACATCCCATAAAGACCCATTAAAGCCATTTCAACTCAATTACACCCTGAAGCGCGCGCGCATATACACAACACCTTCGTGCCGTGCAGCCTCACAGCACCACCAACTGTGCATCAGTGTGCACACGTGCTTGTGGCTGTGTACGGCGGACTTGATGACAGCTCTTTGTGAGCATCCCACAGGCTGTAAGAGCAGACAATAAGGCAGTAAAAATCAATAAACAATTTTTAAAAGCTCTATAAAGTCATGTATAACATAAGACAGAGGTGGTTTCTACGGATCAACATCCTGCCTATGTCTCGTAAGGAAGATTTTTCACTCAGCAGGATGACCTGTATAAAAGGGAATTTTACAGTATCTGAAGCAAATAGACTGGAATATTTGACTTATGGAAACCGGGTTAAATGCACATGCAGAGAGGGCTTTGAGGACAACACTGTAGTCTACAGGAACTTTCTGGTTAGAAACTTATCATTATATTTCAAGCTGTGGACGGACTGACAGGAACATGTTGTGCAGCACAATTCAATGCCGTTGCCTTATAATGGAAACTAAAAACATAAAAACCTCACGTTGAACTCTGACAAAAACAGTCAGAAAAAAATTATTTTAAACAATCCTAATAAAAATATCCTTTGCTTTCCATCATTTTCCCCACAAATCCTCAAATTTCAGCTTGCTCAACATCTGAAGTTATTGCATTTTCAAATTTCAGATCATTTCATTACCAATCTATTCTATATTTCTTTTATCTAACATAACAGAAATCTAACCCTCGTAAACTCCTCTAATACATAATTACAATAAATCTGCTTCACTACTCTCCTGTTCAACAGGCCAAAACTACCAATCCATGCCGTTTAGTTTATCCACCACTACAGCCCAGATTTTTTTAGAAGGAGAGAATTTTAATGTCCACTTTTTTCCTAAATCTACTTCTAACTTCATACCATAGGCAATTTTACCCTATTTTGGGGGAGCTAAACTAAATCCCAGCACCCCTAAAATTTGATATTTTTTAATATATATTTCAACAGTATGTGCTTTTTTTTTTTTTTTTTTTTGGCTACAAACTTAAGAGTATAAATTCCATATTGTACTTTGTTGAAATGTAATATTTTCATAAAAAAATACAGCAACCCCCAGCCCTCACAAATGGTTTGATCCTACCTGCCTTGCATATTTCAAATATCAGCAGAAATAGCGTTACTTTGTTTCTATATTAAATATTCTAAATGCAAGTATGGAAAACGGTCATGACATGACTTTAGGGCTGAAACAATTAATCGAAGTATTCGATTAGAAAGAATTAATTGATTAATATTTTAGTAATCAATGCTTTGTTTAACTTTTTAAAGTCCTGCTTTACGCATTGCTTCTGGTCTGTATAAACTATTTCCAGATACTCCCTACCAGTGGGTGGCAGTAATGCACCTACTCGTTGCGAGTCAACCAGTCTTTGGTGCCAATTTGGACTCATTATTACTCCATTACATCTCAGTCACATTTTTAAAAACATAGAAAGAGCTTATCCGATTAATTGATTGATTACATGGGTAGATTAATCAACTATTAAAATAATCACTAGCTGCAGCTCTACATGACTTCATTTATGGACATTAATGTTAGGATTTCTTTGTATGTGTGCATTACTTGGGTTGTTGCAGACATCTGGTGAAAATTTTGTGTCTATAGCTCTACTAGAAATATATTTTCTGAGAAAAATGTTGACATGTTTAATACTTTTTCCCCTGCTGTACATGACATGCTGAAGAAGTGGCAGCCCAGGCGACAAGACATTGGCTCATTTGGCTAAAGTGCAGCGTGAAAGCAATCTCTGCCCGAAGGAGATCAACCCCACCCACCAACTGAGCCGAGTTCCCAATCGGACTGAGTCTAGCAGACTATCCTGGAGTAAATCCACCCAAAATGTACGACTGTAACTGATATTACAAAAGGGAAAACAAAAGGACATCATCAAAGTAACAAACAAAATTTCACTAGAAACTGCAACATTTAATACTCTGTTTATCCCTGTGAATGGCTGGCTACCTGTCCAGGGTGTGGTCCACTCAGTCTCAAATGACCAGATCCAGGTCACTGCGACCCTGATTAGCAAAAAGCAGAGTCGATGGCTGGATGGAATATCCAGTTTCCTTTTTCTTGAACTGTTAAAGGCAGGGTGGATGATGTTTTCCAGGGGCATTTTTTACTATATTGCTTAAAATCCCCTTACACCCCAACTGCAGACAATTTATTAAATGCTTTGACACAAAAATGTAAAAATTTAGTCACCTGTGGAACGGACAGGACCGAAAAAACCCAATCCAATTGTTTTGAACGGCCTGTGCTTATTGATTGAATGATGATACGTTTATCAAACTCCAAGGACGTTTGTCTCTCCACCCGCCTCCCATCCCTGTGTGCTTGCTCACTCGCTCCCTCACAACACGCTGCGGATGCTTGGTGCCGTTAGGCTATCTGTGTAGCTGTTTACTCTTAAAATGACCCGAAAGAGGAAAAAAAAAAACAGATGTGGATCAAGCCATGGAGGTGTTGGCGTTTGCAGTGTGGATGTTTGGGCTGGAGGTGAGCAAATTAACACTTAACACACAACGTTGTTCCTCAGCTGTTTAGGCTAACGAGCTATCCACTCGTCTGTTATCAGTTATCTTCGCATGTTGGCGCAAACCCTCCTGCGCTCTGGAGGCATGGTTTCGGGGTGTCTTCTAAAATGCAACTTGCTCGAACCGTTTTTCTAGGATCCTCTACCCTGCCTTTAAGGTAAAATGATTTCTACTCAGCCACAGAGAGGCTGTAAAAACAAAGCCCTTCAAACCCTTAAAAATTAATGAAGTCAAATTTTGTGGTTTGGCTTCTGTTTATAAATCCAACGATGATTTATAACCATTAAGTTAAAGGACCTGAAATGCCCCCAGGGAAAACACATCTAATGGTGTGTGTTGTATCAGAATAAAACTCTTGGAAGTCTGTTCGGTTTTGGTTATCGGCCTAAAGGCTGACCTCGATGATCTCAATCTGCCCACAGCTCGGGCCAAGGCTCCTCAACTGAACTGTTTTCTCTTGTGGAAAAATCGATGACCTGGCCCAAAGAGGCAACAGGGCTTCCAGTTTTAAGTGCTTTCAGAGGGGTTGTTTCATACCTAAAATTGCTTTAATTATCACTACCATCACATGATTTCAATGATTAAATTTAGCCAACTAAGAGTGCCCAGGAGAAAGAGCAGAAAATATGCAATTTTGTCCCTTTGTTGGATTTTTGCACCCACTTTCAACACAGTGTGATAATCAACCTCACAGTATTTTGTGTGTTGTGTGGCGAGCGACACAGCGTTTTGTTTTAGGGTAATCACTGGGTGAGGGAAAAACATGACTAATATTCACAATCTGTCCCCAGAACTGCAAGTGTTTGGGATTTTATATTGCTACTATAAGTGTATTTGCCAGATTTAAAGGCCACATTTCTCCAGTGAGTGAAACTAAAGAATTTGAGAAATCTCCAGTGCCTAGCTGTGGTATGCGAGCACGAACTACTGCCAGAGGGTAGGATGGAAAAGCGGTCAGTAACTCAGACACAAATGGAGGAACTGGATAGGACAAATGGGAGAGATGACAATACCTTGAAAATATCTAGCATTAGATGTAATGACAAAAGTGCTTCAACAATCTAAAATTTTGTGACGTACACATTTAGCCAAGATAAACAACCCATATTCTATGAACTGGAGAGCTGGTTATGGGTTCTCCTTTTGTTTCGCATTATGTCACACTAATCACAGACACCGGGACAGACAAAGACGCTGGATCCGTCTCTAAAAAACTAGCATGAGTAATTTTCCACTGATATAACCACTCAATCCCTGCACATGATGCTGTAATGACACACGCACACTAGCCAACATATGACCCCCATTTACCTCACCCAACAAGTTCCTGCTGCTTGGGTCCACAGAACTCCGTGTTAACGTTGTAATTGCAGAGTTGGGCTGCAATAATACGAATATGGGCCCCAAACCTCAGGCCACTCTGCCTGTGTCATTATCTTCTACTTTGATTGTTTCCAGTGTGTGACGGCAGGCCAAACATATTAAGGGTATTGCGGTGGGCCAAGGAGCACATATTGGCTGAGACCCCTCAGCTGAGGGAGAAGCAGAGGCATGAGTCTGGTCCGTCTGTGTGCTAATCGGCAGCAGGCCGCCTGCCCCATCTCTGGCTCGCTTCCAGGCCACAGAGTCAGATAAAACCAGTCTGTCTGCACTGGAGCTGAGTGTCAAATCTGGGCGGCACGGATGCTGATGCAAAAGTAAAGACGAACCAAGTTTAAGTATAAAACATTTCATGAAAAACTGTTTTAAATTATAGGAAAAAAGTATTTTAGATAATTTGCCAAATCCATCTCACAAATGGGAGTGAATGTACAGCCGTTTTAGGTTTTAGCATTTCCCGTTGAAACATGCAGTGCAGCAGGGCTGTCATTTGTTTAAAGATCCATCTATTCATGAAACTATCAGTCATCTACTCTCCTTTTCTGAATTAATATACAACAGACCAATGGCTAACCTTCAAATATAGTTAGATACCAACACATTACGAATGATCACCAAAAACGGATACATTTGGATTCGTTATCAGCATAATCCTTCTAGATCCATGGGTCTGTTTTTACACCTTTCATCAAAGTGTGCGCTTGTTATCCCAGACGTGCAGGCAGCTTCACATTACTAAGGCAAAGAGGAGAAATAATACAGCATGGATCATTTTGTTTCCACTGGTGAGCTAATGTTACTGCTGCTAATTGTAGCTTCTGTCAGACTCACTTGAGTCTGCAGAGATGGTGGAGCTGGGAAAGCTTTCAGCTTGCAGGGTGAATGCTTTTTTCACCCCCAAATGAGACATGGTTGTAAAGTCATATCTGGCTGAGGTTTCATCATTGTGGTTTGGCATCGAGGTTTCCAAGCAGTCCGTGTGCAGATGAGTTATCCAAATCCTGACGGTAAGTTAAGATCAGGTGTAAATGTAGTACAATAACACTTATTACTCGTTTATCTCTCACCATTTGTAAAGAGATGTGATAATAATTTACTTCACTGGCAAATCTCTTGAGTTACAAGAATTTCTATTCTTAAATGATTCAAGTGATTTGTAGGTCACGAGTGGTTTAAACGAACAAAACAAAAATATTCCTCTAAAAACAGTCAAGTAAAAAAAGATGAGTAAAAAAGCAGCCAGAAACCCCAAAACCAGATCAGCTATTCCTTAAGACCACTGAAAATAACAAGCAAGTCTGAATTTTTGGAGGCAAAAGATAGGAATGAGCTTTTGCATAAAACTGCATTTTCATTGTTATATAGTTGAGAAAAGGTAGCTCCTTTTCATGGGGGTGGGGTGTCAATAATATTAAAAAAATATATCAAATATAAAAAATATAACAAAATTAATATACATATATATATATAGAGAAATATTAAATATTTGAGGTTTAAGCAAACAAACAAACAACAACTGAAGATGTTTGGTTGTGAATTATTTAAGTTTCTACATCTAATGTCATTTCATACGCTTTTTTACACTGAGACATAAAAAAACGTAAAATGTGCAAAAATGTAAACTCATTTTTGCTTGTTTTTTGTTTATATATCCCGGTGGAATTACAGCTCTATTTAAAACCCAGAAGTCATATGCCTGTAGTTTATTAGTTCGTCCTCGGGAGAAAATAAACACCTGGATGAGAGATAACTTCTTACAATTAATGAGGACAAAACTGAGATTATTTTGTTTGGTAGCAAAGAGAAAAAGAAACTCAGAAGCATCAACTAAATTAAAAGAAAGACCAGTAGAAAACTCATCCATCCATTTATCTCCAGTAGACTGGATTACTGTAACTGGACTTCCCCCCCCAAAAAAAAGTTTTTAACATCTGCAGCTCATCCAGAACGCTGCTGCTGGAGTTTTAACCAGGTCTAAGAGATCTGAACACATCCCAGCATTTTCACACTGGTTTCCACTCAGACAATAGATCTTAAAATCCTACTGATCATCAGCAATAGTTTTAGGCCCAGAATACATCTGTGACGTTCAGATAGCATAAACCCAGCTGGCCTCTTACGTCAAAGGACTCAAGTCAGCCAGTCCAGACCAGAGTCCAGTTCAGGGTCCGGACCAGAGTCCAGTTCAGGGTCCAGTTCAGGGTCCGGACCAGAGTCCAGTTCAGGGTCCGGACCAGAGTCCAGACTAAACATGAAGAAGCAGAAGCAGAAGCAGAACAAACTACCAGTGGAGATTAAACTTTCACCAAATGCAGACACTTTTAAAACCAGATTAAAAACGTTTGTTTTCTTAAGCACCTATGAAATCTATCAGGTATCTTTTAACTTATCTTCACTGTTGCTGCTTTGAACAATTTGAATTTAGTTATATTATCTTAATATGACTTTTGTGATGTCTTAGTATGATTTTGTCTCTCTTTTTTTATCTAAATGATTTGTCTGCACCCTCCTGTAATGCTTTTCATTTTTTTTATCTGAAGCACATTGAATTGTCTTGTACATGAAATGTGCTATATAAACTCTACTGGACTCGCCTGACAGTTGGTCCAGTGTTTGTGAAAAGAAATGGTCAACTATGCTCTTATATTATATGCACTTTTCCCTTCAGTGGCTACTACATTCGTGTGTTACCACACCAGTATCATGCTATCTGACACGAATCTGTTATTTGTTTCTTTACACAAGTTTTCAATAAGTCTTCTTTGCATTTCTTTACCTTTAAATACCAATGTTTAAATTTAGTGTTATTACTGCGGGTGAGGTGAGCAAAAGAAGAAAATGAAAGTCTGCGTATAATTTATGCCCTTGGCTTTTTTTCTTCTATGGACCCAGATGTAACATCAAAACCCCCCAAAATTCCTACATTTTACAGTTTGGAAGATGAATGCTGCTTTTGTGTGATTTGACTGCTTTGATGCTTTAGTTTTATCGTTTTTCTGCATGTCCACTTTCATAAATTCTATGTACTGTACTTATCTAATATTTCTAGAAAAGAAAAACTGAAAAATAAAAGATGCTCATTTAAGTTATCATGTGGCATTCACAACAGCAGCTTGCAGCTCCTCACAGATGGTTTTTCCAGTAAATAACACGTCTATAACAAAATGGAAACTACAAAAAAAAAAAAAAAAAAGCTTCAAGATAAAAGAACAGGATCATCATCTGGAGGCCAAAATTTAGAAGCCAGGATTTGCTGCTCAGCATGATTATCATAATGAGCTCATGCCTCATATTTCAATATGACACATGAAGCAAAAATGGATAGATCATCATTTCTTCTGGAAGTTTCACGGAAAGCCAAAGTGTGTAGGAGGCAGTGGGCGCAGTTGGAACAAGGTCACGTCACATTACTTCAAATGAAAAGTGATGTCTCGGGGTTCCGATTATTGTCTTTCTTCACTGTGCGAGACATGAACAGTTTCCACATTTTCACTAAAGAGATGGGATGGAGCTGGAAAACAATAACAAACATGTTTCAAGGTTAGGTCTCAGCGTCAGTGTAGTGACAACATAATAGGATGCATGTACAGTAACAGGCAAATTAGTCGGACCAGCTCTTTGCCAGCAGGCTTGCTTCGACAAATTTCCACGTTGCTGCACAGCAGCTGGGTTGGCTGGACGGACTCCACGCAATCATAATTTAACACGAGTTCAGCTAAAATACAAGAAGGAAGAGGCCGATGTGATCAGTATACGCAAACGTCTTGAGGGTTAGAACAGGAAATAAAATCATCATTCACCACTTTTTTACCACCAATAGGTTGATTTCCTCCACCAGGCAGAAAGTTGCAGGTTTGTTACTAAGCCAACAACTGTTAAGGACATTAAAAATGCTGCTATTGGATGTGACTGAACAATTCTGCATAGAAAATAAATTTTCAAACAAGGACAAAATCTAAAAACCAACCACAATAATTGATGCATTTAAGCATTTTGAAGTATTAGATAAAAATTTCCAAAACATGTTGAGGCGAGGTTAAGAACTTGAGGCTGAAGATCCAGCACATCCATTTTTTCAGCTTGATTTTCCCTCTGAGAGCAGCCTCCTTTAAAAGCCATAAATAATAGAGTTATGGCCGAGAGTCTCTTTTTATTAATTATCAGAAAAGTGTTTCCATGTGAGGAAGCTGGGATCAGTTTCTATTAAGTGAAGATAATAAAATATGTTCAAAGTAACACCTCTTAAAAGTGTGACTGTGATTTTACAATACATCAGCACGGTCCAAACATGCGATGCTCTTTATGGCAACTTCAAATGACAGATTTCTAAGCACATATAATAATGTTTAGTGATGTTAAAGACAACAACTACAGCTGATAGCTCGTCTGGACGACAACTCCACTCATCCACTCACCCTTGTCTCTATTTTCTACCTGAGCGAATGGCAAACACAGTGGAGCCTGGCCCCCGGCTGCCACCATACGCCATGTTTACCTGCCGTCTGATTGGGGACGAGCATTGCAGCTTGAAACCATTAAGAGAGACTGAACGAGGGGGTGAACGCAGCCGTAACAAGATAGTCTTATCAGTACAGCCTAAAGAGCACACAGCACATGCATCGTAACTAGCATCACTTCCAAGAATCACAACAAAGCACTCAGTACCCCCCCCCCTTCCATCAACCATCCAGTAGATACTGCACTTCTTTGGGGCTGATATAGTGTCATTTTATCCTCTAAGACTGAAGCGACTGCTGCACTAGCATACTGTCCTTGATTGACTCCTCATGCATGTGTTGTCTAGGGTTGAGCAGGTTCAGCCAAACCAGTTGCATCACAATGAGGGCTGAGGTCCAGGCAGAGCTGCTGTCACAGAGACTTCAGCTGAGGTGCAAGCCAAGATACATCTCTGGGGGAGAAAGTTTACACATTTAAGGGAAGAGGATGAGCTGGAGAAAGCTGTCACTAAACACGGCACAGGCCTACAGGCCCGACGGATTCAGAGAAACTGAGGCGAAGCAAACTCTAAATCAGTGTCTTCGTACAAACATGCGTCCTCTTGTGTTTGCAGACTGTGTTCACAGCCAAACTGTGGTGCGCAGATACTCTCTGGAAGTCACGTACATCTGCTTTCCCCACCTAGAGCCAGGGCGCTGGCCGGTTTGTTACCTCCAGAAAAAGGGAAATTATTCTTAACACATTCTGGTTACTTCACATTTCCTAAAAGCTGTAAAAAAAATACTTGAAAAGACAGAAAAATTCCAAGTTTTTTCAAACAAATTTGATGCCTTTAGAATATTTTGCCATATTAATACGAGTTGATAAACACCCCCAGACCATCTAGGAGCAAACAACAAATGCTTGACAGTGGAGAGACTGAATTTGGATGGAGTTTTACTTTCTGGGTTCAAAAGGAGGTGATGGGACTTGCAAACTCGTGGGCAAGCATGGACATGTTAAAAAGGATATGTTACATATTCTCTGTGCTTGAAAAAATAAATCACGCTGTTGGATGAGCCCAATAACGCTGAGAGAGGAAGAGAAGATGAAGGGAGACGGAGAAGTGCCAGACTGAACTTGCTCAGATGTACAAAACAGAGGACTGCTACAAAAAACTAAATAGATAAATTCCTTAAAAAAAAAAAAAACAAAAAAAAGGAAGGGGCACTCTTTCAGCTCCTGTGTATGGAGTCTGTTAAAAGAAAAGAAAACATTAAAACGTCACTTTTCTTTTAAAAATACCATGCAGTGAAGGCTCCCTTCCCTTCATGCACGTCGCTTTATTTCAACAACATGGGCTAATTAATAGCAGCAGGTTCTGTTGTAAGCAGGCACGATCGGGGCAGCCAGACGTTTGATAAGCTGAGCAGATTCACTGACGGGAAGAAGGAAAGAGAGACCCCTTGTGGAAACTCTGAAGGTGTTCCAGGTACGCAGCTCCTGCCCATCCGGACCTGTTTGTGTGGTGCTGTGGGAAGCACCGTCTCCAGTTATACTTAATGAGCTGATGACTGTATTATGACTGGCCCCAGTAAGATTCTCTGTTCCTTCACTGGCCAGATCTGGAGTCTGGAAAACCTGAGGATGAGGCTGAATCACCAACAACAGGCTAATAGAATAATGGAAGCACCAGAAGACCTTTTCTACTCCTGACTGGCCAAGTCAAGCAACTGTGTATTCATGTAAGAATGCATGGAAACGATGGCTTAACTCCCATAAGAGCAGCTATAAAAGTCATGAATCTGCTTAAAGCAAACCTGCCCTTTCAGCGATGAGTCGAGCTCGCAATCTATACAAATCCATATGTATGCTGGAGGAACACAACAGGAAGGATTTTCATGGTAAAATCATCTGAGACATGCAACTGGCAGAGGCAAACCGGACATTTTCTTTATCCCATCAAGAACAGTTATAACATCAACTGGACGGCTGTAGACAGTGGGAGCAAATAAAAGAAAATCTATCCTTTTATAGCAATTTTTGCCCCTGAAGCACTTTGTCAACAAGAGGGTTGATTATATTTAGACTCAAGTATAGCTGGAGGCTGCCAGAACGGCTCCCTTGAAGAAGGAGAGGCGGCTTGTTCCTCCGTAGAGCAGCCTTAATGATCTCTCAATCTCAAAGACACATCATTCTTCATTCATTTCATACGTCAAAACCCAGCGTGCAGGCCACGCACAAGTCATCTCACCACAGAACACAAACACGTGCACACATCCTTGACTGAAAGATATGCAAGGTAAGTGTGACTCATACGGCGGACAAATTTTTAATTGGCTGCCAGCAGCAGGATGTGTGTCTGCAGACTATCTCGCCGTCTGCATGCTCTCCGAATCCGACGGTCAGTTAATAAGCAGCACAAAAGGCCGGCTTTAAAGACGTGTGCATGCTGAGAAGACACACACAAGGTGTGCCATCTTTTGAATTAAGAAGTTGACATTGTGGCTTGGCTGCTTCAGCTCTAAAGCCAAGAACAGCATCAGAGCTGAAAATGAGAGAATATCTTTTCTTGAAAGGTTCCAACTATTCCTCGTTTATTTACTGAGTGGAAAACGTGTCCGGTGTCGACTGTTCTGTGGTTTCAACGGCACGCTGTGCTTCAGGACTACACAGCGATAAAACAACCTGCAACCTAAGATACTGCCATCATCATTAGAGTCCAGATTTCTTACAGGAGCTCTTTAAGTCAAATATATTTTGACCTCTTCTAAATGCCTAAGAAGAGGATGCAAACAGAGGAGGCATGACAAGGTTTCCAGTTTGGAGGTATACCAAACTTTAAGGAGTCACGGTTTTCAAAACCAAATTTTTTAATTATACAAGCAGCTTTTTATGTCTGGTTTAAGACAAAAAGCAGGAAATCCTCAGATTATGTGCAGCACTATGTCACTTTCACACATGCGCTGGAATCCTGAAATGTTCTAGAGATGTTTTAGACTGGTGGCATCTGAGAACGTTGACGTCTGTGAACTTTCCACTCACGCCCCAATAATATCTCTGGCTCATTAGTGCTGTATTATCCACTTTAGTGGATATGGAAGTAAATGTTTTGAATAGATTCAGACAGTTGCAAAACTCATCAACACAGTAAAGAGTCTGATTGGATATTCATTTAAAGGGACTTGAGGCAAGATTAAGAAACGAAACTCGCGACTGCCGCTTCAGGTAACTGCAGCCACGAGCCAAGCTGTCACGGGAGCGTGCACAAACTGAAGCTATAATGTTGTTTACTACGCTTTTTCTTCGTAGTTACACTTTTTAGTGTCTTTCAGTTGATCTGGATCGTTTGCTGACGGCAGAAGAATCCATAACTATCGCTTACAGTGTTTGAAATTACCGCGACCGTCTTCTTCCTGCATCAAAACTGCGGATGTAGCGTCATTTGACGTCACGTCCGCAGGGCAGCGCGGGAAATTCGGCCACCGAATTGCAGCGCATTTTGCAGCACACAGCCTGTTTAAGGCAACGGAGAGAAACGTGGGTGGAAACGTTATTTTTGGTATTTAGCGCTTCATCACCCATTAGTATTAAAAAAAATGGACATGCATGTTTGTTTTTTTTAAATTCCCCCTCTAGTCCCTTTAATTTCTGCACCATGACCTGCCTCCTGCATGCTCCAGCTCTTATCAAGTAGTTTAGATTTTTGCCTTTATATACGTCAAGTAAAAATGTTTACATTGTTTTACATTTTTGGCATCATTTATCCCATTCAATTCAATTCAATTCAATTTCATCTTTAGTTGTATGAAGCCAATTTACAACAAAGTCCTATTAATGCACATAGAGGCAAAATCAATTCAAGGAAATTCATTGTAATCTATCAAAATTAATCCAGATAGGTCCAGTTTATAGCTGTATTCATTCAAGCAAATCATTAAAAAATAACTGCTGCAGGAAAGAAAATACAACTTCACTTACATATGGATTTAGATTTTCTTTTTTTTCCCCAACTTTAACCTACTTTATTAACATATTGGACCCTGAAAGGCATAAATGCATTAATAAATAAAATACATTTAAAAAATCTGTTTTGAAAAGAGAATATTTTTTCTTAAAAATTAAAAAAATTGTATGGTAACATCAGCTGATTCAGATTCTTTTCAAATGAGCAAATATTCACATATTAATATAAAGTATTGTCATTCATTTTTAAATAAAGCTATCAAAAGAAATGCAACACTTGTCCATTTCATCCCAGTTTTGCACCAGGACAAATATTTTTGTGATCCAATCAAACCAACAGTATCATATCTCTGGTCCCAACACTGCCCCCTGTGGTTTCCAGTGGAACTACATTTGTTCCGGCAGCCTACACACCTACGAGCTCTCGGCAAATGGTCTAAATGGGCTATATGCCCGGCTCCACTACTTCCTGAACTTCAGACAGCACCTTTGCTTCCTGTCTTTCATTACTGGTTGAGCTAATTACTCCAGGTGTGTCTGGCCAGTTACTGAGGTCAGACACACCTGGGTTAATCAGTTCGTCCAGTCACAACAGACAGGAAGCAAAGGTGCTGTCTGAAATTCATGAAGTAGTGGAGCCGGGCATATAGCCCATTCAGCACGTAGGGGACTTGGAAAATGGAGGAAAGGTTGCATATCTTTCTTAGTGAAGAGCATAAATTGGCCTTACCAGTGGAACACGTGTCCAGCTGAGATGCTTCGGATTTCTGCTGCGTGGGGCAGAAGAATCTGTAATTATGCATTAATTTGACTTTTTTAAATTTAATCCAACTAAATTCTTTTCAGACAGTGCCAATTCCCCATATTCATTTTAGAGCGGTCATCAAAAGTTATTTGCAGTTATGTAAATAAACTGGAGCTTCAAACAAATAATTACACTGTATGCAGTTATTCCACTGCGACTGGGTTTGAACTGCTGGGATTCGGTGTGAGAAAACTTGCAGATGGTTCTGCGGCTGCAGCTCTGCTGGTTCTCAGACATTTAAAGTCACGCCAGCTCTGAGCAGAACTGCAGCACCCAGTAGTTAGGCCACTACTGTACAGGGTCACTGAGGACATAGAGTCCTGTTTCTTATTTCATGCATTTTGTCTGCTCTTATTGCTACTGAAAAGTGGACATTAAGCTTTGGGGCTTTTTTTGGGCCGCCCTGTGGATTTTGAGAGGGGTTTTCAATTTCTGGGAGATTTATTTCAAAGAGTTATTTTTGTGCAGCTGTACCCAAATATGGACAACGCTGTGCTGTGTCCCTCAGTTTTGGAGCAATTCCTGAGACTGGGATCAATTATAATGGCCACATTTTTAGTTAATCATGGATAAAAGTCGACTTGCTGATCTTACTTTTAGTTATAATGCAGAATCCCTTAATATATCAATCCTTCCTCTCATGATCCATTTCCCAGAGGAAATTCATTTTACAACAGAAAACAAAGATGAGAATAAATTCTCACATTTGAAAATCTGGGAGCAGAAACAATTTTGTTTATTGAATTAACCAATTATTTAAGCTCTTAAACATCATGTTGCATGAAAAAGTGGGATCACAAAAAGTACACAAACACACCTCATCCTTCTGAGAAAACATATCTGTGTGAAATTGGATTCCACAGAGCGAGCAGAAAGGCAGCAAAGCTCATGTCAAGCATTACAAATAAACAATAGAAGACACATCCACCTTCAGACAACCAAAGGTCATCTCAGCGTTATCCCTTCAGCTCCTATTATGCATCAAAGGAACAAGATACTGCGCTTGTGTATCTCACTAGTGCTGAATCCACCACAGTTAATTCTCAGTGACAGGTCTTACATAAGCTGCTCACAACCCTTTTCATCCTGAATCCCACAGATCAACATATTTGTGACCTTAAAACTAAAATGAACTATTCTATGTTTATTCCTTTTTCATCCGTTTGGTTCAGACAGGAGTGAATTTGGTGCCTTCACTGATATTTGGTAACAGCTTGATTAAAGCTTGTAGAGAGAACAACATTCAAGTATAAAATTTCATCTTTGTAGTGCAACAGTGACTTCACTGACTTTAAGATGGACAGACTGTGAGTGTGTTTGGATGTTATGAGCTTGACAGATGCTTAAGAAAAAAAAATGGGTTGGAGGAAAGATGATGTTGACAGGCTCCCAGAGGCAGACCTGGCATTTGGCCCACTACACAGCACATAAACACACTATTCAATTTCATGGAAGTTGTTTTAATGGTGCATTACCTCACAAAAAAAAGACCATATTCACTTGAGAAGGCCCCCCTTTGAGCATTTTCTCAATCTATAACTGACTACTGGTTCCTCTGCACAATACTGCAATCTCTGCCGTCAGTTTTAACTGACTCCTAATGAAATTACGACCCTGCCACTGCCGTTCCATCCGGCGCTTTAACTGTTGCTCATATGATTTGCTTGGCGGTGCGAGCAGCGTGGTGCTCGCTGACAAAGTCCGATGTGACACCAGAGGAGCTCGAGACTTGGACGATGAATAATAAACAGATAAATTAAATTAGAGGTGGTTATTCGGCTGCAAAAACAGCAGCCTTCCCAACACAGAGAGACAGCTTGAGATTTATACAAGAGCCATTTAAAAGCAGCAGCCCTCGGTGTGGAAAGGATTGAAAAATCATGGTCTGTCTCAGTTTGTGAAAGCACACACACACACACCTTTGCTTTTCACTTCAAAATGTCACTTTCTGCAGCTGGTCTCCTGGTGGTTTAGTCTACTGACACCAGTCTCTGAAGCACAGGAAAGAATCTCTCTATGGCACTTATTTCCTAAACTGTCTTGTGTCATGCTTCATTCTTTGTTTCAAAGCACAAAGATGGGCGATCCGCTGAAAGGCAAGCTCCCTTCTCAGAGCCCTCCCAACTTAAATATTTTGTTTTGGTGCGTGCCATCGCCTGCGTCAGGCTGACGCAACATAAAACTAGTAGTGGACTCTTACAAATAGTGGAAGGAATCCTTTTCATCGAGCACCAAAAGGAACATTGCCTCATAATTCACCACAATGAAGCTAAATACAGCAGGAAGACGCTTCAAGTAAACATTAGGGATGCACGATATTGGAATTTTGGCCGATATCCGAAATGCTGATATTTTAAAACTCATGTGGCCAATAACCGATGTTGATACCGATTTCAAAGCTGAAAAAAGTAAGCATTCATTTAAAAAAGCAGTTTTGTTATCTACTTCCAACACTTTGAAAAATAGGGGTAGGAAAAAATATTGATACACTGAAATATGGCAATATTTTCACATACCAATATCAAATTGATATTTAAGAACGCGGCATCCATCTATTTTACTTACAAAATCTTCAAGATTTCATTGTTCTGTTACAAAATCTTATATTTCGTGAATTCTCGTAAGATTACGTCACAGAACGATGAAATATCGCGAGATTTCATTAGTAAAATAGATCGATACTGCTTTTTAAAATGTCGATACATCAGCATATGAAAAGATCGCCAAATTTTAGTGAATTCTTGCAAGATTTTGTAACAGAATGATGAAATATTGCGAGATTTCATTTGTAAAAGAGATTAATACCTCGTTTTTAAATATCAATATGATATCAGCATATGAGAATATTGCGATATTTCAGTGAATTGATATTTTGGGGGGGGGGGGGGGGGTTAGACTTTAGAAACAGTGGGCTGCTCGTTTAAATATCGGTTAAATATCGGTGGGGTGGCCGATGTCCGATATTCAGTTTTAAGGCCGATATAGGCCGATACCGATAGGGGGCCGACTATATCGTGCATCCCTAGTAAACATAAATCAGGTCAAATGACAATATAAAGGATATAAAGAAGGGTTAAAGTGATGACTCAGGAATTGAGAAAGACGATGGTCTGCTTCTCCCCAGAGATACAAGCCAGTTAAAGAAATGCTCCAAGAGCAAACTGTTTATTCTGCTTTTTATTTTCAGATGGACTGCTTGGCGTGTGATGGTGTGTGTTTGCGTCACTGGTACCTTGCAAACCGTTTCGGTATCCCAGGGCAGGATTGTCCTTAGATCGATGACCTCGCAGGATACTCCCAGTTTCTCCTGGGCCATGTTGGCCACCTCCTTCAAGACATGGATCTGCAGTGGGAGATGCAGGGAAGAACACCTTACATCAATTGAAGGAATCCTGCTTTCAGTTAGACACTAATTTAGTGTGCAAAAATATTTTACTTTATATTTAAGCTGAGGCTTCAGCATGTGTATGCATGTTAATGATAACAGTTTATATTATATATCTTTACATATTATATTTCTATATATTTAATTGTATACAAGCATTCTTACACCAACTTTATTTCATTATTGCTTACGATTTATAAGCAAAAGTACATGAAGATGTATTGTGAGACAGACCTGTGTGGGGTCACATCTAATTAACCTCTTGATTTTGTTTTACTTATCTTTGTTTTTATATTTGTTTCGTTCTCTGTGAGGCCGAACATCTGCAAAGGAAACTAGTTTGCACCCTCGCCTAAAAGTAAACCATGAAACAGTCTTAATGTGAAGAAAAGACATGACAAACCATCCAAGGACAAATGAACTGCGCTGCCTGAAGTATTTATAAATAAAGAATGTACTAACTAGTCCATACAAGGTGCTGAAATGACAGTGGAATTAAGAAAAATCTGCCGTTTAGAAACTTCACGGGTCACATTTTGGCCTACTTTTTTACAGGAGACTTTAACTAATGAGCACATGTGCAGGCTTACTGATGACACTGAAACATAAATCAACACGTGGTTCATGCAGCGTCAGCAGTTAAGTTTGTTGATTTAATGAAAACACTGATTTAGAACCTTGCGCTGCTGATCAAACATCAGACATCGTATGTCTATGACTGGTAGCGACTTTTGCCAAGATCTTCTTCAACATGGAGATATTGTCAGTGTTAAAACTTTTTACCCTGGATTCATCTATGCTTTCATCCCATCAACTCCGTCCTATCCTACATAAACATGTGTACTGGTTAAATATAGAGCAGATTTTTTTTCAACCTTTATTTAACCAGGCAAAGCAAGATTCTTATTAAAATGCCGGCCTGGCAAGTGTCATTAGGCACCTGTAGGACAAGTGGGGGAGAAAAAAAAAATCAGTAAAGCATTGAAACAATTTAAGACATCAAAAGAGGAGTTAAAATGTAACAAAGCATCTGTGTTTTTAACTCCAAGTTACTTTTAAGGCCTCCTACGATCTGATTTTCACCCAATATATAATATATCTGTGGGCTTATATACTTTTCAAGTCCAGTTGCTACCCGCACTCCTTAGGTAAAAAACTGTTTCCATTGCAGGTCTGTAACCGTTTTATAAAAGCACGTGCAGTTTTTTGCTTTTAGTCACTCCAAACTTCAGTTACAGTATAGAAGATCTTTTAAAATAAATAATTTCTTCTGTCACTTCATTCGTTTTGCTTCTTTCAATTTTTTTTATATTGCGCTTTTAAGCTTAATGTGAGGATGAGTTGTGTTCCTTTTTCTTTAAATCCATTTCAACACAGCATTTTACCAGTGATGTCATCATTTACTCGTCCATATCAACAACTGTGTCTCTTGCATCTCCTTTCCTGCAAGATTCTCACAGGAGCTGCAGCTTTAACATGCGGCGGACGAGCCTGATGCCTTAAATTGAGGCGACAACTGGACACAAGTTTAGATGCAATTAAACAGGTGATTTGATTGGCTGCTGCCTGCTCCGCTGCTTGAGAAATTCTAACTCATCTCTACTTTCCACAGCGAGCAATGCTAGCAGTATGAAACAGCGCATGGAGAATTCAATCCACTGTGAAAATGCGTCCATGAGAATCCTGCTCGGCTGTTGGCCACCTGATACATATTTATCTTCATGACTGATGCCAGCCCACTAACCAGGAATATTGACTACAGAAATTAGTGACTCAGCCTTTACGGTTAACTCCAGCTCACCCTGGAACTGGAACTTTCCATCTTATCCGCTGATTCTATCACACATCATTTTAATAATATTCAAATTCAATGTTAATAATAGGGGGCTGTAAGTCAAAAGTTTGATCCCAGTATGACATTATATTGATTCAGTGGGTAACAACTGGACGCTAATATTAAAAACTCTACCTGGATACAATTTGCTTCAATCCACTAGTCCTTCTCTTAGTACTTACTCCCATTTAGAGATTCAGATTAAATATTTTTAGAGTTTAATTATAATAAAAAGGTACAATGGTCTAATGTTATCTTAGTTGCGCAATAGAACTTTAAATATCTGCATTTTCCCCATTAAATTGAAATATAAGACTTTGGTTATTAGAGGAAATCAAATGGAAACACTTCCACATCTTCTGTGTTTCTAACAAAATCACTGCTTGATTGATAGTTTCAATCTGGACCGATGACACACGATAGCTGATCACTGAAGCAAAGCACTGATGCAAATTGACGTCTCGTTACTGTAAACCTGAGGAAATATGCTTCTCCTTCATCCTCCTCTTCTCCCAGCTGCTCTCAGGTTATAAATTAGCATTTTTCAAAAGTTTCTCATTAACAGTAAAAAGGAAGTTTAATGGACTTTTCTCGTTTGCTCTGCTCAGTCAGAGTTTATGTTATTCTTTATGTTATCTTACATTTAATTTCTGGTCTGTTCTGTTTGACATTTTCATTTAGATTATGTTCAATAAAAAGATGTTGTTTTTTTTTTTTACGGAGGCCATGAATTATAATCGCCCTTCATAGTTTTTGTGTGATTTTTTTTACAAAACTGAAGTCTTTAGATTTGGAAAACAGCTTATCCCTGACAGTAAAGTGTTCATGAACATGTTGTTCGGCTTTTGTTTGCATCTCTGCGCTTAGATCGGTGAATGCCAATCTCCTTGTAAGTTGACATGATGTACCAGCTGTTTCTAAGACATGGAGAGCAGTGAGCGGCTGGGTCCATATACAGTTGTGCTTGAAATTTACATACCCTCCCATTAAAGGTAGAGTCCAAAGTCCCCCCACCATTTCTGTTTGCAAACAACAGAATTCAAACTAAGCGCTCCTTCCTCTCAGGCTAATGGCCGCCTCGTTCTTCAGCCTATTCAGCTTCAAGCTTCTCCTTCAGAAGTCAGAAGCGGGTAAAAGCCAAACCAATATTAACCCTGGTTTTCTAACAAGCACTATCTAAAGCTCATACTTTTTCTTCGGTGCATCCGCCGTTTTTTCTTTCTTTCTTTTTTTTTTTTCCTTGGAGAGTTCGAGTGACTGGCGTCTGCTCCAATCATGAGCTTATTCCCACACAGCGTCATGTCCTTAGTTCTGTCATTGACTGGTGATATAAACAGAAATCTCCACCCAGAAACGTCCCCAACTCACCAAAACAATACGAAAGAGCGAATTACAGGCAGGGAGAGAGAGTTGCATTCAAATGCACCACAACACGCGAGTAGAGCCCCAAAGGCGCGGTTTGGGACGGATTTCACTTGCTCAAGTCTAAAGTTTATTTTCACGGGGGGAACTTAGGACTCTACCTTTAAAGACAAAAAAAAAAAAAAAAAAAAAAGAAATCAGCTGCCATTGAAATAAGTTGAAATTGACAAAGTAGTAATAAATAAAAATTTCATGAACATCATGACACTGATTTTGAATTGAGCTTCAACAGAAATATAAAAAATAAACAAACAAAAAATAAAACAAGCAAACAAGCATGATGAGGCTCCTGAACTAAAATGGTATTGAGCATCTCTGAGGCAATCACTGCAACCAAGTGTTTCTGTAACGTCCAATCAGACTTCTGCACCTGTTGACAGGTGCTTTAATTTGTCTGGGACAGTTTTGCTTGTTTGTTTGTTTTTTATATAATCTTTTTTTTAACCAAAATTCAAAATCAAGATTTGATTTTACTAAATTGCAATTTAGTCCATTTTTATTTATTTATTTTTCATTTTTAGTTTCTTGTTGTTTTTTGTTTTTTTTTTTTTTATTTATTATTATTATTATTATTGTAAATTTAGCCTTTTCTTTAATGGGAGGGTATGCAAACTTTCAAGCCGAACTGTATGTCTGCATGTGTCCTATAGTTTCTCTGCAAATTGCACCAGGCCCACCTCCCAGAAGCCCTGCTGATAAACTTCTAGAGGTCCACGCCGAGACTCCTGACCTACTGCCCTACAGTGTGGTTTAGCAGCTGCACAGCAGAGGACAGAGGACCTCCAACAGGTGGTGAGGTGTGCAGAGTGAGGGTATGTAAATTTCAAGCACAACTGCAAATGCCCAAAATTATTCATAAAAGGTCTTCAGACTGAAATGCCATGTGACCCAGACAGATGTGAGACACAGATGAGGAAATGCAAGTTTTGTTATTTCTGAGGGGGCAGGACATATCGTCCAACGCCTAGGGGAACAAATTATTCAAATAAAAAAACTGTGTTAATTATTAAAAGTTATGTAGCAATGAGCTATGAATCATGGTCAACTGAGTTAGATATTCATGGACTGATACTGCTTGTTGTTGATTTAATATGCATATGCATGATGTTTGCATGCTGCAATTCTATTATTTTCTAATTACCTGTGCAACGGAAGTGACACAAATTCTTATTTAACGTTAAACCATGTCAGTACTCAAATGTATACAATAGTACTCCCTACAGTTCTTAGATGTGTTCTAAACTAGGAGCAAACCCAAGAAAAAATCCCAGATGAGAAAACATTCATGAAAGCCACAGTCTTCAAAAAAGCTGTTTAGGTAGGACTTGAGCACAAATTTGAGGACCATTATTCTCTTTGTAATTTCTACTGAACACCAGCATTTATATACAATACTCAAAAAGTACTGTAGTCAACAAAATATGTAGTCCATAGTTACCAACAAGCATTATTGGCTACCTTCACTATTATAACAGCTGCAGGATGTGTGTTGTGCACACTGGACTGAAATAAGGGAGAATGTGAGGTGAGTGAGAAGAATTTAACTTCAAGAAGAAGCTTCATGCCTTCCTCTACTTCACCACATCTTCATTTTCCTCTATCCACCCTTAAACAATAATGCTGGCTTTGATGGAGATGTTTTCCCTCAATACCCTTCGAACCCCCGCCAGGCTGTGGGTACATTACACTCTGGATAAGCCTGATAAGGAGGCTGGGAATAATCCACGTTGAGGATGATTCCTGGTGAGTTAAAGGCCCTTTCTTTTTTTATTCTTTAACAAAGTTGTAGAAAATAAAATCTCTAGTAAAAAGAAAGAGGACAAAAGAAATTGTGCAGCGCACGTGTGATGTTAACACATTGTGAGACAAGAAGAGGGTTGATGTGGAGATTTCTGGGCAGATACAGTCTGACTGCTTGCTTAGAGGTCTCGCTGGAACACAGAGCTTGTGATGGATTTGAATTAATCCATTCGTTGCCTCGGTGGCATTAAACTGCATTTAACAGAGATGAAACACGGGTCCTTTCGTCCTGTGGCCATGGAAAGTAAGCCAAAGATAGATAACTTAGATAACCGCTCAGGTGACGCGCTCAGAGTCTGCCAGTGATGAGCGAATCTCCTACCTGTGTTCCCCAGGCAACCAGAGTGACATCACTCCCTTCCTGCAGGATCTCAGCCTGTGAGAGTGGGATGGTGTAGGACTCTACTGGAACCTGCTCCACTGTGGAAACACACACATACATTTAAATACATTACATGCAAGCTCACATGCAGAATGAATAATGGCCGATGCTGAACACATTCATCATCTCATCATATGCCCCGAGGTTTTTATGTAAAACACTCAGATCACAAACTGGCTGTACTTCTAAATAACAAACCAGATGACAAACCACTAAAATAACAGACCACAAAAAAACACACACAGCACTTGTTTCTTCTCCAAAATATTTTATCTGACCCATTTCAAAAGCTTATTTATGCTTTTTCCACAATCCATCTCTCCTAAGAGGTGGTGTGCTTTTACCAGCACAATCTAATGCATGATCTAATGAGATTGTTTGCCAGCTACGGGCCTGTAAGGGATTCATCTTGACCACAGAACATTGCTGGGATGAGGGTAGCGATCAAAACAGGGGCTACAAAAAAGGAACATCAGTCCAGAAGCGAGAGCCTCATAGCCAGCCTGTCTGAACTGAAGTCCAACACAAAATAAGAGTACAGCTTCAATAACAACCATTAATGTCTTGGAAAACTCAAGTCACGGAATTTTCCCACAATCCAAAAACTTATCATAAAATGGCCATCACTTTTAAACAATCGTCTTATTACAGATGTGCATGCTGCATTGACACAACAGTTCATCTGAAAATGTAGCATTTGACCGTCTTTGAATCAGATTCTGCAATGTGGCTTTGGCTCCGACATCTGAAAGAAACGGCATCTTAAAGTGCGAGTGGATTTTGGATGAAGTTAAGTCCTAAAAGGCAATGCATGCAGTCAAAATTACAATTAGGGAGAGTAATTATACTCTAGAGAGGCTCTGGGCCTGAGATGTTTCTGGAAACATTGCATGGCTTCTATGATGCCTTTGAGAAGCCATATAAGAGAAACCTTATCCGAATCTTTGTGCTAAAACAACATACAGTGTTCTGGTGAATCACAAGCAATGAGTGGTTTAGGCTTCCAGACGAGACAGAAAATTGGCCAACTGAGATGAATAATGGCATTTTTCAGAATTTTAAAATTCAATTAAGAAAACTAGGTTACGGCATAATAAGTAGAATCTCAGGGCCCTGCGAACGGTACGGCCTTGACGGGACAAACGTGTGGTTTTCATCCTCCTCTGCATCAGAGGGGACAGGCTGCAATTAAAACATGACTTCATAATGCGGGCAGAGGTTATTAGAGGCATGCAGCTGCTCAGCCATGAGCCCATTGAGGAAATCATCATATATCTCGGCATTTTACCACTAATCCTCTCTGAGAAGCAGATGAGAGATTTGTCAAAACTCATGATTGCCAAATACAGACTTCACAGAGAAAGTCATAAGGGAACTATGACCTGTTCCAACTTGGTAGGATGCTGGGGATGGGACTGTGTGGTGCTGTTTGATAACTTTGTTCTCTGATCTCCGCTGTGTTAATACAGCACCTTTACCTGGTTAGTGGGGCATGAGGCGAATGGCGATATATGTACCACTGATGCAGTTGCAGGACGCCTTCATGAATTATAACAAAAACAAAGGAGAATGGTGGACATCCAGCAGTTTGTGGTTGCTTTCTTTTCTGTAATGTGGCTCAAACAATAAAAACTCCAAAGTATGTTGTATAAAAGCATGGCACTGTTTCTGCTTTGTTTAGACTGCTGAGTTGTTGGGAAGTGACGAGTTTATTGAAGTGTGTCAAGCTCCACCTTGTAAGCTCAGGATGGGACTCCATCAGAAGGATCCCAAAAAGGACGGCTAGGATTGAATATTCTGGTACCTTTCCCAGTTTTCGCCAGAGCAAATGCAAGAAAAAATGTATGACTTCTTGTCCTGTACCAAACTGGAGAGATTCAGGTTAAAGCTGGGGTTGGAGATCCTGGAAAAACAGTTCAAGCAAGCCACATTAATAAAAAAAAAAAAAAAAAAACACACTGCAAAACTCCCGCCCAAAGACATGCCTCCAGAGCGCAGGAACGTGCATGCCAATGGTTCATGAGCAGGTTGGCGAAGATAATTGATAACAGCCGAGTGGATAGCTTGTTAGCTAGCTGGTAAACAGCCGAGGAACCACGTTACTATTAATTCCTTCACCTCCAACTCCTCCTGCAGTTTAAAATGTCCACGTTGCAAATGTCAACACCTCCATGACTTGATCAACATAAAGGCATCTGATTGGTTCGTGGCAGGGGTTGGTCAGAGTTTTTACAGACCTGCGGCTCTCACAGAGGTCGGATTTTTTTCCTTCCTTTTTATGAATACATAACGCATTGACTACTAGTGTCTCTGAACAGGATTACCAACGCTGGCTTTAACCCAATGCCAAGGAGGAAAGACATCAGCATGCAGCACTGATCTTGGAGAGGCAATTGTTGATGCCTGTCAATCTGGAAAAGGCTACAAGCCACCTCCAGACAATTTAGAGTCCATTATCGTTCAGTGAAAGAGATTATTCACAAGTGGAAAGCATTCATAACAGCAGCCAATCCTCCCTAAAGACTACAGACCTTTATCAGCACATTGAATTTTAGTTTATCACATTTAACTGTTTTTAAATTTTCCATTAATATTTCTCAATAATTCATTCAGACCTGCTCGTGAGACAGAAAGCTGCAGTGTTTACACAACATTTAAGATTCGTGAGACTGGACAGTGTGTAAAGTCTGGTTTAATATACAGTCTGTATCGTCAGAGTTTTCTGACAGCCTATCAGGTTGCCTGAACAACGCTGGACGTGACACTGTGAGGAACTAATTGGACAATGTAACTGTCACTATTATCTACTGGAGGGAACTTATGATACCACACAAAACTCTGCGAACCCACTTGAAGCAACAGCTTTTGCTCATTCATCGTGCTCAGTTCTACAGCCAATTACAGTGGGTAGCTCTATCAGTATTGTTTATCTTATATATCAACCTGCAAGATTTCTTTGAAAAGCTGAAATGTAAAATGAACCCACACTTAGTGTGACGGCAGTTTTAGATTCCCATCTAAAAATGCTATGGAAAAGCACCAGCAGGGATAGTCACACACGGCACAAACGTGTTCAGTTTCCACCTAATTAACAGAAATCAGTGCATGTGTGAAAGGAGCTTTAACAAACAAAGGTGGAAACTTTTCAGTAAAGTAACATGATAACTTAGCTTTACAATGAAACAAGACTTGCAGAACAATGTCCTTGACAAGGCTTCAGCTCGCCATAGCTCGTCAGCATGAACACCTCATACCAGTTACTGAGCACGGTGGTAGAAGGTTGATGATTTGAGCTTGTTTTGCATTCACAAAAGACTTCAGGTATGTTGCAGCCACTCAGTGGACCATGATTTCCTCTGTATAACTGAGTCAAACGTAAGAGCAACAGCTAAAGCTGAAAATGAGTCACACCACAGGACAACAATCCTACTTTAAGATGCTGTGCAACAAAGACTGGGCACAAAAATGAATTAATTTTAGTAAGTTAAGGCAGAGTGGGTGAAAATTCCTCCCTGTGTTTTTTCCTTCCTCAAGAGGCTAACACACTCAAATCAAAAACTATGCAAATGAAACCGGTGTCAAAAGCTCACACAGCTGCTCTCAGCTGTTCTGTCGAACTGCATCAATCTGAAAGATGATTCTTATATTAGATCATCGGATCCTTCATCAGTTCTTTCACCACCACTAAATCCCACATGGCTTTGACTATTAAATGATAAGGCCACAGCTGTACGATATTAAAAACATCAATAATGATGAAGTCAGCCAGCATCAAGCATCTGCCTTTTGTTTTTTGCTATACATTCTCTGTCTGCGCTGTTTCATCCCTGTGAAACGGTGTGAAACTTATTAAGGTGGGGGTTGTTTAATAGCAGCGCTGGAGCCCTCACTCAGACTAAGTTGAGACATGTCCCCTCCTTTACCTTGTCTACACTCCAATTACTTGTCTTTATTCTAAATCAGGGTGTAAGAGCTGAAAAGAATTGTGGCATAGAAACAATAGAAAATGCAGCAAACATTATTTACCTTAAAAATACTGAGTGGAAAGAAGCATTCAGGTCAGCAAAGAAAAGAATAAAGCACAAAATCTACTCAGCAAACATTTGTTCACACACCTGTACACTAAGCCAGAAGATTAGCTGCTAATTCACATATCATCTCGCTGAGCGACTTTCCAGAGATTTTATTTGGAAAGCTTCTTGGAAAACCAGTGCAAAAACTATGAAATGAATGCTGCAGACATTTGTGTTCACACATCCCATCCTTAGGAAAAACATTGAAAGTTCCGAGCATGAAATGGCTTTAGTGAGAGAAATATTTCAGGATTTTTTTTCATCCCCCTTTCTTTTTTCTTTTCTTTTCTCTTTTTGTTTCGAATGAATCCAAGTGTCCGTTCAAAATGGCCAGCGTGTTGATATCTAGTAGCTTGAGTGGAAGCATCACAGAGCAAAACCCTGCTGTAAAGTGATGCAAAGGGACAGGGGGAAAAAATATGGTTTCTCATCCTTGGGATGCTGCAGGGTAATGGCAACTCCAGGAATGCACATAATAAACATCAGTTTGCCATCAAAACAATTGTTTTAAAGTCACAAATTTGTGTAACGAACGAAAATAACCTGTGGAGTTCCCCAAGGTTCCATCTTGGGGCCACTGTTACAACATCTACATGCTCCTACCGACTCAAATGATGAAAAACGACAAATATGTTATCATGTGCTAGTGTTGTCATGGTGCTTCGGTATGAAGTCGGTACCAGCATTACTGCTGTACTGTCGGTAGGGCTTTGACTTTTGCCCAGAAATCAAATTTGAAGGTTTTTTTTTTTTTTTTTTTATATCAATGATCAAATATATTGTTTTATTTCATTGTTATAATGAAATTAAAACCAGGATGGCGCATGGTTTTTGGTGGATTTGGTTCACCTTGGTGACAAGGTATCTACATGTGAAAAACCAGCTTCTCTCGTTGAGATAATGCCAAATTCGTATTCTTATGGTATGGATAATGATTTGGTTGTTTATACAATGAGTTGAAAAATAAGAATAGATTCCACAGAATAATCTCTTCACAAAAATCTGTTATCAACATCAACACTACATGATGATACTATCCTGTTATTTACTTGGTATCAGATCGCTACCAAATCTTGCAGTATTGCACACTCCTACATCTCATGCGAAAAGCCATAATCTGTAAACGTGCTCAGAAATGATTAAGTCGGCCACGCTAACTCTGCAAAAATGTGCACGTCCAAAATTTCTTTTTTCATGCCACAACTGATCAAAGCTGGGAAAATACCCACAACCGGAGTGCCCAAGTCCAGTCCTCGACAGCTACTATCCTGCAATTTTAAGAACATACCCTCTTCAACACACCTGAATAAAATGGCTAATTCATGCATGCCATTCAGCTCTGCAGAGGCCTGGTAACAAACCATTCATTTGATTCAGGTGTGTTGGGGAACGGATGCAACCAAAATGTGCAGGACAGTAGCTCTCGAGGACTGGACTTGGGCACTCCCGCCCACAACTGACTGTACTCTAGTCCACTGTAGACACAATAACCAAAGTGTGTTTTGTCCACAGAGTGAAAGAACCTTGAGTGGAAAGATGATTGCATCATTCGCCCAACATCTGTTACGTTTATCTTTCAGTTCTGACCTGCTGCATTTGTCCCACTTTTCTACCCATTTCTTACTGTCCACCTTTAGTAGAGAAAAGTCTTGCATGCGTTTCTGGTAATGCATGGCTCATTTTGATTATTACTGAAATAAATATTATCTATTTCACACTACTGAAACTGTATAATTTTACTTTAAGGATAAATAGATTCTATTTTTTCATATTGACTTATCATTAAGACTGCTATAATAAAACAGTTGTGTTGAGGGATACCCTTTTTTGAAAAGCCAAAGTCACTTTCTCACAAAGTTCCCTCCTCCTTATGAAAGGGGGGTGTTTACGCTGGGTACTATAAACACCACACTGCCCATCTATATGGTCTGCTTCATACTTGTGGTCCTGCTGAAAGTCTGACATCTAAACTGATGCTATGTAAACTGATGGTTTGAAGCACTAAACCACCGTGAATGTCATTCAAGGACACAGAGGAATGAAAGCAAGCATTTTTTTCTATTTTTCTTCAAATCAAGAAAGCCCTTAAGTTGCAATTTGCCTTTCAATAAATGAAATTTAAAATGTCCATAAAACGGATGCCTTGCTGACCTTTAAGGAGCTGCTTTTCCCTGAGTGTTCATGTTCCAATGAGGATCAATTCATTATTTGTTTATTTACACACAAATGGACTTACCTGCTGCTCTGTACAGAATCTTGGGCTCAAAGAATATGCACGGGTTTTTGTCAGCAATGCAGGACAGGAGCAGCCCTTTGGCCTGAACTGGGCTACGTGGTATTACAATCTGTGGAGCACATTATATCGTCAAACCTAGAACCATTTAATAACAGCAGGTTAGAACTAGCATGAGATCAACAATAACATTTATTCATTTCTAATTCTGTTTCCTGCCCCCTCTTTCCTAAAGCATTAGAATCATGCAAAATGTTTTGGCAGAAAATTGGCATTTAGCAGTGAAACACCGGAGCCAGAGCCCATTCAAGCCTGGGAGGCTGTGAGTCAGGACTGACCCTCAGATGGAGTGACCAGAGCTGATAATATGCACAAAGCTTAGCATTTATCAGTCTGACCTTTGCAGAGACATGTTTGTTTCCTTCAGCCTGTGTTGAATTGTCCTGCCTTTTTTTCTTTTATTCAAGTCCCTCCTGCTTTTATTCACGTCTTAGCAAGCAGTAAAGACCCTTACCTCAGTCACCACAATTAGCCTGTTTTTTGGGGTTTTTTTTTTTAGTCAAGCTGGAAAATGTACTTGTGATTCAAGCACAGAAAGTTAAATTTCCTGAACACAATTAAGATGAATGGCAACCTGTTGCCCCTTTAGTATCCAAGCGTACATCAAAACCATGTGCACTGAGCTATAATGGCATTTAAAATGAACCATCACTGACAAAGTTAGAGTGGACTTCAACTGAGCAGCTCCATGTCACGATATTACAAAAGCTCTGCACACTACACTCACAGCAGAGCAACCGAAAATCAGAACATTTATTATCTTATAGGAAGAAAATTGATGTCTCAATCGACCTATGGCTAAACCATGCCCTCAAACGCGATGAGCCAATCACAGCGCGCACAACTAACCCAATACACTCGGACATTCTCTTGAACGTCCATTGAAGTGCACTGAAGTTAGACCGTTTTTGTTTGTTTTTTGTGTCTTTATGTGGGTTTTTCTAGTTTAAAATGGTTAAACGGTGTGCATGGGGTGCATGCAACTCCAACACTAGGTATCGTGAGAGGCTGGGTGACGGGGTGTATTTTTTGCCCTATCCCAAGCCACATCTCAAACGAGAAAAGTGTCTGCTTTGGATAAAGGTTTGTGGCAGACCACAACATCAACTGAACGTGGATAAAATTAAAAATGATGTCTACATCTGTTCTGAGGTAAGGCAACATCGTATTTGACATGTCACTTGGCTGGAAAGAAAAATGAACATCTTTAACATCGCTAACATTAGTTTAACTTAGCTAACGTTAGCTAAACGTGCTAGTTTTTGTACTTTGGTAATAGTACATAAGAGGTCAGCTATAGCTGTCGTGTAGAAACATCGATAACGACACGCCTCTGGCTTCCAAGCTGCAGCCAGACTCTAAACAGGCACAGGAGCGGAGTAATCAGTTTTTGGCAGAAGATCACATTTTGGCACAACACCAGCAGCTGAGCAGTAGTTTGTGCAAGAAACTGAAAGAGCGCACACTAGTCGCATTCCAGAGACTTCAGAGGCTTGATTTCGACTCGCAGTTTCAGACTCGTGAACAATTTTTTTTTTTATTTTTTTTTTTTTTATTTTGTCATGGTCTCTTTGTCTGATCCCGCGTCTGCTGTCCATGTTGACAGCTGTCATCTCCCGAAACGTCACATAGCGCCTGTCACCGAATGTTGATTGTTTGTTAATACTGTATTCTTAATACAGAGAAGGTGTGGAGGAAATTTTATTATTTAATCCACTCATCCTTAGAAAGTAGTTGTGCCTGAGAATATCTAATCAAGTCATTGTTCCTGCAAGACCAATTCACATCTTAAAGCTAATCAAGAGACCAAATGTCTGTCACCAAAGGCAGATACTGACCTCCTGTGAGCCACTCAATCCACTTCCCTTTTTGTCTGAGCCATTGTTTGTCTCTTCTTTACATGCAAATGACGTCTATAACAAATACACATCTCCTGTAAAGCTATATAAGGGGAAACTTCTCTTCTGTAAATCAGAGTTCTCATGCAGATGCCGTGTGCATCTGTGTGACAGCTCTCCTTATGCATAAGTTCTTAATAAACCTGAATGGACTTTCTCATCTCGATAATTGTCAGAAGTTCTTATTTAATTTTTTTCCACAACAATTTGGCGCTGCAAGTAGGGTCCCTCGTTTGGCCGCCCCCTGATGGAGTGACCGGTGATTGATCATCCTGGAAATAGACTCCAGCCTCTTTCCTCACTACACCGAGATGGGAGGACTGACTCACTGCATTCGGGGTTGCCATCGCTGGGTTCCAATGAACTTAAAGTTATAGAATCTGATCTGATGAGAAATATCATTCTGTAAAAACACATTTGATCTCAAAGGTAAGGCATTGAGGAGGTACAGCAATCTCCGGCGGACCGGAGAAGGTTTTTAGTTTCTGGAAGTATCCAGAGACTCTGGAGTTTCTGACAGTATTCAGGGACAGGCCCTCTCTGAAAGTGATCAGAGAGGAAGGCTCTCTGATTGGGGCAGACAATCAGATTCTGTAAAGACGTTTGCAGTTTAGTAGAGTGTGCACACTGATCCATGCGGTCATGGGTTCTGGTAAATCCAAATCTCTGCCTATTCCTGAGAGATCAATTGTGGAAAATGTGTGTGAGAGAGACATGGCCATGAGAGTGTTGAGTGTGTGGACCTCTGGACCCATAAATATGGGCTTCCAGTGGGTGGTTCTTTGAGTTTGAATGAGTTGAAAAAAGTTGAATGAGAAATTAATTGAAAGAGAGAAGGAAGTGAGAAGGGAAAAGAAAGTGTATGTGGAAGAATGTGAAAAACACAGAAGATGTTTTGAGGCTTGGGAAGCAGAAGCACAAAGAAGGTATAAAAGCAGAGAGAGAACTCCCTGGGAGTAGAGACAAGGATGTTGTAGGAAGGACTGATGATGCACTTTTGAACACCACGATGTACTGGCACTCCCTCTGTTTATTCTGTTTCAGAGCTCAGCACATTCAGGATGGACCCCGACCTCCATGGTTTTCCCCACCACTGACTGCATCTCCTTCAGCGGGCCAGAATCCACCCAGAGAAACAGGTTCTCAACACACACAGTGGACATGAACAACAGGCCTTGTTGGGAGAGACCTGGGACTTTGGGAAGCCAGCTGATACCATCTTTAAAGGACTTCTCAATGATATGTATGATGGGCTGAACAAGTTGAACTGGACAATGTACAACAGCATGCACACCATGCCCGGCCCTACCAGCAACTGCTTCAGCAGGAGAAAAGAGCAGAAAGGATAAGACATCCAGAGACATTCATTCAGCAGCTCTGACAATGTACTCAGTGGTTATTGGTCAGAATTCCATCTATGCCAAGAGAGAAGGAGAAAACAAAGATGATGCATATTTTAAGTATGGCCAAACTGGACACTGGAGAGATGGACACCCTGAGAACCAGACCATGAGCAACATCCAGCAAGCCGTTATGGGGAAGCCATGAGGAAAGGGGAACAACTGTTTGTGCTGACATCTGAAAAGAGGGAGGTAACACACCCACAGCACACACACATGCACACACACTTCATACAATGGAGAAAATGCTTATTACTGATTCACATAACTTGATACAAAATATTGCTTATTTGGAAACAAAAAGCAAAGCTAAACCTTCTCAGTATTGTGGTACCCATTATTAATCTACTGCACACAAATAGTTCCCTTGTTTTGACTTAAACATAGGAAGAGTGACTGTGTCTTTTATGATTGATTCTGGTTCTACTAACTGTAGTCAAATCTAAAACATTTCCCATGAAAGCCAACATGGGCGTAATCATATTCACTTTGTCTACACCAGGCCAAATAATATGAGACAAACTGTCACCACACCCTAAAGGTGTCACACACACCTGCTGGACATGCAAACATATTTTTGTTTGTTTGTTTTTGTTTTGTTTAGTTTTTTTTTTTTTTTTTTTTTTTTTAGTTTTTTTTATCTTTGTCCAGTGAATTTCATTGGGCTTGACCTCATGTAAACTTTTCTTTCTTTTGTCTCCAATTTTTGGTTCTTTCTTTTATTTTTCTCAACTCTGAGATGGTTGCCATAGCCATTCTTTGACTCCTGCGCAGCGATTTTATTTTATTTTTTCTTCCTTTTCTTTTTGATTTATTCAACTTTGGCTTAGCCACACAATTTACAGTGGGAAGACCCAAGTTCTTTTGTAAATTGATGTCATGACACTCAGGACTGGTGACCCATTCCTGATTATAAAACTTGTTTTTCTCCCTAGCCCCTACCTAAAAGTAGACAACTTTTTACTCCTGAGCATGCATGCAAATAAGTGAAACCGGTTTCCATGGCTTCTGCCACTTCCTCTCACAGTCTCCTGTCTGAGGAACAAGCAGAAGCCATCCCATCATTATGGGACGTCCCTTTAGATCCTTACCACCCCCCCCCCCCCCCCCCAAAAAAACCCTTTGTCTATTCTAGTCTTATTTGTCTTATCTGTCTTGTCTTGTCTTGTCTAATCTGTTGTTGTTTGTTTTTCGAAAAGTCTAGATCATTCAGAACTATTGCATGGGCCCCTGAAGCAGAAATGACCGCTTTGTTGTCCAAAACCCTCTCCACTGTGCTTTCTGATATTCACAACAGGTAAAAGCAGATGCTGATCCCCTAAACCAGCAGAAACTTCACTTTACTGGCTCAAATCTGGGCACCGGGTGATGACTGAATGCTTCAGGAAACAGGAGGTGGCGAATCCATTCCAAGAGTTACTGGCCGCCTGCAGAAGGATGATGGCAGAGAGTAACTTGGATTCATGCCAGACACAATGGATGGGTTCCTGGAACCAAACAATCACTTCCTCCCTGATGGACATCTACCCCAGCCAACGAGCCCTAAGAGGGGAAACTGCTTCGACTTCAGAACAGAAGTGAGAAGGTTACCCCTTCCCAAACACTTCAGGGCGTGGGGAAGAGGGCTGATTGGGTATACAGACTGTGCCCGCCCTCGGAGCCGCAAACTGCCAGCTTTAGGGTGTTTGGGTTGCGTGTGTAGCTAGACTTGCTCTGTTCTGTGCCACAAACACCCCACCATCACCCCCCACCAGGAAGCATGGCCAACCACAAAGACTGCAGTCGCTGCCCTGAGAGCAGATGCATCACAGCTTTGATGCTGACCCCGTTCTAGACCCTTGTCCCAGAGCCTGCTCTTTTACATCAGGATCCAAAACATCGTACCAAACTAGATATGACATGGCCGTTCACCTTGAAGACAACGGTTCCCTTGATATTCCAACCCCTTTCAGGTGTCTGGACTGCCTACTGTCCCCCAGGACATGTTTGGCTGTTTTACTCCCCATGAACCCCCTTCTGCTCCAACAACTTCCCGAATAATTCCTGAACTTCAACAGGCACCAGTGTTTCCATATTACCACATCCCTGACACCGTGAACACAACCCTTCAGAAAGATGTGTTTGGGCCGTGAGGCCATTATCTCTTCCCTATACTCCCCCCCAATTGGTCCAGAAGATGTGTTCCTGTTCTGGCTGCACAGCACTTTTATGTGGTGTCAGCTCAGAAATGCCTTGCCACTGCCACTCTGTTCCTAACTCAAACATTCCACTCAACAGAAAGTTCTTATGAACTGCTGATAAAATGTCCCCCCCAGAAATGGGGAAAGTCCTGCTTCGCCTGGACACTGAACTACCAGCTGGAGGTATTTGCCAAAGACACTATTGTTACCCTGAAAAATGGCAGACAGTTATCTGCCCTCAGACTGATGACTATCCAGAACAGACTGGTTCTGGACATCCTCATTACATCATCCAGTGTTATCTGTGTCTGGGTTGGTTTATTCGGAACCAGGCTGGTTCTGAATGTTGCACCTGGATTCCTCAGAACAATGCACACGGAAGAACATTTTGCAGGCGTGGTCAAATCAAACTGGACTGGAGGATTTTATGCTTGAAGACCTAAGTCCTCCCTTGACTGGTTTTCATCACTAACTAGCAATGGCTGGTGTTCCCGCTTTCCTATGGATTCTGACTCCAGTCATCATTATACTCTTGTTGATGTCCTTTTCATTAGTCCCCTGGTCAAAAAAAAATTGTCCAAGATGATTACTATCCAGTTTCTGTGTAATGCCCCATTTTCCCCATTGGTGCCACTGCTCCTGATCCCATTCCCTTCCTTTCTCCTGGACAATATGAGAATTCTTCAGATGAATCTGACGATGACTTTATTGTGTGATAAAAAATATTTTTTTTGGAATTCAGTATTAGTGTCTGTGCTCTTCATAGTAAGCTGTTCCTGTTTTCAGTCATGTGTTATGATGATTCCATTGATTCCCGGTGAATTTGATTGTCTGATGTTGGTTCATGGCTACTACTGTGTGATTAATATAAAATATATTGATATTTTATTATAATCAAAAGAGGGGAATTGTGGAGGAAATTTTATTATTTAATCCACTCATCCTTAGAAAGTAGTTGTGCCTGAGAATATCTAATCAAGTCATTGTTCCTGCAAGACCAATTCACATCTTAAAGCTAATCAAGAGACCAAATGTCTGTCACCAAAGGCAGATACTGACCTCCTGTGAGCCACTCAATCCACTTCCCTTTTTGTCTGAGCCATTGTTTGTCTCTTCTTTACATGCAAATGACGTCTATAACAAATACACATCTCCTGTAAAGCTATATAAGGGGAAACTTCTCTTCTGTAAATCAGAGTTCTCATGCAGATGCCGTGTGCATCTGTGTGACAGCTCTCCTTATGCATAAGTTCTTAATAAACCTGAATGGACTTTCTCATCTCGATAATTGTCAGAAGTTCTTATTTAATTTTTTCCACAACAGAAGGAATATAATTTTATAGGATAACCGAGGTCATTGTATGTATGTGGGGCAAATTTGAGTTTATCACCAACCCAACATCTCATCTATAACCATCGGGCTGTCCTCCCTACCTTAACCCTTTAAGACCAAACATATGGGACAAATAGATTAAATGGAAATGACTAACAGATGGTAAAGTAGCTTTTGTTTTTGTCTTTATACAGTCCATACATTTTCCATTAGGATTCTATGATATTCAGTATGTTTGGTTTGTTTAAGGGAAAGACTGACCTTGATCCCAGGGCAGTGGGCGAAGAAGGCCTCGGGGCTTTGAGAGTGGTAAAGTGATCCGTGACCGACGCAGCCCCACGGAGCCCGAATGGTGAGGTTCCCACAGTCGAACAAGTTGCCAGAACGGTAGCGATACTTGGCTGCTTCATTCACTATCTGAAGAGATCAGATGAGGTTCATGTTAACATGACTGCAAGTTTGAGATGTTACACGATTTTAACTCATGATGTGCAGCGTAAATGCTGTTGGCTGATACGAACTGTTAAATTTATTCTGTCACATTGACTTTAATGCTTGACACAGTTTCAAACAACCAGGATTCATCATGATGGTGATGAAGTACACACAAGATCATCACTATTTCTGCAACAGTAGAGCGAGTATACCAAGTAATGTGTAACACCAAAACCTTTACGGCCCAAGTTTTTCTTCAGCCCCTTCAACTTCCTAAACCGGCCAGTGGCTTCTCAGTTTACCCACCAAACTGAATTTTGACCCATATTTGGTGGGTTGGTGTGTATTAGAGATGTTACGATATGAAAATTTCAAATCACGGTTATTGTGACCAAAATGACCACGGTTATCATTTTTATTACAGTGTTATAGAAATACACCTAGCATCTTTAAAAATAATGGGTTTAAATGTGAACTTTTGTCCTTTTTAAAGGGGGAAAAAAATCTCAAGAGACCTGTCCATGTGGGTGCCTTTGATGCCTTCCACCATGTTTTCACAAATTAAACATTGCAAACTGCGACTGCTGCTGCTTTTCCAGCCAATGAACAGCATCACTGGGAGTTTTTCAAAGTGCAGTAACCAATCACGGTTTTTGTTGAACAGGGTTTGGAATCTGCAGAAAGTAACCACTTCCATCATACTTTTAAAAGCAACAACTGTTTTTAATTCAACTGTTAAACGAACAATGAACGTGTATATGAACCAAACATTACAATACTTTACAAATTCACTCCACTACCACCTTTAGTCTGAACTGAAACTTCTGACAGATAGAAAGTGCAGCGCAGCTCCGCAGCGTTTCCACGTTTGGTGTGAGGATGCAGCTGATGTCCTCAGAGCCGAACCAGCATGCTGAACTAGCGGCTGAGCAGAGCTCTGCAGACAGAAGGTCCTCCTGCAACCAACACCCGGCGTGGGGGGGGCGCACAGAGTGATGCGGAGTGGTGCGGGGGAAAGAGCTTAGGAATCTTAGGAGTCTCATGCTGTGTTGAAAGAATAAAAAAAGGTTTTAAGACTAGTTTTAAAAAATGAGAGTGATGGGGCTGCGATGGTGGATGACTTAGTGATGATACATGCATTTATGAATTCATTTATACCGTTATGTAGTTTGCATATCAATATATTGTGTTGGCCGAGGTGGACTTTGTGGTGGAGTCCCCAGACTGGCAATGAAATGAAGACATCCCACGTGCCAACATCTTTCTTTAAATATAAAAAAGCTCAAATAAAACAAAAGATTCCATGTTAGAATAAAAGCTATAAACTGTATTTTTGTTGCGAAATTTTACAGTTATTCAAGATTTGTTTATTGTTTGAAGACTGAAGACTGTAAGCTGCTCTGTAGCCACACTGGAGGCTGGAATTAGCTGTGCCACAAGATCAGTGTTTTTTAAGTCAGCCAACATTTCTATCAGGGAAGTGACAAAAAGTCCACAAGATGTTGGATTTCTTGCAAGAATTTTCTTCTTTCACAGAAAATCTTGCAGCACAAACTCCTCTGCAAAAGGGCGCTTCTGCATCCTCCTGCGAGCCGTACTGGTCAGAGCTCCAGTTCTCCGGTCTGTAGTTCTTCCAAGCACTGTCAGCACTCTTGATAACAAGATGCACTGAACATGATGTCTGTGATTAGAGCCCAAAAATGAGTGCAAACCCAGTCTACATGTGGTCATTGACAGCGTAGCTGTGATTTATGGAACGTTATGCTGCTTCATGCATGCTTTAATCTGTCAAAGTAACAGACAGCTTTCAGTAACTGTCAACAAAAAACGGTTACTGTGACCTCCAATTACTGACCTGCAGAAACTACCCGTCGTCATGTCAGTCAAGTTTTAAATCCTCATCTTTCTTTTTCTTGCCATGTTGCCTGAACAAGTCGTGTTGGCCTAACAAGCACACTGTTGCAGGGTAAACGATATAATCAGTGGTTAAAAATCTTATTTATTACATGTTTAAACAGCTATTTTGATTATGAACGTAAGCCCGCTTCAGAGTGGCGTGTGTGCATCGCATGCAGAACGTGATCTTTATCTACATGTCTCAGCTGTGGCTGCAGCCTACTGAAGTAGAGCCATAATCCCCATTTTTAACACATAAGGTAAGAGTCAAGGAAGCAATTTTTAGCAAAAAAGGAGATTATTTTTAATTCAAACAATAAAAATGCAGCTTAGTTTCTAAGATGATCATTGATGATGATAATGGATGAGTTCAGTTCATTTTGGCAGCTGTGGTTACACCCCTTTCATGCTTTCATTTTTTGAGTCATGACAACCATCGATTATACAAAACTGTATTTATGGTCATTTCCAGAGGCCGCAGTAGCGCCGCAACAGAGAGGTCGGTGGGATACATACTCGCAGCTGCGATGCTGCAATTCAGCAAAGCACACACGCAATGCTCCCAGTGTAAAGCCAGCCGTTTGGCTCTTACTCGCAACGTTTGAGTTTAGCTGTCATTAACTCCAGGAAAAACTCCTGGCTGACTCCACCACCTCTGCCATGTCTGTGTGTTTGTGCCCAACACTACTGACACACATACAGTTGTCCTCAAAATTATTCATACCCTCCAATTAAAAGGAAAAAAAAAAAATCAGCTGTCAGTGAAATAAATTTAAATTGACAAAAAAATGAAAAACAAAAATTCTATAAAAATTACAAGATCGATTTTTAAATGTGGTTTGAAAGAAATATTGAAAACAAACACACACAAAAATAAAACAAGTAAACAAGCATGATGGGGCTCCAAAGCCAAAATTTTGTTCAGCAACAATTGTTGGTCCTCTGTGAAAGATGCTCTAATGTGTCTGGGACAGTTTTGTTTTAGTTTTTTTTAATCATTATTTCCAACCACAGTTTAAAAGAAATAGTTTCTTTCACTAAATTTTAATTTTGGAAATCTTTATTTATTATTAGTAGCTTTAGTTTCTTTTCATTTGAATTACTATTGTGAATTCAGCCTTTTCTTTAATTGGAGGGTATGAATCATTTTGAGAACGACTGTATATTTGAGAATTGTGCTGTATTTAAGTAAAACATAAATGCCACTAGGTCTCACCTTATAAGATTACAGCTAGAAATTTATCAGGGTGGTAGCCGTGGCGACGCCAACGTGCTCAGATTGTGGCAGGTTTTGGCAGATGGGAATATCTGTTTGGGGGTGAAACTTCAGTGATTTTTGTCGGGTCTTTGCTGCAATGCTGCAGCAGCAGAAAGAGTCAATTTCAATATGTGAAAAGAACAAAATTTTTGTGAAAAAAAAAAAAAAAAAAACAAAAAAAAAAAAAACACACACACCAGAGAAAACTTGATCCAATTTCATGAACAAAGCTCTTCTTTCTGTTATTCCCGTTTCAAGCTACTTAATCTTTAACAAGCACTTTGACCTCAGGTGTCTTGTACTTGCGTCTTCAGTTTCTAATACTGGGCATCCCCCAAGAAGTTTTCCTAAATTTTTCCTCTCCGATCCCCGGTAGGTCCATCATTTCAGGGGTTTATTTCTCTCTAAGGTCAGTTTGGACTGCATCACTTTAAGTGAGAGCGCAGAAGGAGACGGGGGGAGTCCACTCAAGGCCTGACACTAGATTTAAAATTGCTCTCTCCGCACTGAAATACACAGTTTTATGTTGCCTTGAGCAAGAAGAGGAGAGTCACATTTATCTTGTGGAGGGCAAGAACACACGAGTGTCGACATGTTTGCATGATAAAGCAGCAGCACTGCCGAATGTCATGCTCCACTCGACAATGTCACATTAATCTTCAACAAGGAAACAGGAGGCTGCAGAAAAAGCTTCTTTTGTTCAGCTGTTTGTTGAGCTACCGACTGAAATATAAAACAAGGACTTACAAAGTCACATGATCTCTGCCTGGCATCTCAAATTTAATTGATTTCTGATGCCCACATATTAAAATAGTGGCAACACAGACAGGAAGCTGTTATTGTGTTTTTGTAGCCGATAAGTTTTTTACAAAGTACAGTACAACTGGACTCAGCATGGCTCTTCACTGCTTTATTTTCCATTACAAACAGCAACATAAATGTGTTTATCACACAATCAAATAGTCTTATCAAAACCAAATTATAAATAAGGAGCTACAGAACTGAAGGAGAAGGCTTTTATGTAGGGATGTCCAATATTATCGGCCCATATTGGCATTAAACTGTGATATCGGAATATATCAGTATAGTTTTTTTCGGACCGACATTGTGTTGCCAAAAGACAATGCTTTTAGGCATTCAAAATTTTCTTTTCTGTCTCTTTTGGTCACATGATTCACACCACAGTTGGTAATCGATTGCATAACCATTATTTTTGATGACAAAGTTGGTTTCTTAATATTTTCCATGGCTGTAGACGATACAACAGACTCTACAAAGAGAGCTGTTGCATGTAAAAGAGAAATGTACATGAAAATTAAAAACAAAGTGAACAAAGAATTGTCCGTTCATTTTCTCAGGAAGTTACTTTTGCTATTTTTAGACCAGAAAATTGAATGCTTAAATGGCCTTTTTTAAAACCTCATACCCACTAAAACAAGCCAATTAAATCATCTCCCATCACTTGAAGTAGTGTGTTTACCCATCAGTGCTGTTCAGTACTGCTACCTCCCACAAGGGCAAGCCTGTAACTATGACAACGTGAAGGGATGCATTACACTGTATCCTGTAATTAATGATAATCACAACTCTGAGATGATTAGGCTAGTTTATTATTTTTGACCAGACTGTGGACGTCAGCCCACAGAGGATTCAGAATGAGCTGCCAGCTGTGTAGCAGGCATTAAAAATCCATCAAATCTCATCTTCTTATCAGCAGATTGTTCCTGTCAGTTTCAGAGCCTCCATACAAGATGTTACAGTCAGTAAATATACTTTTCTGTAAGGAAAAAGTGAGCTGACCCTTCCCTTATAGCCTAAAACAGAGCACATTCATTGAAAATTTACATACACAGGCGTTGTGGTCCAACCCATATGAAGACGAGGCTGATAAAAACTGGACTGAATCCTGATTAAACACATTCTATTGATGCTGATGTAAGTTTAATACCAATAACCACAGTTTTTTTTCTCCGTCTCTTTTTGGTGCTCCTGATGGTTGTCAGCTTTGTTTTCTTGCAGAGCTCATGAAGCTCCTATACAGGGGGGGCAGCTGGTTCTTCTGTTTTGGTTGTGCAATTGTTGCATCTTTCTTTTGCATTTCTCTCCAATTTTTCCTCAAACAACCCCTTTCCCAGTTTCCCCTTATTAGGTCCAGCATTAAAATGCAAGGCAAAATCCAAAATAAAAAATAATATTCAAGTATCAAGGGAAGCCTTATATACTGTAAGACGCTCCACGTGGCAAAACAAATTTGTTCAACACAAGCCAGACCACTGTTCTGCTTTTAGATGCATAAATTGCATGAAATGTTTTTATTAGATAATGCACTTTATGCTGCTTTTTGCATAAAAACGCTTTATGAATAAAATTTGATTTGATTTTAATCTGATGCGAGGCAAGAAATGTTAAAAGAATAAAATGAATGAATAAATTAAGTCTTTGGTGATGTAGCAGGACTAACAAGACAGTTGCTGGGGCTTTGCTTTGCAGAAACAAAACAGAAAAACACACATTAACAAGCATTAGTTTGATTTAATCAAGTTATATGTGAGTAGTGTGTGTATGCTAATTTTACACAGGGCATTGAGAGAAAGGATCTCTAAGGTAAAAGCCTGCAGGTTCCACTTGCTGTTGAGCGAACACCTTTAAAAGTCCATATAAACCCACTGCTCACTCCCTACCTTTTTAAAATTCTCTTTTTTTTAATCCTCTCTCTCTCTCTCTGTATACACACACACACACACATATACATATACATACATATATATATATATATATATATATATATATATATATATATATATATATATACATATACATATATATATATATATATATATATATATATATATATATATATATATTTTTTTTTCACACACACACACACACACACACATTATATGTGTGATATATATACACACACACACACACACACGCACCCACACACTCTCTCTCTCTCACTGGCTACTTTATTAGGTACACCTTGCTAGTGCCAGGTGGGACCCCTCCTGTATGGAGAAACCAGTGGAATACATTGCTCAGGTGTGATTTTGACCCATTCTTCCACAAAAATGCCTTCAAATCTTCAAGGTTCCAGGGGTCTCTTCTGTGAACTCGGGTCTTCAGTTCTTTCGAAAGATTTTCTATTGGATTCAACCGACTGGGCCGTTCTAGCAGCTTTATTTTCTTTTTCTTAAACCAGTTGAGTGTTTCCTGGGCTGTGTGCTTGGGATGGTTGCCTCGCTGAAAGATCCAGTCTCTTTTCATCTTCACCTGCTGGCAGCAGATTCTGGTCCAGAGTGTCTCTCTACTTTTCTCCATTCATTCTTTCTTCAATGACATGAAGTCTGCCAGTATCACATGCTGAAAAACAGCCCCACACCATGATGTGCCCACCGTCAAACTTCACTGTTGCTATGGTGTTTTTGGGCTCAAGTGCAGTGCCATTTCTCCTCCAAACATGTTGTGTCTTATGGCACCCAAAGAGTTCAATTTTGGTCTCATCTGACCACACTATGTTTTTTTCCAGAATGTCATGGGTTTGTCCAGATGTTGTGTTGCAAACTTTAAACAAGCATCAACATGCTTTTCTTCAAAAATGGAGTCTTGCGTGGTGTGCGTGCATGAAGGCCATGGCGGTTGAGTGCATTACTTCTTTGAAACAACTGTACCTGCTGATTCCAGGTCTTTCTGAAGCTCTCCATGAGTGGTCCTGGGCTGTTGGAGAACCTTTCTGATTATTGTTCTGACTCCTCTGTCTGAAATCTTGCAAGGAGCACCTGGCCGTTACTAGAAATACATTTTCTGAGAAAAAAGTTGACGTGTTCAATACTTTTTTTTCCCCCTGCTGTATATATGTTTTTATTTGTTGTATAGCTTTTTCCGCCTCTATTGTCTTCTACCCTACTATTGTCTCAGTAAGGTTGCCCTCACATCTCACAACATGCACAAAACACACATCTCTGTTGTTTTGCTTTATACATACCGGTATCAATATTTCTATTGTATTTGTCTATACTCTCTTACCTTGTTTGTCAAGTTGCGACACTATGTTATGTCTTCCTTATGCTGTCTTTCTTTCCAAACACTTCCTTGTATGTTTTCTGTATTATTGTCTGAATTATTTGTGGCATGAAGAAAAAAAAAAAGTCCCTGTAAACACCACCCACTGCTCCCCTTGGTTCTGCCTTACCTGGTCAAATGCTGGATAGATGTAGTCAGCGAACTGGATCTCAGCAATGGCTGTCGCACCAGCAACAGCTGCACCGATGCCAAATCCCACAATCCCCTGCTCACACAGAGGAGTGTTGAAGACTCTGTCCTTACCTGGGAAGGGAATACAAAGAGAGGAAACCTTCAAAAAGAAGGCAACGTCATCGATAAGGGCAACCATGAACAACTGAGTGAGAAACGAAGGAAAAAAATGTTCAAAGGAAACTTTGTGTGAAGTGTGATGACCATCAGAAGCGTCTAATGAATGGCCAAGAAAGTTTAAACATTCACTGAGGATGAATGATCGCAAGTGTAAACAGCAGGGCTTTCCAGACACTTCCCACATTGGACTGATGAGACTCCAAAGTATAACCTCTTCCCGCAATGCCATGTGGTCCTGGAATAAATGAAGTGAGGAGCTGATGACTCCTCCCCTATTGCAGTCAACCAATCCAGCCATTCACACACATACACATACACACAACCCCCATGGAGTAAAAACAGAAGAAACAAAACTATTTTCCATCCTCCACCCTATAATCTGAAAGAGAGCCGCAAGAGTGGGACTCTAAATTTGGGTTGCAAATGTTATTTTTGCTCTTGTCTTTGTGTATTTGCCAGTACAGTCTTTTTTGGTTTTGCTGGGAAATGATCTCCTGAGCAGTGAAGCGTTGCCCTTATGTGACCTCTGTGTTCACCACAGACCTTTAGAAGAATGAAGCATTAGTGAAAGTGAGCATTATTCAGTGCCAAAAGTAAACGTGCGCATGCAGTTCCATGTGAAAGCGAGGATAAATAACACAAATGTGCAATCGGTAGTGCCACAAAGATAAGATCTGTGAAAGGGTTTGTTGACATTTGTGCTGCTTGCTTTTCTGGAATAACATTTTAAAAGGATGTTGTGTAACTTTTATAGTCAACCGTCTGACAACAACAAAGGCTAAACGCATCAGTGGTGTGTTTAGGGGGAGCTGTGCAGAGCGCACAGTCAACGTGTGCTGCTGCTCTCAGGGAAAAAGCACTCAGAGGTGGCCAGCAGCTCGAGAGCCGGATCACCGAGGTGAATGCATCAGCCTCGTAAAAGCCATTCATATAGTGTCCGCCCTGCATTAACCTCTGTTCTGTGTAATGGCTGCGGGTGGCAGAGGTGTGCATCATCCCCTTCTGTAGTGAAGAGGATAAAAACAGCTTTGCGCTCGTCACTGTACACAAGGATGAGATGGAAAATAATGATCCCTCTCCAAAGGTCAGCACTTCTGACGTCAATGAAAACAAAAGCAAAAGTCGGCGACTGTGGGATGGATGTGAGACTTCCACGCTATTAAAACAGCTTATAATACTGACGATAGTCTGCCTTGTAATACTTGATTTTCCACAATAAATGGGGAAAATCTATTAGTTGTTTGCCTGCACAGATGACCTGATAAGACATATCTGTTCCCACATTTTGTTCTGTTTGGGTTTCTTTGTGATCTTGGTTATGACAAGAGGTCATCTTTTCACAGGTTTCAGACATAAAGGCAGAGTGCTTGGCTGAGGCAACAAGGATGTGCAGGCATAAAAGCAGAATACAATGTATTCAAAATAAATCGTGACATGCACCATGTATTTCAGTTAAATTGCCACTGAAACTCCAGAAAGATGCACAAAACCATGACAAATGAAACCATTCAGGTTTGGATAAGAAAAGACTGAATTCACGATAGTAATTTAAATAACGAGAAAACAATAAATAAAAATTTTCAAAATTACAATTTAGGAAAAAAAAATATTGCTTTTGAATTGTGGTTGGAAATAATATTTTTTAAACAAAACTGTCCCAGACACATTAGAGCACCTTTCCAATGGACAGTGGACCAATTTACCTGTCAACAGGTGTACAGGTCTTTTTGAACATTACAGAAAACACCTGAATGCAGTGATTGTCTCGACAAAATTTTAGCTACGGAACCCCTTCATGCTTGTTCACTTGCTTTACTTTTGGGGTGTTTGTTTTTGACATTTCTTTTGAACCACAATTCCAAATCAATGTCATGATTTTCATAGAATTTTTTATTTATTATTACTTTAGTCCATTTCAACTTATTTCACTGTCAAATGATTTTTTTTCCTTCTTTTATTAGAGGATATGAATAATTTTGAGGACAACTGTACTTCTGTTTAATAAATTAAACAACGCCCTGAAAAATTTGTGCTCCAGGCTGTTAATCTTAATGTTCACCAACATCAATCATGACGATTTTAAAACCAGGCTGATGATTCAGAGTCTGGGTTAATTAAGCTCTGCAAACTAGACCTCCCTGAGCTGCTCTTCTCATTGATACAAAGATTTTAATTCAGCCATAAAACGTTGTTCTCTCTGAGAGAGAGGCAACAATGTGGAAAAGGTGTCTTATATATGGGGAACTTATCCTGCTTGAGCCCTCATACCCTTAGTTGTTGGATGTAGTAGGAGCACATTAGGAGAGGCAGCAGTTTGATGGTTGATCAAACCAAATAACTCAGAGCTGACCTGTCATACGATCGTGTTTACATTCAATTACACTGAAACATGTCACTCATTACTAACACCTAGGAACAGTGCCATCATTGACAATGTAATAACACCTGTGATTGATCTTATAACGGATTAAAATAACAACTAGAGGTTTGCAACTATAGTTTTTCTGATATTGACAGTTTCGGAAATGCCTCTGATACTGCCAAAAATCCTGGTATCAGTATTGGTGAGTACTGGGGTTCAGGACTCCAATACCATGTGATTTAGTATAATAGGAATTAGGGATGCACGATATTGGAATTATGGCCAATATCTAATATGTCGATTTTTTAAAACTCATGTGGCCAATAACCGATATCAATACAGATATTAAAGCTGAACAATAAATTACGTAATATTCATTCCTCGTGCAAAATACCAAAATTAGAAAAATACCTTAACTTGTGTTATGTATAACAAGTCAAACTTAACCAGTTGTTCAAACAAAACTAATAGGATATGAGTATTATATCCTAGAACCACCCAGAGTTTCTTCTCCCTGAGGAGAGAGGAAAAAAAAACAACACAAAAAAACAAAAAACACAATACCCAAAAACGGGGAATATTTGGTAGGGGTGGGAAAAAATATTGATACACTGAAATATCGCAATATGTTCATATGCTGATACAACTATGTTTAAAAACACTAATGAAATTTTGCGGGTTTTCGTGAAATCTTGCGAGATTTTGTAAAACAACAATGAAATCTCCCGAGATTTCGTAGGTAAAATAGATCAATATCGCGTTTTCAAATATCAATATGAATTCTGCATATTAAAAATATTGTGATATTTCAGTGTATCGATATTTTTTCCCAGCCTTAATACCAGGTTATTTACACAAATGAGCGTGTCCAAACTTTGTTCACCCAGAACATCCTAAAAGAAACTGTCTTTAGAAGTTTTAAAGTCTGTAAAAAGAAGTATTTGAAGAAAAAGAAGAAGTTTTTGTTTTTTAGACTTTTAGACTTATTTATTGGTTAAATATCAGCAGGGTGGCCAACGTCCGATCACTCAGTTTTAAGGCCGATATCGATAGGGGGCTGATTATATCGTGCATCCCTAATAGGAATCAATTCGCTGATTAGCTTTGTTAGCTCTTACACAGTTCTTCTTCTATGCTTTTAACTTGCGCTGTGCTGCTGTCTGCAGCTTGCTATTTTTAAAGAGTGAGGAAGAACTGATCACCTGAAACCTGTCAGACAAGAAGCTAACAGTAATCTCATTGACTTTTCTATGAGTAAGACAAATTATTTTTAACTGTTCTTAACTTCTTACTAAAAGAAAAGCCAATGAGTTTATCACACTGAAGACAAGATGAACATTTTGAAATTATCCAACGGTAATCATCTGGGTGGTGCAGCAGTATTTCACACTAGATTCTCCCACCAGCAAGACCGCATTCAAAACTAAATGACTTCAGTATGCTGTATTCATTTGTGTTTTACAAAACCTGAACCAGGGTAATATGATTTTTTTTCCCACAACATAGTGGTATTGGTACCACTATGGTATCGGTATCAGCCGATACCCACAGCACACATATTAGAAATCAGTATCGGGAGGAAAAAATAGTATCGGAACATCTCTGCTTACAACAGCCTCTCACTCGTCCATCTAGCTGTGAACTTTACTATAATAAAGTAATAAATACAGAGAAAAACTTAAATTTACACACAGAATAATAAAATGGCTTTGAAATATTTTCCAGTATTGAGAAAAGTGACAGCAACATGAAAAAAAATTACCATAAATTTCAATTACTTGAACAAAAATGCTTCACAGAACAGCACTTAGATGAAATGTCTGCATATTAAGTGCAGAGCGCTTCCTTCACTATCATCAACTCATTTATATTTAGATGTCCTAGCTTGTCTGGTTACAGATGAGGATGACCATTGCAGCGGAAGATCGGCGATCAAGGCTGCAATGGAAAAGGGTAAATCTACGTCAGACAGTGAGAGAAGTTCAAAGATAGCCACTGAAATTATCTTTGTACGGATGAACCATTGACAGGGTCGCAGATTTAGGATGATCATCCTGCAGCGTGACGGCTGCTGCAACTCCCGTCAACAAAGAAACCCACAGGAGTGTGATGTGGCGTGACATGTCCACCAAAGCAAACCTGAACGGTCTGGATGGAAGCCAAACGAACAGATCTGTTGCCGCAAGTCAACCAGAGCTCGTGTCTGTAGGTGATCAGCTCACACCATCACAGCAGCATGGAGAGAGAGAGTGGAGGAGTTGCAAATTGAGCAGAAAACCAGAAGTAGATCGCACAAGATAGCCATAGCAATAAGATCCAGCAGATTTCATAACTGCATAGTCTGTATCAGAGATGTCTTAGCCAAGAGCATCTGATTTCTGTTTATCTTCATGTGCATGAAGCCAGTTTTAGATACCAATACCTAAACTTCTAGCTTGGATTACACTGTGCTTCTGCTGGTGTGTTGTGTCACAACAGCTGTCTGCATTTGTGGTGCAGCTGTGACAATGATACAGGGAAGCCCCCTTCAAAAAGATGTTTTAATCTTTGTATGAACAGACTCAAATTTAATTTGCAATGCAAGGAAAAAAAAAAACCTTAAAAAGCAACCGTGACGGTCAGGTTAGCTCATAGAATCAAGTCTATAAGGCTCCCCTGCAAAAACACACTCGCTGAAAAGTGCAAATGGATCCTTTTGGTCCTCGAGGTGAACAGTGAGCGGTGAAATGACCTTTCATCTGCAGCAGTGGTGAGATTCTTTTAATGCTCTGCTGCCATCTAGTGGCCAAACGCTGCAACACGATCTGCAGGCTGAGCAGTGAGAACGGCATCTTACCGTATTTGTCCCTCAGGCCAACTGTGCATCGGAATACTCCGCCAAAGGCAACATCTTCCCCGAAGATGACTGGAGGGAAACAATAAACACAGTTTAGTGGGAGATTAAAGAGCATTCATCAAAGATCCTGATTAGAAATCCAGCCTGAATCTGATTGCAGTGAAAAAGTCTGAACAAATGAGTTCACATCTTGTGAAATGAGACCAATTTTAGCCATTATTTTCTATTAGCATAATTTCTATAAACAGCACTTAGATTTATTTAAAAACAAAACTCTGTTAAATAACTTGTTCAGACCTGCAAGTGTAACAGAACCTTCTGAAAAAAGACAACCTGTAAATTTTGCTGTAATTTTTTTATTTCAATTTTTAGACTTTAAAATAAAAAAAAAGCCAAACTTTTACAAAAAGATGATAGATGCATTTGCCTCTATAGGATGTAGATATTGGTAAAAAATTATGTGAAAGAAAAAAAAAAAGTTAAGAAAAAAAGGCCAAGCTATTGGTAAGAAAAATAGAAATATTACTGGTGCTTTTACTGTCATTACATTTTGAAAATCAAATGCAAGTATCCCATGAAACAAACTGCTAAAGCCTGCTTTTTGCTACTACGATTTTTCTACAGTCGTCCTCAAAATTATTCATACCCTCCAATTAAAGTAGGAAAAAAAAATCAGCTGTAAGTGAAATAAGTTGAAATTGACAAAAGTAATAATAAATAAAAATTCTATGAAAATCATGACATTGATTTGGAATTGTGGTTCAAAAAAATATCAAAAACAAACACCCCAAAAATAAAGCAAGTAAACAAGCATGATGGGGTTTTTCAACATTTTGAGGCAATCACTACAATCAGGTGTTTTCTGTAACGTTCAAAAAGACTTCTGCACCTGTTGATGGGTATTTGGTCCGCTGTTCATGGGAAAGGTGCGCTAATATATCTGGGACAGTTAAAGGGACACTGTGTAATTGGGAGCAGCTCCCTCGTACTTTTCATGCTGCATTCGCGTGAAACCGGGCAGACCGACGACATCCGCTGCATGTAAAGTTATCACCGGCCTCTATGTGAAGACGTGGTCCGTCAGTTACAGTGACATCAGTCCACATCTGTTCGGTTGTCATGGCGATGTTGTATCGTTTTCCCTGACCCATGTTTTACCGCCTGTCGCTCGGCTTCATTGATTAAAATGACATCTGGTTTGTTACCAACGGCCGTCTGCCCGACTGCACGTGAACCCAGCGTCAGTGAGACGCTAGTCTCTCCCCCTCTGCAGCGCGGTGACTTTTCAAAGGCATTACCTCGAACTGAGCTGAAAACTCCGGTGTGTCAGGTGAGTTTCTGTATTTTCCTACCGTCACGCTTCTCCCGAACGCAAAAACATAGCGATACGACATGGCAGCCTTCATCGAGCCGACCCGCTCAATGCATAAATGAATGATACGAACGGCAAATTTAGAACTTAGAGGAGCACTTCAGTTTGTTGATGGGAGTGATTACTGATTAATGAAAAAAACACTTTTGGACCAAATAATCAGTTTTTGTGAATAAAACACGGGAGAACTTACACAATATCCCTTTAAGTTTGTTTGAAGTTATTATTTCCAACCACAATTCAAAAGCAATATTTTGCTTCACTAAATTGTATTTTTGTAAATTTTTATGTATAATTGGTTTCTTTAGTTTCTTATTTGAATTACTATTGTGAATTTAGCTTTTTTTTTTTTTTTTTTTTTTTTTTTTTTTTTTTTTTAATTGAAGGGTATGAATAATTTTGAGGACGACTGTATATTTAACAACTTTATTTGGTTCTTTATCATTTTTAGCCATTGTGGAAGGTCCAGAGAGCCACAGGTTGCAGATTCTGACCTAAAAGTTTATGTAACAGCCATCAGCCTGAAATCTCAGCTCATCATAATTCACAAAACTTTTTAAGTTTTGCCTTCACTTTTTTTTTTGGCTCTCATGAAAGGCATTACATACTAAATACTGTATAAGTAAGTGCTGTTGTCATGGGGGAGAAGCCATGCACAGAAGCAATGCTTCAGTCCAAATGCTTCATTGATCCATGCTGTGAAACAAACAGTGGAAGAAATTAGCTAAAACACCTCGGTAATAACGGTCTTTATGTACGCAGGCTTGTTGGGTTGCTTTATACAAAGAGAACTTTTTTTCCCCCTCAAGAAAAAACGTTTTGTGGCAACCAAGGCTGCAGAAGACAAATAATATACGGCAACTATTAAAAAGAACGAAGAAAAAAATTGAATAGTAAAAAGAGAGAAAACTTCTGCTCTCTGATATTCTATTGAACCACCTTCAGCTTGGATGACAGCATGCATTTGCTGTGCCACACTTTTGATGAATTACAATGTCACAGCATTCATTTCCATCCAAGCTTGCATGTTTTGTTCTCCAGGATCTGGTACTGATGATGGGGGAGTTGGACCTCTGAGCTAAGCTTACTCCAAAATATCAACACGAGTGACATTTGTGCTTCAGGTCTGAACTCTTTAGACGTCGATCAATGAGTGAAATTGATTTTACGCTCCCTGAACAACTCTCTGTATTTGAGCCTATGGCTCTGCCATCCGAGAATATATTTACGCAAACAGCAGAGAAAAGCTCTTCACGACCAGCCGTCATCATTTGCTGGGTGCATTACCTCACTGGAGCTGGCCAGCTGAAGCAACCCAGGTCACAACGAGGTATGATGGGCCATCACTCTGGGACGGATTAAATCTGGACCCAGCAGATCTTATGACTACTTTCCAATTCCTCCTGAGCCAAGTCTTTATTCTCCCTGGAAATCTGAATCCTTTCTTTGGATTAGTTGTACTAGCCAGTGGTTTTCTTGATCCTAAAACCTTAAGGTTTCCCCTACCATTTATACGGGGTGGGGGCATTTCTCCTGCTCCAGTGAACCGAGAACGTCATGTCCATCACAGAACGTTCATAGCTGAGCAAACTAAATCCAATATTCTCTGTAGGTTTACTGACATCAACGTAATCTGAGATCTGATCTTTAAGAACATTTAGAGCGACTCCACTGAATGAAACAGTTTTTATCAGGACATTTGACGTGTCATATTCTCACTGTAACGGACAGGTCACCTGTTACAGCTGCAGAGTTCATAAATATCTCATTCAGCAAAGCTGATTTTAAAGTTGCTGAGATTTACATTAAGATCTCCATGTACTTTTAACTCAGACAACCAAATTCAAATTTTCAAAACCTCCATGATAGTCAACAGGAGTGATTTTACAGTCTATACTAAAATCGTACCTGCTGTAGGATCACTAGCGAGGGTGTTATCCAAGGCACTAGTAATTGACTGGAACAAGTTCATCTTCTGTGTCGAACCTAAAGTAAAAGGGGAAAAACACGCATTCAACTACAACTGAACACACCACATACTGCAAATACAAAACAGAGCAAAAATGGCAATTATTCATTTGGGAAAGTAAAAAAAAAAAGTGCAAACATGAGATTAAAGTCCACTCTGGGGGGAATCTGTGAGGTCACCGTTTTGGACCGTCTCACCTTGTGACATCAAACAGACGTCATCCTTTGTGTGATAAAGCCACTTAAAGGGACTTGAGGCAGGAATTTTTAAAAAAACGGACATGAATGTCCCTTTTTTTCATACTAATGGGTGATGAAGCGCTGAATACCCAAAATAACGTTTCCACCCACGTTTCTCTCCGTTGCCTTGAACAGGCTGTGTGCTGCAAAATGCGCTGCAATTCGGTGTCCGAATTTCCCATGCTGCCCTGCGGACGTGACTTCAAATGACCTACATCCGCAGTTTTGATATAGGTAGAAGCCGGTCGCTGTAAATTCAAACACTGTAAGCGATTGTTATGGATTATTCTGCCGTCAGCAAACGATCCAGATCAACTAAAAGACCACGAAAAAGTGTAACTACGGAGAAAAAAGTGAGTACACAACATTATAGCTTCAGTTTGTGCTCCCGTGACGGCTTGGCTCGTGGCTGCAGTTACCTGAAGCGCCAGTCGCGAGATTCGTTTCTTAATCTTGCCTCAAGTCCCTTTAAAACATCTTTAATCCAAGATAATTAGTAGAACTGGAAGCAAGTCAACATGTTAAGCCAAGATGTAGAAGCTTCATTTCTATTAATGTGGATAACCTGCGTCCAACTGCATAATCTAATGATAAACATCAGTAAGGAGTGAGGGTGTGTGAGAAAGAATGAGTGGAGAGCTAACAAAGGCTCTTGTCGTGTGGGGACATGAGGTACAGGCTGTAACGTGCCGCTCTGTCTTCACGGCACTTTGTTTGTAAGACTTGACATCACTTTTCCACCAAAGTCACCAATTTTCTCATGACAGCGTTTTTAACTCTTAAAAAAAAATCTTCCGCTTCACTGACTTTTCTCTTTAAAAAAAAAACTATAACATAAAAACATACAGGCCTTGAAGTGCTCATTCCTTTATATACGGCCAGAAAAGTAGAAACAGATTAAGGATGCACGATATAATCAGCCCCCTATCGGTATCGGCCTATATCGGCCTTACAACTAAGTATCGGACATCGGCCACTCCACCGATATTTAACCAATCAGGCCGCTGTTGCTAAAGTCTAAAAAACCCCCAAAACTACTTCTTCCTCTTCTTCTTCAAAAACGTCTTTTTTTTACAGACTTTAACACTTCTACTGACTAGGGGTGGGAAAAATTATCGATACTAGGGCTGGGGAAAAAAAAATTGATGCACTGAAATATCGCGATATATTTATGTGCATATTTCATATAGAGATTCAAACATGCAATATTGATCTATTTTACCAACAAAATCTCGCGAGATTTTGGAAGATAGCGGTGAAATCTTGCGCGTTTAAGTTAGATAAACAGGTCAGCTCTGTGGTCAAGGCGAGCTTCTTTCAGCTTCGGCTCCTGGCCAAAGTAAAACCTTATCTCCAAAGAGCTGATCTGGAAAAAGTCGTCCATGCATTTGTCACTTCACGTCTGGACTATTGTAACTCCCTGTACGTCGGTATTGGCCAGACAGAACTGAACCGTCTGCAGCTGGTCCAAAATGCGGCGGCTCGTCTCCTTACTGGAGCAAAGAAACGCGAGCACATTACACCGGTGCTTTCCTCCCTTCACTGGCTCCCAGTTAGGTTCAGGATTGATTTTAAGATTCTTTTGTTTGTTTATAAGTCTTTGAATGGACTGGCCCCAGAATATTTAGCTGACCTTGTGAAGGTGCATCAGCCCCCAAGAGCCCTGAGGTCAGCTGACCAGTTGGTCCTGGACATCCCTCGATCCCACATGAAAACGAGAGGAGATCGAGCCTTTGCAGTTGTGGCTCCCAGGCTGTGGAACACATTGCCTCTCTCTGTGCGGTCTTCCAACAGCCTTTCCATGTTTAAATCACGCCTTAAGACCCACTTGTTCACCCTGGCCTACAGCTGAGTAGAGTCACTGTTCTTATTTTTATACTTTTTTAAATTTACTTTTATCGGTTTATTTTTACTGTTTTTATTGTGTTGCATTTACTTTATTCATTGCTGTCTTTTATTCTGTAAAGCACTTTGGTTGGCCACTGGCCTTTTAAAAATGTGCTATATAAATAAACCTGACATTGACATTGACATTGACATTGCGAGAATTCACGGAAACCCGCGAGATTTCTTGACTGAACAACGAAATCTCGCGAGATTTTAATAGTAAATTGGATCGACACCACATTTTTACATATTGATATGATATCAGCATATGAAAATATCGCGATATTTCAGTATATCGATTTTTTTTCCCCGGCCAATCGATACACTGAAATATTGCAACGTTTTCATATGCTGATATCATATTGCCATTTTAAAACGCGGTATCGATCTATTTTACTAACAAAATCTTGTGATATTTCATCTTTCTGTTACGAAATCTCGCGAGAATTCACAAAATATCAGATTTTGTAACAGAACGATGAAATCTTGCGAGATTTTGTCAGTAAAATAGATCGATACCACCTTTCCTAAGTATCGATTTGATATCGGCATATTAAAATATTGGGATATTTCAGTGTATCTATATTTTTTTCCACCCCTGTTTTTCAAAGTGTCAGAAAAAGATAACAAAACTGCTATTTGGAATGACGGCTATTTTTTTTTCAGCTTTAATATCTGTATCGATATCGGTTATCGGTCACATGAGTTTTAAAATATCGGCATATTGGATATCGGCCAGAATTCCAATGCCCTGCCTCCCTAAAACAGATGCAGCGATTCAGTGAAAAGAGCAAGAAAACTGAGATTGTACAATTCCATCAAGTCATTACTTATGACCACAAGTATTTCTCAACAAAGCCTAAACTTTCTTTTTATTTCTTTAAATAATCTTCAGGACTGGTTCTCCAGGCTGTTTAGAAGGACTTTGCACAGCTCTCTGTTGGATGTTAGCTGCCCGTTTATGAAGATATGCCCACACACACTCCCTCTCTCATGTTCAGGTCTGGTCTCTGGGGGGTGTTTATCATTAAAACCTGTTGCCACTTTTCAGCTCAGTTCTTGTGCTATTTGGCTTCAACCTTTCCCCTTTCTAAAGAAGGACTGTTTGACAGCCGCCCATCCATGGAGATCATTTATGGTGAGGCTTCAGCCAACAGTAAATCACCTGAAGGTTCAGGTGCAATTCTCAGGTCTTGTCAAATTAAAATAACCAAAATAAAAATATGTAATGCATCTTTGAAACAGACAACTGGTAACAAAATATCTTAAGCAGGCAAAAGTCGGTTGATTTTCGGTTGTTCAACTGAAAAAGTATGCTTGCCATACCAATGTTTTGGTACAACTTCTAAAAACTCCAGATGGTTTGCATATAAACTTAGAAAATGTCCCAATTTGATAAATGATGATGTGTTGCCTTTATTTAAGCCCAGAAGACAACCGCACATAAAAATGATTCTTCAAGGCAACTTCAGTTTATGATTCTGTTCAGCTGCTCTAAGCAGCAAAATAATGTCCCAAACAAACTCCTTTATACTGCATCATCTTTCTAGGAGACTACAGCCTGAAACAAAGGGGTGCAAACTTATCACTTTGTCATTGACTTTTATTCTGTTTCAACTTCTAGTCATCACTTCCCCTAGCATCAGGCGCACTCTGGATAAAACCAACCCTCCTCCTTATTTATAAAGTTACTTAAGTAAATGTAACTCATTGCTACCAATGTCTGGTCTTGTTTCTTCATACTTGGATCACCCAGTCTAATAAATTATACCAAACAAGAGTGAGTAGCAGAGTAAGCTCTTTGACTTTGGCTGAGAAGTTCTTCGTGCGCACAAATCACATTCTCAACTCTGAGGTTTATCCCACAAATAAATCATCCTTTTAAATGTGAGACAGTTTAAAAAGAGAAATAAACAAGCTTTCTAATGGCATTACATTTACTGTGAAGGAGCATTTGTTACAACAAAAACATAATCCACATTTCATTATTTTCTGTGCCAAGTTTCTAAAGAAAAGAGGGGTGGCTCCAGACTTCACACAGTGCTGTAACTTTTAAGTTTACTTGAATACTAACTAAAGCTTTGATTAATACTGGAGTAAAGGTAAAGAACGCGTTTCAATGTTGATCTGAGTAACTCTTAACTGTCAGCATGGAGTTGCAGTGCCATAAGGGGTACAAGTACAGCTTTACTGAAAAGTATATTTAAAATTATGCATCTACATTGCCGCAAATCGGTTTGCTGATGCTTCAGGTAAACAAAGCAACTGTTGTTAGTTTTCATTTTCATAATCTGACTTTTGACTTGGACCTTTGGATAAAACTTAAGTAGATGACTGACACCGGTGATACACCCGTTTCCAGACAACTGTTCCAACGGTGCTCATAAAGAATTAGACCTACTAAACCATTTATGAAACCTTTCTCCACTTACTCTTTTTGGTTTTTGTAATATAGCTAAACTTAGCTCGTGCTAGCCAGTTAGCCAGTCACTCACCATACTCTGTCGGGACAGGGTCAGGCTGGAAGGTAAAGTGGGCTGCATGCCTTCGCTGTGTTTTTGAATTGGAGCTGCAGTTCGGTGACAGTTTTAGTACACCGGCTCCAAAAGTGCTCTGACCCCCGGTGCCAACCCCGGAGATGGAAAGTTTCGAGTTTGCCCCTCGGATGAAGAACCGTACTGCAGCCGCCATCACTGTTATTATGGCTGAGCAGGAAGGACAAGTCTGATCAAAGTGAGAAGATCTTCTAATAAAACGAAGAGTATCACTCGTGGGAGGAAAAGCTGAACTACATTCCTAAACTCCAGACCAGACCCACCTTCACGCTGCAGGTTTTCATTGTCATAAAAAATATCAACGAACTGTCCACCAATATGTAGTAACCGATAAGAACAATATGTTTAATTTTCATTTCAAGCTTACAACAATGTCAAATAAGGTTTTTGAGAAAGATTTTTGTGCACTTGTCTACTTAAGTTGTTAGGACACCAATTTGTTGAAAACTGTTAATAAATATGGAAAACAGCCGATATGCAAAACTGCATCAGACAGTTTTAAATGGAAACAGAAAGGTATATCGTGTGGTATCCAAAAATGGTGTCAGAGTGAAACATCGTCTTTTTTCTTCTCCATAGATAGGTCAGCATGTGTGAGCAGATGAAGAACGTGATTGGTCAAAAAGGAGGGCGGTGTGCCTGGTGCGACGTAAGATGCACTTAACTGCGCAGACTCCAGCAGGACTCAGTTCACATTCACCTTTTTTTAAAAATCCATCCATCCATTCATCTAAATTGCACAGGATGCTGGGATTACAATAGGCTTTTTCAATCTGAAACTCACATTAAATGTCTCCCGCGTGCTCTCTCCTTGCCATCTAGACAACTATTATGGTTTGTCCAGAACAGTTGCTACTTCGTAACATAATTTAATCTTTTGAGGCTTCCCCCTCATCCACTGCATTGCTCTTTGTAACAGATTAATGAACTGGTGTGAATTCACAATGAGAAACGGTGGCGAATATCAGGAGCCTGTCTGGCTTAACAATTCAAAAAGGTGTCATATATTGATGAATCTTGGATTGATAATACTGAAATTAATTTTGAACATTTGCATGCTATTTACATCTCACCAACTTCAGAGATGAAGAGGATATTTAGGATGTAGAGTAGAAAAAAGGAGCAAGTAAGGAGGAAGTTTGACCATTTCTACCCTTCATTTTTGTATTAAAAAAAAAAAAAAGATTACTTTTAAATCGAATGGATGAACTTTGAGCGCTGACAAGGACACTGGGATATTGGAAATGCTTTGTTTTTTATGGTTGCAGAAGCACATTCTGGACTCCAACGTCCCAGAAGGAGGTATGCAGTTTGTTAATCATAGATGGGTTGTCTCAGGTGTTGCCAGGTTTCAAATTCAGCATGAGGACATTTTTGGCAATTCATGTATCTAATAGTTCAACCACACCTTGGTTAATTTCCCCTTTTAATAGTGCACCCAAAAAGTTTTATTTATTCATAATGCAATACAGTATATCATTATCTATTTTCACGTTTTGAACTCAATTTATACTGCAACAATTTAATTTCCCTTCAGATATTAATAAAGCAGCCTTTATATAGACTAGAAAGGGAGGCAGGAATAAATTAGTCTTTACTTCATCCTGCTCCTTTTTCAGGCCTTATTGTACCTGATTTTATTTATTTTTACTATTCTGTTTTTTATTTTGAACAAAAAAAAAACAAAAAAAAAACAAAACAACCAAACAAAAAAATCCAAATTAAAAACAGTGATTGTAGGCAAGTTACAGCAACCACAGACCACAGTAATGAATAACAGCCGTGTATTTACAGGACAACAGTAACAATATGCACAAATAATCAAAGATACCATCTCCCAAGTCTTTTTTTTTTTTCACTAAAAACATTTGCCCCGTTTCAAATGGAGAACATCATGAGGTCAAGACAAGACGGGATGGGGAAAAAGTTGCTGCATAGGCTCAAACTGTCCCTCAGTCATACAAACTGGGAGGCAGGTTTCTTTACAAACAGGACAGATAAACAACTGAGAATGATAAGATGTTTATTTCACTATGCTACACTGTATATGTTTAGCTATTCCCACTAAGAATGAAAAAAGTGTAAATATAAGCACAAGATTAAAAATAGATGCAATGTTTGGTTTAAAACTAACAGAAATATAATTATGTTATAATTATGTTTCAATACTGTGCAAAAGAAAACTATACTGAAGTGGTTATGAGAAAGTAAAATGAAAACAAAGATTAATAAACATCCACATCACATTTTTCTGAGTTGTTACGAGGATGACTTTGCACACTCTGCAACATCCAGTTTCCTGCCACTGCTGCACATTTTGGCCAAATTCTGCAAGTAGAAAGCAAAGTGAGCATTTCAGGAGGGAGGACCAGAGTTTGAGGACGTTCTGCAAAAGTAAGGCTTACATTAGCAGCTCGGATGATGCTGTTAGGAGACTGGAGGGCTGCGAGATCTGTAAGGATCCTCTTCAGATCACTGTTGGAAGGAGTTTCTAAAAGAAGGAAATTAAATGCAGGTCAGGGTTCAATCAACAATCATGTTGCCTTTGCAGTTTTTCCCGGATGATGGAGGCGTACCTGGCTTAGGTGATGCTTGTGGCTTCAGCTGGAGGTACGGATGTTCCAGCAGTTCTGCTATAGAGATTCGTTCTCTGGGGTTTCGCACCAAGCATCTCTGTTAACAGCAGACAATAGAATAGCTGCTATGTTAGTTTACAAACAAGTTAGCCTCTTTTTCTGTGTGTGCACTTGAAGTTAGTTTATCTAACCCTCTAGCAAAGGTTTTCATGAATTAAACCAAATACTCAACCCCAACTTCTTTCCAGGCATGCTACTGCCTTTAAATTTAAGATGAGCTAATATTTTCATTCAATAATGAAATGATGTTTGAGACTTAACATTTGAAACGGTTTTACTAATCGTTGGTACTTTTACCATTTTACCGGTTATTGTTACATCCCTACTGTCAAGAAAATGAAGGTAAATGCATGTTTTTGAATTTTACACAAAAAAACCTGAAATTATCCAGTAGTTTGAAATGACACTTTTTATTCTGCAGCAACCTGGCCACTATTACAAAATAATTCCCAGATTTCTTTGCATAGTCAAATTTTTCAGAGTGAATGACCATTTTATGCATCATGAAGCAAAACTGATCCACTTATTTGGATGACAAAAAACATATTTTGACTATCAATGGATAGAAAGCTCATTTAAATAAGCCAATAAAAAAAAGGTTCAGATTCTGACCTAGAAGATATCCGAAATAATGCTGTTTGAGTGCAAGGATAGTTAATTCTCTCATTCACCCATTCATTAATGCCTCGGTAAGCTGAGGAAATATGGACACCGTGAGCTCAACTATGAACATGGAGAGGAGCAAAAACACAGGATCAAAGCAATTAAACTCATCCATTTTAATTTCACCACAAATATGGTCCAAAGAAAATGAAGGACCCCTAAACCCTGCAGAAACGTGCAACATTAGCAGATTTTATCTTTTGGGGATTAATAATAAGTTAATACAACTATACTAAAGCTCAAGTTATAGTTTAACTGCATGCGTCGGTGCTGAAACCTCAACACATGCAGGTGAAGAGAGACATTTCCCAGTTCAGTGGCTATTTTTGGCCTTATCTACCCTGCAGCTTAGAGCTCAGTGACAGTGCAGATGCCTGGGCGGAAATAACCTTTTAGTTCTCTGAAAAACAACAAACAAACAAATAAAACCCCAAGTGTAAGGCCGTGTCTCAAACTATGCACTTACCCGAGTGCACTGGAATTCAATGTGTAGCCTGCACTGTGTACTTCGCCTGTAGTGCACACTATTGTCGCTAAATGCTGACCTGAATAGAGCACTGCACCTACTGGAAGTGACAGATTCGCATTGCCCGCTAACGTGAGCTAACTCTGAGCCGGTATAACAGCAGCCTCAAACACATGACCAGATCATAACTGTCATCAGGGAGTGAACAGCTTGTTAGCATGCCACATATAAATTAGTAATTATGTCTAAATAACTTCATAAATATTACTTAAATCAGTACAACACAGCCTCGACTGCAGTAGGGGTCACCACCGCTTCGTTCACCACCATTATTCAGCTCTAAAAACAGTTAATAATTCCCGCCTCTTCCACTATGTCAGCAAGATGGCGTCCATTTAGTGCGTGAAGTGTGCTTCGTTTTGCTCTGCATTTTTGGCCATTATTTGGGCAGCATCCGGGTACATTCAGAGCACTGAATTTTTAGCTTAATTACAGTGTGAACGCACTACACACTCAAAAATAGTGTTTGAAAGTGCTCAAGTGTGCGGTTTGAGACACGGCCTAAGTCTAGTCCTGGCGTCTCACCTTTAACACATCAAGCAAGTCCTTCTCCGATATGTCAGGAAACTCAATCTCATGAGAGGGATCAATGATGGCGTGCAGCTTGGCTATCTGATTGGTGATGCTCTGGAAAGGAGTCTTCCCATAAGTCATACAGTACAGGATGCATCCAAGAGACCACACATCACCTTTGGGGCTGATCTGTACAACAAATTAATTATTTGATTTTATTTACATTCTACTGCATTTAGAATTTACAGTACAAACTGTTAAATCAGCAAAATTGACGACGTATACCTTTGAGCGTGCTTTTCCAGACTGAGATGAAGTATCTTTGATGGCCTCGGGGGGCATGTAGTTCAGGGTTCCCACCTGTGAGATAAACAAATATTTCACACACTAAGCCTTTTCTCTGCATGTATTATCCTAACAGGAGTTTAAATCTGATACAGCTTTTATACTAAATTTAGCTATAGTTTAGATTTCTATTTACAGAGTTGGCCTAGTTGATTTCATTTCATCCGTTTTTGCTCTGTATAATGTAAAGTATGTTGGTACATGACCAACACCGAATAATGAAAGACTAAATAATTATCCAGGCTGATAAGGTCATGTAAACGCCAGAGCAACAGAGATGCATCAACAGCTATGTTTACATGGAGCAGTTTTGATCTGATCGAACATCAGAATAAAAAAGCGTCCTGTAAACTGATCCCGTCCTGTCAGCTGATCCGATCAGTCTAGATTGCAAAGAATTTTCAATCTGATCGAGAAGTGTGATTTAAACCTTTTTACGATCAGATCATCAGGAAAAAATGAGCATGTAAAAACTCATTCCAATTGTTTCTGAAGTATGTCGTCTCTGTGCATGCTTGAATCATGTGGGGGTTGCATGACATGGCAGATTCAGGGACGACAGCGGAAGCAAAACAGAACAGGACTGTGGAGGATGCAACGTTTGTTAGAAACTGAAAGAGTTAAGGATTATTGAGCATGCCGACGGTCAAAAGATTATAAATAAAAAAAAGGAAAACCACTCTTCTTCCGAACTGGGAGGCATTGTGCATGTCAAAAACATTACGAACATATAAATCTGTCCATCAATACAACAGAACGGATCACTTTTCCCAGCATCCATGTAAACATCAGCTGAAATCTCTGATCAGAAAGATTTCAATCGGATAGATGAATTATTTGTCCATGTAAGCGTAGATACTGATTCAGGTTTGTGGTTGAACCATTCTTCTGTTCAGACCATATAAAAGCAGTTTTATGAAATATGATCTGTCACAGTTACTGTGTGTGGATACAAAAAGAAAGTCGACTTCTTAAAACAATGACAGTCACAAAGAAGCTGCTGGGGAACCCTTTTAAGTTATACCGGGTTAATTTCAACACCACAACCTGGTTGGGTCTTGTTTCTGGTTAAATCCAGCATTGTGACTCATATGAACTCAAAATAATGTTTTCTTTAACAAGACATTAAATTGTGTTTACTTAAATGGCAAAACCAAGACAGGAGAGAAAAACAACTATTCCCTTTGTTTATGAGCAAGTTTGTGGCTGCAAATGGGAGAAACTCCCTCCAGAACCAGACTCAGGGAAGGCTGACTGTTCAGTTTAAGGACAAGCAGAGAACTGTGAAATGCATTGTGTCAGTAAGGTCAAATATCTCTAAATAACGCTCGTTGTTGAATGTATGTAAAATAGTGTTAAAGCATTTCTAAGAGCAAAAAGCAGGTTTAAACTGGTACTGGCGAAGTGCAACTCCTGAAGTGACCCACAAGTGAGCATTTCATGCATCTTCCAACAACTAAATAATGTGATTACTCTGACTAGAAATCCATTAGAAGAGAGTCTATTCATTTGATGTATGACATACCTGGGAGTCTTTCATTATGCTCGTCACATCTGGTTGGATTCTGTTTGCAATGCCGAAGTCGATCAACTTCAGCGAAGCATTCACTATGACAAAGTTTGCTGGCTTCAAATCACTGTGGACGATACCTGCATACAAACACAGAAAGATTACAAATAAAGATGGTTTGCTCCTCTACTCAAGTGATTACAGACATGGCAACAGTGAGAAAGAGGAAGAACCGTGTTTGTGGATAGTGTGCACGGCCTCCAGCATGTTCTTCCAGTAGAACTTTCTCTCCAGCAGGTTCACCGTTTTGCGGTTTCGCAGCCATGTGTTCAGATCCAAATTCCCACACTCCATCAGCATGTAGATGTAGCTGCTGGTTATTTCACTGCAAACACACAAACAAACCATCGAGGCATTGTTACAGAGATCCAAATGATATAATCAGAATTAATGAGTAAATGAAAAGTTTCTCTGTGATGCATTGATGTTTTTAGACAAGTATTGCACTCACTAATCATAGAGCTTTATAATCTGATCGCTGTACTGCTGCAAGTGGTTTAAATGCTCAATTTCATTTTTGTAACTCTCTATAGTTTGAGCATCAGCCTCCTCGAGGTTGACGTATTTCACAGCAAACAGCTGCTTTTTGTTGTCAAGGACTTGGTAGACCTGGAGACAACACGGGGAAAAAAAAAAAAAAAAGATCACGCTGTGGCAGAAACATTAAAACAAACTTGAGCATTGGACGAGTAAATGTTTTTGGTAACACAGGAGCTCAGCAGGTTGTTCATTTCGCTTACAAACCTTGCTTGATCCACCACGTCCAATCATCTTGAGAATGAAGAACTGCTTCCCCTTAATGGTGATGGATTCATTTGACAAAACACTGAAGGAAGGCTAAAATGAGAATGAAAATATTACGTCCAGATAAGTAAGAGTTAACTATTGTGACTGGTGCCTGTTTCCATTTAACCTTACACACACGATAATAAATAATAATGCAATAAATAAGATAAAACTCAGGGGCAGAGGTTGAGCAAGCTGTACCTGTGGAGTCTGGAAGGAGGCTGATTGGTTTAGAGGGGTGAATGTCTGCTGAACGGGTCCGGCTCTGTGTGCCGCCATGGCAGAGGATGACACTTCAGGACCTCGCTTCACAACAGGAGTAATGAAACTGAGAAATAAACAATAAGATACATTTTAGTTGACAACTTATTCAATATTCGCCCAGACTGAGTTTTCATTCATGCTCCTGATCAGAGCTTTTAAGTAACACATTTTATTCTCCACCAAAGTGGACCAAAGTGGACACCTAGTTGTGACAGTAAAAATAAATATGAGGAAAAAAGTTAATGAATAACCAAACAAAAGTAAAAATAGTAAAAAATAGAATGGTACTTTCTGCTTATTGCAGATACAGCATCAAGAATTACAGAACACATCGAGAAACAAATTAAGAAAACTTGTTTATCTATTAGTAAATGCAGGAAAACTTCTGTTTTTACAGACTGAGGATGTCTTTCATACATCAGCTGAGCAGAACTTTCTTCTCATGGGGCTCCGAGAAGTATTGAGTGACTGGTCGGACATTCAAGGGCGTGGTTAATGCAGAGAAACCTGGAGCACAAAGTTTTCACTTCCACAATTCAGCTGATGCGACGTTGAATGGATAGCTTCAATAAACAGCTGATCAAGGTTTGTGAGAAAGTACAATTATGTGAACAAGACATGTGGCATTTAAATTAGGGATGCACAATATAATCGGCCTAAAAACTGAGTATCGGACATCGTCCACCCCACCGATATGAAACCGATATCTAACAAATCAGCCCACTGTTTCTAAAGACTAAAAGAAAAAAAAAATATAAAATCTTTTTTTCCTTCAAAAACTTTTTTTACAGACTTTAAAACTTCTGAAGACTAGGGGGTGGGAAAAAATATTGATACACTGAAATATTGCAATATTTTCATATGCTGTTATCATATTGACATTTAAAAATGCAGTATTGATCTATTTTACAAACAAAATCTCGTGATATTTCATTGTTCTGCTACGAAATCTAGTGAGAATTTACCAAAATTTCGCGGTATTGTCATATGCTGATATATGGACATTTAAAAACGCGGTATTGATCTATTTTACAAACGAAATCTCACAATATTTCATCATTGTGTTATGAAATCTTGCGAGAATTCACAAAATATCGTGAGATTTTGTGACAGGACGAAAAAAATCTCACAAGATTTTGTGAGTAAAATAGAGCAATACCACGTTTTTAAATATTGATTTGATATTGGCATATGAAAATACCCACCCCTATTTTTCAAAGTGTCAAAAACGGATAACAAAACTGCTATTTGCAATCCTTTTTTCAGCTTCAATATCGGTATCAATATCAATTATTGGCCACATGATTTATAAAATATCGGCATATAGGATATCGGACAAAATTCCAATATCGTGCATCCATAATTTAAATACACGGACACCACCGCGTGCATAACCGCACCCTGGCATGGACAAACTTTATTGTTAAAAAAAAAAAAAAAAACCCTGGATCAACACAGTCATCCTCTTGTAGTAATCTCCACCCTGTCGTGGAAGAAGCTTCTAGTGGATTATGAATTGACCAGACCAAAACAATCTTTGTTCTTGCCTCAAGAAGTTCTCACTTCCAGCAGAGTAACAAGCTTTTTACTGAGCTCAGGGTGGAATTAAGGCTGAATGGAGTCATTAATATAAAAACTGTAGCTCAAAGACCACAGCTGTTTATGGTTATCTTATATCAGTGCTGCTACCCATAATGCACTCTGACTGACACAGCAATGACATATTAGAGGAATTTAAGCCATACAAGTTGGGATCTCATCTTAAACTAGAACCAGCAGACAAATAAATCAAGATATTACCTGTTGACACCTGGGTTCCTGCAGCCATTAGGAGTCTGGAAGACTGCTTGTGGATTAGATCTGGATGGAAGTTGAATTGATGGAGTCATGAAAGACTGAGCAACAGATCTGGGATCAGGAGGTGTTGTCCGTTTATCCTTAAATAGTTTGGGGATTAAATGAAACGATTTTAATTATGGAAAATTCTGAGTACAAATGACTTATATAATAATTGCGTGAATTGTGCAAACATCACAAACATGGAAATTCTGACAATTTGATCAAGTTATCAGTGTTACAGAGATTCCTGTAGTTAGTCCCTGATGCCTGACATTTAATAATCATGTTACTCCATACAGACAAACTTCAGCTTAGAAATCAGAACAGCTGCATAAAGGTGTAATGTCAGATTATAGAACAGCACATCAGTAGTAGTCAACAGACCTCTGGGGAAACATGCCGACTGATGAGAGTTGTGATCTTCCTCTCTGATGAAGACTCCTTGCTGGTAGGTTTTGTCTGTTCCACTGAGCGGGTCACAGGGATCCGCATAGGAAGCTGTGCTTCCAGGTTTCCCCCACAGGTAGGTACACTTCCTCCAACACCTGGCTGCATCGCTAAAAAGAAATACGATTGAAATAAATGGATAGACAAACAAAAAAATAAACATAAGACAGCATTTCCTGACAGCATGATGAGTTAACCTTTAATGAATCTCTACCTGGAGGAGGATCTTCCTCTATGGATGGCATGAGCTGCTTTTCCCCAGATTTAAGGTTAAACATGGCCATCTCCAGGAGTTCAGCTGGCCTGGCGTTCAATGCTTGGGCTTTGTGCAATATTGAAGTAGCTTTCATCAAATTACCTAAGAGGGGAAAATACATGATGTTTCACACAAGTGTTACATTGCAAAGTACCAACTTCAACAAGCAGGTAAATTTAACAAACAATCCCCCAAAAAACAGTCACAACATGAACTGAAACACAAGCTTAAAATTACGTTTTGCTTTTTTGGATCACGTGTAGGAACGTTTGCTTAACCAAAAATACTGTTACAATATGGTGAGCAGAGATGAGCAGCATGCCTTGTGTAACCTTATTAGTGAGGGATGCAAGTGTCACATAGGACGCCTTGCTGATGTTCAAAATGTGGCTAAAAAAGGTTTTCTAACCATTCATTTATTTAGCCCTGATGTAAGCAGAGACATTGGATTTTCATTTGTCCATCATGCCACCTAAATTAGGAAGTAGTTTATGAAATCATAAAATACACTGTGCAAAGTAAAGAGAAGAAGAAAGAGAAGAAGGCGGCGGCATACCTTGTGACAATTCAAACTGGGCGTGTGCAATGTGGACAAAGGCAAACCCTTTGCAGTTGGATTCGCAACTATGAAGTGGTCCAGTGCTTCATCAGGATCTTCAATTCTGGAGGAGAAAAACGTGGAGAGACAGTTAGGAAGCAACAGAAAATCTGAATACAGTACAGAATTAATTAGAATATATGATCATGTTAGTGCAAACACAGCCGGACCTTTAAAATACATCCAACATTTTGATGCAAATAAAATCTCAATATATCTTTTCAGTCTGACTAAAAGGCTTCGTTCACACCGTCTTAGTGCTCAAACTTTTTTTTTTGCCTTATACAGTAGTTTATATTAGAATGTAACGGCAGCCACCATCTAACGCTGTATAAATAGTCTTTGACCATGATATGACCCATATGTGCAGATGAGGTGACATAACACACGTCAGCCTCGTCCAGAGAGGATTGAGATGTCTGTCACACGACAGTGCAATAAGTTAGATAAAAGGTAGCATGACTGCTCAGACTGAGGCCACTTTGAAAAACATCAGGTATGTATTTGATTCAGTCATTAATGAAAGCAGCCTGTGGTGTGACCGCAGCCAAACAAACCCAGCTACTGTGTGAGGAAGTTTAATAACTCTTGTACATTTGTGTTCAGTCAGGCTTCAACTAATATAGATATAAAGTACATTATAATTTATTTCTGAGAGAAGTTAAAGGAATATTGTATTTTTAGGCCACTAAGGGCACTTAACCTATAACTTCTCACCGGCCACTGAACTGTCAAAAAATTCAACAGTCTCCATCCATATTTTGGAATAATTTTTGCAGTCTACTTTGATCAGCTGACAGTGAAGTCATGGAGCTATAAAGCAAAGCGCTCCAGGTCACATGATCCAATGAGAGACGGACCCGCTCATGCAAAGTTACAATTAGAGATGATCCGATACTGACTATTAAGCTGGATCAGATATCGGATGAATGAGGCCGATCCAGTCATTTATGTTACTTTTGTTTGTTTCTGTATTTTGTATTTTTGAACAAGTTAATTAAGCCATTGTTTGTTGGGTTTCAGGCAACTACTATATTTTGTACTACATTTTAAAATATAAGTTTGCAGTGCTCTTTACATTAAAGCGCTATTCCTTTAGCTGTTAAGGTAATTTTTAATGCTTAATTTTTAATAAATAAGTACATCTGCATCCAGTTGAATTTTTTTTACCTTTTTTAATAAGGCTAAATGTTTATGTATGTTTATGTGTGGTTATTAAGTTAGGCAGCTCCCTTGGAGCAACGACATGTGTCAAGTCCTGATCTAGAAATGATCTATTGTTACTTACATTAGGCTAATGCTTGGGTCAAAAGTTACACGCTATCCTTTTAAGTAGTTTCATTTTTCTATTTATGTAGTGCAGGATCTAAAGAGCTCACTGTGAGCTTCAACACTGAAACAACCAAAGAGGCCGTTACAAAGGAGAGGGGAAAAAAAGCTGAAGTCAGGAATTGAAATTAGGTGAAAATCCCACATCGTTTTAAAAAGATTAAATTTAAAATGTTGTACAACACGAATATGGTATCATGTACAGGGCTGCCAACTGATTGCTTAACCTGGCAGCAACTTTTTAAGAAGCTTTTTTTTTTTTATATATATACTTGTATGATCTCCGAGGGGAAATTAGGGCTCTGCATTTTACCCATCTCTGTACTGTGAGTATCAGAGAGCAGTGGGCTGCTACTTAAAGCGCCCGGGGAGCAGTTGGTGGGGGGTAAAGGACCTTGCTCAGGGGTCCACAGTGGTACACCCAGGGGTCGTGTCGGGGAATCGAGCCCAGGTCCTCCGCGCCCAAGCCCACGACGCTACCACTGGGCTATCCACTCCCCCAATTTATAGGTTTTTATGTAGTTTGGTTAACAAGCACACTGGAAAAAGTCTCATCAACGTGATGTTTTCCATTATTGATTATACAAACGATGAAAGCAAAAAGGCGTATGCCGTTTCTGTGTCCATCCATGACCTCATAAATACTATGGCTGCTACTGTGACAGCTGATTCAAGCTTTTTGATTGAATCAACACATTTTAAATAGAGGTTCTTTGTCGAGACAAATTTAATGAGTGATACTATCAACTGTCATTTGAGAACAGCTTGAAGAGATCTACTTTGTAGATTATATTTTTGGCTTAATCAGATCAAAAACTGCCCATCAACCCACACTCTGCAACATCCCAAAATTTAAAAAATAAGTTTCAGTCAGACTCACCCTTTCAATTCTGCGTATCTGACAAGTAGCCTAGCATAGCTGGCGTTTTTACTGTACTGTCTGATTGGCAATCTGGCAAAGACTTTTGAGTAACAGTTCTTGAGCTTATTGAGGAGGTTGATGTCAGTCTGGGGGTTCCCTCTTTTCTCCAGGTTCATCAAATATGTCCAACATGACTCAGGAGAGTTGGAACTGATGATCTGATCAAAACTGAAAGTTAAATCTGTAAAGAAAAATGCAAGAAGCAGGATTTAAGTGTCTATTGATGAATCAATTCTAGCTGCTAATTCAACAAACTGCATGCTGTTCAGTTGAAGTCAGGCAATATATTACCTTCTGTTGTCAAGGGGTCTCTTGTGCCATGTGCTTGAAGGAGTGTAGTGGTTGAATCAATAGATGCCTGGTCGTCCCATTGGTTGTGCTCTGGACTGAGAGCTGACGGCTTAGATCACAGACAGTAAAAAGATTCAATCCTCTGTTTTAGCTCAAAATTAACCGGATACAGAAATGAAAACCTTGACACACACAAACCTAAACAAGCTTGAGTGTACTCACTTGAAAACTGACCATATGCCTCTCTTCTGCATTTTTCTTGGAGGAAGACAGTCCAAACACTGAGCCAACATTTGAACCAGACGTTTGTCTAAAACCAGAAAAAAACAGAATGGTAATATTATGATTGCTTTGAGAATTAGCATGTGAAGTAAGAGTGAGAGTTACACCCCAAGACTGCTGTAGAGTCTTAATTCAACACTCCTGCACAAGTCTACAAAACTCATTAAGTGCATAAAACCAGCTAAAGACAGCTTGTACTTTGCAAATTAATCCATGATGATGTCTCAGGTTCCCATCTGGATGATACACAGTGACAACATAGGAACACACAAGCACCACCATCACAATCAACAAGCTCACTTTAATCTTCTTTTTTTTTTTAATCATTATTCAAACAGCCCAAATTGTGCTGAACAAAGGGTACCAGCCAACCAGTGGCTGAAACCATAGAGGGTGAATAACACTCAAACTAAATCAATGTTTAAAAAAACAAAACAAAAAAAACTTCATAACATTATTGGTGTGCCATGAATGCAAAACATAATGAGGAATGTTAACCCTTAAACCTAATAGAAAAGCTTATTTGATACCATTTCAAATATCACATTTTAATGTAACAGAGACTTAAACTAACTCAACATAATAGTAATTAAATTTTATACAAAGAAACCTGGATAAACTGGTGGGGTTAGCTACATCGCTTCGTTTAGGTAAAATGATGTTCTCATCATCCTCATCATCGTCCTTTTCTGGAATGGAGAAAGGTAGTACAGGCACTCTCGTCGGCTGTAAAGGAAAATGTAAGAACACAGTATTCAAAACTTAGACAGATACTCAGTTGTCATTATCTATAATGTTATCATTGGTTCGGTGCTGCAGACTGAAACACACCATGCCAACTGCTCTCTTGCGATGAGATGCTGATCTCCAACCTGGTAGTTGTTCATCTGAAGATCCAGAGATGGGCTCTATCCTGGTAGTCAGAAAACAAAAATAGAGGGAAAAAAAGTTAGATATACAAAGTCAACAGAAAACCTCCAAGTTTTTAAAAGCAGCTATATTCTTACCCTGAACTGAAAATACTGGAGAGCTGCAGCTCGCCTGTCCCATCCGACATTCTGCTAACTTTCTGAGACTCTGAACCTCTTCTGACAGAATCCTGAACACTGTTATTTGACAATACTGAGAGACAGAAAAAAATAATTTAAAAAATTGTGTAGATAAGAATCACATGACTTGGCAACAGAGAATGAAGTTATTCCACCTTAAAACCCAAGTTTAATTACAGCATTTATATTAAAACTTTAAGTAAGATAGGAACTAATACTCACATGGTACATTTTCCTTATCCTCTACACAGAAATGGCTTTGCCCAGCTTGCATGTTCTGCCGGGCAGCCTCTAGCAGCTCCTTTGGTTTGGCCCCCATCTTAATAGCATTCTCCAATATGTGAATGCCTCTCTTTGTGTTGCCTGCCAATGTAACATCTAATATAACACATGTCATAATAATTTAAATACACAAGAATAAGAGCAAAAAAATAACATCTTTACCTTGAGAATGCTCGAACTGTGCATGTGCAACATGGACAAATGCAAAGTTTGGGCTGTGAGATCTCGCCACATTGAAGTTGGCCTCCGCTTCACCGACATCTTGAATTCTAACCATTGAACACAGAATAAATATTTAATGTTTTTGTTCGACTTTTGAAATGCACACCAAATAACTATATGAATAACAACTTTACTCACGCTTTCAGCTCTGCAAATCTGACCAACATTCTGGCATAACTTTCATTCTGGCCATGTTTCCCCAGTGGCATGTTGGAGAATACTCTGGTGTAAAAGTCTATGAGCCTGGTGAGATGGTTATGATCCATGTAAAGGTCCCCTTTCTTCTCCAGGTCCATCAAATATGAGAAGCAAGAGTCAGGAGAGTTTGAACCAATGACCTGGTTTATGTTGTCTGTGTCATCTGAAAAAAGTGAAAGGTGTCATGACTGCACGAAGCAGAAACATGTAGCTACTGACTTGCATGGATTTAGTAAAAACAGTCTTTATTCCATTACCTTCATTTAGTTTCATTTTAATTTTGTTAAGCTTTTGATGAAGCATGGCGAGTAGCTGCTTTCTATCTGTATGCTCCTCTTCCTCCATCTGTAATGAGCAGATAGATACAGATGCATTGAATTAAACTTCCCTCGTCTATCCAAATTGACTGTTATAGTTAAGTTAAACTTAACAATACAGCACAAGCAATAATGATCAAACAAAGAAGCCAACGTTAAGACTAAGCTAAAAACAGAACAGTCAAGCAAGGACACGAACTATTTGGATTAAAAATAAAGAAGAAAGAAAGAAAATTACAAGAAAAGACAGAAATGAGCACAAAACATAACACTGCATATCTACAGATAGACTATTCAATAAAATTTTACATTTCAGAAAGCATTCACTCTTTATTTACAACATGATTTAGCTCAACTAGCTAACCTGTTACCAAATGAATAGCTTAGCAAGAAGAACCAATATATGGCACGCGACCTCAAATTATTTAAAGCGGCCTTGAGTAGATCTAAGACAACGTAAGGTAATTCAAAGTTATCTCACCGTGTTTACGCTGTCATTAACACCGTATTCACGAAAATAAAAATCTCTTCCGCTGTATAAAAGCAAAACATAAAAGACTCGCTCTAACTGCCAGTTTTCAAATATGCCACTTCCGTTCAAGCTGTGCATTGATTGGCTAGTTTATCTTGACGTATGACCCGCGCGTGGTGGGTTTTTCATAAAATGTTTTTTTTTTTTTTTAGAAAAGAAAATCTTTGTTTCACACAGATGTAAGGAACGATGTTAAGTTCATTATTTAATATTATTGAATTAAAGAAAGTTTCTAAAAAATTTGTATGAAGTATGAATAGAAATTTTTTATAGAATAGAACATTTTTAGCACCTTTGTTATCACTTACAGGGTACATATTTGTCAGATCGGTCGCTAACCCTTAAAAAAAAAAAACATTCAGTTTGCTAATTTAAGTATGCAAAATATTTTCATTTACAACCTGCCCAAACCATACAGTTTATGTCGAAGACACACGCATACATCCGCGAGGGACTTCTGATTTTCTGAAAGCACTTGAAAGCAGCAGGATCACGTGGGTTGGTACTTCCCTGTTCCTGCTCCGCCCAGTTCAAAGATGGCAACCACGGGACGTAGACGAGCGACGACACCAAATTAGAAGTTTTGTCTTGAAAACGCATGGCGTGGAGAGTCGTCCCGTGCATGATTTTGTCACGATAGTGATATTGTTCATTGCCGCTAATGTGTCCTTTCAGAAATTATTTTAAAGGGTTCAGAAATATGTTTTCCAGTGGGCTAAGCTAGCAACCAACGGTTAGCAAATAAATGAACTTGTCTCTTCTGGCTCGAGAAGAAAGCATTTGCGTCCATACAGCTCGCTAGGTGAGTATGTATTTGTAGAATAGCTAAGTTAAGGAAACCTACCGTGGAAGCTGGATTTAGCGACGTTGTTTTCAGAGAAAGATCCTACACAATCCAGTGTCAGTCCTGATGAACAACATCTGTGAAATACAATTTAAACGCTAGCGTCTCGGTGTTTATGATTGGCGCTTGTTGGTACAATGTTTGCCTATTTTAAACCACAGTGTTGTTAATACGCTTAAAGCTAAATTTCGAACAATGCGTGCTATTTTCATCCATGTAAAGTCCAATACTTAAATTTGTTTTTCTTTTACTCCAGCTCAATTTAACCATGGCCATCACTCAGTTCCGCCTGTTTAAGATCTGCACATGCCTAGCCAGCTTACTGTCGTTCTTAAAGAGACTGATATGCAGGTAAGCACTCAAGACAAATTTATACAACACAGTAATGTCCAGAGTATCCTGTCATTAAAAAAAAAAAAAAAAAAATGGTCTTGAGTAAGGCTTCCTAGAGGTCCTCTATCAACTCTATTTGCACATTGGTTTATTTTTCACTCATTTTCAGGCCAGTCCATGTACCAGACCATTTAGAGAAATGTGTTGCCATCGTCCAAAGAAATTTATTGCGCAACAAATATTATCTATTGTATATTGTGTAAAAGCAACCTCAGTGTCCACATGCCCATAATTTTTACTCTATTAATCCAGGTTGGGAAATTTTATCTATGTCTAGATACACTTGAAAGCAATGGGCAGCTATGTGTCAGCACCTGGGAAGCAGTTTGCAGGTTGAGGGTTTTGCTGAGGGACCCACAATCCGTTTTTGCACACCAGGATAAACTACCAAGATTAAGTGCTTCACAGAATAAAAATGCCAGTTCTAGAGGTTTAAAGGGTCTTAAAGTGATTTTTTTTTTTTTTTTTTTTTTCACCACTAGGTGTGTAAACCAAAACAAGCGAGTATTTTTTGCTCTGGTTCTTGAGGCAACTCATGGACCTGATTATTGTACAACTGGCCAGACATTTGAGCTGTTTGAATAGTGGAAGTGGAGACAAACAACCATACCATACACAAACATTAGCCGTCTAAAAACGCAAACACCACTTAATGTACACTACCCCCGGGCCACAGAGAAAGACTTGAGATAAATTTGAAATTACTGGCTCAACTTTTCAGTGTGCATATGCTTTTTAAAAAATATATAACAGAGATTTCTCCTTGGTGCATTCACGCCAGGATCGTCCGCTAGACTCGGTCCAATTGGGGGACTCAGCTCAGTTGGTGGATAGGAGTGATTTCCTGGACCGAGATTGGTTTTTATGCACTTTATCCTAGCAAGCCACGGTCTTGCTACCTGAGCTACCACTTCTTCCAAGCATATCATGTATTTTTATCTACTGTGCAGGTATATCCAAGAGCCTCCATTTCACAGCTAATTACTTTAAAAACTGCAGTATTTCAGTGGGTACTTGTTAGGAACTGAGATGTTTTCTTCTGATCACATATCAGTTAAGACTTTCATGTAGTTGTTGCTCCATATTTGACCACGAGACATTTCTAAAGAAGTCCTACACATGTGTTTGTTTTAGTCGTGTTTACCAACACAATGCCCAGCCCAGCATTTATACAGGGAATGCAGAATTATTAGGCAAATTAGTATTTTGGCCACATCATCCTCTTTATGCATGTTGTCTTACTCCAAGCTGTATAGGCCGAAAGCCTACTACCAATTAAGCATATCAGGTGATGTGCATCTCTGTAATGACAAGGGGTGTGGTCTAATCACATCAACACCCTATATCGGGTGTATTAGGCAAACATAATTATTAGGCAACGTAACAATAAACAAATATATACCCATTTCAATTATTTATTTTCACCAGGGAAACCAATATAACAGCTCAACATTCACAAATATGCATTTCTGACATTCAAAAACAAATCAGTGACCAGTATAGCCACCTTTCTTTGCAAGGACACTCAAAAGCCTGCCATCCATGGATCCTATCAGTGTTTTGATCTGTTCATGATCAACATTGCGTGCAGCAACAACCACAGCCTCCCAGACACTGTTCAGAGAGGTGGACTGTTTTCCCTCCTTTTAATCTCACATTTGATGAGGGACCACAGGTTCTCTATGGGGTTCAGACCAGGTGAACAAGGAGGCCATGTCATTAGTTTTTCTTCTTTTAGACCCTTTCTTGCCAGCCACGCTGTGGAGTACTTGGATGCGTGTGATGGAGCATTGTCCTGCATGAAAATCATGTTTTTCTTGAAGGATGTGGACTTCTTCCTGTACCACTGCTTGAAGAAGGTGTCTTCCAGAAACTGGCAGTAGGACTGGGAGTTGAGCTTGACTCCATCCTCAACCCAAAAAGGTGATGATACCAGCCCATACCAGTACCCCACCTCCACCTTGCTGGCGTCTGAGTAAGACTGGAGCTCTCTGCCCTTTACTGATCCAGCCACAGGCCCATCCATCTGGCCCATCAAGACTCACTCTCATTTCATCAGTCCATAAAACCTTAGAAAAATCAGTCATGAGATATTTCTTGGCCCAGTCTAGACGTTTCAGCTTGTGTGTCTTGTTCAGTGGTGGTCGTTTTTCAGCCTTTCTTACCTTGGCCACGTCTCTGAGTATTGCACACCTTGTGCTTTTGGGCACTCCAGTGATGTTGCAGCTCTGAAATATGGCAAAACTGCTGGCAAGTGGCATCTTGGCAGCTGCATGCTTGACTTTTTCAGTTAATGGGCAGTTATTTTGTGCCTTGGTTTTTCCATACGTTTCTTTTTTTTTTTTTTTTTTTTTTTTTTTTTTTTTTTTTTTTTTTTTTTTTTTTTTTTTTTTTTTTTTTTTTCTTTTATATTTTTTTTAATTTTTATAAAACCTTCTTTTTTTTTTTCAATTATTTATTTTTTTTTTTTTTTTTATTAATTTTTTTTTATTTTATTTGTTTTATTTAATTAAAAAAACCCCTTTATTCTTTTTATTTTCCTTTTCTTTCCAACCCTTCCTTTTTTATATATTTCACCTTACCCCCTTACCTTTATTAAAAATTTTTGATTTTTTTTTTTTCTCTTTTTTTACTTTTTATTAAACTTTTAGCCCGAGAAATCCCCTTCCTCCCCTCTTGGCACCCCCTTTCCCTTTTTTTTCCCCCTAAATATAAATTTTAGTATTTATATTTATATATAGGAATAAAACAAACTTATATGAACTCTTCTTTATGCTTTTCGGTGATATATTTCAGTGGAAATCCCCTTTATAGTTTTTGCGACCCTGTTGACTATTTAGAATGAACCGCCCGTCAAGTCCCTCTTTTGACCCATTTTGCCAAAGGAAATGAAGTTGCCTAATAATTATGTTTGCCTAATACACCTTATAAAGGGTGTTGATGTGATTAGACCACAACCCTTGTCATTCCAGAGATGCACATCACCTGATATGCTTAATTGGTGGTAGGCTGTTCTCTTTCTCTTTGGATTTTCTTTCCTTTTTTCCCTTTTTCTTTTTTCCCCTCCCCTTTCCCTTTCATCTTTTTTTTTTTTTTCCCTTTTTTTTTTTCTTCTTCTCCCCCCCTTCCCCCTTTTTTCTTCCTCCCAACTATTTTTCTTTTTTCAAACTTCAATTTATATTCCTACCACTTTTTTCTCTTCTCCTTTTTTTTCTTTTTTCCTTCTTTTTCAAAAATAAAAAAAAATTTTTCCCTTAATCATTTTCCCCCCCTTCTCTTTCCTTTTTGCGGTGATCCATACAGCTTGGAGTAAGATAACATGCATAAAGAGGATGATGTGGTCAAAATACTCATTTGCCTAATAATTCTGCATCCCTTCCCTGTAATATAAACCATATTATTAACCCACAATGCCATGCTGAACCAAATGCACTGTGGCAGTTGTAGTCCACTTCCTTCATTTGGTCTGCTTCAGTCTTACAGAAACCCGCATTTGTAGGCATTCAAAGTACCCCAAGCTAAGCAGATTTTCCTAATCAAAAAGGCTGGTGTGAATGTGCCCCAAGTTATTCACAGCACTCCTTTCTCTCTGCAGCATTTCTTTATTTAACCTATCACTCTGGGGGGAGTGATACAAATAGTTTCCTTGTGATTTCTAAAGAGGTCTGTTGCCATATGTGGTCAGTTGAGGGCGTTTCTGAATGCAAATAATCATGAACAGCATGCTTGGAACATGTAAGATGGCTCAAATGGGTACATTTAGGTTTGGATGCATGTGGATGGTGATGGAGTTGCCAGCCTCAGCTGTTTGTTGGTGCTCTTCCCATCTTTGTAGTGCAGGTGGTCCTGGTTCAAACAATAATGCTCCTTATTGCAGTAACATATGCACCCTTACATTTTGCACAGACATATGAAAAAAGGTATCACATTTGAGCAAAGCAATAAGGGTTGTAAACAAGCTGTATGTCGCATAACACATATCTGTTCTAGTTTTTCCTGTTTTAGACCAGTTGCTAAAGCTTGTGGTTTTGCTCTGGAATGATGCACGTCACTACAAGGACGTCTAAACGTAGAGTATAATGTAGGCTCTGACTCAGTAACATTTGTCTTTTTTAACTTATACTTATTACTCCTTTGACTTCATGTGTTCACAACAGCAGTTTAAATATTGAAGCACAGCTCTTCAAATCAACTCCAGACTATTAACCTTCTTGATTGATTTAATAATAAGTCAGAAAGGAAGAGACTACACTACATTTGAGTGAGTTACTCTTTTTAATTGGAGTGTCTGAAAAATTTAATCATACTTATTTAAGAGAGATATAATTCCTAAATCATTACTTCAATTTTAGTTTGAATTTCTGTAGATTAAATCTGAGAATTTGTCCTCTTTGATAAGGCAAGGAAACAGAAATACATCGGTGTACAGAACGGGGGGAAAAGCATTGAAGCAGTATGAATCTTAAAAGGTTTTTGGTCATGAAGAGACATTTCTAGGGGAAGATGTGGGCAGTTTGGCCCTGACTTTTTCCATGCCTGCTGTTGGTACATGCATGTTGCACAGGGAGGTTCAGTGTTTCTGAGTGGTCAGAAAATGGTATTGGTAAAGTTCTGGATGACGGAACCATTTAAGAGGATTTTCCCTGCTGTGTTGTTACAGCTTCTTGCCACTTTTTATTAGATTTTATTGAATACCTTGTTTTTTTTTGTTTTTTTTTTATAGGACTGGAAGGGGCCGCAAGCTCAGTGGTGATCAAATAACTCTACCAACAACGGTGGATTTCTCATCATCTTTACCAAAACAGGTCAGTACTGCATCGGCTATCTATACCTTCACTGAGATGGTCAGGGGTTGCACTTCTGTGTTTGGGAGGCAAACTGCATGTTAACATACTTTATGTCAGGGGTAGGCAACTCCAGTCCTCGAGAGCCGGTGTCCTGCAGGTGTTAGGACTTTTCCTGCTGCAACACACCTGACTTCAATCAGTGGGTAATTAGCAGACTTGTGCAGCCAAGCTCTGGAAATCAGGTGATGTGTTGAAGCAGGGAAGCCCTGAAGACCTGCAGGATGCCGGCTCTCGAGGACCGGAGTTGCCTACCCCTGCTTTATGTGGATAAAAGTTTACTTTTTCATGTTTTTTTTGCTTTTAAACAAAAAAAAAATTGTCTAAATATGATCTTTTTTCCTAGTCTGCACAGCCAGAGATTGAAGAGTGGAGCTCCTGGGATGAAGAAGCTCCAACAAGTATTAAGATTGAAGGTGGCAATGGAAATGTTTCTCCTCCACCCAATGATGTAGAAGAAGAGCCTGACTATTTCAAAGACATGACTCCAACCATCAGGAAAACACAGAAGGTATTTCCACTCATTTCAGTAAGAAAATGCCAAACTGACGAAACACTGAATACTGTTTTCTGAATGCTGGAGTCACATCTGTCTGACAGTAGGTACGGTTTTATTAATTTTTGCTTGATTTTTGTTGGGTGTTGGTAGTTGGCTTGTTGAGGTCTGCATTGGAGAAACAAAATATGAAGCCTAAAACAAAATTTGTAAGTTTTATCATTTTGGGTTGAAGTTTTGTCAGGTTGGCACCAGAATAGATAAACCATTAAATATGTTTGCTCCATAAAATGTATACCTACACGTGCAAGCACAAATTTATACTGTATATTAACATGTCTGACCCACCAGGGTGCAGGTGTGCAGTAATTCATGCGTCTGAACTAGAAACCCAGAGTAAAAAAACTAAATCACTACAAAAAATATTTATACAAGTTCTGATGGAAATATTTCATGAACTTATTGTCAGTCAACTAATTTTTTAGGCTTAAACTTGCATAATAGTTAAAATTTTTAAACAGGGGACCTCAGCAGGTCCCTCTTTGGATCGGTGAGGTGGATCAGAGAATCCAGGCCGATATCTGATCCGTGAATCATGTTGATACCAGGGCCCGACACTGATTATTGGATCAGATCTATCCAACTTCTACTGCTGATCTAAGATGATGCTACAAAAGGACGGCAAGAATAATCTTAATCCTGATTTTTTTCACATGTTGGAAGTCCAAGAAAATGGCCTGTATCTGGGACAAATTTGTTGATGTCAAATTTGTCAGTCGTCAATCACTATATGTGAATGCGACAGATATTTGTGAGGCTTAGAGGGACGATTTCAGTCTCTGGTCTTGCTTCTAGCTTGCTTGATATTTTGAGGCAGTTTGCAGAGGTGAAGCAACAGCCACATGATGGTGGGGAAAACTCTGAAAAGGAAAATAAACAAACATACAACCAATATGATGAAGAGCACAGCGAACAATTTCTGGTCTTCACTGGAAATTGAGCAAAATTTGGTTAAACTTTGACAAGAGCACCCATGCTCCTGATGTTTCCAGAGTGCAACATGACAATGGACTGAAGCAAGAAATGACTGCAACAAGCAGGTGAACGGAAAAATAGCTTGAATCACGAGGAAGAAAATATGATTTCACCCTTGAGATGAACCATCTTATTTTTAAGGGGGTCCTTGATATTTTTTAAAAAAAAAAGCAAAACAGATGAAGAAGACAGATGCAGCAGTACATGCAAAACACATGTTAAACAATACATGTATATACACAAATACATACAAAACAAGACATGAATAAATAAAACGGATGCCCATACACAAAACCAGTCAGAACAATCACCCAATCACACAGAACTCTAAAGTTAAAACAGATGTTCAACATTAATGACAGGAGAGAGACTGTACATGACAGCAGTAACTGCTTCATAAAGAGCACACAGATGAGTTTGAGGAAAAGTCTTGCAGTGTGCGACTCTGCCACAGATCACGTATGTCGTTTGAGCCTCACAAGATGACACATACACACTGCTGCATAGGCTCCTGCCTTTACCTTTTGCTTCTCTCTCCTTGTTTAAGTTTAGTTGTTTCATAAAGAAAAACTCTGACCTAATTTTTTTTTTTTTTTTTTTTTTTTTGTCTTGTTTCTGTTTTGAAGATCGTGCTGAAGAAGAGGGAGCCTTTGAACTATCTGGTGCCTGATGGCTCAGCAGGATTCTCCAGCAGGTTGGCAGCCTCTCAGGATATGATGACATTCAGTCCACCCTCAGTGAGTACCTTTTTTTCCTCTTCTCTGTAAAACCTGTAAAGAAAAATTCGAATCAGTGCTGTGCATCCCTGTTGAAGCTGAAACAATTCAGACAATCATGAATTGTGGCTTCAGCGGCTAAAGTCATACCAGCATTTTCCCTGGTATCATCACAAACCATCCATCTACGCAGGCTGAACTGGGAGAAATGGAAAACTGGCAGGAGGACACAAACGCCTGGGATGATGAATCTGATGCTGCCTGGGAGGCAGAGGAGGTGCTCAGGTAAGCATTCACCTGTATCTGTGGATTCAGGTTATCAGCTGAACCAACAGCTTACAGAACAAGTGCAAGTAGGGATGGTTACCATTCACATTTGAACCAATATTTGAACCTGAATTTCCATACAAGGGTATTGGTACCAATCTTCTGTACTTTTGTGTGTTTTTATGGGAATAACAGATTTATTTCTCATTCTCAACACATAATTTTTAACCAATATACTGTATTAAAGCAAAATTTAACTGTTTTTATTCTATATGGTGTCGGAGCAGTCGGGTACACGGAGGACAAACTTAATGATGGAATAATTTAATGAGAGAAAAGATGGAATGTTCTCCGACACTAAACTGATTCTGTCGCGGCATTTTGCGCAAAGGTAGGATGGAGACTGTGAGCCTCCTGCGCGCAGCGACCAAGCCTAGTTTAGTCCACTAACTTAGTGCAGGCGGTTTTTGCCGAGCTGGATTGACCAGACAAGCTTCTTCAGAGAGACTCGATGACAGATGTAAGTAACAGCTCGTGTACGGAAACTCCACTGTGACGAGGAGTTTAATAAGGTGTAGGATGTGAGGGTGATGGGAAGAGGGCGAGATGTGACCTGCACGTCGGCCCCCGAACTGCGTTGGTTGATGGCAAACTCATTGAGCATTTACATCATATTGAGTTCTTGAACGACAGTTTATGAACCCGCGCTGGTTATTATCTGCTTCCCGTAAAGATCTGCGCAACCGACTGTGGCTTTTCCTCTTCTCTGCTGGCTGCAGACGACGCGTCAGGACCGGCTTGGAGAAGAATAGTGTGTTTAATTAGCTGACTCTTCAGAATAGATGTATTCCTGCCGCTTATCTTGCATTTTGCATCACAAATATTGCAACAAGCTTGATGTTTTAGAGAAGTGGAGCCAGAAAAGCGCTTTCAATCAGCTGTTTGTTCTGAACACGTGAGCCGCAGCGACTGATGTCACACGTGCGATGCGACTCCTCCACTCCTGCACAGTCAAGAGAATGCATTTAGTTACCGAAACATGGTACCATTTGATTTAACGTGAATCGGTACTCGGTAGTACCAACAGAGTTCGGTAGGTACCGAATTCGGTACACATCCCTAAATGCAAGTGTTAAATACCTTAAATGAGAAAATAATACCAATTGATATTCACATAAATGGCACTTATGTATCACAGCAGAAAGGTTTGTAATTCAGTTCTCAGTTATTGGGCATGTTTGTGTCAGTCTCATTTGTGTTGTGATGGACTGCTGACATCACCACAGCATACCTTGCCTCTTATCTGATGGTTCCTGGGGAAGATTTCAGGCCCCATGTTGAAATGAACACCCAACAGTTCAAAAAGAAAAGTTTTTAAAATGATAATAATGGCAATGATCTGCAAAGCTTTTGAAACGTACAAGCTCATCTTGAATTTGATGGCAGCAACATATCCAAAAGTCAAAGTTGGGATTGGAGCAGCAAAAAGCAAGGAAAGTAGTTGCCAAATAGAAACAGCTGGACAAAACATTCAGTTAATGTTAACTGGCTATAACTCACTTGATTGGGTATTAAAAAAAAAAAAAAAGCTCCTGAGGCAGGCAGAGCTTCAGATGTAGGAACATATAGGTTACAATCCTTCGTTCAATAAAGGCTGAATTCATTACAGACCTCTAGACCAGTATTAATGATGAAAGTGGCTTCTTCTTATCAGCTTAACTGATTAAGAAAGTATTTTTGATTTTTATAATGAGGCATGCAGTCCTTGCATTTATTCACGCAAATAACCAGCAGAAAACACAAAAACTGAAACCTGCGTCATTTTTTTTAAGTGGCAAAGAGTGAAGGTTAATTTAATTTCCAGCAGGGGGCAGTGTGCACCATTATCACAATTTAAAGCACACAAGGAACAGGATTGTTTTCTTCCCAGTACCAGCTGATCCGGTTTCTATCGTCAGCTCTGTAACAGCACCAGTTACAACCATCTTTTTCTTGCATCTTTTTCTTTTAAAGGCAGCAGAAGATGGCTGAGAGGGAGAAGAGGTTTATGGAGCAGCAGAGGAAAAAGATGGAGAAAGAGGCTCAGAGGATGATGAAGAAGGAGCAGAAGATTGCCGTCAAGCTGTCATAACATTTCTGAACTGCTCTGTTTTGAGCCAAAGGCAAAGACACTTAATCTGTCGTTACTGTCTTCAAAGTCATCAAAGCAACTGGGATTATGATCATACACTATTTATCTGTTTGCAAACTGTCCTCCTCCTCCTCTTCTTGTTCCACCAGCAACCATTTTGCTCAGTTTTCCATCTGCAGCACTGTAAAATGCATCAGTCTAGAGAGCACACAGTGTACTAATGTGAAGAGGTTTTTAAAGGAGCGTTAATAAGATCTAGTTCATCATAGAGTAAAGGTTGAACACAACTTTATAAGGCATCAGTTACATTCTCTTGAATCTGATAGGTATCATAAGAACATTTTCTTTATCTTTCCCCTGGAGCATTTGTAAATAAACAGGTACCTGTCTGTCTTTTAAAATTCAAATAAGGAGTATAGTTCCTCTTTCTTTGTCTTTTATGGCATCAAATGACAAAGGAGTGTAATTTATTTTATGCATCACTGCAAACCAGTAACATCCCTTTGTTTGCTGATTATCATGTTTTTATTTATGTCTTTCAGAGTCTATTTTTTTTTTCCCTCAAATTTTTTTTTTAATGAATGTTGCTTGATGAGCTGTGTAGCCCTCACTACACTACACTGGACATCTTCATTAAAATGGAAGACTGGATGTGGTTAATCGCTGACTGAAATCTAGCCCAACTATGAATTATAGCTGTGGGTTCCTATGGTAACCTCATGGCCACTGGTCTGCCATTCATTATCTACCTTTGTCCTATTTTGATATTGATGGAAATTATCCAGGGATCAATTCATTTTTTTCTGAAGGGAGCTAATTTCACTTGTTAAATGTTTGACAGACACAGATCAGATGCAGTTTTTTTTTTTTTTATTATAAATCATGAATCTCCAGCGTAGCAGAAACTCAGACCCATTTTTTTTTTACTCGACTAGAAGGCAAAAAATAAATATTTGCTTCCTGAAATTGAAGGAGAGCAGTTGAAGTTAATGGTTTAACTGAGCGTGTCATGTTTGTGTAATGAAATTCCTGATCAGAGTGTAAAACCTTACTAACAGTGCCATTGTTGTCATGGAAACATTGCAGGATGAAAACAAGACGTGACACAGTATTACTGTTCATGAGTGATCTGTGGTTGGAAGCGAGGTGACGGAGGCAAATCTTTACTCTGTGCTACTGTTTAAAAGGTTCATAGGTATGGAAACGCCTGGTTTATTTGTCAGATGATCCACTGAAACTTAGAGGTAGTGATTCTGTTAAAACTTATAACTAGTGCATGGCCAGTGTTAAAAGTTAACTTGAGAAGCCAGTCTTCTTTTTGAGGGAATTCAGTAAAATATGGATTTGTGTGGTTTCTTTGGAAATTCCTCCTTGTTTTACATTGAAGAAAAACTGCATGTTTTTTGTTTCGTTTTCAATTTTGCACATTTTTTTTTTCTGAACAGAATCATCGCGACCCTCCTTTTTTCTCTTGCCTTTTTCACTGTATGACTTGATGTTAAAATGCTAGTGAGTTGAGCATAAACAAGGACTTAAATGGAGACATGAGTTCAGAATTGAGAGATTGTGTCTGTGGTTTTAGTCCTGAACAGGTTTTTAATAAAATCAAGGATTCATATCTTTGTGTTGGTTGACTTTGTGAAACGCAGCTTTAAACTGGGGCTGGACGATACGGTAAAAACATTATCTGATCTCACTACTGCCAGTTTTAAAGCATCTGAAATCTACAGATGTTCAGTACTGTAAATAAATTACAGAGATCAATTAGTGGTGGACGGTATCACCAAAAAAAGATATTTACAAAAAAAAAGAAAAATTGCAATATCACAGATGATGTTGGTAGGCACACAAGAAGTGACAGCCACAATAAAACCCTTTGTTTGACTGACTTGCTAAGAGAAGTACAACAAAATCAAGCCTCTGCAAATTTTATTTAAATTTCATCTCTTTTTTTTTTTTTTTTTTTTTTGTTTTTTTTGTTTGGTTTATTTTAATAAGTATTATTGATTGTTTGATCTGCCATGTTTTCTTGTTTACTTGTTCAGTGGAGCTCTGCTGTGACGCATAGGTCACATCATGCTACAATATTACATTTTTGCCGATGTCCAAAAAATATCCCAGTATTATCACAATATATGGCACACCCCTGCTTTAAACAGTTATTAGCATAAAGATGTCATTGGTTGGATGAAGCTGTCAGCAAAACTGGCAGGTAGTAGTTTATTTGAGACTGAAAATGATTATCTTTGTCTACATTAGCACAACTGTGCTAAACTTGTAAAGAACACTGAATTTTTATGCCAACTTGACCTGTAACCTGCTCTGACAGATAGCTGACATCATTCATTTGACCCCCCCGCCAATGTCCCATCTGCCTGGGGACAATGCCTGCTTGCCAAAACCCTCTCAGAGACTGACCCACTTTCAAAAAGGGAAAATGCCCATCATCAGTCTTTGGAGAGGGAATAATCTACGTGGATGCAGACTTGCATCAACAGATGTTACAGAACTGGTGCGTTCTCAGACTTCCGCCACTGCTGCCCACTCATTTAATCTGGCTTCCGCAGACTGGTGTGGGGATTACAGCATTTGATGACTCATTTTCTTTGATGCTGTAGGAGCTGAGAGGTCATGGTTATACAACTGCAGATCACATTACAGGGGAAATGAAGTCATAGAAAGACAGTTGGCATATATACTTTGCTTTTGTCATCAATTGTGGCTAGATGTTGCTGTGGGAGGCATTGGTGGATTGACTTGCTGTGTGCTGGCATTGGCCCAGTTTTGCTGAGGTAAGGGTACAGACAGCGTTTTATAGCTTCTGAGAGATACCATTAAAGTGGATCTAATGCACTCAGCATGCTCAGCTCCACATCCCAGGGGATGACTGATAACACAGGCCAAGGAGGCTTTTATGCAAGAGAACTTAGGTTCAAACTGGGGATGCACGATATTGGAATTTTGGCATGTATCCCGATATTTTAAAACTCACGTGGCCGATAACCGATATGCTACCTATATTAAAGCTGAAAAAAAAAAAAGCAGTCATTGCAAATAGCAGTTTTGTTTCAAACACTGAAAAATAGGAAGGGGAAAAATATCAATACACTGAAATATCACAATATTTTCATATGCCAATATCAAATAGATATTTAAAAACGCTGTATCAATCTATTTTACTTAATCTTGCAAGATTTCGTGTTACAAAACCTCACAATATTTAAAGAATTCTCGCGAGATTTCGCAACAGAATAAAATAGGAGATTGTTAGTAAAATAGATCGATACCGCGTTTCTAAATGTCAATATGATATCAGCATATCAATATTTTTTCCTACCTCTAGTCATTAGAAGTTTCAACGTCAAAATAAAAAAAAAAAGATTTTTTTTTTTAAAGACTTTAGAAAACAGCGGGTCGATCGATTAAATATCGGTGGGGTTACCGGTGTCCAACACTCAGTTTTAAGGCAGATATCGATAGGGGGCAGATTATATCGTGCATCCCTAGTTCAAAACTAGACAATTCCTCCCCCACCATCTGTAGTTATCCAAATTTAAAACAGGCCTGTTAAAACAAACTTTAAAAAGGCAAATAAAATGTCCACAAGTCCAAAACATGGCCAGAATTATCATGCTTTATTAAAGATACGAGAACATTTCATGTAAACCAGTATTGCACATAGCTCAGGCACGTAACAAGTGACAGTTGCTTTGAAGCGTCAACTTATTTCTATGAACAATACATAGGCTGGACAGAGTAAAGTTCACTCCTTGGAAAGAGGGAAGGGGAGTGGGGGTCACAAATTCACAAAACAGTGAACACACAAAGCTTTGGCTGAAAGTTTCTTTTTAAACAGTAACAAACAGATTTCAGAACAAACATTAGCATTCAGTCCTTCACCTCCAAAAAAAAGAATATATTCTATGGTAATCTTAACATAAAGAACTTTTTTAAAGAAAAAAGGACAATTGGAGACACCATAGGACACAAACACATAACCATCTACCCAGATGATCTGCTTATAAATGGAAATTACAAATACATAAATAAATCCCGTTATAAATAATCCCTTTCATGTCACCACTTACTTTCATCCCCATGGCAACTGTACAGTGCAAAATAAGTGCTTGACTCAATAACTGCATTTATCTCAAGTGAACAAAAACAGATGTCATAAATACTCTTGAAAAGATGCTTAAGTGCTTTTAGCTCAAAGTTAGGCAGATGCATGCGGGCTGGGAGTCCATCACACATCCGGCCTGTGAGTGACATGACGAAGAGAGTGCAATCCCATGATGCAACAGCCCCTGATCAGTGCTGCAATGTTGTACACAGGAGCGCTTCCATCCACACCATGCCTGGAGTACAGCCAAGCCACAGTAGGCAACACTGGGGCTGCAACTGCTACCAGGTCGACCAGAAAGCTGCTGCTCCAGTAACGCTTCCCCACCACATCCAGTCCTGGAGACAGACAAGGTTTCTCCTCGTAGACTCCGAAGTCCAGCTCCTCCATGAACCGCTGGTTCTCTGTGGGATCTGAACAACATGCTCCAGAGTCAGAGGAGGCGGCGTCGGGGCTCCTTGGAGGCAAACTGGATTGGAGGGGTGTCGCTTCAGGCTGGGTGGCAGTGGAGGGGGGTAGGTTTGGGAATCCTAGGAGACTGCTGGGGGCTGAGTGGGCTGCATCCTCCAGGGATGCCCCATGGAACTTAAGCAACTGGAGGAGGAGAGCCTGGAGGTCTGGAGATATGGGCATTAGGTCCGTCTGGATTCCTTTATCTTCTGCGTTGGGCTGAAGAGGAGCGCTTGAAGAGATGGAGACTGTGGCTGGAACAGATGGGGGGGCTGCAGTAGACTCAGCCAGCTGTCCATCTTCTGACAGGGCGGATACCTCAGGCCCAAACTCTGCTGCTGCGCCAGGCTTCATGTCAGAGTCCTGGCTGAAATCTACAGCAGTGGACATAAAGACCTGCTCAAAAATGTCCGCTCTGTTTGCCATCTCATCGTTTACCAGCAGCCCACTGTCCGCCATTGCCTCCGCTCCTTGATCTTCCAACTCCATCCCGCCCTCATCCTCCCCCACAACTTTCTTCCCACCACCATCAGGGCTGTCGCACATAAAGTCCAAGGAGTTTTCATCTTGGAGGTTGGCACCACTCTGAGCCAGCTCCATGCTCTGGAGCAATGACTCCAACTTCCTGTTCTGGATGTTGATATCAATAAAGTACTTCTGTATTCCCTTGTCCTTCTCCATCAGGCTGCTCTTCATGGTCTCCACCACCTGACGGAGTTGTTTGATCTCTTTGCGGGCTTCTTTGAGGGACAGTTGAGCCTCCACTCGGTGACATTCCTCTTCAATCCAGTCTTCCCTCATCCTACCAAGCTGGGTCTTCAGCTCCCCGATCTCTGTCTCCCTAATAAATCAGAAAGAAAAGCACAACATTTTACAACCATCCCCCCCTAAAATTTTTTTAAATTAATTTTCTGCTTTCTTTTGCTTGAACTTCAAAGTTCACCAACAATAATAAAACTGAGGAAATTAGTTTTGAGCCCATTAACTACCTTTTCTCTGTTTTAGTTCATATGCAAGTAAGTGACCTGACATTTCATATTTGCATTTCTTTCAAAGCAGATGTAAGCTCATAATATACTAGTGCCACCAATCTAACCAGATTTACATCAAAAAGTTTGTTGTACTTGCAGTGAAAGTTTCTTCAGAAGATGCATCTAATATTAAGTGCGTTATGCAATAGTCATTTCTCTGTTGGTTTACACTCTCCAACATGTTCATGCTTGAGCAGAGCTCCCAAATGCCATCCCCATTCCAACCACAGTAGCTACTGTGCTGCTAACCTGTCACGAACTCTGTTCTCCGACTCCAACAGCTTGGTTTTCAGGTGTCTGATGGCCACTTCCTTCTGCTGCAGAGGGGTGAGGTACTGCTCAGGGTTTGGGGGCCTGATGCCATGGTTGTCTTTGCAGGAGTGGTAGTGGCCCAAATTTACTCTTCTGCTGGGCAGAGAAACAACATTTGATGATGGCAGTGAGAGAACATCATGTTTTACCTCTGTTCTACTGATGAATCACTCCTGTACTGAACATTTTGAAATAGCAGCAGGAAAAAAAACAACTGATGTTTAAAAAGCAAAATGCCTCCCTGCTGAAGGTAATTAGTCTGGTTAAGAGTGCTGTAAAGGCAGATGCTCCTTGAAGCCTGGAATTACTGTCTGACACAGGATTACTGGTAGTCAGGATAGTAGCTTAAGCATTAAATGTTTGTTTAATCAAAGCAAGAAACACATTCCCCTCACTCAAAGTGTACAGATAACTGCATCAACATTCATGTGTCCTTTAGATGCCCCGTGATCAAGGCTTCAACATGCTCAAAGAAAACTGATCAAAGGATTTATTCTTCCCTTCTCCCCCTGATAACAGAGAAGTTAGTGGATTTGGACAGTATGCAAAGCAGCACATAAAGTCTGTCTTCCACAATATCCTAGCAACCTGAGATGCGTGAGGTTTTGATGTGTGCTCTGCATCCTTGCCAAAAATAGAAACAGCCCAGGAGAAGCTACCATGTGGAGAGGAAAAGATGTCACATGACACTTAGCAAGGCAGAGGAAAGCTGACAAATGGGAAGCCTTAAAGTGACAAGAGCTCAGGATTAGAATGTGTTATGGAGGCTGGAACATGAGAAATGTGCCCAAAATATTTAAGACTGTGGGTTGAATGTCGAACATCAGACAGATAATCTTTAGGTGAAACCTTTAAAAATAATGTGCACTCCAAAGCCCATTTAGAAAAGACGCCGCCATGTCCTGCAAGTCTGAAAAATTCATGAACCATCACTCCCTTTTAAACCAAGGTGCACTTGATTTAATTCTGCATTGGCTTCTGTCTGGGTAACATTCTGAAAATCCTCTATAATCCCAACAACAGCCAAACCATGACCGATATAATCCCAGCCAGCTGCAAGAGAGGAAATGATAACAGTCTGAACATAATCCAGCCACCCACTCACTGAAGGTTACGGTGCCTATTGTCTGACCCGTAGTCCAAATCTCTGTCTCCAAATCCAACCATTTCCCCCTCAGACAAAGCAAATGAAAATTTGTGATAAACCAAAAAGCAGCTGTAGCTCAGAAATCAGGAGATTTTACTTCAATCAGAAAGTTGCCATTTTGATTCCCGAACTTTCCTAGTTCACGTTAGTGTCCCCAGACAAGATACTGAACCCACATTGCTGCCTCCTGCTCCCCAGTAACTTCTAAGTTACTTTGAATAAGAGTCGGTTAAATGACAGCAGGAACAGATCAAAGCGGAGGAATGTGGGGCATGGTCTAATCAGAATATTTAACTTCACATTTGCAGTCCATGTCCGTGGAGATAAAAGATGCATGACTGGAAGTCCATGAAGGGTACCTAGAGGTGGGGCTGGAGTTGCAGCTGCTGCTGTTGGTGGTTGAGGATACAGCTCTAGGAGGAGTCCTGTAGGGAGCGTAGAGTTCTGCATCACAGTTGGCTGTTGGGTGTCCAGGTGGTTTAAACACTGGGAGCGGACGGATATAAGTGCCACGACTGTAAAGGGGATTTGAAAAGGAAAATAAGTTTTTTTTTTTAAAAAGGAATTAAAAACAAATACAGAGCAAAACTTGGACAGGTGTATTTTACAATAAAAAGGAGCACTTCCATTAAGATCTGTTCTCGTTTAAACAATGGCCATACTTTGAAATATGAACTAAAAAATACCTCCGTGAAGGAGTCTTCTTCCCAACCGAACTGGAAATCAGACTTTCCCTGGTTTTTAAGCTGCCTGTGCTGCTGGAGGAGCTGAAGTCTGCCTCACTACCTGCAGGGACAGACAATGTGTCAGCATCTGTGGTGGATCAATACAAATATCAATACCGACAATGATATTAATATTAGTTAATATCAGTGCAGTTATATCAAACCTTCAATAAATATGGAGAATAAAGTGCTTTTTGATGAATCCGGTTCACTGCTATGCAAAGGACCCCATATTCCCTAAAACTAACTTCTCTTACTAAGATAAAGCCAAATTCAGACTTTTAAAATGGCACCAGTGATGACTGTCTCTGGACACCTAATTATAAGAATCTAAATATAAGGCTACAAACTATCGTAAACTTAATAAATAAGGAGCATTTGTTTTTTGGTAGATCTGGTTCACCTTAGTGATAAGGTATCTACAAGCCAAAAATCAGCCTCTTTTCCAGATAATTACAAATTCAGACTGTTATGGTATGGATAACTTGTTTATGCATTAATGAATAATCTCTTTGCATTAATCTGTTCATTTGACAGCCCTATTAAAAAGTATCGATATTGACATCTGTATCGACGATACTAGCCCCGTCTTATTGAATTAATAAAGGGCTGACCAAATCCTGCAGCCTCACACCCCTAGTCAGCATGCTGGCAGGTTTACAAAGAATTTACATACCATTAAAATATACTGACATAATAACAATAACACTCAACCAACACAATATGACTGCAAGTGTTCCTTTTTTTCTAAAATAAATTCTCCTTTTCTTTAAGCAGTATTTATTCCTTCATGAATGACCCCCATACCATATCTGGCCAAAATAAAGCTGAAATAATTTAATGCGACGCTTAAAGTAGTAAAACAATCACACAGTTTAAAAGCCATGTCAAAAGCATTTTACATGGAGAAATCGAAGTAATCCTTAAACTCCCTCTCGGACGTTAACATCACGAGACTTGCTAACATTAGCCAGTTTGCTAACCTAAGATTAGGAGCTTGGTCAACATTAAGTGACAAAATTACCACCAAAAAACGCCGACAAAACATTTAGTATTGCATTACATGCTTGTAATCCCATCCTCGTGCAACTAATTGTATGCGAAGACGTTACATAAATGAAAAACTGCACGGTTCTCAGACGCGCAGCTAAAGTTAAAAGCAAGGCTTGTAAATATCTTGTAAACCTCAGCTAGCCTTCGCTGAAACTTTAGCTACATTTATTCATTTACTTATGAGCTTCCCATGAAAATGTTTTATGAACTGATATTTTACCCATTTAAATATGTAATCTTAAATTCGCTCAATTTGTAAATTGAAAAATAGTCCAGATGGCTTAAAAGAAAGTTAAGTAGCAAATCCATGCAAGTCTCGACAATTTAATATCAGTTTATCTATGCCACACGCACGCTCTGTGTTCATTGATGCCGAGACAACTATTGTAAATTCATGCTCTTAAGTTAGACTTGGTTTTCGATTTTAAAAAATATTCTAGCTAGTTTTAACATCCATATGTCAGGGTTTTTTTGTTAATGTTTTTTTAAGGTAAAAACTACTCAAAGTTGTTAATAACCTTTAACAGATCTTTTATCAAATTTTCACAAGAATTTAAACTTTGCTAAAAAAATTAGTTTCACTATTTAGCTTCTTTTTTTCCCCAACATGTCTGCAATCCTCCGTTTTTATTTTATTTTTTTTAAATTACGCATACAAATTCAGAAACTGGTCATTTAACAGATTGGAGCAATGTTGGAGATACTGTAGGTGAAGTGTTTACATTTGCACTTTTTATTTTTTATTTTTTTTAAAGATTTGGTTGTTTCAGGGTAAATGAAAAAAAGAGACATTCCAGAAAGACTTGACTCAAGAAATAAAACATTTTACAGTTTGTCAAACATTACATTTGGTTATGGTAAAGGATTTACTGCAGAATAAATTGGACTGATTTATTCAGTTTGTTTCTTTATAGGCTACATGACTCAATTCTTGCTTTTTGGGTGGGTCATTTCCCATCATTTCTAATATTGCTTTTGCATAAAGTAAGGTTAAAGGAAGCATCTAGAAGCTCATAAGTACACAGAATTACAAGTAAATCTGCTCTAACACTTTTTTTAAAAAGTGGCACAAGGCCAATGCGCAACTTAACTGGTAAAGCTGCGCAAAGTTAATAAAGTATGCTGAAATAAAAAAGTCAAATTCCTACCTGAAAAACATCTTTTCCCATCAAACAACACCATAGTGTCTGGTGATGACTGTGACAAGCAAAATAGCTACAACTTGGTGATTCTCCACCACTTGGTGAGTCAAATAGGACTCTGCACACATTCAGCCAGTGTAGTAACCTCCTGCTAATCAGACTAATTGGCTAAGCTCCCGAATTTTTCCACAACCAATCAGCTCTCCTTCTAACTTTGACTCATAATCAGGGGGAGGAAACTGAATTCAGAGGTAAACAGCATTCACGCTTTCTGGCCAGTCTTATCAGAGTGCACGTGTGCACAGATGACATTTCATTCTAGTCTCACCTCAAGTGGGTTGCTGTGACCCTGCCAGTGTTTGTCCATAGCCTGTTGGCTTTGCATGTGACAAATAAATGGTTACTGTACTTTGGTCTTAAGGGGACTTTGGTAAGGTATTTAAAAATGCTGTGTTGTCTGAGATCTGTGTATAAAGATATCAATGTTGATACAGGTCAGAGCTAAATACTGAAGGTCAAAGGTGAATTTCAGCATTCAAGTAAATGCACAATTTTAGCTGTTTGCCAACTGCCAACAAAACACCACAAGAAGAAGAAGCATTTAAGTATGTTTAATGTGCACATCTTTACCTCTGGCTTTCAAGGCCGACCTCAGCTCCCTCTTGTGCCTCGGCGTGCTCCGTGCTTCGCTGCTGCCCTCGGTCATCACCCTCACCCTCTTCACTTTGGTTTTGCGCTCTGGGAGTATCGGCGATCCGTGGGCACTCTGCTCTGAGCCTGACGGGGTTTTGGAGGGGGACACAGACTGACTAGTGGGGCAGCCGGTGTCATCTATCGCAAACAGGCACATAGAAGGTAATAGCCGCGAACAAGCAGCGCAGAGCAGGCAGCGAACTCAAGCAGTCAGTCAGAGCTCAAGGTTCAGCCTGCTTGTTTTCTCACAGATAGACAACAGCTTGGACAGTGGCTCATCACCTCTGCTAACACAGGCACTTTGTGCCATGTTCTTGCTCTACTTGTTAACTGGGGCCAGTTTGGGTGAACATAAAAACACAAGGATGCATTATCTGAGCTTGCATAACCCCTGCTAAAAAATTAATCATCCAACACGAGCACTGTAACACAACCTGAAATATGAAGGCCTGCAACTGGAGCTGGTTACAGAATGTTCAGTTCAGTTTTGTTCATATGGTGTCACCTCCCAGAATTAACTTTCCATTGTATGATCAAGGTCTTTAATTACAGTAAAAAAGCCAAAGATGAATAACCTCAGCTGTTCTTGGACTGGGGCATAATGTCTTACCAGAGCAAAAACTGTTGGTGCTGATGGTCCTCTTGGAGTGGTCCGAGCTGACATCGCACTCCTTACCCTCCTCCTCTGAGAAGGGGGAGTCAGACAAAGGTGATCCTTTGTCTTTTGGTCGGAAGGGGTGAAGGACCAAACGTGGGATGCGGCTCCGGGGGCTTCCTTTCTCTGGTGATTTCTTTTCCTGTTCAAACATTTGTCACAGGAAGGGGCAGACGTTGATGAACCAGATCATGATCATTTTATCACATAAGTGGATGACTAAAATGTCACATTTAGTATATATTTATCATCAGTGTATTGCTGCCCAACAAAAAGAGACTTTTTGTCACAACATAGAGAAATCACTCCACACAGTGAGAACTAGCGATGATCAGACTCACCTCATATTCCTGAAATGGTCCCATTGTGCTTCACAGAGTTCTCCCCTAATGAATTGGTAAAAAGACAAAAATCAGCTGAGTCATTTTTCCTTGGATCGTGTACATGGTCGCATTTTGACATCACACTCAAACTCTCAACAAACAAGAGCCCTCTGTCTGAACGCTATTGCATCACTAAATCTCACCCTACTCACACAAACACACACATGCACATGCACAACCTGCCTGGTACAGATGGCACAAGCCTGAAGCTAGCTGTGACCAACACACACAGAATTTATGACCTTATGAAACAAATAAAAATGCTAAAAATAAACAACCTTATGTCAGCTTTTGTTAGCTGCTTAACTATAAGGTTGAGTCCAAGTCTTAAAGTGCGAGAACAGTTTATATAAACATTCTCCATACAGTGCCATAATCGCCATAATGGCAATGTGGGATATTCCAATCATGCTTGATCATGATCATGTTTAAGAAGATTCCTTGCATGCTCATTATATTTTTAAATATTTATTGAATTTATTATTTATTGAATATACAGTCGTCCTCATAATTATTCTGTTCCATTGAAGAAAAGGCTAAATTCACAATAGTGATTCAAATAACAAGATACTAAAAAAATAAAAAAAATAAAAATTTACAAAAATATAATTTAGTGAAATGATATGTTGCTTATAAATTGTAATTCAAATAATTATTTAAAAAATAAAGAAAAAAAAACTGTCCCAGATCAAAAAGAGTATCCTGCTCATGGACAGAGGGCCAAAATACCTGATTGTAGTGAATGTCTCGTGTTGCTCAACAAAATTTTAGCTTCGGAGCCCTATCATGCTTATTTACTTGTTTTATTTTTTGTCTGTTTGTTTTAAGTAGTTCTGTTGAACCACAATTCAAAATCAATGTCATGAATTTCATAGAATTTTTATTTATTATTACTTCTATTATTAAGTTTATTTTGACTTATTTCACTGACAGCTGATATTTTTTCATCTTTAATGGGACGGTATGAATAATTTTGAGGATGACTTCATATATATATATATATATATATATATATACGTATACATAATTGATTGAAATAAAGTATATTTAATTTAATTTCATATTTAGTTTTCATGTTACTTTGCAGATCTTCCTATATGAAGGGGAAACAACTGAGCGTGGCTGTTATGCAAACTGCAAAGAAAGTGGCGCAAACTCGTATATTTTCATGCAAACCTCTGAAAAAAGTCAGGATGAAAGTACTGTTGAAGTGCTATAAAAAAAACTTGATAGCAGTTTTATTGTAATCTATTCCATAGCTGTTTAAATATTTCAATTACAAAAAACTCAAAAACGTATTTGAAAGCTGCCACTCCCCCACTAACTGCTCCCCGAGCGCTGATTCGTGGCAGCCCACCACTCTCAGGTTAATCCAAATTTCCCGATCGATACAGTATAACACAAACACATAACACACAAAAATCTAGTCATTAAATTTATTTATGAGAGGGTCTTTAATGTGTCGAGCCATCCAATATTTCTCATGATTTTATTCACTCTGTTAAGAAATCATTAGCTGCTGGAAGAAAAGTGATGGGATCACCAAAGTCAAGAGTATTAGTCCCCGGAGAAGAGTGAATATCCAAACAAAAATTGCATGAAACACCATCCAGTAATTCCCAAGACTTTTAAACTAAATGTTTGGCCAATAAAAGGCAACCATGAGAGCAAGACAGCTGAGCAGCTACTATAACTGAGAGCAGAAAAAAATGACAAAATCAAAACTGTAGATTTACAATAACTCAATTTCAGAAATAAATAAAAGAAAATTATTTTCTTTTCTTGTTTTCCTTTTGTATCCAAGTCATCAGATGTGAAGCTCCGTATGAAAACGCCTGCTATCAGCTGTCTGTGCCAAAACTGTGGGGCCGCCTGCCAAAACCTCCAAAGTGCTTCAATCAGTAAGATAGAAAAGATGATGAGGTGATATCAGATCCTCTTCTAAAAGGGTTTGAGGCAAGAAACTGTTGTCTGACTCTGAACTTCCTGTTTCGTGTCCACATTTAAACAAGACAAACATGTTTTATTGATGCGGAGCTAAATAATGCAGATCTTTCCTCATGCTTGGATAAACTTTACACAATCACATCACTTCCTCTGTGATGGTGACTGCCGAAGGGGGCCAGTTACATAAGCGCAAACATGTTGTTTTTTTTTCTGTTAGGAATGATGTCATTGACCCCAAAGTCTGCATGTTGCTGTTTGAATAAATCCCAACCTGTCTCCCTCTCTACACCAAGCAGGTATGTTTTTTTCTTTAAATCTTAGACTGACTAATGTCAGCCCTGCTTTGTTTATTCAGCTTCCCCCAAACAACTAACACACCCATATGATGTCCTAATATGACATCCTAACATCCCTTTATGAGTAACCCAGACTCATGCAAAATCCTATTTGAAGACCCACCAAGGCCCTGAAGCAGATTGCAAAAATAGACCAAAGAGTCGGGGGAATCAAACTCCATCTCATTTTCAAAAATAGCATGTCTTCGGTGGCCTGCACCACCTTTCTTGCAGTTTCACTTTTGTTTTTAAGCATCCACAGTCTCATTTCCACACCAACATGGCAGAATCTGATGCTGAGCAGCAAGGGTGAGCAACCACAGCTGTGCCCTAGCAACACTCATAGCAACCAAGGAAAAAAAGCCTGCATGTACAACTTGAGCTAGATGGAAGTAATTATGTTTAAATCCGCACAGAGTGCAGCATGCTTCGCTCTTCTCGTCCTGAGATGCTTCCCCTCACAGAGAGTTTGGTGTTTTACCCCAAGCTGAAAGAACATTCTGTGCTTGAGCTAACAAATGTACTTTCAGGGAGCATCATGTACTGACACACATACGGCCGGCTTGTTTTGTATCACCCGGCGTTTTTTTTTTTTTTTTAACTGAGGGCAACACCTGATTTATAAACCTAAAGCAAAGGAAAGCAACTAGTTTAAGGAAACAAGGAGAAGATGCAGATGTGAATAAGCAGAGAATGATATATGGTAGGGATGCACAATGTTGGAATTTTGGCCAATATGCAATATGCCGATATTTTAAAACTCATGTGTCGGATAACGGACATCAACACCGATATTTTAAAGCTGAAAAAAATAAGCAGTCATTGCAAATAACAGTTTTATTATCTGTTTCCAAAACTTTGAAATATAAGAGTGGGAAAAATTTTGATACTCTGAAATATCACAATATTTTCATATGCCGATTTCAAATCGATATCTAAAAACGTAGTATCGATCTATTTTACTTAAAAAATCTTGCAAGAGTTCATCGTTCTGTTACAATATCTCACGATATTTCATGAATTCTCATGGGATTTCATAATAGAACGATGAAATATCGCAAGATTTTGTTGGTAAAATAGATTAATACCACATCTTTAAATGTCAATATGATATCAGCATATGAAAATGTTGCAGAATTTTTGTGAATTCTTGCAAGATTTTGTAACAGAACGATGAAATATTGCAAGATTTTGTTAATAAATTAGATCGATACCACGTTTTTAAATGTCAGTGTCAAATGTCAATGTTTAAATGTCAATTTCTGGAAAAAAATAAGTTTTTGAAGAAGCCTTTTTTTTTGCTTTAGAAACAGCAGCCTGATCGGTTAAATATCGGTAGGGTGGCCGATGTCTGATACTCAGTTTGAAGGCCAATATAGGCCGATACCGATAGGGGCCGATTATATCGCGCATTCCTAATATATGGGATTATTTAGTAAAATGGGTTGTTTTAGAAAGAAGAGAGAGAAATGTGGCAAAGAGAGAATATGTTCAGAGAATGATCCATATCTGATGTAACCCAGATGCTGGTAATGGCTGAAAAATAATGGAAAAATAGTAAAACATGACTCATCTCAACATGAATCATGCTTTGTAAACACCATTAAAGCCTGAGTGAACACCTTTAAAGACCCACAACTGTTTACTTATTGTCCTGGATTTGGTGTTAAAGATACTTTGGCGAGTCCATTCTTCTCAGAATAAAGCAGGTAGTGCTGTAAGAGTCGTGTTCTTTATTTTAAACTAATAAAACATTATTTAGTTCAGTTTGATTAAATTCTGTCAATTAAACAGACAGAAGTAGAAAACAAGCAACAAAGTGCATGTGAGAGGATTTTACTGGAGGACTGAGCGGCTGGAGGAATGTCATACAGGAGCATTTATATTCTGAAGCCAAAAATATACTTTTTATAATTGATTTTTACTGAAGAAAGTGAATCAGAGCAGTTGTTGACTTTAAACAATTTATGTTCAGTTAACATGTAAAATAGGTGTTTGTTGGATTAAATAATTTTTTACAAGTTATCTTAATGTGATTTTGTCTCATGTTATCTCTACATAATATACAATATATGTGTTGCATAAACACAATTCATTTAAGTACCGTGAACAACAAACTGATTAACTTGTTTCTTTTCAGTTGAACATATTATAATTATGTGGAACCTATTGACATAAAAACAAATTATGTAAATCAAAGGTTCATTTTTTTTGCTATGCGTAGCTGACTTGTTTCAGTATTTAGTTGCAGTTTACATGGTGTGACAGTGTGGCGTCCTGTCACTATGCCTCCGATTGATCATGCACCCTGGCACATGGCCAAGGGGGTATCCCTTTGGTTGACTGGTTAGTGCGCATAACTCTCAACTGGGTCTCTGGGGATTAAATCCCACCTCGGCTCTCCTTTATTCTGCCACAATGGTAAATTTAGTTTAAATACCATTCCTTGAGGAAAACATGGACCATCAACATGGTTATGAGTTCAGTTCATACAGAAATAGAAGAGCCTTTGGATTTGGGCCCATGGATGGTCCTCAGTATTGTCATGAACCAAAACCCTGTGATATGTTTTCTGCCCTCGTGTCTTCTCTGCTAATTCATTTTTACTCTTTCCATTTTTGCTGATCTTTTTCCTGCTTTAATTTGCACCAAATCTAAACTCGAAGCCCCTGAGATGGGATTATATATAACTCCAGACAAAGTTGAGCGGCTGCCTGCTGAGAACCAGGCTAAGCATGCCTGAAGTTGCAAACACAGGATTTTCAGCTCTCGTTAGTCTCTAACAACCAAACTTTCCGCTGCCATCAACTGCAACACTTCCAGAAATGTAATCATAAACTTACAGAGATGAAACTGAGTTAGAGGTTCCAGTTGATGCACTGGGAAAGGAGGAGATACAGTATAAAAGCTGTCTGGGAGCTTCTGGTAAACAAGCCTCTAAGCCTCCACTGGAGCTCTTCCTCTCATCCAGATGGTCTACGCTTAAAACAGCATGGAGTGGGCGTTGATAATAATTCCCTTAATCCATCTGAGAATGTGTATTTTTTATTTTGATGACACTCATGGTCGAATATAACCTCATTATACTGATCCGTTTACCCTGTTTGCATGGTTAGTGAATTCTGAGGCATTTTCATTATTTTACACTCATGATTTCATCACTGAGCACTGTTACTTTCATAATTTGGTCTGAAATTAAACTCAAATTCATCAAACAGGAGGCAATGCATTTTATCTGGTGTGTTTATGGTTTTCAGACGAAACAGACTCCACCAACTACAAAACCTTGTGCAGTTACTATCTTTATTCTGTAAAAATATCAAAATACTTTTTCAAAAAGGAAAAAAAAAAACACTTGTGTAGAAGTAGTTCCACTGTCCCAGTGAGAGAACCTATGAGAGGAAATGTCCTCTGATGTGTTCACATGCCTCCCTTTGTTTACGTCTGACTTCACAGCCATTTTAACGACTGTCGTCAGGGTTTATGAGGTGATGTCTCCTGACAATAACAGAAACCGCTTAGGCATTGCCATCAAACATCACACGATTGATTTTTTTTTCTCCCTTTGGTCACATTCTGTTCAGGAATGAGATCTTGTTTTGTTTTATGTGGCGCCCCCGCGGTGAGGAGCATGTTTTCCTCAAGCGCGGAGATCCATCCAGAAAAAACAAACGCGCGATCATCCAACTTCAAACCCCAAATTAACAGATTTCAGCTCCTAAACCGTAAGATTTTTTCCACAAGGTTAAATCATTCTTTAAAAAAAAAAAAAACCTCGTTCGGAACTTGTTAACAGCTCCTCTTCTGCCCACCTGCTCCCAATCTCAGTTTCGTTTCGTTTCGTTTTTTTCCTTCTTGGACTTGTCAGAACAACCAGCAGTTTTGTTTTTTCTTCTTTTTCTGTTAAAACGAAACAATCTGAAGCACCAACCTGGATGTTTGATGGTGATTCCTCTCGGAAGGACGCGCGTCAGCTGGTGAAGCACAAAGGCTCGCTGGTGTGCTGGTGGTGCCAGCCTCTCCTCTCTGCTGAGGATGTGCTGAGTGCAGACTGACGACACAAACGACTGGACGAGAATCAAGACCACTGCGCGCACAATGTGCCTGCCATCCCAAGTGTGTTACATAACGCGCGGGGGGTGGGGTGGGGGGGCTTACTTAACCAGTGAAGCCCCTCAACCATATGGAATCAAGCAGAACGCGGACTGTAGATGGGAGGACGTAAAACCTACCCGAGCAATTATTTATGTGTCACCTGTAGTCTGTCTGCAGATCTATAATCACTATTGTACATTCTGATCTTTTAGGAAAATATGCAAATTCCCAAAATTTGAGACATGACGTGCGTCCAGAATTTTTTGACATTTTAGTCTGGAATATCGTTTATACGCGAAGACGTGATAAAATCATTCTAAGCACGACAGCTAGTGTTTACAGAGAGATGTCTGTTTGCGTACAGTGATGCGCAGGAAGGCAAACATAGCCTGCAGTTTGCTCTCCATGGTGCTGAAATCAGGGCGGATCCTAATATCATGCTTGTGCGATTTAAATGTCTTTCATGTCCACAATATCAACAGCTTCTATTGAGGGATATGAGAAGCAAAATCTAGTATTGTATAAACTAAACTGACAGTCATCCAGCAGGAAGAAATGGTTCAGTTCTCTGGTAAATAACGTGATTATTTAGCTATTTTGGGGGGATAATTTAGTTGTGGATTTTCGTTCATTAACCATTTTCCTTTACCATAAACTGGATTCTGGGAAAGCTGAATAAAATTCAAGCACATCAGCCTTTTTTATTCATAGATATTTTTTTATTTATACATTTTTAAAGGTCCATTATCTCCTCCAACATGTTGCCTCTTTGCACTCCTCTCCTCGCTGCCCTTTTTGGTCCCATATCACCACCAGCTGTTCATCAGCAGAACAGCATGAAGCTGGGCGGAGGAAGGCAGGTTTATTTGGGTAACACGAGACCATTTAGCTACTGCATAAGAAAACAGTAAACTACTATAAATCATAAAAGGGAAAAAAAAACATGTTTTAATTTAGAGTTGTAAAAGACTGTCAGTGTATTAGAAGTGTATTTTAAGCACTGACTTAAATGAAATGACAGCTTCAGTAGATTTCAGGAAGTTTTTTCCACAGGTTGGGTCATGAAAATACTAAAAAATACTTGATCCTGAAACACTGGATCAACCTGGTTCACATTAACCTGAGGCATCGGAGCCCCGTAAGGCACAAGTATAGCTGAAATGTATTTGGGCCCAGGACCATTCAGTGCTCTGCAGTCCAGCAGAGATCCATAGTAGAGCCAGCCAGTATTAAGACGGCTGTGATGTGATGCGATGCGATGTGACATGATCACACCACAGATCTTATTGTGGATGAAAACTCAGAAACATTCTAGCAGGCTGCAGGTGTATGAGTCTTTTCTTTTCTTTTCTTTTCTTTTCTTTTCTTTTCTTTTCTTTTCTTTTCTTTTCTTTTCTTTTCTTTTCTTTTTGTTAAAGTCCCTTGAATGAAAACTGGTGAACCCCTCTAGGCCCCAAACCCCAACTGCTCCCTGGGCACCGTATTGCAGCCTACTGCCCCTAGTATGGGTGAAGATTATGTTGGAATAGATGGATGGATGGATGGATGGATGGATGGATGGATGGATGGATGGATGGATGGATGGATGGATGGATGGATGGAAAGATGGATGGATGGAGACCTGAGAGTTCATCCATTCATGTTATTAATAAGAATATTACATTTTATCTGAAAGCGCCTTCTCAAAGCACCCAAGGACACTGTACAGGGAGATAAGAGAAATAAGAAAGTGAATATTGTGGAAAAGTTGATGATGAATAAACATGAATTGTCAAAGTTCCCTGCTTAAACTGTATTGAAGTGAAAATATAACAGCTGACTAAAGCTGAAAATCAAAGTGAAAATCAAACTGTTGATCCATATAAATTTACCACAAAGCTTAATTCCAGTACTAATCATTATAGTAAAACACTGTTCCTCTGCAGTGTCTTGCAAAAGTACTCATCTCCTCAGTTCTTCTTACCACCTGAATAAAAATGGACTTTTTGAGGTTTTGTGTCATTTGATTGACACAAGGCGACTGCTTCCAAAGAGTAAAATATTTGATGGATAATCAAACTATTGGGAAATATGCAAATAAAAATAATAAACGACATTCTCTTCAGAATCTTTGGATTTCTTTTCCATATTTCAACCTAAATCCGCATTTCTCTGCAACTCTGTCCTGATCTGTGTGGAGAACTTTGTCTATCTGATGTAGGGCTGAAAGATATATCGTTATCGTATCTATATCGAGATATGGACATTCAAGATATTAATATCGCAAAAGCAACTATGTAAAAGATATAGATTTCCCCTGCGCTTGTCCTTCATATAAAGCTCTGGAAGTCACAAACACAACTGCACTTTCCACCAAAGTGCTTGGTTTTCAACGAACTCGTAGTCATATCGTATCGTATCAATATTGAGATGTCTGGCATGAATATCGAGAAATGAAATTTTGTCCATATCGTTCAGCCCTAATCTGATGCTTGCTCGGTGGGTTCTTTTACAACATAGTGTATACCGATCATGTGATCGATCGTATACCAGTGCGCTATTTCTGTGGTTTTAATGCAATCAACTACTTTCTACATCCGTATGAAAGTGAACATGTCCTGTGATGCCTATTTAGTGACAAACAATTGATAGAGCATGCCTCAATTACAGCACCAGTAGTTTGTATTTATGTAAAAGTTCATTTGAGTTTTGATTTCATTTTGATTTGAAGTGTTTATTTTGAATATGAAAGGCAAAACAAACAAACAAAAACAAAACAACACTTAAACACAATACATACAAATAGATATTAAAAAAGGAGTGAGAAGTAAAACTTATAAACCCCCATACTCTTCTTGGCTCCCTGGTTTAGACATGTTCATAGAACCTGATCTGTCCATAGTCGTCCCCCCCCACCCCAATGGTGGAAACACAAAAGCTTTTCCTGGTTGTATGGATTAATTTTATATCAAAATTACCTTTTCCCCTTTAATTATAACCTCCCACGTGAATAGTGAATAATTTCTGTGTATTTATTTGAAATCAATCTTTCTTATCTTTTTCTTTGAACATTATTTAAGCCGTTTGATATTCTACCATATCTGTCAACTTTAGTAATTTTGACAGTAAGAATAATAAGTTTGTTTGTTCCCAATAACCAATGTTATGAATGATCTGTATTGCTCTCTTTTGAATAGTGGTCAGGGGCTTCAGTGATGTTTTGTAGTTATTGCCCCAGACTTCAGCACAGTATTGCAAGTAGAGACTAAGGTGCAGTAATAAGTGTGAAGCAATTTCTGGTCTGGAACTTTCTTTTCTGTATTTATTATTGTAATATTTCTTGAGACTTTCTTTGGTATATATTTTATTGTACAGTTACTAAATAGCTTTATTTTTGTCTAGCTCCAGTTTAAAGATAACGTATTTCTCTCAAGCCTTGTTCTTACTTTGTTTATCTCTAACATGATGTCCTCTTGTAATTTTTGAAATTGTCCCCAGAACAAAAAATATTTGTGTCATCTGCAAACAACAAAAATGCAAAGCCCTAGTTATTTTACATTTATGATTAAAAAGAAAATTTTGGGACCCCAACACTGACCCCTGGGGAACACCACAAGCAATGTCCAAGCATGATGAAACACAGTCACCTGATAGGCATTATGCATGGCTCCACTTCCTGAACTTAAGGCAGGTCCTTTGTTTCCTGTCTTTCATTACTGGACAAATTGATTTACCTAGGTGTGCCTGACCTCAGTAACCATGACGACGATGGCCAGACACACCTGGTTTAATCAGTGTTGTAATTGTGTGTTTGTGTGTGCTCCTGTACTTGCTATATTGTGAGGACCATTTTGTGCTTTTAATCAACAAATTGGGGACATTTTTTTCAAAATGAGAACATTTTGGTCGGCCCTCTAAAAAAGTCTAAGAAAAAAACATTTTTGAGGGTTAAGATTTGGTTTTAGAGTTTAGGTTACAGTTAGGTTTAGGTTACGGTTAGGGCAAGGGTTAGGTTTAAGCAATCAGTTGTGATAGTTAGGGTTAGGGGAATGCATTATGTCAGTGAATGCCCTCGCTAAGATAGAAATACAAGGATATGTGTGTGAGTGTGTGTGTATCTATTTTTACATTTATACAGTCGTCTACCCTCCAATTAAATAAAAGAGATAAATTCACAATAATATTTCAAATAACAAGAAACTAAGGAAACTAATAACAAATAAAAATCTACAAAATTAAAATTTTGTGAAATAAAATAATGCTTTTGAATTATGGTTGGAAATAATAATAGTTAAACAAACAAACAACCAAAACTGTCCCAGACACATTAGAGCACCTTTGAGGCAGTGATTGGGTAGCTCCCAATAATTTCAGCTTCGGAGCCCCATCAGGCTTGTTAACTTGTTTTATTTTTTGTGTGTTTGTTTTTATTTTTTCGAACCATATCGTAAATTAACTGCATGATTTTCATAGAATTTTGATTCATTATTTCTTTTGTCAAATTTAACTTATTTCACTGACAGCTGGATTTTTTCTACTTTAATTGGAGGGTAAGTGATCACCATAGGATATAGATACAGGATAACATTACTTTGGCCTCCAGATATTACATAAATCAGTGGTTCCTGTCCCAAAGCTTCACTAAAAAAAGATCAGTGTATTCATCCCATCTGCATTCTTGACTGTTGCAGAATCCAAGTCAGTCCCCAATAATGATTAAAAAAAAAAAAAATCTCAGTTTATCCAAAAAGCAGCCAGATTTGACTGAGAAGGCAGACCATATTTTAACTTTAACAACCCATTTACTTCCTATAATTTAGAGTCTTATCAAACCCAAAAGCCTTTAAAGATCAAGTTCAGTCACATCTTAAATATTTCATGGGTTCTGTCTTGTATTTACGTTTCCAGGACTGGATTTGTTATTTAGTTATTTTCATTTGCACCAAATAAAGAGGTTTTCATTTTGCAATGTGTCACATAATAACGATAAAGTCTGACTCTGAATCTGAATAGGAATTTCTGCCATGTGGCTTCTCTCATGAGGAACCAGCTCCCTGTTTGGGTATAGGACACCATCAGCCCCTGCGCCTTTAAACCTGACTCTCTGAGAGCTGATGATATTTAATTTTTGTTCTATTTAAACATATATCAATGGGGTAACAGCTGACGTAAAATCCTTTTGTTTTTGTTTTTGTTTTCTTTTTGTTTGTTTTTTTTTTTTGCTCTTTTTATTCAGAGTCTTGCTGTTATTTGCACATTGCTTTTCAGAGTTTTGTTAATAGATTTATGATTTGCTGTGTTTACTTGAGTCCTTTACACTTTTGAATTTACCGCATTTTGGCCGCATAAATAGATTAGGCCAAAATGAGCAATGGAAACACTTAGTACAGGTCTTTATTCTGATTTACTGTGACACAAAGAGAAAACTGTGACTGATCCAAATGAAAAACCACAGCTATCTGCATTTCCCATGTACTCTGAACGCACCGTGTATCTTCGGTTCATTACACAATGTGGGAACATCTTTCCCTCCTCTCGTAATAGATGATATCAGCCACTAGAGGCCACTCGAGTTGTTTAGCTCGCCGTTAAAAGTTTAAACTCTCCATCCAGACATTAACTTCGTCCACAAAGTTATATTTAAACCCAAGAGTCCTCTGGGTTCGGGTTATTTGATGGCATTTCTGCTTTAAAGGGTTGAATTTGTCTTTGTGTTAATGTGTTAAAAAGAAATCCCTGCACTCAACCGACTTTTACACGAAATCTATTCAGTTTTATTTATTCTGAAACATTTGACTGATGCTTCTTGTAAATGATCAACCAAACAAGGTAAAATTTGGACAATCAGCGATGTTTCTTTAAAAGTGTCAGAACTTTACGATGACGTGCGTCTGTTGAACTTGGCGTAAAATCTAATCTGATCAGACTGAGCTTGGATTCCTCAGAGCGTCTTTGAGATAAGAGGACTATTTTGTTTGTTGCAGCCTGTGTGGACTTGCAAATAATGTAAGAAACGTCGTAAACTGCACTTTGCTTACAACGTGTGTTTGTTTGAAACCGAAGAGAAGAGAATTATTTCAAATAATTGGCTTTGATTGAGATTTTGAGATCCAAGAGGGTAAGATTGAGTGTGTGTGTTTGTGTGTATGTGTGTGTGTACGCGCAGATGTTTGAGCTAAACCCAAACTTGGCTACACTGATTTCTCCTGCATCCCCGCGACGGTCTGTTGGCTGCAGCGCGCGTCTGTTCGGAGGTCTGTGACATGAAATTGTTTGGGAAGCCCTGCATTTGAGCCAACATGTGGGCGTGTTTCTCTCGGCCCCAACAGTCTCCGCTCTTGTGTGGAGTCCAGAGCGAAAAACGCACTTCTTCTGGTGCGACCAGGGAGCGCAAAAGTAGCAGCTCTCCGACCCTGACGCGCACACCGTCTCCTGATCTGGCGGACCCCCGTTCCTAGCTTCAACCGAGCGGAGGATTATATTTTTTTTAAAAAAGAAAAAGAAAAAAAGGGGGGAAGAAAGAAAAAACAAAACAAGAGTTTCTTCCCATCTTCCAGCCATGGACGCATCTAGAGCCGTTACGATATATCTGGGCCTCCTCCTTGTTTTCTTTGGGAATATACCGTGTTTCCAGTCTGCTGCTCTCATCTCTCCCTCTGCGCCGAGGAGGAATAGGGAAGCCAGGATCTCTCATCAGCACGGACAAAGGTCATCCAAATTCTTAAAAGACATCTTAGCGTCTTCGCACCCTATCGCGGGACATCACAAAGAAGACCCAAAGGACACTATTGTTCCGCATGAATACATGCTCTCCATATACAGGACATACTCGGCTGCAGAGAAACTCGGACTTAACGCGAGCTTTTTCCGCTCCTCCAAATCTGCCAACACCATAACAAGTTTTGTGGACAGAGGAACAGGTTGGTTTCACTCTGCTGCCGTCTCCATTAGCGCATGCAAGTCTTGCTGAATTCTGCAGCACTCTTTCACTTCTCTTATATTCTCCTCTTAAAAATTAACAATATAAAACCAATCGGGCGGCACGGTCTGCTTTTACGCACACTCTTTAAGGAAGCAAAGGGAGCGTGTGGACTCAAGTTTACGCGCTCAAAATTAGATGAAATCAATAAAGATGTGGAGGCTGCGAATTAAACGGACCTATGGACGAAGTGTTGTTTTGCAACAACGTGGACCTTTTGTCCCCTCCAGTATTACGCTTAAATTAACCTCAGGGTAACACGACAATAAAACACTAATTGAAACACTTTCCAAATGAACGCTGTAAATCACTGTCGGTGCATGCAGCAGCAGAAACTGCAGCTCGAAGTCTCCACATAAATGCAAAGGAAATTCTTCAAAAAACAAACTTCTTCGCAAATCGCCTGGTAGTTTCATTTTCATTTTCTCATTCTTTCATTCAGCTCCAAATATATCAAAATACGTGTTTCAGACCCAAGCAGAACCATAACCCCTCTGTTGCCCCCACCCCCCTCCTAAAATTCATCACTTATTAAAACATTAAATCTGTTTCCATGATGGTGCCCGCTTCGGCCCGGCTTGTGCTTACAAAGGGGAGCCCGGGGGGCAGAGTGGGTCGGTGTGAGAAGCAGGTGTTTGGGTCAGTTAACATGTGTAACCAAGTGATTCGACCGGCCTGCGAGAACAAACACAATCTGATAAACACAAACACACCGTACACACAAGGGGACACAGGGCCGAGTTAATCTTTGAGGGAGAAAGAAAAGCTATCTTTGTTTTTCGTTCCTTCCTGTCTGAAACACTCCAAACTTCGGCTCACGGACTATGCGGACAAGCCGCGCTGCAAAAAATACCTCGGACCGGGGCCGGTTGCATGAAGCGTATCATCGTTTATAAAATGCCACGAGGTGAATGAGTGAAAACCAACTCTTCTTTTTTCTCAATTTATGTTATTAGATCTTATTTTTCTGATTTTTTTCCTCTCCAAGATTTGAGACTTGTTCCCTAAAAAGAATGAAAATAAATTAGGAAAAAAATTCTGCTTTATGGATTTAAAATTACTCTTTAAATCAAGAAAGAGTTTCGGGGGTTAAAAACTCGTCCGCGTTGTCATTTCTTGCAGCGTGAGCCGGTTTGATTAGAAAAACGCCTCCCTCTCTCCTGTGATTTTGATGTGATGTGTCACTGGCTCTGACCCCGAGCTGGACCCTTCTGAGAGCTGCTTGGCATCGAACGGCTGACTGGAGTATTTGAACTCGGTGATCTAATTGAGTGTTCATGTCATAACATATCAAACACTGTCTATTCTCCCATAATGACCCAGCTCGGCCACGATGGGCACATCACCAAAAAGAAAGAAAAAAAAAAAACGAGGGAGGGAAAAAATGAAAGAGCACTTCCTCCTCTGTGAAGTGGTTTGTATTTTTTTTTTTTTTTTTTTTTGTCAAACTGCGGAACCTCCCTTTGCGAGCACCACTTTAATTACGGAAAATTATTTTTTCCTCCCGTTCTTTCAGCTCAAGTGCCTTTTCGGTTCCTTCTGGGATTCCTCCCAGCATCCCCGAAATGTTGCTCTGCATTACAACCTGTAGACTGAAGCTCATTTGGGACTTTATTTAAAGAGAGCTTTGACGCCCCAAAGTAACACTTTTTGAGTCTTTTACGCATTAGTCACGCCAATAAATGCTTTCCCCTTCTTTCCTCTTTTTCTTTCTTTTTTGACTTACGGCTAAGTTTGCTTTCACAATTTTGTAGGTAAATAAAGTCTTCTTCCAAACCCAGGAGATGTGTTTTCCTAGAGGTCAGGAAAAGGCAAGCTCGGAAAAAGGAAAAACCCCAATCTGTAAATTACTTCTGGCACTTGGGGTCACTCATTAAAGCGCAGATGGCTCAGACTATCGTCTCGTTTTTTTCAAAACGGAGGCATAAATGAAAAAACATGTTTTGCATTTGTTTAAACAAAACCAACATGGCCAAAGAAAAAATAAAATGCACAAGATGCCGGTTTTAAACAAGCAACATAATCCTCCATATTTGGCCCCAATTATCCACCGTTAAGCTTGTTGAACGTAATGGGAGAAATGGCTTTTTTATTTGCAAAAATATTAATAACCAAATTAAGAAAACGTTAAAAAGAGAAAGAAGAAGAGTGTCAACAGAAATAAGCCAGCACCTCAGTCAGTCAGTCCGTGCAGGCGCGTTGGTTTAAAGGGGGAAAGTTGTCGTTGGCAGGATGAGATGAAATCTAAGAGGGGAAGTGCTTTAATGAGGAGGATGGGAGTTGAGAACTGTTAATTATTTGGTGAACTTGTATTCGATTTGTTTGACGGCTTATAAAAGAAAAAGTAATGCAAACCAGACGTGCAAAGCACCAGAAAGGAGCACGAGGTTTCAATCTGCTTTTACTGGTGGACTCGGCAGGGTTTCTCAAAGGGAACCTGACAGCCAGATTAAAAAAAAAAAATCTCTTTGCAACAACTTTGCACAAATTATGTCACAGGGGGTGCTTCCATGTAAAGACATGAAGGTTTAGTTAAAACAGTGTCCAGACGGAAGCGAAAACAATCAGACGATGTGACTTTAAATGGGGAGAAAATCCGTTTTCTTTCTCTTTTAAAATGATTTTTTTTTGTCTTTAAAGGTGGGGAATTTGGCATACCGAAAACTAATATGCAGACCATATTTTCAGCTCAAATTATTCTCTCTATTTGTACTATTTTCTTGAGAAAAATCCCCCTCGGTTTTGTAAAATGATCAGAACAGTAAATGAACCGTAAATTGATCTATTTCTCTACTTGTCTTGCTTTCCTTTTAAAAACAAATAGCAAAATCCAATGCAAAAAGAAAAGATCCCCATATCAACACGTTTTCAACTGCATTTCTACTTTATACCTTTGACTCAGTTTTTTTTTCTCACCAAACTTTTGTGCCAACGGCACATTTTTCACATACAGCTTCTCTCAGGCTTTGTCTGTCAGTGTTATAATCCAGCCTCATTGGTTCGCCTTGATGAAACACTCGCAGGCCTCCCATGGGTCTTCCAGCAGGGAATAATGCATTAATTGTGTATTGTTCAGTTGAGTGTAGCCTACAGTATGTCGCCTTTGGTCCGTTGTGTCTGGCAGCACCCAGGACCCCTTCACTTCACTCGACCCCTTTATTTTTCTCTCTTTTTGTGCTGTAACTCTTCAAGAGTTCCGAAAAGGAAACCCTACTTTTTATGCTTATTTTAAAAGTTACAAAGAGAAAAAAAGTTAACTATAGCCTACTCCGAGGAGGGAAATTAATTATGAATTACAGGCTTCATTGGAAAAAGAAATGCATGTCAGATTAATCTGAAATAAAGTTATTGATAAAAAGAAATTACTTGGTTTATGTTACAGGTTAAACGGGACAAGTAATAATTACGTGTAATGACATAAAACTTACTTCATGAAAATATTTCAAACAAACATCCGGTAACTTTTTTTTAATCAAACCTAATTTCACTATAGCATTTTAGGTTAACTATATTATCAAGAGAGCTCTAAATACGAAATTAGGAATACGGTAAAGTCATGGTCTACTGTGAGTTTTTTTCGTTCACTAAATGGAGCACTTGTCAGCCGTAGTTTGTTTCAGGCAGGTTCAGGGTGGACATTTGAAAAACAAGAAAGAGAGAAGGCCTCTGTGGTAAAAAGCGAGTCCCCCCCCTCCCTCTTCCTTGCCTCCAACCCTCCCTCTCTCCTCTCTCTGAACACTGTACATCCTAAGTGAATCTGACTGCAATTATTTTCTTCTTTTATCCTTGCAGACAATCTTTTGCATTCTCCTCTGCGAAGACAAAAGTATCTGTTTGATGTGTCAACCCTTTCAGAGAAAGAGGAACTGGTCGGGGCGGAATTAAGGATATTTAGGAGAGCGCCGGGAGATTTGAAATCTTCCCTGCAGACGACGGGCCTCTACGACATCCAGCTGTACCCCTGCCATTCCGACAGGCTGCTGGTCTCCAGGTCTCTGGACCTGCTGGACTCCACCAAACCTGGCTGGGAGGTTTTGGACGTGTGGGAGATGTTTAAAGCGCACCAGCATCATCATTATCATCATCACCGTCCGCCTCATCAACAGCAGCATCACAACCAGCAAACTAACCAGCTGTGTTTCCAGCTCAGGGTCACTCTGGGTAAATCAGAGACTGAGGTTGACCTGAGGCAGCTGGGGCTGGACAGGAGCGGCCGGAGCCAGCAGGAGAAGGCCATCCTGGTGGCCTACACCCGCTCCAAGAAGAGGGAGAACCTGTTCAATGAGATGAAGGAGAAGATCAAATCGCGGAGGTCTGTAGGTGAGAAGGATGGGACGGCTGTGGTGAAGGCAGCGGCGGAGGAGGGGGTGTCGTCGCCGATGAGGGGCGTCAGAGGAGAGGGGCCCCGGCGGCGGCGGCGGACGGCGCTTAGTAATCGGCACGGAAAGAGGCACGGGAAGAAATCCAAGTCTCGGTGCAGCAAAAAGGCGCTGCATGTGAATTTCAAAGAGCTTGGCTGGGACGACTGGATCATCGCGCCGCTGGACTACGAGGCGTACCACTGCGAGGGGGTGTGCGACTTTCCCCTGCGATCGCACCTCGAGCCGACCAACCACGCCATCATACAGACGCTCATGAACTCCATGGACCCCAACAGCACCCCACCCAGCTGCTGCGTCCCCACCAAACTCAGCCCCATAAGCATCCTCTACATAGACTCGGGGAACAACGTGGTGTACAAACAGTACGAGGACATGGTGGTGGAGCAGTGTGGGTGCAGGTAGCGGCCATTCCCCCTGGAAAAAAGACTTTAATAGACAAGCTTTCTAAAAAAATAAAATAAAAAAGCAACGTCCTGATGACTCCAAGGCTGACGGTATGAAGTCCTCACGGGTCTGATGCTTTTACGCACGACGCGCCTCGTCTTTATTCAAAAGGGATGCGCACACGAGGCACCATCTTTTATTTATTCAGTCACATTTATTCACACTCTTTGCCTTAAAGTGTTTCGCACATCCATTCCCGTCCACGCAACAAGTTTTCACTCATCAGGCAGATTATGTTTTCCCACAAGGAACGAGCACAGAATGTGTGATGTGACTGCGCGCCAAGATGGGAACCCGTTTCTTTTCTCTTCTTTTTTCTTTCCTCATTTTTTTTGTCCGAGTGTGCACCTGTTCGTGCCGAGGCCAGAGGACAGTGGGATCTGCCTGTCAGTAGTGCTTTGTTGCTGCTCTCCCGTGTGATCCTGCCAGCCGGGCCGAACTCTTTTGGGTATGTGCATCCAGGCCGTAGTGGCCGCTGTCCAGCTGGAGTGGTTTCAGGCCCGAGCAAGTGCCTGCTTTCCAAAAAAAAAAAAAAAAAGATAAATAAAGAAGGAAAGAAAGGGGGGTGAATGTCTAATCTACCAAACACAAACACAGACTGGTCTGAGGTGAGGAGATAAGATGGTGGTGGCAATGCCTTCAAGAGATTTTTTTTCTTTTTTCTTTTCCTTTTTTCATAACTGGAGACCAGTTAGGAGGCGCTGCGGACAGAGAGGACACGTAACCAGAGTTGTGCCTAACTGAACTGGGGCCCTGTTGTATAAACCATAAGGAAGAAAGCACACATAACTGAGGCGAACCTTTTTTCTGCATCTTTACGAAATGCACTTCCACATCAGATTGCGCCACAGACAGGTGGTCAGCCAGAGCTTGTCTTCTCTGATGATGAAAATATCTATAAAAAAAACAAAAGACTCGCAAACGAGACGATATTTAAATGCACATTAGCTTTGAATGCACTGCTGTTAAATTTTGTTTTGTTTGTCTCAAGCTGTAAATATTTGTACAGTGGAAAACTTTACAAAGTGCAACGAATGAAGAAATGAGCAAACAGCATTTCTTTGTAAATATACTAAATGCACTCAAATCGGTATAATTTCTATTCTATAATTATTTTATTATTTGTGATGTACAGAGTTCCATGATAATCATATATTTCTTACGTTGATAAGAGTAATTTAAGGTGTCTTCAATATTTTACAGAGGGTGGAAAATTCCATTATTAATGTCTACCTCATAATTGCATATAGGATCTGAGTTTGAGGTGCATTCAGTTAGAGTGTAAAGAGCTTTTACAATGATATATAAGATCATTTATATACATATATTACTGGATAATATTCCACACCATTACTGTACAAATAAAATTCAAAACCAAGCCTGGCACATCTGATGATTAATGCCCTCCATTTTGCATTGTTTCTTATTTTATGAATTGATTTTATGTGTTTATAAGCGTTATGATGCCTCAAAAACACACAATTATGCTTAACTACTGAAGAAGAGGCCTGCACATTTCATTGTTATCATTGTTTTATTTAAGTTTATAAAGTTGCTGGTGTTTAATTTTTATCCTACAACCATGCAGGACCCATTACTATATGATAGAATTATGTCCAGCTAAATCTGTAGCTTTAACAGTACATGATGTCATGTGAAAAGAAAGAAAGAAAACACATTTAAAGTCAGAGGTTTTATATATTATGATGATAACAAATGGTCTTGTCCTTAGGCTTTAGAATAAGGCAAATACAACCTCAACATGGCATATTACACTGCAGTCATTAATGCAAAATAAACTAAGTCAGAATGCAGAGGCCATGTGCAAATAACTAACGATATCCCTGCTGCTTCTATAGGAATGAAATGGAAAAGTAGTCAAGGAGAAAAGACACCAGCAATGATCTTTGAGAAAAATTGTTGCTACCCATTAATCTGGGAAGGTTTTAACACAATTTCTAAACTATTTGGAGTCTATCATTTTATATAATGAATGATTTTCCTTGTGTATTATTCACACATGGAAAACATTCAAGAAAACTACCATGTTTTCCAGTTAATTAATGATAAAGATAAGAGCTACATCTCAGACTCTCAGAGGTTAGCGTGTTGAATGTTAAAGCTCATGACATGTAAAATTTTAAAAAGATTGAATAACGTCTTTTTCGGCAATGTTTTTAGGAGAGTTTCCTTTCTCGAAGAAGAACACAGTTTAGGATTGTGAAATTGTGTCTAAACAAACCACGAGTCAGGACAGACAAGACATAAGAGAGGATATTTCTCCATGATGCACTGCAGCATATTTGGTAAAAAAAGAAAAAAACAAAAAAACATCACAAACACTTAATACTAACTTTCAAGCACGGTGGTGGAGGGTTGATTATTTGGACTTGTTTTGCAGCCACAGGAACAGGACATTTTTAAGTCGCTGAGTTGAACATTAACTCTTCTGTATACCAAAATATTCTCCAGTCAAATGTGAGGCCATCTGTCCGGCAGCTACAACTTGGCTGAAATGAGGTCAGGCAACAGGACAATGATCCCAAACACAGCAGCAAACCTACCGCAGAATAACTGTAAAAGAAAAAACTCAGATGTTGCAGTGACTGGGCCAAAGTTCGGACATCAGTTCTGATATGATGCTGCGCTGAATCCAGAACAAATGTGCAAAACAAATCTCAATGAACTGAAACAACACTGTGCAGAACAGTGGTTTAAAATTCCTTCAAAATAAGAGAGAATTGTAGCATCATACTTAATGTAGTTCTACATACTATTAGATAATGAAACGCATTTAGTTTTTCATGCAGTATCTCCGCACTTTTTGGTCAGTTAATAATGGCAAAGTGTAACATGTCATGTTGTTCATCTGAGCTTAAAATCTTTTTTTTTTCTTTTTGCATGACTATAGCTACAGAGGTTTGAAATCTAAACATTTTATTCTCCAGTAAGAAGACTACGGTGCATCTGGACCACATGCACCTTTGCCCTGGGGTCAAATCCATTCTATTGTCACCCTTTGTAAACACCTTCTCATCATAGACAACAAATGTAATTACTGAGTGACTGGATGTCTCAGGATTGCACCACAAAAACCACATCAACATATGGTGACCATCCAAGTAGAAGCGAATCCACAGGCTGACTGTTACTGATATGGCACCAAATGTATGAAACCCCAGCTATTTCCCAATGAATTAGCCCTGCCTGGGTCAAGTTTACTTAACACTTTAATGTTTCCCAATCTGTGGATGAAAACAAAACAAAAAAAGTTTGAAAGAAAGGATTGCTTCCATATAAGCTATAGTGGCCTTGGCCTGGAAACAATTAGGAAATTGCTTTGAAATGTTATATGTTGTCCGGGCTCTTGTACAGTATCATGTCACTCCCCACATGTTTGCTAGGGGGAAACAGAGGATGCTAAGTGCACTCTTTAGCGGCCGCTGCAAATGACTGACACAACAACCATTCCCCTGAGTATAACCAAATGGCCCTCCAGGCTACATGTCTGGAACACTGTGGCCAGGGTGCTACGAGAAGCCATGCTATCCCTGCTGCTTGCAAGTGCATCATGGGTAGGGATGTATACGAGTACCTGTATCATTTGGTCCGGGTTCCTTATCTTAAGGATACTGGGATACCGTTAAGATTCATCACAAGCGATACTGTTGTTAAGACTCTTTGAATGCCTACCTAACTGTAGCGTAATCATCACACCGTCACGTGATCACAGTGGTGAACTAAGACAGACACACTTCCCTTATTTTCACAGCTGTCCTTCACCTACCTTTACGTCCAGGCCCCTTCAACAGCATCCAAACAAGTGTTCTCGATGAAGGATTGACCGATACATCAGCCAGCTGATATTTTTGGCTGATATTTTTTGCAGACATTTGTGTTTTTTACCGGTATCAGCTGATAAATTGGGTGTGTTGCCCGATACCCCCACTCCGTATCATTTACAGACTATATATATATATATATATATATATATATATATATATATATATATGACAATGTTTCTATTTGATATTTGTTTATAAGTGCACTGTTTCTTTTTTAAGGTATTATTTGAAGTGCTCTGTTTTTTATATTAAAAGTTAGAAAATTACTTTTTATTGTATCCAATTATATTAGATTGGGAGTCAAATGCAGTATCGGCCCCAAATATCATTCCCAAATATTGGCAAGATATACCCTCAATCGGCTAAAGGTGATGAGAAAATGTTGGCATTGGCCCTAAAAACATCTGTATCGGTCGATCCCTATTCTTGACCACCGAAACTTTTAACATCTTGTAACGTCTTTAATGTTTACCTTAATAGTATCAGTAAGAGTATCAATAAATCTTGGTATCGATAAGACGTATATAATGGTATTGGTGTCGATAAAATCATGACGATAAACATCCCGAATCATAGGAGATACTTGTCCATCACCCTGAGGCTCTTTTTTAACATCCGAAACGCAAACTCCGCTTCTGATTCTTTATTAGAGAGATGCTGTAATGTTTCTTGTGCAAATTTCTAAGCAACCAGCTATAAACGTGTGGAATAAACCTTTACTTTTTGATTTATTTTTATTTGACAACTTCCCCGCACTGCTGGGCACTGGCCTGGAGGTGAGGCTGAATGTTAAGGGAACAGTTAAATGGTGATGAAAGGGAAAGGAATGCTTTGTTTACCAGCTTCAATCCCTCACTCTTAAGTTAAATGTTCCTATAAAGTTCTTCATCACAACTGCCTTATTGTCCCTCCATCCACGCTGGGGCAGAGCGCAAAAAAGAGCGTTGTGTTTATTTGAAACGCGGCTCTAATATATTAGTCTAAGCGAAGCAAAGCTGGCAAGGAGAGGGGTCCTTTTCATCAGAAATGTGGAGAAATGTGGAGAATGTATAACACAAATAGTCTTGACACCCCACATCTGTGCACAGAGGCTCCTCTTTCGAGAGGCTGCAGAAGTGAAGATCTAGGTGTTGCTTCAAGTACAAACACCAAGATTTGAGAGAACGCCTTAACGGCCCTCTTATCAGCGATGTCCTCACCAGCAACAGGAAAGACATAAATCAAGCTGATCTGTCAGAGAGTGAACACCTCTAAGCAAGTAATGTGTTAAACAGGCATTTAAGAGCATTAGAAAAATGATTAGAAAGGTTTAGACACCTTTTAAATGTGGAAAGGAGGGCAGGAAAGAGAAAACTGGATGCTGCCAAAGCGTGACAGACTGCTACTGATATAATCCAGCAAGAACTTCATTATTTATTTTTCACTGACTGTTTCTCTCCTCACTGTCTTTTTTCTCTTTTTGCCTCTAGAGGGGTCCCTCCTTCTCTGGTTTCTTCTACTTCCCAGCGTTATGTTTTGCAGACACTGTAGTTTCCTCTCTGCAGCCAAGGCAGCGCAAAGTGATGCTTCAGGTTCAAACAGATGCAGAGTTAAAAAGCACCCCTGCATGCATAGACGACAACGTTAAGTGTGCATTTGCACGCAATATTATTAGGGGAGGGTGTGCCTGCGCGTCTGTCAGTGTGTGTGTGAGTGGACAGAAGGGCAGCAGCGTCCACAGATGGGCAGCTGAGTGGTGCAGGAGGGCAGCAGATGCCTGAAGTGACCCCTACTGCTGCCTTTCATTGAACCACTGGCTTCGACACAAAGAAAAGGCCGGCTCCAAACATTAAATACACTTGCTTGTGCCCTTATGCCAGAGGTCACTTTTTTTTCTCTCGCTCTTCCTTCTCTTGAGGTCATTTTTGGAAAAACAAAAAAAGTGTCTTTTGGGAAGGAGAGCTTAAAAATCACCTACCAAACAAGAGCCATAAGAGAAAAATGCTGGATGCACTTGACAGATGCTTTAAAAGCAGAGATGGGTAATAAGGCCCAGCCACGGTGAAACAAAAGACTGCTTTCCTCTATCGGGGCATCTGCCTATCTTCTCTGCTGCGTCTTCCTCCACGGTGCAACAGCCATCCCTCCCTTCTGTCGGGCCAAACGGCAACAGGAAGGGAGCTCCACTTCAGCAGAGATAACCTGCTAATTGCATTAAACTCATTCCCAACTGGGCTTTTGAAATGTGAGGATGAAGCCAGCTTCCTGCAGCTACGATCAAAATGTTTCATGTTTTGAACCACAGAAAAATATGGGGAAAAAAAGTGTTTTTATGTGCAGCGTTAGCTTACTGATGTGCCATTAAGCACATAAAAGTCAGAAAACAGCAACAGCTGAGGTTGATAGATCTACTTTAGAGTACCTGTCCAGAGAAGCCAGTTTTTGTTCTGTTTATTTTCTAAAGGAATGTCTGAGGGTGCCCTTTCACCCCACCTCATCCATTTACTGCCCCTGGTCTATGTTACAGATGGTGACCCAGGCCCTCAACATCCCTGATTAACAAGTACACCTTCAGATTCTCCTGAAAATCTCGACATAAAGGGAGATTGTCTTTTTCTGTGTGCTTGCACTCCATCTTTTTGTCTGTCTTTTTGTGTGAGGCTGTGAGAGTATGTATGTGCGCTGGTGCAGGGGTCTGAATGAGCTCAAGTCAAAAGTAAATTTGCTCAGTTAACTCCGACAATGCTTATGTTTTGGAGCGAGGTGAGGACATGACCTCGCTGCCAATTTACGCCCGCGGAGGCTAGTGGAGAGCAGAGGGAGGGTCATGATGGATGCTCGGAGTGAACTCTGCCACTTGCAAAGAGAATAAAAAAAAATAACAGAAAATGACAGAAAAACTGGATCTCAGAGTCAGTAGCAGGCTTCTTTCAGTTCCTTTCCACACTCAATCAATGTCTATTACGTTTTTCTCTCCTTTACTTAAGGCATACTCTCATTTAAAAGGGACATGGGTGGTATAAAATAACAAGGTTTTGGGTCTACATTGTAAAATGAGACAGATAGGCAAACAAACATGGGTCGGGGGCAATGAGGCAGCAAGACAAGGATCCAACTCTGGGAGGGAATTGGGTGGGATGAAGGGAGGAGGGTTTGCGGGGTGCAGGAGGACTTGATGGACAACTCCACAGCTTGGCAGAGGCAGAGCTTTCACTTAAAAATGGTGCCTGGCCTATCTCAAAAGGTCAGAGCCCAGAGCACTAACACACTACATTAATCATGAGAGGCTGAGGCTTACCTGTCTAGTGTTTCAGCCGTGCCGTACAGTTAACCTCAATTATGCTTGATTACGAGGTGTGGAAGACGCAGGGCTCGAGCCAGGCCGCACAAAAGATCAGGCATCAATAATGCAATCTCAGATTAGATGTGCCCGTCTGTCATGGAGCAGAATGGAGAAGAATGTCCAGGGTCAACGAACAGGTAAACGTGGGGTTTTTCCCTCTTTTCTCATCCAATTTCATTTTCCGTCTGCTTAATTTGAAATCATCACAGTGGTTTCAAGCTCAGCTGATGCACACACAAAGACACATGCATGTGAGACCCAAATGCCACAGCATTATGTGGCGTACCAAAGAGAGCTAAAGGCTTCATGCTGTCCCAGCCCCCTTCTTGGTAATTGCCCCATTATGTGTTGGTGGTGGATGGAGCCATTACAGATGTTTTATGATGGGGCCATTTTCATTTTGTCTTCCCAATGAGGGACAGATTTATGGTGCAAGACAGTCTTCCATTCAGGGGTTAAAAAAACCCACAAAAACACTCCGTAGTATTTCCATACACATGAACAACGACTATAACCCACAGACATGCTTACTGTAAACTCTCTGCATTATCTATTAAATTACTGGCATAACTCGGAGCTCGTCGTGCCCTCCTGTCACCCGTGCACTGCCATGCCTGGGCTGTTGGCAGGAGCCGAGGAGATGAATAAATGTTTGATGGCCCCGTGGAACAAGGCACACTTCCAGGCCTCTCCTCAGTCTGTCCCACAGGCGTGAGGGTAGGGGAGGGGGGCTGAGAAGGAGGTGACTGGGGGAAGACCTCCTCGAAGAGTCCCCGGTCTGCAGGGAGCAAAACCTCGAGTAAAACCAAGTCTGACACTTTCTCACCAAATGTTATCCTACTAAAAGAAAACCATCATAAAGGGCAAAGCAAACACCAGTTAGCTTTTCAGAATTAATCTCTTTTCGCTCGCGCTGAAGCGTTTGAAGTGTTGAAGACTCTTTGGCTGTGTGGTTTCTTTCCAGAGGCTGTTTTGGTGTGGTTCCCCAGAGTTTCCTTTTGGAAATCAAAATCTTCAGCTCGGTAGCTTTTATGCCAAGAAAAATATTGGTCATAAATTGGTTCCTGAATAGGCTGTCTAATTACAGGGCTGCAGACTGAAAATTGACCCTGCGACTTATGGCTGTAATTATCAATGTTAACAATAGGGATGCTGTGATTAAAAAAAAAAGCAAAAAAAAAAAACACACACACACAAATGTTCAAAGAGCTCAGCTTATTTATGACTGAGAAGTTCTGAAATAGGAGTAGATCCCTGTCTGTGTCAGAAGCAGTTTTCATTTCGTGCACGAACTGTGGAAAGTTGTCAGGTACAAGTCTTTTAACAAACAAGGTCAGCAGAGGAACAGTCATTATTAATCATTTACCAGAGTTGCACAAAGAGAGCTGGAGAGAGCAGATAGCCCAGAGGACCCAGGGGTTTGTGACTGGGACGCTGCCTCATCATGTTACACAGCGTCCACTGTGATATTCCTGACACCTCGCTCCTATCAACCCTACCTGCTCAGCGGTGATTGATTTCCTCAGTGTGACACCTTGTTGCCTAATTCCAGGATTTACCACCGTGTGACTTGGGTGAAAATCCCTGTTGTGGTTCCAAACAGCAACTTTCCGAGTGCAGCTGTTTGAACAACTTCAGGGAAATCTGAGCTGGTTTGAAAACTGGGTGCGTGGATGCGGAGTTGAACGAATGATGTATGACTGACCAAGTCCGAGGTTAGTTTCTGTCAATTCTCTCAAATACCGCTCCTTATTCACTAGAACATAAATTCTCCCGCTCTGGCATGAGGAATGGAGTGAGGTTTGTTTGACCAGATGTAACTTTATCAGGGACTCTCTCTCCCCCTGCTATTCTTGTGTCTCTCACATCTCCAAGCTCAGGCACAAAAAAGGGAGCTCTCACACAATATTTCTGTTTGCCGTAGTCTGACCTCTTTGTGAACTGCGGTAAAGTGAAAGGCACTTTCAGCCGGGGGGAATCGGATGGCAGTAACCATATGCCTTTCAACTGATACAAAGGTGGGAAAGGGGGAGGCCACGGGTGAGTGTGAGTGTGTGTTGGGTGGTGTTGCGGGGGGGAGTTGCATGCTAGGGTGAAAAGGAAAGTGCCGTGCCGCATCTTTTTGTGTTGGTAAAGTGGTGGCGGTTTAGGGTCGGGGGGTTTGGGGTGGGGAAGAGAAGGTGGGTGTTGGCTGGATGTGGTGCTGAATTCAAGGCAAGGTCCGGCTGATTGGCTGTTGGGGGGAGCCCTCTTATGGATGAGTGCAATGAGTAAACAGCATTCCTTTCTCTCTGTCTGACCCTCTTCTTCTCTGTATCTTGTCTGTCTCTTGCAAACATAAAAGTAGACTTCCACAAGAGACTTCTTTCTACTTCTTGATATGTTCTGAATTACTCAAGTTTTGTATGAAAAAGTTTTGTCCACTCACAAATTTTCGAAGGAAAATAAATAAAATACAATAATTGGCCCATGGGATGTTTGGGCTATGTCTTGGTACCATTTTGGGGTATTGTTTCCACTGGTTACCATTTGGAGCATTTCAGAGAGCTCCCGTGATAAAACATTTAAAGGACTGGGAATGTTAAAACTAACAACTTTGCTGAGAAATTTTGAAGAGAAGTAATATTCAATTAATCAAAAGACCCAGATCAGACTTTAGTGGTCAGAAAAACCATTTCTGTGTGGATCAGATCTGCACAAAACAGTATGTTAGCTGGAAGTGCAGCACAACATGATTTATAGAGGTGCGTAAGGACTAATCTGACAAAAATAAGATCTGAGTCCAATGTGAGTAAATTACTACAAACTTAATAAAAACCTTTTAATACATTTGTAGTTGTACTTTTAATCTGGGTTACTGTCCATAAGTTGTATTTCTATACAGGCAAATCTGAAATGATTTTGCAAAGCTGTGAATGTCTATGTTAAAGCTGCAGCATTTAAGAAATCAAAGTTCAATGACAGAAAAAACATGAATATGTAATTAAAAAAAATGTTTCTACTGGGATCTAATCACTTCATCAAAAGAACTATAATGCGGGTTCACAAATGGTGGCTGCCCTCTTTTGCTACGGTGTCTCTGAACGGACAAACAACTCTGTATGTGAAGTGAGAACACAATTAAAAAACAAACAAACAAACAAAAAAAAAACTGTGGTGGACATCCACAAAAGGATAATGGAGCTTTTCCTTTAAGCTAACTTTTTTCCAAGGAAATATTAGCTCCCTGATTGTTGATTCATCCCAGTAAAAGCTGATGAGTCATGACTTTGTGATGTTTTCAAGGGTGTAAAGTTGTTTCCATTCCCACTTATGTATAAGTCTTCTTCATAACATGCAAAAATCAAAAATCCTACATAATCTATAAGCTTTTATGCACGAGTGGGATATTTTTTAAAAAGTGATAGCTACACTAAGTTTAATTGTACTTTTTCTAAACAGTGTGTGGGGACTAACACTTGCTTACTCAATTAGCATTAGCAACGTCACAGAACCAGCTAACTGTTAATAAGCATCAGCAAATGTTTAACTTAACTGTCCAGGAGGAAAGTGGCAACCTCCACCAGGCTCTTGAGCTCCTTTTCTACCTTCACCCTCATCTTGCTTTGTTTTTTGTCCGCTTGAATTTGACAAGTCGCAAGATGCTATTGCTACACTTGTTGAGCTAGAAATTGAGCTAGCAAGTCTGGGGCTAATGCTAACGGCGAAGAATCCCACATGGTGATCAAATGTAATTATTTTCTTTAGACATGTCGAAATTGATTGAACAATGCTATAAAAACACTTTAGGTAAAATTGATACTTTTATTCTACATCCCTCTAGACAATCTGTGGATGCATCATTTTTCAATTATTGTTTTGATTAAAAAAAAAGTTGTTGCTATAACCTTTAAGGGCCCATTTATGCTCGGTGCAGAAGATAGACACGCAGATGGACGGACATTTTCGTCAGTCTGCGTCGGTTATGTATGTAATTTGGTGTGTTTTCGAGGGGCTTGTTGGTCCGTCACTCGATGGAGAAGATGGAGCAATACCCCCAGAAACAGTGGGGTCAGTGTTGAGCTGTGCAGCTGATATGCAGGAACAAACCAGAAATGAAGAACAGGATCCAGACGAAAACAACAGAAAACCGTCGATGCTAAATAGCCCAATAAAAGCACCTGAGAAAGAAGACGCCAAACAAACAGAGAGGAGCATCTGTAGACATGGCCGGAGCTTTTGAGGGGAGGCTGCGAGTGTGTCCGAAAATACACTCATATCTGCGTTACCAACACCAAGTGGTGTACATGTATATAATTAGACATGTAATTATTACTATGATTACTATGATTATTATTAAATCATAATATAATAACTATAATTATACTACTGTTTAGAAGGACTGCTATTTATTGTCCAAGCTACGCACATTTTTCAATGCTGCAGGTACCCTTAGGGTTGAAATGGTACAAAATTGTACTTTATATTACTTTGGACCCTTTTTCATAGTATATAGGTACACTTCTGGCCTCATGAAGACCCATATTGTACTTTCTTTCCCAAAACGAGTTAACCACCATTTAGAAAAAACAGAGTTAACTGCTTCTGCAAAGAAACTCTTCATTTACTTTTTGAATATTTTCACCAAATCACACTCACATGATGTAGAGGATTTTAACAATGTCAAAAGGAGATAGGAGGTTTGTACCCGACAGCGACAAAAAGCAGTTAACTCTGTTTTTTCTAAATGGTGGTTAACTCATTTTGGAAAAGAATTCTTCATATACATATATGAATGTATATATATATATATATATATATATATATATATATATATATAATTCACATCTTCTCATGAATCTATTCAATAAATCAGAATCAGAAATGAAAGTCCAACCAATAACAGCTGATTTTGAGGATTTGAATGATATATTGAATCTAAAATCTATTGCTTTAAAATGGCTGTTGTGGGTAAGCGACTATGACATATAATGCTTAATTTTGTGGCTTTTGTGGTTTTCTATTTGATCCTACAAGGCATTATATCATTTTATAGTTACAATAATATTCATTTTACTTTTCTAAACAGTGACATTGCTAACTGATGAGGAACCATGTTGTGTAATTTATTATACTTTAAAGTTGTCTAGATCTATTTTTACAGTAGGTCTTATTCACATCACATTTCCCTATTTTTTTTTTAAATAATGATGACACTGCAGGGTCTAGGTGGGTTTTCAGCAGGTCAATTTGTTCTTTGTTCAACAGTTTGGACCCAACCTCTTTACATAAATGTATCTGTCATGTTAAGCTGAATGAAGGTTGACAACAAATAAAAGCAATCATCAAAATTGAAAAGGATGTCTAAGAAACAACAAGGAACAACTCTGGAATCTGGAGCTGACGGGGATTCAGTGTTCTGGCTCCACAGGATACTCCAGCATGTGTCTCACATCTTAAAGCTGAGCTACTTGTGGAGACATAAAACTGTTCACAGTCACATTGTGGGGAGCCATGACACTCCTCCACTCTGGATCATAAATCTTTAGTCAAGCCACTTGATTTTAGGAACTTTTAAGGATAAGTCCAGGGTCATGTTAAGGTTAATTAATAATGGCCTTGAAGTGATGGAAAAACAGATGTATGTGTGAGAGACTTCATCGTAGACAGTTCTTATTTATTTTTTTCCCCCCTTATTTTCTGTCTGTCTACGCTTTAGTGGTGATGTTATGTTCCAAAAACTTGAAAATAACTCGTTTTTTGCTCATGTGGGCACATTTCCTTAAGTTTTCATGGCTTCAGATTTATTTAAATATACTGTATCAGTATGCTTTGCTTCTTTTAGATTTCTTTGTGCCCATTTATTGATTTGGAGTTAATCTAGTTGGAATAAACCCTTACAATCAGATTAAACTGTACTGATCCAAGACACATATAGTATAGCACAAGTTCTATTTCTTTTCATATGGCTGGCTCAACTCAAAGACATTTAGAACAGCATAAATCTAAATTACTTAATAGGATACAGAGGCCAACATTTTGGAGTATAAAAATGAAGCAAATGTCTTATCAGTCTGAAATCTTCACCTCTCCCTCAAATCCAATCTTGGTACACACACACACATACACACACATCTTAAAATGATTTGCAGTCTTATTATCATACAGTCGGTAATCTCTGTGTTTGGTTACTGTAGATTTAGGGAGCCAGCTTGTTTAGTAGGAAAGGAGAACAGACAGGAAGAAGGTCTGTTACAGAAGCAACATTAATCTGTTCCTCTCGGCGCTCTTTGAAGGGCAGCAGCAGCTATGACAGGCTAAATGTTTCCAGAGATGTCACATTTCCACAAAATCTAGAAAGGCTCTTGCGAGCACTCATCCTTTCATGTTTGATTGTGTGTTGGAGATCCTATGATAAACAGACGAGGGTGGTGGTTAGAGGGGGAAGGCTGGAGGGGGGCACCGTGGATGGGAACGCACACTGTTGCTTGGCTTGCTTTGCCACCGGATCCAGATGCTTCTGCAAATTACCTCTTTGTCTGCTTCAGAAGGGTTCGTTATGAACGTCGGAATGAAGATCCGGCTCTCGCTCTCCTCAGAGGTCTAGGATTGCAACAGATTTGATTCATGTGAGGGAAAGAAAACTTTTTCTTCCACCTCTGTCACTCGTGCACATATTGGTCCTAAAAAAATGCATTTATGCACAGACAGATATTGAACAGATGCTGCTGGGGTTTTATGGTGCAATAAGCATACGAAATGTGGTTCATCACTGTCACATTGCAGCAGAAACGAGCAGAGCAGGTACATTTAACACTGCACAGTCTCACACTGACTTCCTGCCAAGCCCTATCTCTCTCCTCTTCATTCCTCCGCGGTTTTGTGTCCCCGGTTGTCTTCCAGTCTTTTCCAGCTCTGCTCAAGTGTTTTTGTGTCTCAACACTGTTAGAAAGTTGTAAAGTTCCTTGTGTGGAGAAAAGAGAGCATTCCCAGCTGACCTGCAGAGAACGGGAAGAAAAGAGAATAAACTGAGGCATGGGGAGAAAACAGAGAGAAGAAATAATGATGTGCTCATAAAAACATTATAATAAAAATACCAGAACAGTAGTGAAACATCTTTCCAGCATCTTCAAATGAAAGCTCTTAACAAGCATGTGCATTGATGGATACAGTTACACGCGGAGTGCCGTTCACAGAGCATCAATTCCTCCTTGAGTTTAATTCATAATTGAATTATTATAAACTCTGAGGTGACAAAAATTATTGATTTTTTTCTGTAAGCAAAACTAAAATATCCATGCTCCTTAAATGAAACTTGAACCTCACCGGGACATGAAACCGCCTCCCATTACATGTAGCTAAGTACTGGCATGCACAGATAAAAAGTGCACAGATGCAAAGCATTTGTGCTCGTAATCCTCCACCTCTGGGGAAGTTGGTGGCAGTCTTCTCATGGTTTGAGGATGGTGCGGTCACAGATCTCCTGGTGGGTTTGGTATGAGCCATTAGGAGAGGAAGGAGGAGGAGGAGGAGGTAGTTGCAAAAGATGAGGAGGTGGAGAAGGAGGGCATTCCTGATTTCCAGCCAGGCTGATCAGCAAAGAGCCTGCTCCTCATCTGTCCCACAGAGGCAATGCTCTGTGGAGCCTGCAGGGTGTCCTGTGACTGGCACATCTAGTTAGTGTGGGGAGGAGGGGACGAGTGAGCCTGAAACTGAGAAAATGAGACTGGGAAAGCTGGGATAGTTTGTTCTCAGGACTGCAGCTCAGTTGTTTGGTTTGAATTGGGGAGTTGCATCATTTCAATGCATCTAACTCCATATAAATGATCAACTAAAACCACAGGAGAGCCGTTCCATCTTTCACTGCCCAGTGATTTGGGACATGAAAGGGCTTTCTTTTGGGGTAAAAGTGTAGCCCATAATTCATGGCACGTTTAACCCATAATGTACAGGGCTTCCTGTTGCTGGGTGGGATCACACATGGATCAGAAAGCAGATCCTGAGGAAATCTTTTCAGCTGAATGAACCAGATAAAAAAGCAGCAACTCTTAGTTTTAAATAAGTTTCTCAAATGTTACTATTTTCACAAGCAATTCTATGTCTGTCTGTCTGTTCATTAGCAAGATGACTCAAAAATTATGAACAGATCTGAATGAAATTTTTAGGTAGATATTGGCATAAGGAGGAACTATTTAAATTTTGGTGTTGCTCCTGATCACCGTCTGTATCCAGGAAGTTTTTTTTTTTTTTTTTTTTTTTAAAGGATTCTTTATCATTGCATGATAGGACCATATCAGGGAACTACTGTAAGCTGGAGGTCTGCGCTCAGCAAATGCTTTTCTAGTTTAGAAACTATGGATTCATAAAGTTTCAATAGATAAATGTAATTAGAGGACAATTTGGATTTTTGGGTGGTAGAGCTGCATAAAACTACTCTCAAAACCAGTTAAACAGATGACAGAAGAACTTTGATGGGCTTTGGGATCTTTAAGACCTAAAAAATTTCCAGGTGAGGAGCTCTAAAGCTGAATAATGAAATATAATATTTTTAAAACTGCTAAAATGACATGTTTAAAGCTATAAATGGAAAACCAAACAGAGCATTATAGAAGTCTGCAGGGGGAAAACTGGGGCATGCTGTCACACTTTTTACTTTCTAAACGATCACAATGATACAAACACCCAATAAAAGAAGTCAGGTTCATATATTGTATTCATTACCTTTTCAAAATCTCATTTCAGCACAGAGCTGGAGACAGTTAAAAATGGTGTGTGGACTGGTAACAACTTGCTCCATCAGTGGATAACTTGTCTCTTGTAACTCATATTTAGAGCTGCAGTTCAAGCACAGAAACGTCTGGCCTGATGTGAAAGATTCATGGCTCCGTTTGTTGGATCAAACACAAAATGTGCAGTGCTGACATGGTTTGGTGTGTTATCAATATGTTATTTTATTAGACTTGACTCTTCATAAGGATTTTTGACATTGGCCCCACACAGATGAGACAGAAACATTTTTCTTGATCTGATCAGAAACTGAGATTTTCTATGTCAGTTTCCTTTTTTTTTAAGCTCCAGCTTTTGACCATTTTTCTCCCCTTCGTCAAGAATAAGCTTTACTTCCAAATGTCTTGCATTATTTTACAATTTTAAGGATAGTCTATGCGCTTATATTTATTTGAAACATGTGCCGACTTGCCTCCAAACTGGCATGTTTGCCAGCTTGAGCTAAATAAGTTCTTTCACATAAAACTCCAGTTCTAAATAAAAGTTGGGATGCTGCAGTAGATGTAAATATAAATAAAAATGCAATGATTTGCAACTCTCATAAGCCATTATTTTTTAAATGAATTATTTATTTACAGTTTTAGCATCCCAACTGTTTTAGATTTGGGTTTTGATTAGAACATCCTCTCTTTCTCAGATTGCTGCCCCACTGACCAAATGTGAACAAATTGCCACTTTCCTCTACTATTTATAAAACTACTGAGAAAGTCACTAAACTGTAAAAATTGACCAAAGTTCTGATAATCAGCTGCACAAGAACAAAAAAAAAAAAAAAAAAAAAAAATCCCTTTTTTTTTTTTTTTTTTTTTTTTACAAACTTTGAGCAGTATGTAATGGACAGCCTGCAGGAAACCCATGCAAACATAAAGCACTCAGGCGGACTTGCACCATTACAAAGTTTCAGCCCGGCCCCTTAAAAAATATTCTCTCTGTAACACAATGCAACGGTCCGTCCTTGTCTGAAGATGAGAACCCCCAGACAGCCATAACGTACAGTCAGCCGTGACTCGCTGGCTTCAATTCCTGGCCTCAAACTGGACTAGAGTGCATCTGTGCACAGTAAAGTTTTCTGTTGTGTGTTTAGTCTGGCTGTAACATCCTACCTCAAGTTTTTAAAACACATTTCTTTAAGAGAAGAAATAGAGAAAAGCACTTCCTTTTGACTGGAAAACACATCCAAAAACTGGCCAGCTGGTTGTGAAAGTAGGGGAAAAAAATGCTGAATGAAAATGCAGCAAAAGATTTTGCGACTATTAATCTGTGTCAATAAATGCATGAATTTACAGACATGTCAATTTTATGAGCTTGTGACCAGAGTGCCAACGCTATCCACTAACACAGAGTTGGCCAAATAAAATGGCTGGACTGTTTATGATTGACTATGCTCACATGAACTGCAGTTAAAGTTTGGCATATTCAGCCTGCCTACCTAAAACAAATTTTATAGTCTGTGTATACGTGTGTGTGTGTGTGTGTGTGTGTGTGTGTGTGTGTGGTTTTAATTCTATTTTGAACATCTGCTCAGAATAAAGCATACAGGGTTTAGTTCTTATACAAATGCAATAAAGACACAGGTTTGTACACATATTTCATATTTCCCTTCTCCTTTCAAAATGAAACAACTTCTCGTTAAACCTCATGATCTGTTCCTTTAAATAAAATTACATGAGCTGTTTCGAATTGTTAACACCCAACTGCATCAGCCACCTCTCCACCCCCCTCTCATTTACTGTATATACCGTCATCTGCAAAACTATTCATACCTCCAATGAAAGAAAAGACTAAATTCACAAGAGTAATTCAAATAACAAGAACCTAAAGGAACTAATAATAAATAAAAAAATACAAAATTATGATTTAGTGAAATATAATATTGTACCAGTGAACCAAAATGCCAGTCAACATGTGTAGAAGTCTTCTTGAACATTAGAGAAAACACCTGATTGCAGTGATTCCCTCAGAGTGTTGCTCAACAAAATTTTAGCTTCAGAGCCTTATCATGCTTGTTTACTTTTTTATTTTTTGTTTGTTTGTTTTGAATAGTTCTGTGGAACCACAATTCAAAATCAATCAAATGATTTCCATAGAATTTTTATTTATTATTACTTTTGCCAATTTCAACTTATTTCACTGACAGCTGAGTTTTTTCCTTCTTTAATTGGAGGGTATGAATAATTTTGAGAATGACTGTACATGTATATATGGTGGGGAAATACAAATACCTTCAGCTGGACAACAGATTTTGCTGGAAATGCAACACTGACTACAAGAAAGGTCAGAGCAGATTCTACTTCATATGGAAGCTGAGATCATTTCAGATGTTGCAGATCTTCTACAAGTCTGTTGTGGAAAGTGCAATCAGCTTTGCAGCATCTGCTGGGGCAGCAGCATCAGAACCAGAGACTTGAAGAAACTAAACAGGCTGATCAAGAAAGCTGGTTCTGTGCTTGGGAGATCTCTGGAGCTGCTGGAGCTCATCGTTCAAAAAAGAATGCTGCACAAGCTGATGAAGATGATGGAGGATTCTTCCCACCCTCTCCACAACACGGTGAAGAACCAACAGTGTGTTCAGTGGGAGGCTGCGTCAGTTTCGCTGTAGGACGGAGAGATACAGAAATTCTTTCCTACCAGCAGCATCACCCTGAAGAACAAGACTGACTGACTAATTATTGTTGTTGCACTGCTAGTTTTTATACTTATTATTGTTATGTTGTATAAACAGGTTTCACGGCCGAAACCACGGGAGCCGCCATGTCTGCTCGTTTCTGCCAAGGGCTTCCGGTTACCACGGTTACAGGATATTTTACACTGAGGACATACGCAAATCAACAACACACATAGGAAGAGCTCCCGAACACGATGACTGAAAAGTGGATATTGCTAAACCCAAAAAGCGGTCTTGGACAATTTCTGCCGTACGTTGCTGCAGCAGCTTTTGAAAACAATTAAATATGAATGTTGTAAACTGAGCGAACTCACCGTAGGATGGCAGCCACGCAGCTACGTGACCGACCACCGGGTGCAGACGCTGTCTCAAACTCTCCATTCTCCTTAACTCAAAAAAAAAAAAAAAAAAAAAAAAACACCACTCAAGCCTTCTGATAGGAATCATCCAGACTCTGGCTCAGTGTTTAACACTAAACTGCCGTGTGTGTGTCGCTATCAACACACAGCCGACTGCGTCACCATGTAAGTCTATGGCGCTCCTGTTTATCACCATAGGACTCAGCAAAATACAAAAATATATTGCTAGTGGTAACATCAGGTCATTTCATCATATTATCCTCCCAGTTCAGTGTCGTAGCAGGTGAGGAAGTAATAAAACATGTTCTTTTATAAGAAACAAATGAGAATGTTCCCATTTTAGAGACACCACTATTCAGTGTAAATGAATGCAGATATTATCGACCGGAAGCGCTTGGCAGAAATTGATTGACTGCAGAAGTAAAACGGAAATGTCCGTGAAACTTGTCTATATTTGTTATATTGTTGGAAAAACAACAACGAATTTCTCTCCTGGGATAAATACAGTATTTTTCATTTAATTAATTTCATATATACAGTATATGAATATATATACATATATATATATACATATATATGTATATATATGCATATATACATATATATATATATATCAAAGAACATGTGGATGGAAGTTGCAGCTCCTTTTTTTCCACACAGACCTCATTGTGCTCTTCACCAATCATATCATATGGCGGGCCTCGCGATGTCAACTGAGGTGGGAGCTCTTGGAGGAGGGCTGAAGTGTGGGGTGGGGGAGTGAGTTGTGTGTGTGGGTGTGCATGCGTGTGTGTCTGGGGGGGTTACTTCTTAGCCAGACACTAGGCTGAGTAAATAAACCCGGAAACATTAAAAGCCCTTTTCCCCTTCACCTTTGAACTTGTGCATTAGATTGTGTAAACATACATCAAGACATTTAGACACAGCTTGTCCTGACACTGTGCTACACACTCCGAGGGTTCGTCCTCCTCTGCAACTCTACATCTACCCAGAGCTTTTACATGTGGGAGTGCAAAGGGTTAGGAATTGAGGCATCATTGAGGATTTATGGGAGGAAAAGGGTTTTTTTTTGTCACTACCTGTGTTTCTTTGCCAAGTTTTTTTTCTTTTGTTGCATAATTAGACATTAAAAAAAAAGCTGAAAGATTATTGCAACTCTCTTCCCTGTCTCATGTTACTCACCTCCTCTCTTAACAGAAAAAGAAACTCCATAAACCTTGTTGAGGTTCATGCTGGAACTATCTCCCTCCTAATCTCAGTGCTAATGTTTGGTCGGTGATACAAACTACCGAACCGAATGCATTTTTCTCAAATAAGTGATATAACAGCAAAATAATGAAACAACTATAAAAAATTACTTTTGAGGATGATAGCAATTCCAGACCAGATTTACTTCTTAACATTTATTCACAATATTAACAAAGAAATGTAGTTGTGCCACAAGTTGCTGAGTTTGACTCATTTTAGTTTTCCCTGTTGTTTTGGGCCAGGAAGCATTTGCTAAACATAATGATTAACTCAAACCTACACTTTTTAATTTTTTTTTTTTTTTAATGTTAACAATGTTTTTTGTTTTTTTTAAATCCAATTTTAAGCATACATTTTCAACCTAAATATTAATGCAAAATACAAGTAGTGAACAAAAATGTTGGATGAATATTAAACTCCCATCTTCTGCACAATACTACTTGTTGCCAGTGGCCATCCCCATCTGCTTCCTTACAGGTGTCATGTTGAAAATGGTAATAGCTTTGTCTAATGCAATACATATCGGAGCATTGAAATTGTGGTTATTTTACAATACATATCTTTGTAACCCTACTAATGCTGTTTCTATGCTATTATACAGCATGTACAGTATGTGAGCCTGGCTCTCTTGTTCACCCACAGGATATTTCCACGTGTCCTGCAGGTCTCAAAGGTATATTCCTATCAAAATTTGGAGACACCTCCAGAACTTCTGGTTTAAAAAAGTTTAGGGCAAATGATTAGGGTTTTGTGGAAAATGCGAATGGGGTGTAAATAGTCAAATTCCCCTTGATGGCATTATCACTTCTCACAGTTTCATTTATCTTAGTTATCCTAGCAGGAACTGGGGTGTAACAATACATCGATCTATATCGATACTTTGATATACATATAGATTCATGTATCGATCATATATCGATCCAAAAGCCCAGAACTGACCAAAAATCTAAATCAAACCCACTTCTATTATGAAAATGGTTTTATTTTGGATGTCCTCTGACACAACATTTACAACAAATACATGTTTTTAGTTGTGCAGTGGATAGATGTGCCACAGGGAGATTGTACTGCAAAGTTTAGTTATGAAACAATAACCTTGTTTATTACTTGCACTGTTTTATATCGTTTTATATTGATCAGTGGATCCCAAATCAAATTGAATCAAAATTGTGACTGAATTTGAGATATTGGCAGACATCGAATCACCTATCCACTGTATCAATATCGTATCGTGAACAAATTTACATCCCTAATGCACACTTTGCAAATGTAAGCTTTAGCCTGCTTTCTTATCTGATTACAAGAAAAATAACCCTCCCAGTCTTGAGCATTTGGGGGAAAAACACGTTTTTATTCATTTATTTCTCAACTATTACGAATGGAGAGAAGTGAGATGTCTACTGTCTCCAAAACTCTTCAACACCTTCACACTGTCCCAGTGTAGAAATCAGCTTTTGCCCCCCAATATTTCTCAAATAACTAGGTTTCAAACATTCAGTCTCAGAATCTGTCCCTTCAGTTTCCTACAGTATGTGCATTAAAACCTCCAAGTCCGTCTTTTTGAGATGATTGTTGATACACTGTGGTTCCAAGCTGGAAATCCTCAACTGTGCTGCTGAGTGCTTGTTTCACTCATGATTTGTCTTCTGCCATATAAAAATCACCACATGAACACGTTAACAAGGTCAAAGACGTGATTTTCACAGGACGGGGTCTTGAAGATTTAAGCCCTACTTGCTCTGCTGACAACTGTCCCGGTGCACGACGGCAAGCGCTCGTTGAGCAGCTACTGTGTTAGAGAAATACCAGAAGAGCAACTGATAGGTGATAATAACTGCAGCAGTGCCTGTGATTCTGTTTCATGCAGCAGAGTTCAGCTCATTCCCTTCCCTGTTTCCTTTTGAACCTTCAGTGTTGAAGCTTAACAAAAACTCTGACTGGCATCTTGTTCATTAGGTTATCTTTGGTAACTGGTGGAAATAAACTTGTATTAATAAAATCAATAGAAACTCCACCATTACCACCACACAAAACTAGAAATGTTTGAATGTTCTGATAAAGACGTGCCATTTTGCCTTCAACCTTGAAAACTCTGCTAGATCATATTTATGGTAAATCCACAATGAGTGATCTACAATAGCACCATTATTTATCAAATTTCGGATGAATAAACAGTTTGCTATCACTACTTTGTTGCTACGAGACCTCTTTTTGACAAAAATATGATGAAGCCACTTTCTGTCAAACTTTCCACCAATTAGAAGCGTAAATTGAAAGCGCGTCCATGAGAGTTCACGACACTATGGAAGGTGCGGCAGACGAAATCGCGTGTTCTCTTTTTCCTTCTTTCTTTGTTTTAAATCAATAGCCAACCCCTCTTGTGTTTGTCTGTAGCTCGTTCACTCTTAGCACAATGTAAACAGCTAATTTCTTCCTCTACGCTTGCATCATCGGCAGAGTCGTCGCTGAATGCCGTGGCTTCAGTAGTGTTGTGAACTCTCAGGGACGCACTTTCTGGTGGCTGTATGTAGTACTCTATAAGCTATAAAAAATATACTAGATGATGTCGTTTCGAGAACATTATAGACGCTACCCACTCAGGAGACTTGGATTACATTGGACGAGCAGTATGGAGGAATATTGACACATTTTTGTGGACTTTTATGGACCTTTTTGGTTTGGGCGCTGGTGAACTTTAGATGAAAGTTGGGGGAAAATGAAAACCTCTCCGATCTCAGGCTGCATTTGAGATATTAAAAAAGTGGTCCAGAGTCTTGCTCAGCATGAGGGTGAGTAGAAAATGAACGCACATCATTCTGTGGGTGTACTATTCCTTTAAGCTTTTGAACACATGATGTTTGACTTCTTCAAAGCCAGCCTCAGGTCCACTCAGTTCAGTCACAAGCCTGCAATGCCCACATCGAGTGGACTCAGAGCTGTAAGGAGCGACTCAGAACAGCACAAGCGGACCCACAACTGTTAGGGATCTGCAGCGGTTTGATAGAGCCAGGCGTGACAGAGAAGAGGCACTCGTTCCCTGCATTAGCTTGTGGCTAACGGCTAGCTGCAGTAAATAATTAGCCTTTAAAAAATGAGAAGATTACAACTTACATGGTTCTAGTCAAGTTTTAAATAGTTCCCATTTATAAGGATGAGGATGGAGGGAAGGATGCATCTTTGGCAGCAGCTGGAGGAGATCTGATGACCGGAGACATCCTCATATAACCGAGCAGCAGCTGTCTGCTGATACAGTAGCTGTATGACCGATCTGATGAAGCAAGGATGGTTGAAAAAGAATATTCCAGAGGACATGATCGCAGTTTCATGTGTTAGAAATCTCAACACGTTGGTGCCTGAGGCTCCAGTAAACGGAGGCTGTAGACAGGAGAGACATGCAGAGGCTCCCGCTGCTTTCGGCTCACAGCGCCACAGTCTGGCCAGATGTGCTGAAATACAGCGATGTTTTCTAATAACTCATCTATGCAGCTGCACTTGTTTCTGTTACATAGAGCATCGTGAAGAACGTTTTGGTCTATAAAACATGGCAAAAAATGTCAAAAACGTGTCATCAGTACTTTAAAGCAACACATTGTGGTGTCACTTATCAAAAACATGACTTACATTCACGACCACCTTGTGTGTTTAAAAGATAAATCACTTCAAACAAACTTTAAAAGCAAAATCTGGGTTCAAAAGTGTTTGCAGTGTAGAAATACATGCATTAAGCTTGAGTGAGGATGACTTCAGATTGTTAGTCTGTTTCCAAGTTCTCCTTTGTCTCCGTTTAGTTTGGCGACAGCGCAGGCATTTCAACAGTGCCATATTTAAGTGGACGGGGGGGATGAAGTTACTGCTGTGTACTTTTGAAGAGCTACCTGGGTGGGCGGAGAGGAGTTTGCAAATGGGTAGTCAACACGCATACACTCACACCGAGTTAAAAGAGAAGAAGGGCACTTGAGCAGGAATGCAGAATGTATGTGTTTCAGCTTTACAACACAAGTTCAACTTACAGGGATCATGTTTGGTTCCCAGTTAGAGAATGACTCCTTACGTCTATGAAAGCAGCTCCAACAATAAAAAGAAAACAGAGTAAATTCCCATTAATATATTGGGAAGAATCACTGACTAATAAAACACGTTATTTGATGACAATTAAATTTGTTTAGACATTTAGATTGAGCCGCTTTCTCATTTACTTGCCCCCAACAAATTATGTTTCTTTCATGCATGTGTGAACATATTTCTGTGAATGTGTGTGAACAAGCCTCTTGGTGTGTGTCAGCATGTTTTGGTGCATATGACCTGCATTATCCTGCTTTACTTTGGTTACAGAGTCCTCCTAATTTTTTTTTTCCTTTTCTCGACTCAGGAGCTGGAGCCCTGAGGCAGACAGCAGGGGTTCCATACTTAGTTTCCTGTAAAAAATACCTCCGCACTCCACATCCTAATTAATGTGAAGGGCATGCCCAAGATCCCTATAAAATCATACAAGACTATACCAATTTCCTGGTAGCTTGCTCGCTACATGTGCTTCTCGTTCCTCAGCATAAGACTTTCCTTCCCAGCAAACCCCATGAAGATTTATACCCCACTACCACCACCATGCCTGCCTTTCCACCCACCTTTCATCCCTCTCTTTTCTAGTATTTCCCCTCAATGTGATTTGCACTTTATAACATGATACACAGAGATTAGACTTTCTGTCCTTTTTGCTCTGAAATAAAACATGAAGATCTCATGAAAAGGGACTGTCAGGGCAACATAAGAAACACATGGCGTCTGCTGGTTGGATGAGGAACTGGTTTAAATCATTTTCTCTTGGAGGTTTTTTTTTTAATGTGTGTGTGTTTCTTTGTTTTTGCTTGTGTGTGTGTGTTTGTACATTTGGGAATGTTTGATTGTGTTGGTGAGTTGGTGCTGAGTTATTGTGGGCCAAAAAACAGACGTATTGAAAATTATAAAGAAACACAGACTGATTGCATGCACGGCTGCACCCCAACACTCAGAAGCAGTAACAAAGCCCCGTGTCTGAAGTGGAACAGGACCCCCCCCCCCCAAAAAAGGAAAAAAAAATCATACATACACACACCTACACACAAACAGACGTGAACACATGCACAAAGTATGCATGCTAACATCTACAACATTCTTGTCATGCTTCCTTGATGTTAACGTCTTTTGCTTTCCGTGTTTAGGAACACCTGTGATTCAGTGCAATTTCTTTTTTCAATTTTTTTTCAACCTGGACCTTATTTCTAGGAGTTTATACATGCATGGACTGGAGATTTGCATTGCGAAACGTGCGGTTAAGTCCATCCACTCTTTAAATGGTAAATGGACTGTACTTATATAGCACTTTTACAGTCATACTAACCGCTCAAAGCGCTTTACACTACATATCATATTCACCCAGTCACACACACAATCATGCACACATTCATACCCCCGATAGGCACATCGGGTGGCAACTTGGGGTTCAATGTCTTGCCCAAGGACACTTCGGCATGTAGTCTGGGGAAGCCTGGAATTGATCCCACAACCCTCTGGTTGAAAGACGACTGCTCTACAGCCGCCCCAACTGGACTCGTTTTTTCAAACATGCCGCTTCCTTGAGGACTTGTTGCGCCTCAGCTGCATTCGGACATCAGGAAATGTTCCAGATAAGTCAACCAAGCCACACTCTCCCTTCAGCTCTGTCTGGAGCATTTTCTTGTGCATTCAGCCAAAACGACGTACGGCAACATTTCTGCTATGACATGCGGTCCAGCTGGAACATGTCAGCTACATCTTTGAGGTAAGAAAACAATACGCATGTCTGAACGAAGTGGCAACCTCCGGTGGCCAACTATGAGGCTACCCGGAAGAAGTAATTTTTTGTAGTTCTTTCTTGATCCGCTAGGGGCTGGCTGCAAAACAGAGCAAATCCCCATAGACTCCCATGTTAAAAACACCAACTTCAAAGTAGAAATAAACATGTTTACAGCCTGGTTCAAAAAATCATTTTAAGTTTAATAGGTCAAGTTTACCTTCATGTCAACTGTGAGGGAGGTAAAAAATTTTTTATCTCATCCATTTAGATGTTATTTAATCTTGAAATCGCACATAAGTAAGGGCGTGTCCTTTTGATTGACATGTGGCAGACTGGAAGCCCGGCCTGCTGACCGGTGATTCCTAGTTAGCTCCTTGTTAGCTCTCAGTAAGGTCTCAGTTTGTAGCAAAGTAGCACAACGGTGGTTTTTAGTCAGATAGTAGCAAGTCTAAGCGTGTCCCTCGACGCTTAGGGGGCTAATCTTCATTAGCTCCTGTTAGTTTCAAGTTAGCTCGATTTGCGTTTAGCCCAGCCTGTTTAGCTGTCAATCATTTGACCCGCAGCTCGGAGCGGCCTTTCTTTTGCCCATTTTAATATTTTCCGGGAGTGACGACACACGTGACATGGCAAGATGGCGATGATGGGACATGCCCAACTGGGTTCATTTTTAGCTCTTCAGAAACCAACGGGTGACGTAGCAGAAGGTTCGTCCTTCTCTATTAATGGTCTATGGTCTGAACACAAATGGTATTAATGACAAAGTCTGCACTATTACTGCTTTTCCAGCGCAAGTCGGAAAGGGTCTTCAGAATGAACTGAATTTTAATTTTCTTCCAGGAGGACTCAGTATTTTGACTTGTATGTGTTACAGCAAATAGTACTTAAGATGTTGCAACACAGATCAACTGAAAGGTTGACATTGCAGCAGGAAAACCAAAGCTACAAATGTCAAAAGTGTCCTGTAACACACGTCACCAAGATTGGAAACTTGCTCATTCGTCTCATTTAATTGTCCTCAAATGTATTGTTTAGTCTCTTTCACACTTCCAACAAACTGGAGTCAATTTTCAACCCGCACCTCCTCATTTATCTTTTGTGACATCATTTTGAATTGGTGGAAACAACGTTGCAGAATGCCAGTGTTATAACTTATTTTTTCTCATCGCAACTATGCAGTTAGTATCGATCTCCTCTCCCTAACCTCGGCCAAATATCATAGTTTTCTTGTCATAACTATGGTTTTGTTTTAACAGTACTTTAAGAGTATAACCTTTTATTTAATTGACTTTTACAATGTCATAGTATGATTTCTTCTCTATTCTTTTCTGTACATTGTAATGCTTTTTCTGCACCCACCTGTAGTGCTTTTGTGTTTTATATGAAGGTCTTGTACATGACAGTGCTGTTTAATAAACTTGTCTTGCATTTTCTACATAAGCTGCAGGCTGTGTGAAATTTCACTAAATCTAGATTTGATTTGCATATCTAGATTTGGAAGTAGTACAAAGCAGCATATCAGTGTTTGACAGGTCTTTTCTGCAGGCAGCTGGCACCCATACTCTTAATAAGTTGGCTTTTTTTGTTATACAAGAAGAATGTAGTTTGGAATTCTGTCATTACTAAATCAATGCTGTCTTCCACTGATTTATTTTCTGGGTGGCAGGATATGTTGCTCCAACACCTGTAAATGTTATCTAACATGTCTAGTCATGTGTAATAATGCAACCCCATACTGGCTTTTAGAGTTTGTGATGATGATTAGCAGGATGCGCTCGCTGTTCTTTGTCTCATGACGTCCTCAGGGAATTTTGATCAGTGGCTTATCAGACTGTGAGACAGTTTTCCACTTTGCTGCAGTCCTTGTGTTAAGTAAAAACATGCTCAGAGAAGGCTGTGGTATTTCTGGACTATAGAAAATCCATCGTAGTTTGGTTTTCAGCTTTGTGTCCTGCTTTTAGATTGCAACGTCAGAGTCAGTTGAATTTCTGAAGCACTTTTGCAGCAAAGCAGCTCTTGTGCAGCACAGCGCAAATTAAGATAAAGAGATCATTCTTGTTTTACTTATATAATAAAAATTCTGATGATGAGGATGATCCTTTAAGATATATATCATAAACTTTTAAATTATCACTTTTTTTTTTTTTTACAAGACTGTCAAACCTCTCTGTTTTTCTTAATGACAGATTCACCTTCTCTGGGAAGATTACATCATGACGTTATCATGACTTAATTTTTGCTTCACTTTTGTTGCCACTTCCCCAACTTTTATGAAAAATATTGATTTCACAAAATTAAAAAGACCATATATTTAAAAACAAACAACAGAATCGATCAATGTGAAACTTGATAATGTTGTCCTTGAGTACATTTTAATCAAACATAGAATTTAAACAGTGTGCAAGTAATTATATTCTATCTCATACAATATTTACTTTTAATGAAAATGTCAAAATCTTTAGGAATAAGATTAAACAAAGCACATGTATGGGAGAGTGCGACTATATAAATGTGTTAAAAGCAAACAAAACAACAACAAAAACAAAGCTGAGATTGATCCTGATGTGTATAATGCAATTTGCAATGTAGAAGAAAGTTAATTTAAAGTTTTCATGTACAAGGATTTAATAAAATCTCCTAATCCCTGTCTGATCTATAAAAATAAGGTAAATATATAAGCTCACACTGTAAATTGTAATATTGGTTTTAATAGAATCTGTCTAGTAGATAGGACATAATTCTAACTTAGTTGTTAATAAGTTGTAAGAATTTTGGAGGGCAACATGATAAATAACTTAATTTACTTAAGTTGAATCAGTTTAATTAAAATGAGTACAGGAAAATTAGGAATGGTGAAGGGAGCAGGTTTTCCACAATGCAGTTCACTTCTTTTTAAACAATGAATTAGAGATAATTAACAAATAAAGGATTTATAAATAACATTGGTCGTGTCATGTGACTCCTCTCAACTTGTTTGTTTATTCCTGTATATAATATATACTATCCAGCAGCAGATGCACTGCGACAGAGACGTCTGTCTGACATTAGTTTTAGCTAAAACCCACTCAGATAAGATTTTGCTGCATAGTTTAAAAAATTTGGAATTCATCTATTACTTTAAGTCAGATGAACTTGCAATCAAAATATTTGAAAAAAAAAAAAACGTTTGTGAGAAGCATTACATCTAATTTATGTGAAATTAGTCACATGAAGTTTTCTCCACAACCTCATTCACTTATAGCAAATTAGATTTATCAAGTTCAGAAAAGTTCTACAAACTTAAACCATTTCAGTTTATTCTACTTAATCACTCCTATTACTGAATACGTACTTAATTTTTTGGGGCAGCAAGTTGGCATAATTTTTTTAAGTGAAGCCAACTAGTTAGAATTTACAAACAGTAATGTTTGATACCATTCTCATAATTCAACAAACAGAAACTCGGCCAAGCTGGAGAAAAAGAACAAAACAAAAAAAACCAATTAAGTAGCCAGGTGTTGCTGATCACATGTATTTGAATAACTAACCATCAGAAGTGTAAGTACTTCTATAAAGCAAAAGTTTTGGCAGTTTGCTGGTCTGCAGCATTCACGCCAAGGAGGAAAGACATCGGCAATGATCTTAGAAGCAAATGATGCTCTTCATCAATCTGGGAAGGTTTATAAGGCCATTTTCAAACAATCTTGTACAGTAAGAGAAATTAGTCAGAATAAAAAAAAAAAAAAAGAAAAACAGAAAAACCAATCTTCCCATAAGTGGACATCAAAATTTTGTTTGTTTGTCTTGTAGGGATTGGGGAGAAAGTCCCCTCTCTTTAAAAAAATAACATGACCATACAAGTTAGATTTGTGAAGTAGCATCTGAACAAACAAGACTTCTGGAACAATTTCTTGTATGCAGACAGAACCTAATAGCCTTTTCCCACTGGCCAAAAAACCCGTTTGAATCCATGAACAATCAGCTTTTAGTGGCAGTGGGAAAGGCTCACTGACCCACACTGACCCGTGTCAAACGACTCGGCAAGCGATGCAAGTTTAAATAGGCCTTCAAACGACTCAGCTCCGAATGGCATGCAGTGGGAACGCCAGACCCAGGTTGACCTGCGAATTTACGTAATGATGTTTGGCAGTACGTAGGCTACCTACGTGGTGACATTGCATTGGTCACGTCCAAAGACTGTAAAGAAAATGGACGTAGTGTCCAGTCACGTCTGAAGAGCTGAAAGTGAAACCAGTTGGGCATTTCCCACCGTCGCCATCTTGCCGTGCTGCTTGTGTCATCACTCCAGGAAAATACTATAATGGGCAAAACGCGGCCTCAGAGCAAATGATTGGTAGCCAACGTACTATGGGATAAATGCTTACCGAGCTAACTCGTAACTAACAGGAGCTAATGAAGATTAGCCTCCTTAGTGGTGGTACTGGCCTTTTAGTGGTCCCCAAAGTCGGGACAAAAACCCACGGCGAGGCTTCTTTCCACCATTATGGGCCTCATCTGTGGAACAGCCTGCCAGAGAACCTCAGGGCCGCAGAGACTGTTGATGCTTTTAAGAAGAGGCTCAAGACCTACCTTTTAAATAAAGCATTTAATTGATTTGCCATTTGTATTTTCAACTGTTTTATTTTATTTTTGGTCTGTGCGGTTGTTTCCGTGGGGGGCTCTCTTGTTTGGGGTGGCTGGGGGGTCCTGCTCTGCAACTGTACGGTTGTGGTGTGGGTCCCTGGCGGCCGGGACCTGGGGGGTCCCCCTGGTGGTGGCTTCAGAGACCATGGTGGCTCCCAGTGTGGACGGATCCCCAAGATATCGTTTCCTCACAGCAGTGCCAAACCAGGTTATATTTATTAAGTTATAACAAATACTGAGGGAGGGTGTATGCATGTGTGTGTGTGTGGGAGGTAGAGAATTGTGTAATTGTTTGTTTAATTGTCATTTTATCGAAATGTTGATTTTAATATGTAAAGCACTTTGTGCTACATTTGTATGAAAAGTGCTTTATAAATAAATTTAATTCATTCAGTCATTCATAAAGGTAAGGCATGTTTGGACTTGCTGTCAGCTGTTAAAAACCAACAATTTGCTACTCTGCTACAGACAGACCTTACCGAGAGCAAACAAGGAGCTAAATGTTAGCCAGGCTGGCTTCCGACCTGTCAATCAAAAGTACACGCCCCTAATTATAAGTCATTTAAAGACTAAATAACATCTAAATGGATGAGTTATAAAAAAAATTCATACAACCCCCCACAGTTGACATAAATGTAAACTTTCTGCTGTGAAGTTGGCCTTTTTAACATAGAGTCTGTGGGGATTTGCTCTGTTTTGAAGCCATCCCCTAGTGGATGAAGAAAGAATTACATTTTTTAAGCACTTTTCCAGATTTCCGCATTGGCCTCACTGTTGGCCACCGAAGGTTGCCGCTTGGTCACGTCTCATAAAACGAACCAAGACAACTCTGTTTTGACCACATAATTCACATCGCCTGCACTCCATCTGCTTTTGAAAATCACCTGCTGATTTTCATCCATCATGAGGATGAACAAAAGTGCAACAAAAAAGCACATTGACTTCGGCCTGACTTGCTCTCCATTGTTTACTTTCTGATTTCTGTTGCAAGGATGACATCATCAACACAAACCCAGCGTGATGGCCTCAGCAGAAAAACAGCAGTGGGGATGAATGCCATGCAGCGTGCCAGTAGGGGATCAGACCCAGTTTTTTATTTGCCAATGGGAAAGGAGTATAATGCTGATTATAAGCAGGTCGACCAGCGTTTGAAAAACCCATGTGAACCTGCTAATTTCAGTGGAACAGCGGCTTCAGTGAAGATTTTATGTCATAATTTACAACACTATGTTGGATATAAACCAAGCATCATATATCAGCATTAACACCTCATAATGACTGTAGTGTCATGGTGGTGGAGGCGTGATGATCTGGGCCCTTTTTTTCTAGCAAAGGCACCTGGACACCTTGCACTCACTGAGTTAACTTTAAACTTAAATTTGTTCGTGGAGCAGAATAATGATCCCAAACAACAGCTAATCTGCAACAGAGTGGCTGAAAAAGAAAGAATCAAGGTTTTAAAATCCAGACATGAACAGGAACAAAATGTTGCATTGAGAGCTGTACATGAATGAATGGTGCAAACTTCAATGAACTGGAGCGACATGGACCAACACTTTTCCATGATGTGTGAGAGTCTGAAGATTTGACACACAAATGATATTTGAAGTTACTGCTGTGAAAGTTGGCTCTATTAGCAATAAAACTACAGGGGCTTTTAGTTTTTCACAAACTGCTCTACATTAAATCTTTCTTTTGGTTTCATAAACAATGATACTGTGTGACAAGGTGTGTGTTGTTCATCTGAGGATGGATTTTAGCTCATTTAAAAGCCCAGTAAAGACCTAGTCTGTACTACCTTTACAGCTGTATATCTAGTAGATGACAAATTTTTTAATTTCTTTTTTTTAAAGCTATGAACATTATTTTCAGCTTAAACAATTAAAGCTGGTTTCAAAAAAGTTGTTACCAAGTTTAGTGGCATCAATCTTAATTTTTTGCATAACTTTAACAAACTGCTTAGAGCTGCTATAGTAACTAAAGCTACTAAAGTACCAGTACAAAAAACTAAAAAGGGACTGACTGGGGCACAGTGTGTTAGTATTGCTTCTTACCAAAATCCTCCAAAAACTGAGGGCTCGTGAGAGGCAAGAGAGAAGCCTGCCACATTGAATCTATAGACATTAAAGAGGCACAAAAGGCAGTCACCAGCAACTGTTGTTGAGAATTTCAAGACCCTAATAACACACATCTTTAAAGTTAGTCAATTTCCTCTAAAGTCTGGTGGTTTTAATGCATTTGTTCACTGATGCTTTGGAACAAGTGTGGAATATAATTCTTGTAAATCACATAAAGCTCCAGCCCACTGCAGCCCTAAATTTAAAACAACAAGACTTTAAATGGATTGCATGGATGTTTCCACGTTCCTCATCAAGACTCGGTGGTGACCAATGTTCGCACATGGCTTTTGCTTTTATTCCAGTCCCGAATGAATCATGCCCACTCACTGGAGTCCTTTACAGAGACCAGGTCCCACTTCAAGGAATGTGTGTGAGTCACTGCCGCTCGTCGGACAACTTTCTACGGCTTGCCTGCAGCTTCTTTGCCTGATCACTCCCCGGAGACCCATTCAATCAAACGCCCATATATTTTGTAATTAACTTTAACTGATGACTTTATGCAATAGCTGTGTTTTACTGTCTCTTTTAAATGCCATTTATCATCCTCCAGGTTTGGAGGTCGAAGAGCGAGACCCTCCCCTTCGCTGAGCCAGTCAGGTCTAACTGAGCCTGCTCTAAGCTGTGACCCTGTTACCCACCTCTTCCAACCCCAACCCACCCACCAACCCCACCCTTTTCTCTCTCTCAGGGTGTCTTATGACCCACCAAGACAGTTTTATTAGCCTCCAACCAAGTGGGCAGGAAAGGGGGAGCTGTTGCAGGATCTCGGCAAACGGGCTAGTCGTCGAGGAAACAACAGGCAGAAACAACAAGATTTTCACGAAGAGATTGATGACGGAGCTGAGAGAGGATTGATAAGCAAACTGTTTGGTGGGAATAAAGAGCCGTGGGGTCAGGGGACACGAGGAAACAGTGGTTTGAATGAATGAGAGGAAGAGGTGGAGATGCACCCCATAAAGTTGCTTTCAGTGTGGAAACAGTTTGTTTTTTGACATGTCAGTCCGCCAAAGCAAAGCTGAATTCTAAACATCAATCTTTGCTTGTTAGTTTTCAAAACCCTGCATCAGCAATCACAAATATCCAAACCATGATGGAGACACTAAACATAAACCATGAAGGATTGAGGGTAATACTTGAAAAGTCAAACAATAACTTCTTCTGCTAAGCTAGCTGCTGCTTTTAGCTGTTACTCTTCAAATGTCTGGGCTTGTTATGTGTGTCCCTAAATATCTGCTTTCATCCTCATTTTTCAGGTGTTATTTGAGGCTTAACACACTGAAAAAAAGCAGGCCAGGCAGATAGGCTTTACACAGTCTGTGCATAGTCAAAGGTTAGATGTTTCAGAGGCCTTTAATCAAGAAACGTTCTCAATTTCTTCCCTCCGTGTTCCTCTTCTTGACCTCTGGTCCTCATAGTAAGGCTAGACGAGTACTGTAACACCCAAGACAACGCAAGTCTTTAATCTTTTGCTCCTCATTAGAATTACTAATATGTCTGCAGCTGACGAAAGGTGTGTGGCTGCTTGCATGTGTGTGTCTAAGTATGTGCATAAACATGCGTGGAAGCGTGCATCTCCCTTTGGCCGGGTAAAGGAGGAATACTTGAATAACAGGCTAATAAATATCAGGGGTAGGTTTATTGGTTTTGAAGCATATTTGCCGTTTGTTGGGAAACACAAAACCATAGAAGGTTCCTGGCAAAGTGGCAGAGTGGTGCTCTTTTCTGGGTCACAGAGAACGCAGAGGAAATCTACTTTGACATTAACAGGCTGCTATAGGAAGTGTTTTTGGATTAAATTAGCATGGCATGAGAGGTTGGCTGGTCTGGGCTGGGGGTGAGGGCATAAGTGTGAAGAAAGTTGCAGGTGAGGGGTCCAGGAAGGGGGGAGGGGTGGTTGTGTCCACTCGATAAGTGAAGATGATACCAGAGCTGGGCATTACGTGGTGAAGGTGTCGATGCAGCTGCAACCTCTGTATGAAGTTTAATTATGCCTCGGGAAGCTGGGTGCGTCACCAGCCACAGATGACAGAGCTGGGGGATGAATCATTGGATGGATGGACGCCGAGACTTGCCGGTACTGAGATGCAGAGGAAATGTGGACAGGGTTGGGGTATGGGTGTGGCTGTGCTTGTTGTTCCTGTAAAGCCTCTTTAAAACTCTTGGGTTTTGGCATCAAGTAAGTGTTAATCCAAGGGATGATGTGTGAGTGGGCAGATCTTTACTGCCAACAGCAAACCCTGCAGGAGATACAGTTCTCTTGAGTTCCTTTGCTGTAAGGGTAGAAAAAAACACCAAACCTAATTTCAGATGACTAGCTTCTAAGCTTTTCATGCTACGTTTATTAAATGGGAGACTTTTACCACCTTAAAAGAAAAAAAATTGAATGCCTCATTGTACAACATAATCTTACAACAAAACAGGAAATGCTCACAAACTTTATTGCTCTGTTTCATAGCTGTTCACAGAAACAAAATGTTTCCGTTAGTATAAAAAAGGTACACAATATTACATCACATCACAATATCCTTTTTCTATAGTACAGTACTAGTTGCCAAGTGCTGGTCTTTTGGCTTCATACATCAGATATTCTGACGAAATTTGTTTGTTTGGAAGTCATGGGGCCGGATCTCTCAAAGGTTTGTGTGTATAAAAACATGAGCAATTTCATTGCACACACAAAAAAATGTACAAACTGATTTACTAACAGCGTGCAAAAAGGGTTGCATCTTTCAGAGGCGCTAAATAGCACATCTTATCCAAATAGTACGTCTGCTGCGATGAATATGCAATATGGAGTATTTACATGCAATTGTGCGTGTGCTGGGAGCAGAAAATGTAAATATATTAATTTAGCTCTCACAAAGCAATTTATGAACCATGAGATTGTGTGGTTGTTTTTTTTTTGCATTTTTTTTGTACGTCTGAAAAGCAGGTGCAAACTTACAGCTCCACGCACAAAAAGCCTTCAGCTGAGGGGGACAACCCTGGCCATGCACAAATCTGTCAGTCAGTCAGTTATTTTCTATTCCACTTATCCAGTTCAGGGTCGTGGGACGCACAAATCTGATTCAAAAATTTTTTTCATGAGAATTGAGGGCAACATATTTAGTTCTCACTGTTGAATTCAATAAGAATCAACAGAGCAAACACCACTATTTAACACAGGTGTTAAATATTCTGGAGCAACGAAACAGAAAATTTGCAGCCACTATAATGATAAATAAAGCTGGCATTAAATGTGTCCTTTTGTTTCCTGTTTTTACCAATATCACATTTTAACTTGGATTTTAAACAGGATCACCTGGCAACGCAAGCTGCTGGAGCAGTTGGCATTGTGCCAAAGAGTGCGCACCTCACACGTAATACAGTATAGATGTCAGAGACCATGTTCAAGGCTGCAGAAAGTTTAATTTGTACATCAACTCCTGATCCAGTGTGGGTACCAGATGTGCTCGGGTTACCATATCGGCTCGGGTCCTGCGCCTGCTGATGCTGTCATGCTACAGCATATAAGTTTAAAGTTGGCAGGATGTCCAAATTGCAGAAACCTTTTTTATGGGAGCTTTTTGTTGGAAACATGGAGGAATTTTATGAGGAATATTATTCTAATTATCATATGGAATATACAACAGCTTTATCACCTTCTGTAAATGTCCTGAGAGCCAAAATAATAATAGTGCCAGACACACACCATAAACACACTACAGATGTAAATGAAGAAAACAGTGAAGAGCTGATAACTTTGCGTATCGAAATGAGCTCTGATGTGCAGTTTTCTTTTTAAATTACAGTACATGAAACACAAATACAGAATATGTACACCGTAGCCAATAAACGCAGTAGAGTAGACATTGTTGCAGTGTTAGTATTCCTGATGTCCCTTAATGTTACATGTAGTCCCACCCCTTGACAGACGAGGGCGCATATACCACTGAGAGGTGACTATGGGTATGTGAGGAAGAGTGGGATATGAGGGCAGAAGGATGAATAAAAATGGATGAAACCGCCAACACGGATTAGTTTAGTGTATTTATGAAAATCCTGAGTCCTAAAATATTACAGAGATCACATCAAATTTCCACCGTCTCCCTTCACCCAAGTTCAGCTGCTGTAGCGTAGCTGCCGTAGTGTGACATCATCACCAAGCGCAGGCCCCCGAGCCCATCTGGTACCTACACTGGACCATGTCCTCATAAATTTGCCACTTTTGAGGCTCTGCACAGATACCTGTTGTATTATTTTCGTTTTTATGTTTATCATACTTTTTTAAATTAGATTTTAATTTCCCTCTACCGCTAATATCTCCATCTCCAAATGGGTCCTATTTCCTTTAGCACTTTTGTCTTGCAATTCTCCAAGCTGCAAACCACAAAACACGCAAAACAAAGTTTATATGTTGTGACTATTTTTGTGACAATAACCAAAGTAAAACTTTTCAATTTTTTGTTACTACAAACTTCTGGCATACATAATTTGTTGTTCTACACTGCATCAGAATGAGGAACATTAAAGAAGCACAACTGCACTTTGGAAGATTTTCTCAGTTACCGTAAGGACACACTGGACACCTAAGTGCAGCAGTTTCATTTAGGCGCCCATGTTAACAGACGGTGTCGACCTCATCAGGTGTGTCGTTTTGGCTTCTGTTCTATTTTCTGCATGAGCCGCAGCCGAATTTGTCAAGTCAGGAAGGAAGTTAAGCAGGAACACAAGACAAATCAAAATAAAACACCCAGGTAAGTTTTAAAACCTGATCTCTTTTTAATAGATCTAATTATATGTCAATCATATCTTCACCTTTTTTGAAAATGTAAGTGGAAGGATTCGCACACAGAAATGTCGGCTTCCTGTTTGTAAATAGTATGAAGGCAGAACAGGAGATGTAGCCATTGTGGAATTATCAGCTGTAGAAGTACAGCAGAGAAGCAGGACTGCCTGCCGACTGTTCCATCCAATGTGGACAGAAAGAAAGGGGGGTGTCGACGAGAAAATCTGCGCTGTTCTTTAGCGCGCTTCCACATGCAGTGTGTCCCTAGCGTTAGGCGCCCCCTCACAACAGCTTCTCCGGCATCCATCTTGCATTCTTCTTGTAGCCTACACTTCTTTTTAGTAGCGCTTTTAGTTGACTGATCTCTTTTCTTGTTTCAAGTTTTATGCATTTTTGAACTTGTCTAAAGCTTTTATGAGCTGATTGTGTTTATTTTGTGAAGCACTTTGCCATTTTTCATCTGTGAAAAGTGCAATATAAGTAAAGTTTCTTCTTTTCAGCTCTCTAGTGAGTAAAAGTCTGTCCAATTTTGACTCTTGTCATATCTCTTGCTCTGAGCATACATCTGATCGTGAAAAAGGATCGTATGATTGGACCCACGTGTGATTTATTGAAATGTTCGTATCTGGGAGCTTAAAACTGGAGTCAGAGACGTGCACAATAATGCTACATGGAAGAGTCAGCCTCACCAGTGTTGAACAACTGGCTGAGATATTAATAAAAGTCTCAATCAAGGCATAGCTTATATGGTTTATATTAGTTTTATTAGTTATTAAATTTAATAATAGCCCACATCCGATAGCAACATCAAAACATGTTAATGATTTTGATAATTTGTTGAGATAAATGAAAGAATAAAATTCAGTTACAGTTATTTTTTTTTAGTTTTGGGAATCCATTCTATATTCCTTGTTTTCCTTTTTCTTTGCAAATGGGTAAATTCTTAGTGCTGGATATGTGAATACTTATGATTAAATGATGGTTTAATTACTAAATATTTTCATGTTCTGCTGTGCTGCGCTGCAAACCCTTACTGAATCAAACTTGCGTACATGAACTCAGAACTGTCGTGAGATTTGATCGTATCCTACGATCACGTCCAAATTGATAAACGCTGAGTCTTGTGTGGAAATGGTCGTACGCACAGATTTTCATCGTACGATAGTTTAAGAAATGAGGGCCACTGTGATGCTGGGGGAAAAAAGCTGAAAAAAGCAGTCGCTTAGTCTTGGTGTGCTGACGAGGACAACTCCAGCAATGTAGATAATAAATGTGTGTCAAAACGGGTCAGACACACAAATTTTTAAGCTAAGAAAGTCACATAGTGCTACTTAAACTAAAGACATGTTTCACCTTTTTTATTTTAAATTATGTCCTACCCAAAAACATTAGCCCACACTTACCCATTCACACATACACTCAGACAACTGTTCTTTTAACATTTACTCTGCACTCTGTAAGCAGCATTTTTGTTCCTCTACATTCGCACGCTGATGAGCACATTGGGAGCTCAGTGCATCACCTTGAAATGACAACACACTGATCTGATTAGCTTTTCCTTAAGTTTTGTCCAATATTCTGCAATTCATTCGCTGAAATAGTGCTCCGGGGTCTTATCCCAAGGTTTTTTTTTCCCCCTATTTTTGGTTTAATGTAATTTTATCCAAAAAAGTCAGCCCTTTTTGCTTATGTGAACTCTTTTAAATACTTGACTTAGATGACTTATTTTTAGATTTAAAGGTGTTTTTTCAAGATTTCCTATGAAAAAAATTAACTTGCTCTATGGACAGATGATTTCCCTAGTTAATAATTGTCATGTCTTAAATTTAGGTAACCCAGTTTGTTGCAGTGTGGGGACACTTGGTATGAAATGATCACCCTTCTAGTTGGAAGATACCTGCACAACCTGCCGAAACATTTCAAGACTGGAGAATGTCCAGGGTGGGGAATACATGTTAGATAGTTAATAAAACCTCATCTGGCGTGTGTCCTGTAAAACAGTGTATTTTTTTCCTTCGCTTTCTGCCTCATGCACTCCATCTAGATACAATCGTTAAAGGGACACTGTGTAATCGGGAGCAGCTCCCTCGTATTTTTCATGCTGCATTCGCGTGAAACCGGGCAGACCGACGACATCCGATGCATGTAAAGTTATCACCAGCCTCTATGTGAAGACGTGGTCCGTCAGTTACAGTGACATCAGTCCACATTTGTTCGGTTGTCATGGCGATGTCGTATTGTTTTCCCTGACCCATGTTTTACCGTCTTTCGCTCGGCTTCATTGATTAAAATGACATCTGGTTTGTTACCAACGGCCGTCTGCCCGACTGCACGTGAACCCAGCATCAGTGAGACGCTAGTCTCTCCCCCCACTGCAGCGCGGTGACTTTTCAAAGGCATTACCTCGAACTGAGCTGAAAACTCCGGTGTGTCCGGTGAGTTTCTGTGTTTTCCTACCGTCACGCTTCTCCCGAACGCAAAAACATGGCGATACGACATGGCAGCCTCCACCGAGCCGCCCCGCTCGATGTGTAAATGAATGATACGAACGGCAAATTTAGAACTTAGAGGAGCACTTCAGTTTGTTGATGGGAGTGATTACTGATTAATGAAAAAACACTTTTGAACCAAATAATCAGTTTTCGTGAATAAAACACAGGAGAACTTACACAATATCCCTTTAAGTATTTTCATTTATGATAAATCATCACATGCAGAAAAACTGTATAGAGGATGTGTAAAACTTATGTTTTCATGTGTGAACGTAGCTAATTTAACATGTTTGGAAAGAGCAGCTTCTTTCATTTTAGCATCACAGAGATTACATTTTTGCTGTTTGCAGATCTAAAATTCTAATATTTTATTCTGGTGTCTTGGCTGTGGAAAAGGTTTGGATCCAGTGAGGTAAAGGATATTACAGAGATGAATTGCATGTCTTTGACAGATGTTATTTTATAGGAAAAAAAGCACAATGTATGTGGTTTTGCATGTTTTCAGCCCACATACCTCAGCTATTCATAGAGCTACAGTATTTATACCAACCGTCATTTGTGATTTTCATTCTATACATCTCAGTCCTTATAATATTCCTTGTATTATTTCATTTTACTTCAACTATCTAACTGCTTTCTGTTGTGCATCAAGTGCCGAGTGATGTTTAAGTAGTTTTATCTAAACTACTCTTCATATAAGTTGAGCCACCTTCAACAGCTTTTAGTCTTCAACAAATTCACAACTCAACTTCCAATGAAGCCAGTTACTAAAACTTTCTGATCTTGACTTGAATGGATTTTCATTGACATCTGCGTTCTTTTTCTTGAGATGTTAAAAATAGCAAGTTCTTCTCTTTACCTCCAACTTTATTTAGTGCTTCTCCAGCAAATTGGCTTCTCTGATGCAGAAAAGGGAAGCTCATAGAGGAAAGTCCATCATCTATGCTTACAGTTTTAAAGATTTATCCTGGTCTGCCCCCATGGTTCTTCTTGTTCCTAAAATCCATACCTTTAACAAGTTTTATGAAATTTAGATTTAAGCATAATTTTGCTGGAAAAACTTGTACCGACTATCCTGAACATGAGATAAATTATTTTTTATTCAATTTTGACTCGTAACAAATTTATTTATTTATTCAAATTTTCTAGTTTAATCGTGGAACTTTTATTTGTCCTAATTGGATTGACAATTTAAAAAAAAAGGAAAAAAGGAAAGGAAAAAACTTAAAGCATGTGAGCATCTTTCTCTGTGTTGCACATATTTCATGCACATTCCGATCCCAGATGTTTGTACCTGCACAGTGCTGAGTCGCTCCTGTGACCAGGTGACTTCCTGACCTCCATAATTTATCGTCCCTTACATCCTGCAACTTGGAGAGAAAGTTCCTTTTTCCCCCCTCAATTTTGAGAAAAAGGGGGAGGGAAGGGGGGCATTTCAGCTCTTTGTCCTTGAAGGAGGGTCACAAAACCTGGAATGCGCAGGAAGGAAGTCACAGAAGCAAAGCTATCTGTACTTGCCGCTTTCCTTCACTTCCCTCCTCCTTTGTTTCCTGCTCCCTCTCTTTCTGATAAAGTGGAAAAGGGATGATGGAGCAAATGAATAAGCAGAGCCCCAGGGTGGGGGTGCACATGAGCACACACGTGTGTCTACGTATGTGTGTGTGCATGTATGTTTTAGGAGGGTTAAGCGTTTCAGGGGCGGCGGTCTCCCTTCCAAGGCTGTCTCTCATCACAGCGTTGACCCCCCAGGAAGCTTTAGATGTCCGTCTGGCTTCATAATTCTCTTATCGAGCTAATCTGAGAGATAAGGAGGGGGAGTTGAAAGTGTAAACCCAGCACCACTGCCCTGGAATCCAGTTGCAACGGGCTCATTCTTTACCTGTCTTCCTGGGAGACTTGTTAACTTTGTGCAGTGTAATGCACAAATGGGCACAGCACACATAGAGACTTGTATACCGCAACTTTTGTTTTTATGTGTGTGTTCACGTGAGAGTGTTCCCGTCCCCTCCTACCCACCCCTTGTTTTAAAACAGTTGCCCCCCACATGCAGGTCTGCAAGAGTATGATTGATCTGGGCAGAGGTAGTGGTCACATCCTGAACTGGAGCTGATTTCCTCTTCTCTCTAAATACAGACCTGGTGTTTATCATGGGTTCAGTGTCATGTTTGTATGTTTTCATAGATCACTGCTGTTATGGAGGGCGAAGGTGGATAGAAGAGGTGGAACTGGGCCTGAGTGGAGGAGAAGGGAAGTAAAAAAAGGAGAGAAATAAGAGCGGTGAAAATCAGAGAGTGCTTTCTCTCTCTGTCTTTCCTCCGTTCAGCCATAAATCTCCCAGCAGACGGAGCGGATGCAGCTACTCAGGGAAAGTGCTAATTAATCGACTGAGGTCGAAAAGTTTTGGACCATGCCAACAGATTTATATAAGACGCTGTCACTTGTGGAGGTGCTGTTTGATGTCACTTGTTTTCTAGATCTTTTTCTATATGACATAGAAAAATATACAATCTTATGATGTAGCATCAGTTTTCTGATTACTCCACTGCCAAGTAAAAGTGGAGTAAAAGTTTAGGAGGGTAATTAAGGCTGAAAACAAAGCAGGACTTACAATACTCAAGTTTTAATGTTTTAAAAGTGTTAATTATAAATATGCCTTATATGAACCTGTAATCACATTTTTGTAGAGAACCCTCTTACAATAGATGCTTGTGATAATAACACATAGAAAACACTCTACTTCAATTTCTTTTTTTTATAACTGAGACCATCCTGATCTCGCGAGCTTCAGCTTTTCACTCGCAGATCAGTCTTGCTACTTTCCGTTGAAGAGAATTTGGAGCAGTTCACCAAACGAACGTTCAGTCAGCGTTGGCTTTGAGGCGGGTTGAGGTGCGACGCAACGAGAAGCGACAGTTCAGTCTAAACAACATTTAGCTTTAGCTTCAGTGGATGAAACTAGTGTCAGCGTGGCTATCGCTCAAGTTTTATCGGAATTACTATTGACATGTTTCTTGTTTGCTGAGCTAACGAGCCATTGCCGGAAGCAGCAAGAGTAGCCTGGTTTGTGGTTGCGTTTTCGTCATCGCTCTGTTCGTACGTCATATGCTTCGTTGATTTGATTGGTTGATTTAACCCATCTATCATCAACATAGGTGGTGATAGACAGATGCCTTATCCAATCAGCTAACCAGTATTTTCACCCCTTCCCAAAACTACTCTAACGGATGATTCCCAGATGGATGTGCGGGAGCAAATCCATCTGGCGGAGTCAGATTATTTAGATGTTATTTAACCTTGAAACTACACATAATTAGGGTTGTATCTTTTTGATTGACATTTGGCAGATGTTGACCTGCTGGCCGGTGGCTAACGGTTAGCTCTTTGTTCGCTCTCGGTAAGGTCTCAGTCTGCAGCAGAGTAGCAAAATGGTATTTTTTTAGCAGCTATCAGCAAGTCCAAACATGTCTTACCTTTATCTCCACCCAGGAGGCAAGTCTTTGTTATGTCCTGTTAGTTTCGAGTTAGTTCGGCTTGCATTTAACCCAGAGTATGTTAGCTGTCAATCATTTGCCCCAGGGGGCAAATGATCATGTTTTAGTATTTTCTGGGAGTGACTATACTTTCTCCTATTCAGAAGTGACCAGATACTACGTCCATATTTTCTACATTCTTTGCTCACAACCTACAAAATAAGACAGGAGACAAGATCAGCTACCAACAAACAGACCAGCTCAACTTAACACGCAATGGACGACCCAAGGCTGTAACTAGCTATGAGGTACCCGAGGTAAATACCTTGGTTAATATTTCCTGGGATTTTTTTATATATATATAAAAAATATATATATATTTTTATATATTATTTTTATATATATTTTTTTATATATAAAAAAAATATTCATTTTACCAAAAAAAGAAAAGAAGATCTAATTTATAGAAAGATTGCACATCATACCGCTATACTGTAGCTGACAATCAGGAGCTGTGTTTATAGAATAAAAATAAATGAAAAAAATTAGTTGTGTTTTCGCAAATGAGGTCTCCTCTTAACCTGTAGCGTTACACATCACACCGAAGCACGTTGCGTTTACCGGCGGCCTTGACATGTTTCGGTCATGAGGTGAAGAACACACTCGCCAGTTCGTGCATCTGTCATAGTTCAACTTGGGGGGAGTAAAGTTTATCTCAATCTCATCGTCATCTTATCTCACTAGCAAACGTTATCTCGCCCAATGTCAGAGAAGAAGTGAGGGACACCTCTCCGTTTCGAAACACCACTGCCCCCCCAACCCCGCAGCTGTATGTTGCTGAACCGGGTGACGTTTACACTCTCTGTGTAACTGTGCCTTGTCTGTGAAATGCGTGGATCTGTTCCACTTGCTCTCCACCCCACTTCGTTGGGGGAGATCTCCCCTTCACAGAGTAAACGAAATGCACTCTTTTTTCTGTCTCTCTCTCTCCCCAATGAGCCCAAGCTGAGCCGGGCGCAAGCCTGCTAGTGATAGGAAGTTTGGCTCTTTTCAAAGAGCCGGCTCTTTTGATTTGACTCCCGAACGGCTCTTAATTTATTTTACCTTAATTTTGCAATAAATTAATGGTTTGTGTGTTAAAAACTTTTTTGCATTCAGTATTTTTATGAAAAGCCGTAAAATTCTGAGCATTTATTCCATCTTCAAACTTTTTGTTTATTAATGAACATATGTAGCAACAGAGGTAAACGTGTTGCATTAGCATTAGCAAGCTAGTTTGCATCAATACACGCTTGGCAGGTGAAGAAATGATACAATAAAACAATAAAATTAAACTTTAAGGTGTCACATAGTTATATTACAAGACAACACAATGCAAACACACTCTTCACCTCTAACTTCTGTCTTCATTTGCAATGGAACATAGCCTTTCTGTTTTCATATATTTGTACAAACCTATATGCTCAAATGTGACTGGCAGCATGGCCTTCTTAGTGGCCAGTCAAAACAAAGTACTGTGATCTCCTAAAAAAAAACTGGGAGTCGGCTCCTCTGATTCACTATGAAGCATTGACTCTCAGAGCCGGCTCTTCTGAGCTAGGCTATAGCATATGAGTGTCAAATGTTAATAAAAATTTAGTCAACAATATTATATGATTGTGTATTTGTGTAATTGCACAGTTTAAAACTCTATTTATTTTACATTTTATTCATAAATAAGTACTCAAATTCTTTTTTTGCTCGCACATTGCACGCTCGCATAGTTTTGAACCTCACTAGTTTCATAACCCTGGTTACGGCCCTGGGACGACCCCCCAGCCATACCCCTCATACCCTCATGCTTTCATGCAACTACAACAACTGTGAATTGGACTTTGTAATGTAACACTCATTTCTCTCCCTCCCTCCCTCCCTCCCTCCCTCCCTCCCTCCCTCCCTCCGCTTCCTCTGCTAGAACTACTGCTATTGGCTGCTTTATAAATTGTATGTACAGCACTTTGGGTTTGTTGTACTTTTCTATTGTCATGTCCGTTGGGTAGACTTCTAGTTCTCAAGACCGGTCTTGGTCTCAAGACCGCTTTTTCACGGTCTTGGTCTTGTCACAGTCTTGGCAGTCTTTGGTCTCGATCTTGGTCTTGGTCTCGGGTCTTTCGGTCTCGCAATGTCTCGGACTGGCCAAGCAGTCTTGAAGGGATTTGTAACCTATAGAATTTCCAGGCAGGCACTGTTTTTAATATTTCATTTTGCACCCCTTCAAGTACCAAATAATAAAATCTCATTCTTATACTAAGCAGCTGAACTCAGTATGGTGCTTAGGTCCTACAACTCATGAAAAATGGCAAAAAAATTACGTTTTTTTTGGTCTCGGTCTCGGACTGCACTAGTCTTGGTCTTGAGTTGGTCTGTCTTGGTCTTGGCACTCTGGTCTTGGTAGTGTCTTGGTCTGGGTTTATGCGGTCTTGACTACAAGTCTACCGTTGGGTGATGCTTGAATATGATCTTGTTCTCTACAACAACAATAAACATTGAATTGAATTGAGCTGAATTAATTGAACTGAATCAGATCTTTGTACAATCTTCACCTATGGTCATGAGCTGTGGTTGCGCGCTGTGTTGAAAACTCAGTGGATCTGTGTTCGACTATAAAAATGTGTTTTTTTTGGCATAAAAAAATATTGAACTGTGACACTTATGTATCAAACCGAACCATGGATATTTTGTATTGTTGCACCTATAATAATTCTCATATCTGCTGAAAGGAACACCAGTTCTAGCAACATGCTCAAGTCTGCAAAACTGTGGTTTGCAAGCATTGAAAAGCTGTGGTATTTGCACCTTGCACTAGCATAATATTGGAGGTGATGAAAATTGAAAAAGAAGACACAAAAACAAACAAACAAAAGCTTAATCACAAATACAAAAAAGTTGACTAATTTTTGTGATTACGACTTACTGTATGCTGTCCACAGTGTTGGAACAGTTCCCCCACTTCGTACCTAAACTGATGTGTTAGTAAAATAAAGTTTTTTCCTTTTTCAAAATCTAAATCTCTGCATTTATGTCTCATAAAACACATGAAATAGTTGAGTTACACTTTCAAAGACACTTTTAGACTAAATGTAATGCATATATTTTGTGAATAACATAATCTGCAAGTTGCATTTCAATCATGTAGCTGCTTTTCAACGACATACTGTATCCACTTTTTAGTTTTACTAGGTTAATACCACCAAAAAGTTAAGAAACTCAAGGTTATTCATATAAAGGTGGAGGGTTGATTTGATGAGAGGTGAGCTGTAGTTTTTTGCACTGATGCATCTCCACTGGAGTTTGCTGCTTGCTATAAACCCTGCATTTCCCAGACTGATGCATGTTGCCTTTTCAGTCTGATAAGTTATTGATACTGACCTGCTGAACTCAACACTTCCAGACTGTTATGTCATTAACTCCTTGTTGATGATCATTTTAAATGGGGAATGGAGCCACAGTTTTTCCCAATTAGTGGTTATTGTTCAGTGTGAGGAATCTTGTAAAATCTTGCAGTCTCACACAGTAAAACCATCACTCATCAGTTGGCATCCATCATCTGAGCAGCAACTGAAATAGCAGCACTGCAGTGGAGAAAATAGTAGCAGGTGAATTGACAGAGAGGCTGTAATAGTAGGATTTGTAATGCTGCTGAGTGCCTCACCCACTCTGTATGACTGCAGGCTGTTCGGGGTTTTCCTTTACTGTATTGAACGTGCTTCACACTTTTCTTGCCCTGTGTAATTTACCAGAGTAGCTTCCTGTTCTTCATCGCTCTGAATCACTGGCTGGCTGCGCCGCCAACAGCTGGGTGACGTGGTTGTCAGTAATAGATGGCTTCTTTTTGGGTAATTAATAATCAAAGGTGTAATTTAGATGCTCGGCATTTACAGGCCTCTTAATAATGTTTCATACTCCCAAATGCCTTAAAGCAATATGACTCATACACTGAACATGTTTTTTTTTTTTTGGTATCATTTAGTTATACTCTCACAGGTCACTTTATGAGGTGCACTTTGCTTGTACTGGGTTGGACAGTTTTTGCCTTAGGAACTGATTTAATTCTTGGTGTCATATCTGCAATAAGGTGGTGGAAACATTCCTCAAAGATTTTGCACAATATTGACTTGATAGCATCACATGATGGACCCTCTTTAATTTATGCATATGTCACTTGCACATGCTGGCAGGTGCCCTCGAAGGTCAGAAAGCTTTACTGTAGAAGTCCATTGAAATAGAATTGATGGTCTGTATGGAGTTATTTACACAATGCAGGACAGTTGTTGCGCATTTGACAGTTCAAATCGATGAGGGGAGAACTCTCGAGGTAACTCCATGAGTAGAAGGCAGCACCAAGTCGATTGCTGAGGAATTAAGGTGAGCATGGCGCCGCCGCGCCAACCACGTTTATTGTGTTTAAAAACGTAACTGACACATTTCTTTGACAAATGCAACCCTTAAATAGAGGGAAACATCCGGCAGGTTCGTGGTTAAAAGTGCATTATCACAGTCTAGTGGGCATTTAAATTTTTTTTTTCTTTTCTTCTCTAAAACTTAAGAACTATAGCCAGCCGGACAGTACCGCTAGCTTGCCTCAGTTAAACACAAGCTATGTATGCCTACTGTATCTTACAGTGTATATTAGGATGACAGAACACTGGTGCTTACTTTCACAATTTCCTATTGATTCGATGTTACTTCCTACTCGTGCGGTTGTCTCTCATTTCCCCCCTTATTTTCACAGAAGAATTATAATTCACGTCTTTGTTTTTTTAAAAATTTTATTTATTTAACCTTTATTTACATTTCAGCTTATTCAAAATGTTGAGAGTTTCAATGAAGAACAAGAGGAGAGAGCACATCACCTCAGTCCTGAAGTCTATTGGCTTCATGACAGTTTAGATTTTAAAATGCTGCTGCTGGTCTCCAAATCATTGAATGGTGTACAGTATGTCTGACATATATGCTGAACATGTTGCGAGAATACAATCCGATCTCAGATTCATCATTTCAGGAAAGCTGGTAGAATCCACAGTCCGGAGTAAACATGGAAAAGCAATTTTTAGCTGTCATGCTGCAAAAACTGGAACAAAGTCCCAATTTAAAACCAGGTTAAAAACATACCTCTTTTCCTTTAATTGAACTGTCATTTTGTGCACTGTTAATCTTTGAATCTTTTAATTTCCTCCCGACTGTCTAATTGATCTATTCTTAAATTCCTTTTAACTGTTTTTAATCTGCTTTACATTTTTTAAATGTTTCTTTTATTCATGTTCAGCACATTGAATTGCATTTATGTAGGAAATGCTCTATGTTAACTAACTTCCCTTGCCTTGCTTTCATGTTTCTGCTAAATTCTGACTGCACCATCTGAATGATGCTACTGAAATGGAGACTCACCAGGCCAGGTAATGATTTTACAATCATCTGTTGTGCAGTTTTGGTGAGCCTGTGCGAATTGTAGCCTCAGTTTCCTCTTCCTGGCTGACAGGAGTGGCACCTGGTGTGTTCTCCTGCTGCTGTAGCCCATCTCCCTCAAGGTTGGACATGTGCGTTGGAGCCAGTGCTTATTTGATTTCCTGTTGCCTTTCTATCATCTCCAACCAGTCTGTAAATTCTCTTCTGACATCAGCAAAATATTCTGGTCCAGACAATTGCTAATCACTGGATATTTTCTCTTCTTCGTTCTCTGTAAACCCTAGCGATGTGTGAAATACTCCAAAATACTCAGACCAGCAACCATACCACGTTCAAAGTAACTTAAATCCCCTTCCTTCCTCATTCCGATGCTGATTTGAACTTTAGTAAGATTTTGACCATGTCTACTGTACATGACTGAAAGAACTAAGTTGCTAACATGTAATTAGTTTATTAACTAATTAACAAGCAATTAAATAAGTGTAGCTACTAAAGTGGATGGCGGGTGGATATTTGTTAAATCTCCTCCTTTTAGGAGCGTTTTAATTACTATTTCTATATTCACTGTGGCAATATAAATAGAGATGTGGTCTGTACAATTATAAGATGGAATGCAGGTGCAAAATTCAAAGGAAAGACACCTTAATCATCTATTACTCATGACATTAATTTAGCCCGACGCTTCTTCTTTTGCAGTATCTTTTAGATGAGCTTTAGATTAAAGAGCAGGCTAGCTCAACCTTCTCGGAGATATCACAGGGGCTGAGTAATCGCATGGCATGACAAGATCCTGCCCTTTAATTATCCTCCACCAACGTTTGCCCCTGCAGTTTTTTTCAACCTGTTGGTATTTTCTGTCTATGTACAGTTTTTTGTTCTGTCTCTGCTGTGTTGTCACCGTCTCGCTCCTTTCATCTGTATCTTTGGTTGATTGTGGACTGGTGTGAATTGGAGGGTAGGCCGCATTCAATGAGTCAATGACATGCCACCACATACATGCCACTCTCTGCATGTAAGGAGACTTTAAACCTTCCCTGCAGGCCAGACTGTGACCTATTCCATGACACCATTTATTCTCTGTGATTCCTGACAGACAAGTTGAAGCATAAGCTCTCCCCTTTTAACACAGGTGATCATTGTTATCTGATTTTTTGAGGAACAACTTAAATGGAAACTGACAGACACTCACCATGACTTTCAAATAACTTTAGTGGGAGGTTGCGTTTGTGTCTGCAGATTCACCTGGCAAACCAGGAAAAGCAAATTTCAATGAGTCTTTTTCCCTTTTACAAATTATGATCCTTTCCCAGCCCCGACCCAAAAGTTAATAATATTTAAACCTTAGCAAAATTAAAATGACATGTAATTAGGAAGTATTGGGTACAACTACAGACTAATTCAGATCTTCTGCTTTATGTGTATCTCCTTCAAAAGAGTCAAAATAAAATATGGTTGACAGTTGCGTTTTTTTTGTTGTTGTTTTTTTACTTCTTTTTTAAAAATAGTAATGTGACTGTTCTCCTTAAAACATGACAAAAAATTTGTGTTTACATGTACTGTAACCATGGCAACTTATAAAAAGGCACCCATGATGGTGATGGATTTGGCTCAGATGTATTTCACTTTTACTGAGTTCATGTTTTAGTCCAGATCAAATATGAAAGAAGAAAAGTGTTTCCAGTAAAATGTTGTTGCACTACTTATAGAATGTACAGAACCAGTCTGAAGTTCAGACACTTTACCACTGGATTTAATGGGAAAGTGTCCAAACGTTTGACTGGTGTTGCATATTGTCACATCTCACAAAGGCCTGTGGATGAAAGCACACCAATAGGTTCTCCATCCAAGCACCCCTTCTTCCACTCTCTGCACTTTGTAGCTTGCTAACGCTCGTTGGCTTTGACATGAAAAATCTTTCATGAGCTGTATCATGCTGCTTTTAGGGGGCAGTGCTTCATAGGATTTATGAGTCAAAGAACTCCAAGTCATATTTAAGGTTCTGCATTAACGACAGATACGACGGTTTCACTTGTAGAACTTGTAATGTGTAAAACTTCCACCACCAAAGCCAAGTTTTCAGATTCAGCTTTTCACTCTGCTGAATGTTCTTTGAAGAAGCTTTCTGCTGGTAATCCTTCTGTGTTGAGCCCTTGGGATTTTTGCTGTTTCTCTGAACGATGCACAGTCTGATCCTGGGCTGAACCCACTGTGATGTCCACTCCTAGTAAGATTGATAACTATCTTGAATGTTTCCAATTGAGAATAATGTTTCTCATTGTTCAATGATGAATCCTAATTTTTTGGGAAACAGACGTTTAATCCTTCAATAATCTTTTCATTTGAGAGCAAAAACTTAACAAGTAGAATCAGTGTTTAGCTTTTGTGCTCTAACAGCTGGAACAAACCACAAAACGTTCATTCTTTTACATCGTAAAACTTTTCTTTAATTTGCCACTGCTTTTAATTAATTTGGACAGAAAGTTTTTCTTTTTCTGTTTAAATAAATTTTCTTGCATACTTTATGTACACTGACAATGATTGTGATGATGATAGGATTGATGATGATGATGTATTATTTAATGTCTTTATCACAATGTATCTCATTGCGTGTATTTTGTTTGTTTCTATCTATTGTAGGTTATACTGTTTACATTTATTTTCTTTTATTCTTTTTAGCTGGCTTTAATTTTCATTTTACTGTTTTGTTGCATCTTTCTGTGAAATTTTTAATGGTTTATGTGAAGCATTTTCAGTTGTCTTGTAAATGAAATGTGCTCTGAAAATAAACGTGGCTTGGCTCCCCAGATTAAGGTACAGTGTTGCTTCTGTAGGATTATTCCTGATGTCTTTCCTCCTTGGCATTGTGTTAATAAACACCAAAAACATTAAAAAAAATTACTTCTTTTATAGTTGTTTTCATGCTTGTTGAAGATGAATTATGCTCGTTATTTAAGTGAATACCCGCCCCTAACTCCTACCTCCCATCTTATTTCCTGTGAAAGAAATAAAGGTATTCATCTTGTTTTCAAACACAATCTTTACAGTTTGTTTCATGTTTTTGTTATAGAATATAGGAGATTATACATCTTTAGATTTAAGACCTAGAGACCAGATGACTTTTAAGTATTCACCCTATTTAGCCTGAAAGGAGCTGGTGCAATTTCTATTTCACATGTCACATATATTTTTATATACAGGTAATCTAAGGATGAAACATTATTTTTTAAGATCATGTATCCTCCTGTTGATCTGTGTAGAATACATGCTGCATCACAGAAAAATTTACATTTTATTGGTATGCACAAACACACAATCATAAACCATTCCCATGCTCCAGATAATTTAGCCTCTCTTTTATTCAAGACGGAGCAGTCTGTGAAATAACTACGATGCTGATAAAATACTTCCAGCTCAGTTTTTAGCCAAACAGCACATCTGATTTCAGTTAAAATCAGCCTATTTTACGACTTTGTGTTTTATTCTTTATTCTAAATGATTCCCTGCATTTCCATGTGAAAAATTTGCTTCATTTGTATTTTTCTACAAAAGTTTCCCTTTAATTGTGAATGACAGAATGCCTCATTTACTCATTATTGCTGGAAAGTAAGAGGAAAATACCTCATTAAAGTTAGGTTCGTATTTATCTGGCCAACTTTGAAAGAAGCCAAGAAATCTGGACTCCCAGTTGTGGCAGGGCATTATTTCCACTATACCTTCCTTACAGCAATCTGATGAATTCATATCTAATATCTTAAATGTTCATTATGGATATTTTCCCCAGTACACACTTAATCAGGAATAATGGGATTCATGTCAGCCATATGTTTCTCATGAAGTTGAATCTTGAGGAATGTGGACTTTGGTGAGAAGCTGCTATGATTTGTGAGGTGTGTGTAGTGAAAGGACAACAGGGGGATGGGAGCCTGCAAGGGGATTTTCCCCTCCACACAATCATGATGCTCCCAACCTGTTTACCTACAGCACCTCCTCTCCCCCTTTTCTTCACAGTTTTACACCCACTTATTTAGCCATGTGCTTTAAATGGGAGTGTACGTCTATTTCCTTGTTTGTGCACAAGCATACATGCATGCAGAATTTGCTCTTGGCAGCTACAATGTATGTGGCCAAATATCTACACGTTTCCCAGGCTTTCAGGCCAAGCCTAGTCCCCACAGTGCGACCCCTGACACATGGGTCCCAGCCCATTTTGAGCTCATATAGGATGAGGCAATGCAGAACCTAGGGAGGCTAGCAGTAAGCAGACACTAGTCAAAGTGAGGACAGTTTTTTTGCACATGCAGACGGGAGGAAAATACATTGTCTTGCTGACAGAGTTAGTTGGATTGGGACCCTGTCCTGCTCGTTCCCTAACACTCCCTGAGGGTCCACACTTTGGACCGCACAGAATGAGAGAGAAAGACTGAGAAAGAGTGTGGCTATGAGTGAGGGAGTGGTGTAGACGATGAGACTTTGCCTGTGTGCCACATGCCTCAAATGACTCCAAATTAAAGGCTGGACTGCAGGGATCCTCCAAGGTGTAAGAACGTCTCTGTTCAAGTCTAATGCTAATGGCTTCCCCAGGTCCCACAGCTAAGCTGCAGGGACGGAGTGAGGATCAGCTGAGGCTGGACAGAAGGCCCAGAAAGATGCCTATAATCTGGCGATGTTTTACCATTCAGTTAAGTCAATTTTTCAATATGTGTTATGGCAAAAAGGAATTTATCTTTCGCCGATGAACTCACTTTTCTAAGAAAACTAAACTGTCAATACAGAGTTGCAAGAATAACACATCAAATCTTCACCCAGAATGATGCTACAAGACTAAATCCGTCTCCTGCACACCTCATTAATGGGCTGTCAGGCTCAACAGTAGTTCAGTTCACTCTCACAGACAATGTGAGAGAAACAAGTATCGTCTCATAGTTGGTGTTTCCATGTTGTGACATCATTAAAGACATTGTGTGCAAGGCGTTGTGTCACTGACCCAAACACCACCCTGGCTCCTAAGCCAAAGTATTAGAAAATGCTCCATTTCATGGTTAAATATTTTAAGACACAGGGGGAAATGTGGTTTTGCTCTTAGAGATCTGCAACACGATTTAAACCTCCACTGGATTCACCCTGCTAAGAAGACATTACTATTAGATTTTTCAGAGTTTTAAACTTCATCTTTGTTCATTGTAAATGCAATCTTAGAAGCTATTTGCATGAAAATGAACCCTTCATATCTTATAATGCTTTGTATGCAACTCTACACCTTTGTGCACCATGATGTTACTGTCGTGGTGTTGACTGCTTGCTTCAATCACGATATATCCTCTGGCATATCAAAACACCATATGGACATGTTTGAAAAACTTGTTTTTCATTGAGAAAGGCTTGTGGAATGTCTTTATATGCTTTCTGGCACATCCAAAATGTGAAAAAAAAAGTTTGATTACATTAAACATCACCTAAAGCTAAATATACATGTGCACCTATAGTATTTATATGCGAAAGGAACTTGATATGACATATATCCCGTAAACTCAAACTCTTGCTTGTGAGACTTTTTTCATCAACCTGGCCATTACAATGCAATACTTCCATGTGATGAAATTTCTCCAGGCACTACACTGGCTAGGGAAGGCATGTTATCCAAAAGGATCACTCTAAAAAGCAATGTGTTGGCACTGCATGGAGCAAGGCCTGACTAAATTGCAGTGAGGAATGGATAACATGAGAATGAAGAAAAAACCACAATAAGAAGTTAGCCGGGGGATTAACAGTGACTGGTGGTCCATCACCAGGCGGAAAGAAGCAGATGCTAGCAGTTAGCCAAAACACCTGGGCCCTGTTGATTGAATGTTCAAGCCACCATCCACTTGGACAGAGCTTAGTGAGTGAATAACTGATACTAGTTAACAGTTAGCTGCTATCACCTGCTTACTCAGCCCGGGGAGTGGTTACTAGCCACCATTAGCTAGCTTCTCCTTGTAGCTTTTGCTATCTTTTCATTTCATGGTGAGAGGTTATTTGGGAAGTGAAAAGACATATTTGGGATTTTTTCATGCTGAAAAAGCATCACACATTTGTTCATGAAAGTATTCTTTTGTTTACAAGTCACAGTAACCTCTAGACCGGTTGTATGTGTTCAGGACTCATCATCGCCCTCTAGGAAATGAAGACGCTTATCACCAAATCCTCACATGAAAGTTCTCAAAGTTCTTCACTCATTCTTGAATAATTACAAACTTTTGGAAATTGTTAAACCTATTTTAGAATTAAATCAGCCTCATTTAAGAAGTTTGCATTAACACTGTAATGATGGTTTCTTCATCAAGGTACTGAGATTGAAGTGGCTTATTAAAACAATTTGCCCTCCACTGAGAAATGTTTTACCTCAGCACCACTGATAAATTATTCAGGAAATATGTCTTACCCCGGCTTTACTCCAGGTCCATCTGGTCTGTGTCTCGTGTTTGCCACTGTTTCAGGTCGGCGCATCCGTTTTTGGGCCGGCGCATCCATTTTCAACCCGCATTGCGCAGCTGCAGGGTCGCGCTTGATTTCGTCAGTCCACACGAGAACAGCCATGGCCAAAGAGAGCTGTGTGTAAACAAAACGACATTCTGCCTACACCGCCACCTGATGTCCATGGAAATGACGTCATGTTCAGATGGTTAAGCAACTGGCACAGCCTTTTATTTAGGAAGTTACCAGACGTTTACTGAACCTCTTGACTCCCTGTCTGGTCCAATCTGAACTGCTGAAATTTAATGAGTAAAATATTTAGAGACTTTATGGTCTTTAGTTAAGGTTGATTCTTAGGTATGACGGATACATACTGTTCAAACTTACATCCCCATCTCTCATTTTGGGATATTTACAATACAACGTGAACTGCTCTTATTGTCATTTGTTCATTTTACTGTGAAGCACATTGGTTGACAGTTGTTTTTAATTGTACTATATAAATACACTTGAATTTAATGTCTGTGTTTGCTTTAACGTTTACAAATCTGTATCTAAAATGAGATACATTTGAAATTACTCTCTGTTCAGTCTTAAATAATACTCTAACCCCACCCTTCCTTGTCACGGCTGACTTTTCACTCAGCCTCCAAGCATGGTTGTTCCAATCTCAAAATCCCACAGACCCCACCCTCAGACTAAAGTGCCACAATTAGAGCAAGTGCAGCCTGGATCATATCAAATGCAGAGTTTGTAATTGGTAAAGAGTAATGCAGCCTCTGTTTCCAAACAGCCTAGTCAGGAGGGGCTGTGCGGAGAGGCTTTTGTTGTTGCTCAGTGGTCTAGTAGAAAACCCTGAACATGCATGTTATTCCACGTCTCTGTGCATTAGTTCAAAAGATAAATACTACCACTCTAATCTTACAACGGAAATAAAAAAAGGAAAATTCTTTCTCTATTTTGTAATATCGTCTCCCACAGGATGATCACTGTGGAGCTCCAGCTGCGACTGGCTTGTGTCCGACAGCGTGTAAGATCATAGTTTTAGGTCCACTGTACATTTGTCCTTATCATACCCACCCCTGACTGAAACCCCATGACCATATCATATGCTCTTCCCTGACCCAAGAGGAACTGGGGTCTGCGCTTAATCACATGTCCTTCCTCATAAGCTCCCTGTCTTATTAAAGCAACTCACGGTTGTATTTAGAGGCAATAAATCATATTTTGTAATAAAGGTGGATAGTGGGACCTATGCCGAGGAGTGCAGCGTGTGTGTGTGTTGATATTAAGCCGTCTCATTTTCACCCCAGGGGACCCCGGGCAGGCTGAGACACACACACACACACACTCACGCACACACACACCCATTCACACAGAAGAATGTGTCATGAGGGGCTGAAAGAAGCCAATCCTCTGATCAAAGAAGTCCTGCTACAGAGAATTGAGCTTTCAGACATTATGATATAGCCAGAGCTATGTGCATGTGAACATATGTGAGTACACACTCAGTCTCTGGCCATTTTTATGTTTTAACATAATCCAAACACTATGTGTGTTTATAAAGGGAGTGATTCAAAGTCAGTGGCCTTTGAATCACTGCGACCATTCAAAAACTAATTTAAAATAATGATCACAAATGTTAGACTGCTTGAAAGCTATATAATGAGTGTCAGCGCATAAGTTGGATACATCTGACTTCATAGCGGGCAATATTGTTGTTTTATGTCATGCAATGGGAGCAGCAAGTGATGGAAATCTCCGTCAGTCATTTCATCAATTTTTTTCACAGACAATATGGGTCTTTGGAGTCAGGTCAAAGATGAGAAACAATTTGAAAAACAAAAATTAGCCGACTTTCACAGTCACCTTGCTTAATATTTGTCCAGCGTATTTGCTCACTGACTTAATCAACAACACATTCTTTAGAAAGCTTTTTTACAAGTTAGACTATAAATTGCATTCCATTTATGATGTATTTATAATGAAAAAGTAGACGCAAACTGTGCAAAAGAGTTCTGCAAGTTCCCAGACTGCAAGAATTAAATGACAAGGTGTATAAGCTATGAACTTTGATAAGAATGAAGCCTTCAGTGTTGATATAGATCAGGCAGCAAGTTGCAGAGATAAAATGCTGAGGAAAATAGTGGCGAAAAATGGATCAGTGTCTTCAGTTACATGGTGATTTCAGCCAGAGGAAAAACACAAGTCCCTACCTTGATGTGGAAAACTGACTTCTTGGAATAAATAGCAGCTGTTTTGAGGTGACTGGTTATATATTCTCCCCCAAGACTGGGTCGATTCCAGAGATTTTTTTTTTCTCTAGAAATAATTTAAACCCCAAAAAGATGACAAAATAGGACTCAAGTTCAAGTGTTTTCTTGTTTTTTTTTTCTCTGTACAATTGGTGTTGACATTAAAGATCTCAAATGAACAAGTGAGAAGTTGTCCTCTGTTTCTCCATTGTGCCATCCAGGGGCTAAAATTTTTGAGAATGATTTGTAAAGACTAATTCAGCGGCCTTTATTTGTGTTGTGCATCTTGTAGTACTGCCACAACTAAGGTGGCAAGTCCTAGTTACCTCGTATCTGTTGACATGGACAGCAAGTGAAGTTAAGTTAGACTATAAATTGTATTCCATTTATGGAATGCTACCATAGATAGATAGATAGATAGTAGATAGATAGATAGATAGCTAGATAGATAGCTAGCTAGATAGATAGATAGATAGATAGATAGATAGATAGATAGATAGATAGATAGATAGATAGATAGATAGATAGATAGATAGATAGATAGAAAACATAATCAAAACATTAAAAAACATGAATACAGTACATAAAAAGGTAAAAACTTCTTTCAAACTGTTCAAAATGCTGATGGCAGTGGAAATGAAAGGATTATTTATTTCTCAGGGATGGCGGGACTGGGAGGGTTTGGTTTTATGTTTCATGGTTAGTAAGTTGCACCAGGTTGTTATGTTGAAGATTATTTTGGACTTGTAGACCAAAGCCACTGTGTTCTTGCTGATATTGAAAGACCAAAGCTCCCCCAACAGGGGACGATGCTACTGAACTTTCTTGTGGATGGAGGCGATGTCTTAAGGGTATTTTATCTGGAGATCAAAGTTTTTCTGCTTTACGTTAAAGACATTGGTTCATTAATGTAAACCGTTATCTATTTAACAGAGACTGTTTTTAGTAACAGACAAGCCACAATATAAAACACAAATCTTGTTATAATAACTTATATCAGAGTAAATAATGCTACATTTCATGATATTTCCTTGATAAGTCTATAAGTTACTCTTAGTAACGCCGCAGCTCCCTTCTCAGTCTGGCATAACAAACATTACCTATTGTGTCTCTTATGGTAGGAAGAGTAATTGACGGGCCAATAGACAAATGAAAAATGTAAGGAATGCAGAGATGATTGGCGGATGTTTTTCCAGCCCCGTTACTTTCTGATGTATAATAATATTTTAAGTTTAATTTTTAAGTTTTAAAATTTAAGTTTTTAATTAATCATAGCAAATGGGGTAGTGAACCCAAATTCATCAAATATTGCAAAAATTGTTGAAAGAAACATCTTCTACTGTATAACGCCTTTAACACCATCACCTCAATCGACTGCCATGGCATGTTAAAACACCATTGTTAGATCAGTTCCTTCAACCGCAAGAAATATCAATGCAAAAATGTCCGAGTCGCCAGCAACTTCCAGATCTGCCAGCTGAATGCGGTCTTTAATAGTTGAAATGAAGCAGTGACTTTAAGTATAAAGATTTGTTATATTAGGAGATCAAGCCTATGTCCTGACCCCTGGTTTATAACACCAACCCCCGGTTGACCTCCAGTATATAACACCAACATTCAGACTCACTTCAGAGGTACCCAGTTGTGAACATAGGATGCTGTATGTATTTGGACTCACCAGATGGCAGTTAGCTTTACAAACTGTGAAAGGTCCAGTACATAAAGAGAGATAGAAAATTGCTCTTTTTCCTTTAATCACTGCACCATAATGATTCACATCCTCGCTATTCTTTTGGCATGATGTTTGTTATCTGCGGCTCCATCTCCCTGCACACGGCTTGTTTCATAACCAGTGATGAGACATAGATATAGAAGGACAGAGTATGCACATGTGGCAAGGTATGCAACTGGACCCCTGCCACATCTCTCCCCCTCTGTTTACAAGCATGTCCTCATGCTCCGCGCAGGGTGCCTCTAAGTACAAATCCATGGACCATTTACCAGTATCGCACATGGATCCTGCCGTCAACGCCAGATTGTGGCAAGGCATGCAAGGGTGGCCCGGGCAGGATTTGATCCCAAGGTTCCCGGGTAAGTCATGCATGCTAACCATTCAGTCAAAGGGATATCCCTGTGGCCAAGTAGCAGGGCAGATGATCAGTCAGAAGTATAGTGACAGGACTCCACACTGGCACACTCAGCAGGAGCAGTTGGCACGTCTTTTCACTTTTCATAGTGATTGGTATTTACCAATTTGAGAGGAAAGATTTTTGTGGTGTATGAACACATTTGTGATTCTGATGGAGGGTTTTCTAAGAAAGTAAACTTCTAAACAAAATTAAGAAGATTCATACAAAATTATTGATGAATGAGACTTGTTGTTTCTGTTACCAGCTTTGGAAACCCTGCACTTGCAAAAACAGTGCTTTGGCGATACCCCATTTGTCCAAAAATGACTGACCAACCTCCTGACCAGCTAGTGTATGACCAGTTGGAACTGAGAATGCATTCTTAAAAATATATATACATAAAATGCATTTTTCTTATGAGGCACCAAAAATGTTTTAGATTTCCTCTTTTTTTTTTAAACATGCCTTTTTGAAAATAGTTAAGCTATTTTTTTTTTAAATGAAGAATTCCCATCTATTTTTAACATGTGATATTACCTACACTGCTCAAAATAAATCAAGGAAACACTTAAATAACACATCTTAGATTTTGATGAATGAAATATTCAAGTTGAAAATCTTTATTCTGTTACCAGCTTTGGAAATCGTGCAAATGTGTTGAGAACACAGTAACATAAGAATGATCAATGGAAATCAAAATCATTAAGCCATCGAGGTCTGAAATACATTCAAAATAAAAGTGGAAAGGTCAGATCACAGGCAGTCCCAACTTTCGTTGAAACTCCTCAAGACAGTTTAAAATGAGGTGCAGTAGTGTGTGTGGCCTCCACATTTCTGTATACTCTCCTTACACAGTCTGGGCATGCTCCTGATGAGACGATGGATGGTCTCTTAAGGGGTTTCCTCCCAGACCTGGATCAGGGCATCAGTCAACCCCTGGACAGTCTATGGTGCAAATGTGCCGGGGGTGGATGGAGTCAGACATGATGTCCCAGAGGTGCTGGGTTGAATTCAGGTCTGGTGAGCGAGCAGGCCAGTACACAGCATTAATGCCTTCATCATGCAGGAACTGCTGACACACTGCAGCCTCTTGAGGCCGAGCATTGTCATGCATCCGATTGCTGACATCACAACCTGCGGCGCGCAACAGTGCAGAGCACGAGCTGCCCTTCACCGACAAGCATGCAGACAAAAGGCCAAGCACAATAATAAATAGAAACGGATTGCTCAGGTTTGGCTGTTGCTGCTGCCCTATATCATAGGGCAGAGAAAGAGGCTGCCAAATGGCATGCGTGTGCGAGGTGCATGCTGGGATTTGAGTGCACACGTCTCTTCCGATGCATGCTCTGTAAAATGGGTGGAGGGAGTTCCCATCCGGGAATTTCCAGCAAACGTGCCGAGAAGCAAACGTTAAAATGGAACATGACTTGAACCGTGGTTGACGACGTTTCATGAATCCACGAGCACACGAGACCGCACAAGTACGCAGATTGAGAAACAGCCATAGAGTCTGTGAGCCTGTCTCAAACTGCACACTTGCCCAAATGTACTGGAATTCAGTGCGCGCTGTGTACGTAATCTCTACTGCACACTATTGTCGCTAAATGCTGACGCAAACAGAGTACTGCACTTACAGGAAGTGACGGACTAACATTGCCCGCTAATGGGTGCTAATTCTACTGAGCCATATAACTGCAGCCTCAAACACATGACCAGATCATAACTGTTATCAGGGAGTGAACAGCTTGGTAGCATGCCACAATATACATTAGTAATTATGTCTAAATCATTTCATAAACGTAACTTAAATCAGTACAATACAGCCTCCGATGCAGCAGGGGTCGCCACTGCCATTATTCAGCTCATTATTTGCCTCTTCCTCTACATCAGCAAGATGGCATCCATTTAGTGCGAGTAGTAAGCATCGTTTTGCACTTCGTTTTTGGCCGTTTTAAGGGCCTGCTGGAGGCATTTTGTAGGGCTGTGGTTAAAGATGTTTCGATACCAATTTTTTTCCACCTGATACCGATTCTGATGCTTGTGCTGTGGGTATCGGCCGACAAAGAGTACTGATTCCACTACGTTTAAAAAAATATATATCATATTACACCTGCATGAGTCTGTGATATAATTATCGTATCACATAGCTGGTGGAAGAATCCAGCTTGAAGTACGACTACACCGTCATCTGACAGGTGTCAGGTGATCAGTTCTTTCTCACCCCCCAAAACCAGAAGGCTGCAGACGGCAGCACAGTGCAAAATTAAGAGCAGTGAAGAAGAACTGTGCAGAGCTAACAGTCAGTTTTTTTTTTTTTTCTCTTCTTTTTTTTCGGGGCGGGGGGGGTTGAGGCTCCCTCACCTATTATTATCCGGGGAGGGGGGGGGTACCCCCTGGACAGGTCGCCAGTCTGTCGCACAGAGCTAACAGCTAATCAGCAAATAGATTCTTATTTTATTAGATTACATGGTATCAGACTCCTCAACCCCAGTACTCGCTGATACTGACACTAGCGTTTTTGGCAGTATCGGAAGCATTTCTGATACCAATACCAGTATTGGAACAACTCCGGTAGTGCTCCTCCTGTACTTCTGTGCACAAAGGAGCAGACAGCAGTTCTTCTGCTGGGTTCTTGTCCTCCTATGGCCCCTCCACGTCTCCTGGTATACTGGCCTGCATAGGAGTTTCTGCCCCAGTACAGTATGTCCCACAAAGGAATTACTATTCAGCAGTGAGGGAGAATAGGATATGATCCTAACAGTAACAGAGACAGAAGAAAATGATCTCAGACTAATCTGTAAAGTCAAATGAAGCAGTTTAATGAAACTGGACTGGAGAGGCTAGAACCTTGTTGCCATGGCACACATTGATGTGCCATCCTGGATGAGCTGCTCTATCTGAGCAACTTCTGTGGGTTGCAGACAGGACCTGATGTTACCTGTAGTAGTGAGGACACTAGCAAAATGCAAATGTGACCATAAATCAGCCAGAAAAGGTAAAAACAGGGAAATGGTCTGTGGCCACCACCGGCCGGACCTTTCCTTTATAGAGGTTGTTTGCTAACAGCCTCATTTCTACCTGTTATCTGTTCCACTTGTACAACAGCAGGTGAAACTGATTCATAATCGTGTTACTTCCTTGGCAGACTAATACCCCAGAAGTGTGATTGACTTTGAGTTTCATGGTAATGATTATATGTTTCCTTTTTCTGAGCAGTACATAAGTATGCATCATATAAAATCATTAATTGTTCGTAATCGAAATGCATCATTCCTTTACTGAAATGTACCCCCTGTAAATATTGGACAAAAGAGCTCTTAGGCCCCTCTCCCCCCCCCCCTTTTCTTTTTTTTTTTTTTTTTTTTTTTTTTTTTTTTTCTTTCTTTTTTTCCCCCATTTTTTCTTTTTTTTTTTTTTTTTTTTTCTTTTTTCAAAAAAAAAAACTTAAATCTTTTTGCTCATCCTCATGCTACACAAATTATAACAGTATTTTAAAGCCACTGATACAGTGATACAGTATTATAACAGCAGTTATAATGCAGAGGCATTATTTTGTTAATAGCCCTGCTCAAACCCAGTCCTATAACAGAGGCACACTTGTGGAGTTGTTATAGATCATGGCAGATAAGCAGAACATAGAGGCAGTATTTAGATGAAGTTTGGGTCAGAGAAATGGAGAATGCTGTAAATGTAGGATAGTTGACGTATGGTTAGCCTACTTTTCAGAATTATTACACAGAGGGACATTTCCTTTTCCACTGCGGCGATCGAGCCTCGACTCTGTTTGCTCAGCCGAGTGGTTCCATATGCAAGAACACACCAGCAGAGCATATGGTACTGCAGGGAAAGGAGGCACATCGGTTTGGGGCAGGACACAAAAGAAATTAAGCAACTACCCACTACTGTACAGATTGTCTCTTGTCTATGAGTCAATATGATTTTTGTCTTGACTGGAGAGTGAGAGGAAATCTTTTTTAACACACATTTTATGGTCAAAAGATTTCTTTTTGGGCGTCAAACAGAAAATGAAGCACAAAGGTTGTCACTTAGTGTAAATGCAACACAAATGGTTTGAATCGCACTTTGGTAAAGGATACGTTATTTTATTGATATTTTTATACTGAGACAAAACAGAAGTCAAAGTGTAGGAAAAAAACCTAAGATATTGATAGGCTCATATGTGATAGGTGAAATATGCAGACTACAGCCTCTTTTAAAATAAAAAATCAGGACACTGAATGCCATTTTAAAAAAGTGAGATAGAAAGTTCTTAAAAAAAACCTATATCAAATAATAATCAATTATGAAAAAAATCAAGTTCGATGGTATAAAAAAGTTGGGACAGGGACAACAAAAACTAGAAAAGTAAGTGTTATTAAAATGCACAGCCAGGCTAGCATGTTAACTGGCTTAATTGGCAACAGGCCAGTAAAAAACACCTTATAGCGGCCGATTTTCTTAGAAGTAAATACCTTCAAAGGTTCAGAAATAGATGCAGGTGAAGTAGAAAACTGTTCCGTGGACAGAAAAAGGTAATTTTAAATTCTTTTTGAAAATCATTGGCGCAGGGTGAGGTGACCTAAAGAAGAGAGGGAACATCCAGTTTATCTGTCCTTTGTTTAAAAGCCTGTGTCTTTGACATGACGAGGGTCCATTGATCCTTCCGGAAGTGCAACTGGCATAACTGAAAAGGCATCATCTGTTAATTTACTGCTGACAAGGACAGCAGGAAAGAGATATTGTCAAAAAGAAACAATAATTGTCAAAAAATGTGACATTTTTCTGAAATATTGTCGGTTTAGATAATACATTTTTAGATCATTCATTAGCGTATAAACAATAAAATAGTACTTTATGATTGATTTTGTGCATTGTTGAGTCAAAACTAATTAATAAACAATGAAAATGAATGAAAATTATTCCATGTTGTGACTTCCAGCTGCCCCCCCCCCTTTTTTTTTTTTTTACCCCTGAATGTGTGCACACTTGCAGTAAGAGCCATTTTTTTAATTAAGAAATCAATTTTTATGCTTTCGCTCACTGTGGATTCAGTGTTGAAAGTAGAATGATTATAGCTGTTGAAAGTAGGGATAGTTTGAAGTCCCTCTTCAGCCATGTTCAGTTCTATAAAAAAAATAAATAAATAATCAGTTTTTGGTGAAAAAACAAAAACAAAAAAACTGACTCTAAAATGTCTTGGAGTATGACTGCACCTGTTTCCCTTATTTACGGGATGAAAATCTATAAATATGTTAATTCAGCCCTGCGCAGATATCCACAAAGTATCAGATGACACTTCTTGCACCGTTTACTTCAACTCTGTTTATGCTATGCTCTGTTTAGCACCTCCAGTATATGCTGCTCCAGTTTTTTTCGAGCCTGCAGCTTTCTTGGCTCTTGCATCCCACAGCTTAGGTGGCTCCCCCTGGCCTACGTGGCTGCAAGCCAAGAATCTCTGCCTCATGCTCAGCAACTCCATGTTGTCTTTTCCACCTAGCATGGGATAGCTTTTTATTTTATCAGTTACTCACATCGCATGGAAAAAGCCTGATCAGTCAATAATACCAATAGTCAAGATTGAGTCTTCCTATGTTTTACATAGAGCATAAAAAATTGCCCAACCTTGCCTTTCTGAGACTGTAGGTGGTGTTCTGCAAATTCTGAGCGTAAATCCTGAACTATAGCAATAGTGAGTGAGTGTATGGTCCCCTGTGGACATTTAAACATCAATAAAATCTGGATTTTTAAAAGGAAGTGTGTTCCTTGCATTGGCTAGTGTTATAGCTAATGCATTTAGTTACAATAAAACTATAAAATGACATCTGTAAAATCTATAGTCTTTTTCTTACAAAGTTAGAATTTTTTCATAGAACAGCGTCATCTTCACTTTCAGTGTGGCTTTGAGCTGTCATCAGTGCGTTGCACATATCAATCCAACATGTTAGAGCAGTCAAACACAAGGAGGATTATTACCAACAGTAGAACTCATCCTTCAACATCCTTACATTCCTCATCCCATGGGGAGAGATGATGGTTTTGGGTGTTGGAGAGGAAGTTAAACAATGACTCATTTTACTGACAGACAGGAGAAAATTGATATCACATGTCAGAAAAAGTCATCTCGCTGCAAACATTCACCTGGGTAAAAACACTGTGGGATACGCATATATTGTGAGAAATTTTAATCACATTTGAACGGGTTACTTCGTTGCACCAAATCTCTGGCCATTGTTTGGTTTCAACGAAAGACCTTCTCTAGTCCCCTTTTGGCCCCCTTTCGTTCCCCTCTCCTCGCCTCATGTGGGCTGCAGTCTTTTTGGAGAGAGGGAGTTGAAGATGGAGTTTTTAGGGGGGCAAAGCAAGTGGTGGTGTAGATGTTGTTAACCCTTGTTTCACACCAGCTGCTCAATATGGGAGGGTCACAGTTCAGACTGTTGCAAACGTAATATACCTCAGGTGTTCCTCATTTTTACACCACTGGTCCTTTTTAGCATGGACATATACTGGTCACACTGTGAACATGTTTCTGTGATGGTATTTAGTTACAGCAGGGGAGGTACTGTAGAGCATAGGTGGGGTCAGTCAGCATACTGCATTATTGTTAGAAAAATTTATTATGTGCATTTCTCTCCTCTAATAAATGATCAGAAAATCAAACATATAAAATATCATGCAGTGTGGCTGGCTAAAACTGCTATGGTCATTGGAATATTCTTCATTCAACTGCGTCCCATCAGCTTACTGTAACTTCTTTTATTGAGCATAAATGTCTCAGCGCTGCCACAGAGCGTGCACAGGAGATGGCAAACATGCTTTCAGCTCCAGGATCAAATTGTCAATTAAAATACTCATGCTCAGAATACAGCCAAAGCTTGCTCTACCTGGCCTCTGCGCTCCCCGATTCACACTTGCGTCAGTTTAAAGAGGCCAAGGCAAGAAGTTTTTGGCTTAAGAATCTGCCTGTCATTCATAGGGAAAGACAGCCTTTCTGCTTCTTATATCACACCACTGTGGCTAAAGAAACATCCAGCTCGCCACACCTGCATCTATAACTTTCATGGTTGTTTTTTTGGCTGTGGTAATGCAGAAGGAGGGACTTGGCTAAACCAGGCTGGGCTGGGAGAGGCGTATATGATCATTGACCCTGAGGACATGGTCACCATTATCTCACCTCTAATTGTTGATTGATCTAAGAGGCCCTGGACTGGTGGGTTCCTCAAGCTTTTCTTCCCATGCAGATTAAACCGAACTGCTTGAAACTGTTTCAAACAACTTGGTTGCTGAAGGGTCAGAGGGCAACCGCATACTAGTGGCTAATGGTAGCAAATAATGTCAATCATGCCAGAAGAGCCACTGGTGAGACTGGCTTTAGCCTCCCTCTGGAATCTAAGGAATGTACACACCGGGTGAAGACTATTTGTTGGAAAGATAGCAAAACTATTTAATCTCTGAACTTGGATCTTCTTGGTTTTTGTTTTTGTTTTTAAAGTTCAACATATGATGTTAATTTCTAAGTTGTTTTACTCAGCCCATTCACATCAACGTCCTTATACCCTCAAAGTAAATAGACAGAGATGAAGGGAGTCTTGGTGTCAAAGTCCAGGCTGTCTTTTATTAAGGGCTTCAAACTGAGCCCGGTTAGTGGATGATGAATGATATGTCTGATAATGACTACTTCATTCACACCATCTCTGTTTGTACTCTCAGAGAATATACATGTGGGGTGCGGTGTCATAAACTCAAAGAAATGCTTAAACTTTGAGAATAAGACATGGTTGAACATTTCATTTATTTGTTATGCTTAGCACCATGCTCACATTTTTATGCTCCTTTAAATTTGACTTCTAATAACACTGGACCATAATCTAATATCATCATCAAGTCAACATTCATATTTTATAGTTTTAACTACTAGTGTGAAAATTCTTATTATTTAACCAAGACAGTGAACATAATAAAACATATTGCTACTGACCCCTAGCATGATAGCATGGTGAGTATCATGGAGTTTATGCTACGTTCAGTTAGTGCTTGGAGGTCAGATTTTCCGAGTTTTCAGTCAGAAATACAACAAGAATACTTGCTGAAATTGAATTTCTGACTCCGAAAGTTGGGGCAGCTTTAACTTCACACATTAAAGATGGATGCTCAAGAATCAACACTAAGTGAAACCAGTAATAAACATTCATATTCATCTAAACATTCGTGTCTGAGTGAGTATAGATCAGTGTTAAATATGGTCCACATGGTCCTTTGCAGCTTCTACCACTCTAGAAAGTGAATATGTTTAATACACTAAATAATGTAAAGTTTGTTAATTTTACTGCTAACAACAGTAGCTAACATAGTTAGCATATAAATCCCTCTATGACAACTGAAAATGAAAAACATAAGCTGAGTTTAGTGCCCTGGTCTATATAAGTTTTCATTCAAGTATATATATATTTTTTAACTACAGTGAGGCTTAAAATTGAACTAAAACACAAATACACCTGATACTATAAAGCAAACATGTTCTATGAGTAACTGTTTAAATGAAGAACCCCCAGCCCCCCCCCCCCCCCCCCCCTCCCCTTAACTTCACTTTAAATTATATTTCAGTTTTAATATAAGACAGAGCAAGCAAAACAAAGTTTCCAGGAATCGCTCAATTTGCATATGACGTAGATCTGAAATCTTACCTCTGAGTCAAATCGAATGCACGATTGAACCTGTGTGTTTTTGTATGAAATACTTATAAATAGTCAGTGTACTTTTTTTCCCCATCCAAAAAACAGCTTCAGTGTAACAACAGACAGGTATTTACATTAGCTCTGTTTTTTTTTTAACTGAAGAATGTTTGTTTAGTTTGCAGCCATTGTAGAAGTGATCGTTTAACTGTTGCTAACTATGGCCATTTTGACAAAACAAAAAAACAAACAAAAAATCTCATGCTCAAGTTAAATAATGTTACAAAATTCAAAATGTATTGTTTGTTTGAAGTGTCTGAAGTCTTTGGGTTTAAGTAATTTCAAATAGCAAGAATTCTTCTCTAGCCCCTATTTTCAGTAGCTAGCTGTTAGCTTGGCTTATCCACCAGCGTTTGTCTGCTTTTCCAAACTGAGATCTGTGATTGTGTGCTGCAGGACACTGACCATTCATAGGTACATCGCCCACACCACTTGAATAAATAATAAGTTTAAATAAAATAAGTTATAAAGTCGCTAAATTAAGTGAAACTTCATTTACTTACAGTATCCTGGCTGAACTGAGGGAATGCAGCACAGCTGAACTTTTCAAGTCATGCAGTTTACATGCAAATGTCCCCAGCTGGAAGAACACAGATTGGAAAGATGAATTGGAAAGTCCTTAAAGGAAGCCAAGCTGTCATTCAAATTTTGAGCAAGTTTCGTATGAAATTCAGGTGCTGTTAATTCTGATCAGGTGTTGCGGATGAATGAAAATGAATAGTTGGAAATGCTTCATCTGATCTTACACAGAAAAAATACAACTACAAAGAAACCATACTGATTTATTCACAAATGTGCAGCAGTTTTATCTGATAAGAAGGGAAGTAATAAAAATAAACTAATTTATTAATTCCAGTGTTAGTTTATTGGAGCTTGCTGAGCTTGTAGGCTACATGGTTGATCCTCTGAGTTTTTGTCTGAAACTCATAAATCTTTCAGAGCTTGTCCACATCTCTCTTGTATCCTGTTTACTTTCTGCTCCTGCATAACTTCATGCACATTTTCCCTTCTTTGTTGTTCACTTCACCTCCTTCTATTCTTGCTCCGGTGGCAGAGAGGACCCAGACCAGGCCAAACCAAGCACAATGGATTATGATGCGGAGATGGGACAACTGGTGGTGATGCTGAGCTGTAATCCACACAGATGTCAGAGAGCATATTCCACATTTTCACAATTCAGAAGCTCCAACCCTTGGTCTCTGCCACTGCCATGACACCTACCGTCACCCTTCTCCCTCATCCTCCCAACCTTTCATGAATCTCTCCCCTTTGGCTCCTTGAGGATGCATAAGAGACGAAACCACACACAAGATTAGTATTTAGGTGGGGTAACTACAAAGATTTGCTTCCTTGAAATTTACATCTGTCCCTTAAGAGAGATCAATAACCTTTTATGAGGAAACTGTCAGAGCTCTGTGACCTCATATTCCAGCCTCAATATTTTTTGCTGCTATTTTGTCACATTGCAAATAGACCCGATAAAAGGTCCAGTGGAAATTTAGTACATTTCATCCTGACAGGTGACGTGTGTCTGTAGGTGTGTGTGTTGAAGAAAAAAGTGGCAAGAAGCACAGACTCAAGGCAGATGGAAAGGTCAGTAAAAATTCCTTGGTGGAAAACACGCGCATGCCACTCTGTCTTGTAGCAGTTTTATGGTCCAGCTTTAGCACTGTGCTGCATGAAAGAGATTGATGTACCTTTTAAGCAAGGATTAAGTGTTGCATGACAGTATATGTCAGAGACTGCATGTTGGACACCATCTGCTCCTAAGTGTGTGTGCCACAGAATGTAATGTACAAACTAATGAAATGTTAAAAGAACAAATCTTCCGTCTTTATGTTTAAATGTGACATAAACTCAGTCATTGAATTTTAAAACAAGTGTGGATGCATCATTTCTCGTGTCATAACCTACTTGTTCAACTATTAGTGTCAATATTTTAAAACAATTAAATGAGGTATTACTGCTATCAGAGATAAAATACTCCAATCCAATTAAATTTAACATAAAATTATTCAGATGTGAATTGTTGTAATTGTTTTGTGGGAAGGATGCTTTCCAGCAGGAATGTTTTACAAATCTCTTTTCAAGAAAGGCTGGGGAATTTTCTAAACTGCAACAATAATTTAAATCTGTTATTTGTTTATTAATTCAAACTTTTATTCAACAGACATACAGAAAGTCTACATAAGTGTTTTCAATGCAATCATTTATTAACTCATGTATCTGGTAAATATAAACAAATGTAAAATTTGATGCAGCAACACATTAAAATAAGATGGATTAGAGGTAGATCAAATCAAATCAAATCAAACTTTGTTTATAAAGTGCTATTCCTGCCAAAGGCAACCCAAAGTGCTTTGCAAGACAATAAAAACAAATGCATTTTGAAATAAAAACAAGCCTTTACACATCCAAGCACAAAACACAGCACACATAACTATAAACATTTACACACACACAACGGACGGACTCTGGCAATGTTTTTAAGATGATAAAATCATCTTTAAAATGCTCTTTAACAGACTTGTCTTTTCAGACATGCTGCTTCGTTGCGGACTTATCGCGTCTCGGCTGTTTTCAGACATTAGGAAATGTTGCGGAAAAGTCAGTCCAGTCCCGCTCTCCCTTGAACTCTGTCCAGAACATTTCCTTGTGCATTCTGCCAAAAGGACGTGCCACAACGTTTCCACTCTTTTGACATGGGGTCCAGCCGGTAAATGTCCGCGACATCTCCGAGGTAAAAGAGCGGATCGCATATCTGAATGCAAGCATTATAAAGGACAGAGTCCTTAATATTACCGCTTTCCAGTGCAAGTCTGAAAGGGGCTTTTGTGACATCTCTGATATGTGGAATAAAATTCAGCTCAGAGTCAAAAAGAACACCCAAGTTTCTCACACACTGAGAAGGATTAAAACTCTGTAATTTTGGTCTCTTGTCTTCAGGACCGATTATTAAAACTTCAGTCTTGTCCTGGTTGAGCTGTAGTCTCTGCCATCTATGACTTTATATCTAAAATACAGTTTAAAAGGGTGTTAACTGGCTCCAGGTCATCAGGAGACACGGCGATGTAAAGCTGGGTATCATCAGCATCTCTGAAAGTCAAATCCATGTCTCCTGATGATGTCCCCAAGTGGCAACATGTACAGGTTAAAAAGTACTGGGCCTAAAATTGATCCTTGGGGAACCCCACACTTCATTTTATGGATTTCTGAGGAGCATGTATCCATACTTACTAAAAACTGTCGATCTGTGAGATAGGAATAAAACCATTTTAAAACAGTACCTGAGAGGCCCACCAGACTTCTGAGTCTGTTTAATAGAATCTGGTGGTCTGCTGTATCGAATGCAGCACTAAGATCCAGTAGAATGAAGACAGAAAGTTTTTAGAGTCCAAGTTGCAACTAAGGTCATTGACAATTTTTAACAGGTCCGTCTCAGTACTGTGGTTAGTCCTAAAACCAGATTGATACTTTTCTAAAATGTTGTGTTTATTTAAAAACTCTTGTAATTGAATAAAAAAAAAAACTTTCAATAATTTTACTTAAAAACACTAAGTTGGATACAGGTCTGTAATTATCAAAGATGTTGGGATTTAGATTGCTTTCTTCAGAAGGGGCCTTACAGTACCACTGCTGTTTTACAGGCAGATGGGAAGACACCTGTTTGAAGAGAGCAATTTACAATATTTAAAAGCTCTGACTCAAAGAAACCATAAAACGTCTTTAAAAGCGAGGTGGGAATGGGGTCTAAAAGGCAGGTTGTTGGGTTTAGCTGGGAGAAAACTCGACCAAACATCTTCGCATCAACCAGGACAAAACTCTCCAGTGTTTCCTCGGGTAAAAACAATGCTTCAGATTTATTAAAACTAACATTTTGTTGTGCTAAAAAGTTTAATCTCATAGCTTTGATTTTACTCCTGAAGTGGCATGCAAAGCTCTCACATGCCGCATCTGATGGTGGCATGGAGGACCTGTTAAAATCTGTGTTTATTAAAAGATCGATGGTTTTAAAAAGGAATTTGGGGTTGATCTTGTTATCGGTAATGAGGTTTGAGAAGTAGAGTGTTCTTGCCTGTTTAACTGTATTATTGTAAATTTTGAGTTGTTCACGTAGGATTTCAGAGTGTATTGTTAGTTTAGTTTTCCTCCATTTCCTTTCTGCTCTCCTGACCCTTCTTTTCAGATTTCTAGTTTCTTCATTTCTCCATGATGTTTTGGATTTTGTTCTTAATGTTTTTGTTTTCAGTGGAGCCACTGAGTCAATGACTATGGCCAGTCTTTTTTTAAAATGATCAACAATAAAAATCACATGTTGCAGGGGGGGTTGTTTTTTTTTATTTTTTTTCTCTTTTTTGTCCCAAACACAATTCTCCCCCCCCCCCCCCAAAAACCCCCCCCAAAACCACCACATCAATCCCCACAAACCCCCCCCCCCCCCCCTCCCTCCCCCCCCCCACCCCCCCATAAAACCCCCAACCCCCCCAACCATCCCCCCACCCCCCCCAAAACCCCCCCAACGATTCCCATTATTTTCTTTTTTTTTATTCCCCCCCACCCCACCCCCTCCCTCCCACCCTATTCTTCCCCCCCTCCCCTTTTTTTTTTTTTTTTTTTTTTTTTTTTTTTAATTCTTTCCTCTTTTTTTTTTTTTTTTTTTTTTTTTTTTTCTTCCCCCCCCCATTCCCTTTTTTTTTTTTTTTATTTTTTTCCTTTATTTTTTAATTTCCTTTTAAATAATCTTCCCTTCCCTTTATTTTTCCCCCTTCCCCCCCCTCTCCATACTTTAACACCCTATTATTTTTTTTTTTTTTTTTTTTTTATTTTTTTTTTTTTATGATAAATAAATCTTTTTTTTCCTTATAATACACATAAAAATACCAAAACTATTACTGTTTTTTTCCAGTACCATTCCGCAGTTACCAAAAGTTGGTCCCTTTTCGATTCAAATGTGAAAGGTACCCATCCCTATTTCCGGGTAAATCGGAGTTTCGTTTACAATGTTAATAAATTTTGCAGCCACTTCAGGAGTAATATATTGCTTCCTCACAGTTCTCACTGAGGCCTCCCGCTGGTTAAAACTGGTGATGTTAAAAAATACACAATAGTGGTCTGAGACAGCCAAGTCGACAACAGAGGACACACCAGTGGACAGGCCATAGGTTATGACCAGGTCCAGGGTGTGTCCCCTGTTGCGAGTCGGCTGTGTAATGTGCTGTTGAAAACCCATATTGTTTAAAACATTTAAAAATTCACTGGCGTGGGGATCTGTAAAATTATCAGTGTGCATGTTAAAATCACCAGTAATTAAAATTTTGTTGTATTTTATGTATATGGTGGCTAAAAACTCAGAGAACTCTTGAATAAAACAGAAGGATTTGGAGGTCTATAAACTGCTATGAATAAAATAGGCGGGTTGCTAAAAACGAATGATGCTCAAATGAAGAATAGTTTGTCTAAGAATAGATGTGTTTACTATTCTGATACACAACCTTTCTGTCTCCAAAGTTTTTAAATTGAGGATACTAACTATTGCAAGTTTGCAAGAGCATTCTGTTCCCATCTCTGACAACTACAAAATATTGTTATTGGGCTCACCCCTGTGGCTGTTACAATGGTACAGTCCAGTTGTAACGGTGGAAAGTAAGAACGTTCTGTCTGTAATGTGGGAGACGTTACTAAAGACAGTCTTGACTGACGAGTGCTCATGGTGTCTTTGATTTCACTACAAACATGGTGTCAGAAGTGGCAGCACACCCATGACCAAGAGAAGCATTTTCCAGCTGTGTGTGGAATTTAAAAGCTGCGTGGATTCGGTGGAGTTTTTCTTTTTACTTTTAAGCTAGCTAGCAGTGGAGGACTAACAGTCGCAAACATGGCATCATGCATTACACCACCAGAGGAAATTAAGCTTACTGGAGATATCGCAAACAACTGGACTGTACCATTGTAACAACCACAGGGGTGAGCCCTGTAACAGATATTCAGCAGCTCAACAGTCCACAATTAATGTTTGATTCTCCACCTCATACATATTTTCAGCTCTACCATACAGTTTTTGACTGGTGGATGCCTAACGTGTGCTTTTGCTCCATTTTCCCACTGATACCTACTGTATAAGCCCACCCTTCTTTCAGCCAACACCCCAGCTTTGATTGTTCCTGTTACAATAGAGGGTAATTGGGGCCATCTTCGTGTGAGTGGGGTCTTCATAGTGATGTGTCTTGTAGTTATTTGTTTGCAAGACACACTCAACAACCAGAGAGAAAGTCCAGATCCTCCTTATTTATACTGTCTCTGATACTGCTTGAGCTTTACACATTAAATCTTCATCATTTGCTTCCCACAAACAGCGTTAAAACTGCTGCTGTATGAAAAATCCCAATTTGATGCTTAATCAGCGTGAGAATGCAAAATCAGGACAGAAGCTGCTGCTTCATAGGGGTGAATGGGAACTGTACACAAACACTTGTGCCTTCCTATTTTGGGCATGCGCCCATGCTGCCAGGACTGAGGAAGTCAAGCTTATGATTATCTGCTGTTTGTTTTATCGCTTACAGTTTGAAAAAGATTTATTGAACAGAGTCAATGAAGCTTGTTAGCTGCAAGACGCAACACCCTGGAGAAACAAAGGAGACTTAAATGTTTTCTCTGGTCGTGGCTTTGGGTTTTTGAACCCAAAAGCCTTATGATATCAGATTCTGGCCAGTAGTGGCTTGCAATCTGGACACGTGGCCATTTTTGGGCCTACTTGGCTCCTTCAGAACCTCAACAAAATAGGTGCTAAAAGTGTGTCTACTCGACCCGGGGAAATCGTAATGGGAACACAAACAAATCAGGGGGTGTGGTGCTGGACTGGGCTAACTAGGAGCTTGTAGGGAAGATGCATTTGAGGGTAGCCAGAGGACCTGCGCTAGCATGGAAACATGCAATCCTCACACAAAAGGGCCCCAGCAGAGAACCAGAAACATCACCACACCACCACCGCACTTTAACAAATTTATGATTCAACACACAATGTTGAGCCATAACCAGTCCTTGCTTTAAAAAACAAAACCTTTGGAGGATTCTTCTTTTACACCCAATCCTGACACCCTTACTCATCGCCATTTTATCTCCTTACTTAAAGATTTCAGGATAAGTGTTACTTGTGTAACTTTTAAATATTTTTCTTCACTTTGAAGTATTTCTGACATCAATTTCAAAATTTCTTGTTTTCTAAATGTGAAATATTTACATTTTTAAGCTTTTCTAATACAAAGTGAAGACTGAAAAATTTACTTTTAGACGTGTCATTCATATAAAAGTCCATACAAATGAAAAGAAAACATTTACGTTCGTATATCTTAGAAATTTTCATGTTTTCTAGAAATATGGTTTTCTCATGATGTTTACAGCTAAACAGCAAATGTTAAGCCCAATAATTTCACTTGTATGATCTCCAAATTAAAATGTTGATTAGGGCAGTCCGTAAAGCAGACAGATAAAAGATGTTATTGACAAATTTGTGATTACATTTTATGCACAATTTACTGATGCAACATTTAATGTGTTTTAGCTGCCTGGGATGGAGTTATTTAGACATAATCTTTAATAGTATAAATACATCTATTTACTTAGACAAGACATTCATATAATTAGATGCAAAGTTCAAAGCATGCAAAGTAACTACAGTTGTCAGTAAATGTGGAGAAAAAGCGCAATGTGGCTCGAATTGAAAATACTAAAGTTACTGCGATCAGATTCCTTCTACCTCTGTGGAGCTCTGTGTGATTCATAAAATGTGAAAATTTATAAGTTTTAAAACAACCTCAAGTTTAGCCTCATCTTTTAACTCTCTCAAAGTATATCTCTCTTTGTTCTAAATGGCAGACAACAACTATATCACTGTAAACCACAATGACACTCAAAAGCAAGTATTTTTACAACCTGCAAGCATCAGTGACCAAATCTAAAAGATTGGTTAATTCCACTGTTGACCTGATTAGCAGCCAGTGAATGTGTCTGCGAGCGGTAGCCAAGCCTTTTCAACTCAGCAAGGTGCCGGGGAGAAAGGGTAATGAGCTTTAAGCTGCACTGCTATGCCTCTCCCTGCCTTTCCTTCACCACCTTTCAAGTCCAAGCTTATTTTGAAGTGGAGGCTCAAACCTATAAACCCTATAGTTTTACCTTCAGTTTGCCAAGCAGCTCTGAGAAAACTCTTGGATGTGCAGAACTACATGTGATTTTTTTTTTTTCTCTCCTCCCTCTTGTTCTGTTTTAAGAAGGAAATCTTCTGTTGTTTTTTCTGAATCCCGTCAGAGCTTTAGAAGCCAACATTAGGAAAAGAGGGATAAAACTTTGGTTGAAACAGGTCAGATGACTTTTATTTAATGCCGACTTCATACCATCCTTCATTCTGTCCACATGGGTGTCATAAGTACGAGAATACGTGGCAGTGTGTTTATTCATGTGCTTCATGCATATGGCGGCTGTTCCCTGTGTTTCACGTGTGTGTAATTGTGTGTATGACAGAGCTAGCAAAAACCATAAACATACTGTAAGCGCTCCCTCCTCACTTGCCATGCATGTTCTAAGGAGCCAACAAAACAATTGGGTTCAGTTGAATTTGTCACACCAAATTGACCCTAAAAACAATTAAGTCATAGGGACCATTAACTACGTATAACCATCATAAAACATGTTCCTGCTGCAGAAAAAGAAAAGGGGGTAAAACTGTGGTCACAGGAAATGAGGTAATAAGGACTGCACAACTAGTCAACCTGTCTTGCCGCTGCACTGCCTTGCTGACCTGAGGGGAGCCAGATGAACTTTTCTTTTCTGTTTTCCTTTTTTCTTCCAGGGGTGGGGAAAGGAGAGAGACGGGTGGCTTGGAGGGGCGAAGTGGTGGCGGGGTAAGCGGGTGGGGGTGAGCAGGATTTGAGCAAAGCACGCTCTCTAATCTTACACTCAGCCAAGCGATCTCATGATGCAGGAGGCTTAGCCACTGCAGTGAAAGCAATCTAATGGCCAATGAGTAATCAACACTATTGCCTGTCTCGACTAATATCCCCATGGCCCAGTCCGCTGAAGCAGGGAAAGTTCTCATTCTGGGCTGTTTAACGGGAGGAGGCAGGAAGAAGCAAGTGCAAGACACACAAAATAGAGACATAAATATGCATTTGATTATACTTTTGGATGCAGCAGACTTCCTTTCCGACCTTCAGGAGTAACATTTGTTTGGGAGACTCTGAGGAATTTAAAAAGCTGTCACATGGTTGATTCATTCCTATAAAGCAGTATGTTTTGCATGCTCAAAGCCCCTTTCCCAGCTTGCTAAAGAATTTCAGCATAACCTGTATGACTATAATCAAGGGATCAACAAAGGATAACAGAGAACATAATTCTTCAAGTCTCCTCAGAGCAAAAAAGCAAAACATGGACTACGTCCACGTCTGGTTTTTAAAACGTCCTCCTCATTGTTTTTGGATTTCGGGTCCTGATTTTTCAGCTGTCCTGGCACAGTGTGCTGTGCGTGGCATGAGGGAGCGCCGCTGACTCAGATGGAGTAATGAGAGAGAGGGGTTTGTTTGATTAGACTTAGGGAATGCATTAAACAACTTTATGTAGCTTGAGGGGTTAGGTGAACTTGCGACCTGTGAAATAAAAGCTTGTCTTCTCTGCGGTGCTGTAACATGCCAGCCCCACCTCCTCCACAATGATGGCTGGATCCACCTGCCACCCAGAGACTTCCACAACGCAAATCTCCCAGTCATTTCTATGCTTGATATTACATATTTTCTGCATCCATTTGTTGCAGAGTTACAGTTGTTGCAGTGTGAGTTCCAGTTTTGTACAAACGGGACAATGTTTTTTGTATCTTATGCCTTTTTTTTCAGACTTTAATCCACATGTTTAGCTTTTTATGGGTTTGGCAAAACTCAGAGCCAATTCAGTCTCTACCAAGTCCAAAATGAATTCGTTCTGTAGTCAACACTGGTCTAGTTTGGATAAAAAAATGAACGCTAACAACTGTAACTTGAGGACAACAATCTGCAGAGGCCACAGCTACTCCCCACCCCTTATATCCATTCTTCAGGGAGTTAGTTGAGTTTATTGTACAATAGATTTATACTGATAGACAGGAAAACATTCCCATGCTGGGATAGCGGTGGCTTTTCATAATAGGCTCGCTTTGGACTTTCCTCTCTAAATTCATCTCGTCATTACACTCAACAAGATTAGTTACTAAAAGGTTTGACATGTGTATTTATCCCATACTCCCATTGTGACTTTGGTACTGCATGAAGGAATTTCAATGTGACATTATGACCCAAACTGGGAGATTTATGTTTCAGGCTAGAGTAAACATGAGGGTTCTGTTCGTTGCTAATAGCTCTTTTGTTTCCTTAATTCGTGTTTTATATAATGTACACTTTGTGATTTTGCTCAAAATTGGCCTTGAGGTTTTGGTCTTGGACGAAAGGGTTCGGATGGGATCATTCTACCAAAGTCAGTTACAGGATCCATCTCTCAGAGAGAAGAATAGCAGTGAAAGCGGAAGCCAGCTAACCTCTGTCAAAACTGCCATCCATCACTCTGCGTTTTAACCCGAGCCACACTGAAAGACAGCCAATTACTTGGGCCAGTGGATGAAATAAATACGTCCTCACATTAAGCCCCATTACCAGGTCTCTCTCCCCCATTTCTCCTCCTGGTCGTTGGAGGGACTGAGCGGTGGCTCGGCCCTAGACCATTATGTCTGTCGGAGAACTACTGAACTATAGCCGTCTGTTGAGAGGTCTCAATCCTCACAACCTCTATAGAGCACTTTAACCTCTGAGCAAATGACCAAATCTGCTCACTCTGACAGGAATATCCCTCAATAATGACTGCCATTAGAGCACGTTTGAGGACTTCATTTTGTCCTTCACCAACAGCTGTCTTGTCCAAATTCTAAATAATTACATTCATTTATTATTGAGCTCACCACTTAAATAAACTTATAAATATAACATTCAGTTTGTTTTTATTATATTTTGCTCATTTAAGAATGATTGTAAGGGCTTTGTGACTGCTGCATAATCTTATTGTTAATAAAATTACTAAAATGCTGAGTTGATTTATATAAAATTTAGAGAGAAGGTTGAGGATGGGCAGGGAAGAACTCCAAAACTTTGGTCCACAAGTGACAAATTTGCCCCGGTGGAGATTAGTGAAGCCACACATGGTGGAGCGGTAGGTGATGAGATGTCAGAGAGGGGACCAGTGAACTAATGGCAAAGAATGCACTTAATATTTGATTTAAAATTGTGTTGCAAATGTGGCTCATGTGCAAAGAAATAATGAATTTCACTGATCTGGTGGTTGGATCTGACGAAAGTTTAAATGGGTATTAGCAACACAGCTGCCTCTCAGGATGTCTCGCAAACAATACGTTAAATATTGGGCACACCTTTTTACCATACATTACAACTATAATAACTGTTTATTTGATATCTACTCCAGCTTCAGCATATTTCAAAGGTAGAATCTGGAGAGTTCACCTGTTTCTGTTTGTAAATACTATTCAAACTGAGAGCGCCTCCCCTTGGACTAATGGCTGCATCGCTCTTCAGGAAAAGACTGAAAAATAAACGCACATCCCAAGAAAAATCTCAAACCAGGTGCTGAATCACAAGAAAACGCAGATAAAGAAGAAAAGATGGATCCAAACAGCTGGATATAGCTCCCACAGATAATTTATTTCACCAAGTAACGTTTCCGAAACAGTCCTTCTTCAGACATCGCTTCTTCAGCGCATCACTCTTCAACCCTAAGCCTCTCTTTCAAAGCTTGGAAAGCCAAACCAGTATTAACCCTGGTTTTGAGCTTGCAGTATCTAAAGCTCTTTTTGCTGGAGAGTACTTCCTTTTCCTTTTGCCGCATCCGCCATTTTGTCGAGAATTCAAGCAAACCTGGGGTCGGCTCCAGTCGATGTATAGAAAAGAGTTTGCTCCAATCACTAAGTTTATCCCCACAGAGCTCTACACCTTAAGTTCTGTCATTGGCTGGAGACAATATGCAAATATCCGTCTGGAAGCATCACTAACCTCATCTCCTTTTCTGTTTGCACTTTCCCAGTGTTTGTGTTAATGCCTTAATTAACCTCCTGAACAATAACCCATCAATACCAACCTGAAACCAGTCTTTTGTTTGCATCCCACAACCCGAGCGGAGCTGTGACGTAATAGTCCCGAACACACCAAAACAAAGGGGAAAAGAGGAAATACAGTCAGCGAAGGGGGAGCAGCAAACAAAACTCACTGCTACACGAGAGTAGAGGCCCAAAGGTGCAGACTGAGGCAGATTTCACTCACACAAGTCAAGCATTTATTTTCAGGGGGTAAACTCTGGATTCTACCTTTAAAGGAGTGATGACATAGCAGTAAAAACTACTCTATGTTGTTGGCATTACTGCATATGTAAATACTCCAAAGAAAAAAATGGCATTTTTTACAGCGGAGTATTGTTTTGAAACGCCAGACCTCACTTCCTCAGTAATACAGTTGGGTCCAGTGATGATATGGAGCTTTACCCGGAGACCATGTTGACTTCATTTTGATTGGCTAAACCTTATTTGGCTATGACCTTATTTGGAGAATCTAGGTCATGCTGTCAGAGTTTGCTAAAGGCTAACTGCTAGCAACATGGGCACTTCAGACAGTGAGCTACGTTTATCAGACAAGACAGCATTTAGAAAATAAATAAACTTACAGGTAATGACAAGGTTGTGGCCCCCTCCCTCAGTGTTGCTGCAGAAGTTTTCTTTTAAATCCATTTGTTTGAAAACCCAGACCTGACTGCACAGAAGTTACTACTTAGCTACACACACGCAGCTGAATCAAATGGGGAGGGGGGAGCAGGGGAGCGAAGCGAAAGGTGCATAGACTGTTAGGAGAGGGGGGGCTGTTTACTTGATAGTGTGCTGTTATTGGAGCAATTGAATTACGTAGAATGCTAGGCTGCTGTCTGATTCAACCGTTTCTGAGCAGAGAGACAAAGCTGACAGACCATAAACAGGAACTTTGATTCTCATTTTGGACATTCACATGGCCTCATCAGTGCACAACAGATCATATTATACCCCCAAAACCCCAGAAAAGTGAAATTTGATGTCATGGCACCTTTAAGTACATTTGTTTATCACTGCTACGCTTATGACAGTGATGGGGACTCAAGTCTGGGACTTGGACTCGAGTCGTACTTCAGTCGCATTTCCTGTGACATCAGACTTGACCTGAACTTACACTCAAAAGACTTGAGACTCAACACAGACTCGCATTTTTCCTGTTTTCTTCATGATGTTCTCTGTGACTTTCCCACTCATAACACTGGCGTAATGTCACACATACACAAGTGCGTACGTACAAGCAATAAATAAAAACAATGGACAAAACAAAAAGCTTATAGAAAGGATAAAGACAGCAATGTTAAAGTGCGCCAGATACATCCAGCGTAGCCCTCTAGCCTGCTGTAATGACAGATCGGTGTTGTAGTGCTGCCTAGATGCTACTATTAGCTACAACGTCAAGGGAAAAGCACTCTGACATTTTTCCATAGCTCCCTCAGTCTTGTCCTCAGAGGGCTTGTGGAGAGGCTCTTTATCAATCCATTAGCCACCTATGCTACTTAACTCCTTTTTGTCCCATGGATCTGTATTTTAGTTGATTCCAGGTGTCCGAAGTTTACAGGCATCTATTTTTTTCCCCTGCTTTAGAACAATAAACTCTGAGGGGCTCGAGGAAAGGGGTCCACACATGGAGGAGGGGGGCAGGGAGCGAGGGGCTCTGTTTATTAGACAGCAAATAGCCGGCCAGTGGGTTTATGATGTGGAAGGTCATTGTTGGTTAATAAGTGGCCACATGAGTGCAGGCAGGTGCTGTGTTAACACCTCCTCTTAACTCGCCTTTCCAGCAGAGGCCATTCATCAGCCCAGTGTTAATGAAGGCCATATAATTAATAGGTGGATAGCAGAGAAAGCCCCCCGAGTTAATCAATGCAGGCCTGTTTGAAGAGGTGGGATAAGATGGGACACCAGGGGGTTCTGAAAGAGGAAAGGGTCTCGGCTGTGAGAGGCTTTTAAGAGACATGCTGGTCTCAGAGACAGAGCGAGAACTGAATTCAGGGCTCCTGATGTTTGTTGATGTCCCTGCGTTTCTGCGCTTGTCTGGGCTGTGATTATGCAAATGTGTAAAACCATAACTATTAAGATGTAAAGGAGTTTGAGGATTGTAAATGAATTTAAATATGGAGGGAAAGAAAGAAACGTGTGCCCTGCTGAAGCAACAGTCAATGATCTTTTTTTTTTTTTTTTCGTATGCGGTGTATCCCCAACCATTTTTCTCACCCCTTGCTCAGTCTTTCACCTGCACCTTATCTCCACAAATGGAGTGTTGACTTTCTGGTCTTCAAAGGAGAAATACTGTCAGGCTGCTGCTAATGGGGATCAGGAGAGGCTACTGTTCTGGGACTTGTCAAGCCCTGTCCAACCTGCCATCCTGCCCTGAAGTGTGGGAGCTATTTAACCTCTTCCTCTCTTTCATTCTCACATTTTCTCATCCCCCCCTCCAACCTCCCTCCTCCTGTGCATTAACTCTTTTCCCCCCTTTTCTTTCCTCTCAAGCATCATGGCTTCGTCCTCTCATACTTGTTGCATGCCATCATATGTCATCTCATTACACAGCAATGTGAGTTTCATTTAGATAAGTAGCGTTATGATCAGAGGTTTGCATTTTTTGCAGAATGATGCCATCTCTCTCAGAACTGATGTGATGGGGAAAGCTGGTGGATTATCACCCGTCAGCACACCCTACCCTCTTTACCTCCACCCTGCGCACACACACAACACACTCACCTATAGTTGTGTCTTCAAAAATGACCATAAAGTTCAAGATCTGTGAGAAAGTCCATGTCTGACTGACTTTTTAGCATTCTTGTAATTTTTCTATAGCTGTGCACACATAAGAGTGTGTGTTTACTTACACAGCCGTGTGTGTGTGCTTTCAGTAAGTGTGCTCATATTTCTGCGGGTGTGCAATTGTGTGTGTGCATGTGGAGGAAGGCCTGGAAGAGGGGTGGGCAAAGCTTTACAATGGTCAACTGAAAAGAACCATTCTTTTTATTCAGCAATTAACCCCATCTGGGTAAATAATACGCTGTTGTGCAGCCGAGCCGTCACTGTTATATGCCGAGCCCTGAACCCGAGAGCACTTCAAACAGCAGCCGGTCACCCAAACGATGACAAGATGCTGCAGAAACCGCTTTTCACAAAGTATATAATGCAAAGTATTGTGTTTCACTGTACAGTTTTAGAGAAGCAGGAGATACCCTAGAAAGCGAGGGACAAGTGAGAGAAGGAGGGAGCAGGAGGAAGAGGGGCTAAAGCAGCAGTGATATCACAGATAACAAGTCTGGATGCACTTACCTGCCTGGAAACTTGATCTTATTATTTTAAATTCTGGGGCTCAGGCACTTATAAACAGAGAGCAGGGGACTCTGCAGTGTTGGGAGGGAGGGAGGAGGGTGGTTCGGCTGGCCAACAAGGGGGGCGTTGGGGGGGGGGGTCCCACTGTGTGGATATATGGTGTGAGAATTCAATTTGCTCATCTCCTGTTATCGTAACTCAATTTCCCGTTTCACACAGGCATGCACATGTGCGCACAAGCTTGGCGCACATCAACAGCCCGTCGAGTCATCTGACGAGTGAGTGAACTTCCTTAAGGAGGAGTGCAGGTAATTAACGTCGATCAAGCCCACTGCTCTCCAGATTTACGGTGAGAAGGAAGTGAATCTGATCCGATGGATGTGAGAAACGACGAAAGAGGTAGGTTGAATGCTCATGGGGGCCCGGAGCCTCATTAAGCAGGGGAACTAGCATTCTGCAGAACTGGTCTTTCCCATCAGGGTCCCCATTATGGTTCTGCTCCTGGGGGCCCATTAACAGCACCTCCCCAAACCTCTTGGAATGAGATCTGGCTTGAAGAGTGAGCCTCTTGTGTGGAACACACAGCTCAGAGAACTCATGGACACACGCCAAACCACTAAAGGGATGCAATATTGGGGTCACCTGTCACTTTACCTCCTCATTAGGCAACAGAAAAGCTGCAATATTCACTTTTTAAATATGTAGCTATATACATTTTTAAAAAATATGACATTTTTATAACTTTTTGTTTGTGCATCTGGAACTGCAGGTGCGCAGAATTTTAGGCTAGCAAGGAAGCTAAGTAGTGGTTACAGCAATGACGGCAACAAATAATATTAAAAATCAAGTTGGAGAAACCAAATGTAGAAGGAAAAAACTTTCAAATTGACACTTCTCCTATTTGTACTAATAGAAAGCACTGAGATAAACAACATTTTGTCTTGTTTTATCATCTTTTAGATAGATAGATAGATAGATAGATAGATAGATAGATAGATAGATAGATAGATAGATAGATAGATAGATAGATAGATAGATAGATAGATAGATAGATAGATAGATAGATGATAAAGAAAGAAAGAAAGAGAAAGAGAGAAAGAAAGAAAGAAAGAAAGAAAGAAAGAAAGAAAGAAAGAAAGAAAGAAAGAAAGAAAGAAAGAAAGAAAGAAAGAAAGAAATCATGATTTCCACTGACTGGAATTATTTAAAAATAATACATTCATGGTTATATGCATTTGTACCACATAAATGACTGCTAGTCTATAAAGAAATGCTACAAATATGATTGTGTGTGCATTTTAACTATAAACAAAGAGGTTTCTAAAACAGTATTGCCCTATGAGGCAAGTTTTTCTTAAATGGCCCAGTTGTCTCTGCTGGTCACATGATGCTCGTAAAGACACTTTTACAAAAGTGAGGCCAGAGGAGGAGGGTGGGACGGTGTTGGCTCAACATGTGGTGTCCAAATGTATGCTGCACTGACTGGACAGTATATTGAAATACAATGCATTCATATACAGTATATATATATATATATATATATATATATATATATATATATATATATACACTGCCTGGCCAAAAAAAAAAGTTGCCACCTGGATTTAACTAAGCAAATAGAGCCTCCTATTGGATAATTACTGCATGGGCGATTATCTTTCAGCTGGCAACAAATTATTTAACCCCAACTGGTGAAATGACTTGCTTCTCATTTCCTAACAACCATGTGGAAAGACACATCCGTGGTCGTGGAAAAGATGTTAGTCTGTCTGAGAAGGGTCAAATCATTGGCATCAAGAGGTGAAAACATCTAAGGAGATGCAGAAACTACTAAAACTGGGTTCAGAACAGTCAAACGCATTATGAAAAACTGGAAGGATAGTTGACCATCATCTTCCAGGAAGAAATGTGGCCGGAAAGGCAGATGAAGTGATGCAGCATCATGCCTAGTGCCTACTGTATGAGCCTGTGGGGGCAGTGTGATGATCTGGGGTTGCTGCAGTTGCTCAGGTCCAGGTTCAGCAACAGTATGAGCTCAGATAATGAGGTCAGCTGATACCTGAATATACTGAATGAGCAGGTTATTCCATCAATGGATGTTTCTTTCCTGATGGCACGGCCATATTCCAAGATGACCGTGCCAGAATTTATCGGGCTCAAATTGTGAAAGATGGTTCAGGGATCATCAGACATCATTTTCACACATGGATTGGCCACCACAGAGTCCAGACCTGAACCCCATTGAGAATCTTTGGGATGTGCTGTGGTCAGACTACAATCATCATCAAGATCTTGGTGAAAAATTGATGCAACAGGATGCAAATAAATCTGGTGACATTGCAGAAGCTTCTGGAAACACAGCGAATGCTGCCGCAATCAAAGCTAAAGGCGGTCCAACGAAATGTTAAATGTTTGACCTTTTTTTTGTTGGCGACTTTTTTTTGGGCCGGGCAGTGTATATATGTATGCTAAATTTACAATAATTTACAATAGAAGTTCAAATGATAAGGAACTTTAAAAAAGTAATAATAAACATAAAAAAAATCATTATTTTGTGAAAAATATTGGTTTGAATTGTAGTTAAAAAAAAAACATAAAAAAAACAAACAAACAAAACTGTCCCAGACTAATTAAAGCATCTTGCTCATGAACAGTGAGCAACAGGTGCAGACGTCTGACTGAACATTACAGAAAACACTTGATTGCAGTGATTGCCTCAAAGTGTTGCTCAACAAAACTTTTGTTCACCCCCATCATGCTTGTTCACTTGTTTGTTTGTTTTTTTGTTGTTGTTTATGATATTTCTGTTAAACCACAATTTAAATTCAATGTCATGATTTTCATTAAATTTGTATGTTATTACTTTGTTTTATTTCAACTTATTGCACTGACAGCTGAACGTTTTCCTTATTTAGTAGGAGGATATGAATAATTTTGAGGACGGCAATATCACTGCTGGTGAGAGGAGACACTCATACTGACTACTGGAGCTACTTAAATACTCCAAATTGACATTTTAAGGCGAGACACTGCAGGCAAATAGGGTAAAAATTTTAACTAACTGGTATCAATAATAATAATTATGAATTAGATTTATATTGCTCATTTTCTTGCAAGGCACTTGCAGCGCTCACAGTTAGTTTCATTATTCTGTCATGTCTCATTCATACTTGGTGATGGTAAGCTACGTATGTATCCACAGCTGCCCTGGGGCAAACTGACGGAAACATGGCAGCCATTTCGTGCCTACGGCCTCTATCACCCACCACCACTGGAACATTCATACACCAACCCTCACTGGAGGCAAGGTTAGGTGTCTTGCCCAAGAACACAACGACAGACGGCTGGTAGATCGGGATTCGAACCACCGATCCTTCGATCATTGGCTGACCTGCTCGACCACCTGAGCCACTGTCACCACCAATCACCATGAAACTTTCCTGGTTTTTTCCTCACATTAGGGCTATCATTTCTGTATTTCAAGTTTTCTTAAGTTTTATGTTTAAATATGCAAATGAGGTGTTATATAACCAAAAATTTGCTAATTTGCATACATTTCTAGGGGAAAAAAAATCTAAACACAGGATGGAGCCAGGTTTAAAGTTTCTTTTTAATTTTGTTCACATATTAAAGTCAAATGTTTTTACTGAGGGGATTTTGAATATCTCTATAGATCATTTCACATTTTAGAATATACTGTCAACAATGCAAAAAAACCTCATTTGTTGGCATATTTTTGGGATGAAATGTTCTATAAATCAGGCTGTGAATAAGATATCAAAAATTCCTTCTGAAAAACCTTTAAGAACACAGTCAGGAACAAAACTTAAAAGTTTGGTTTCTGTAAGTGCTCCTGAAGTTGAGATTTTGTTTTCCCAGAGTAAGAGAAAAAAAAGAAACTTTGAGAAAACAGCAACTTTAGCTGCATTTTGAGAGGATTTGGGTGCATCAGACAAAGTGAAATGAAATAAACCCCTAAAATTTTTATTTTGGACATTTTTTGTTTTTTTTTACACTACTCTGAAAGAAAACATGTTGAAGGAGGGAAAAAACCGAACATCTCAAAATTGACCATGATGAAAAAACAAGCATTTTGCCTGTAGTGTCTCACCTTAATGCAAATAAAAAAGAAGAATAAATAACAAAACAAAACAAACAAACAAAAAAACTGTTTTGACTGGCTGCAGTGAAGTAAATGCAAAGAAATATGATAGGCATCCTTTTTCAAATTGCTCCTTAATGATTAGTCTATAGAAAATGGCTTTTTTCTCTGATGTCCACTTTTGCAAGCAAGTAAATAAAAGAAAATTTCCCTAAATATTAAATATTAAAAATTAATATAAATGCTGCATTAACTTTTCTTTTGCTTTTCTTCTGTTTTTGTTCATTCGTGTCTAAAGTCTGCCAAGAAAGCTGCAGATTATTTTACTCAAACTGAATAGTTGTGCGAACCCATCTTCAATGAATCTGATTCCACATGGAGCAGATATACTTTCTTTCCTCCCTCCAGACTCCCCCCCCCCCCCCGATTCCTGCACTGCACTTGATCTGACTGAACCGCCAACAGGTTTCATATTAGCTGTGTGTATCGTGGGTTTGAACATGGAGGACAGGGGTCAGCGGTGCTCGCACTGTCCCAGCTCATATACATTTGTCATTTGACAACAAAAATACATCATTTAAGCTGAGTGGTGAACACAAAACCAAGAGGAAGGGGAAAGGGATTATGTTACATGCGCTGGGGAAAGCGTGACTGATTCAAACAATAATAACACTAATTTATTTTTCTTTAATGAAAAATACTTCACGCCGCCTTTTGACACGGGGGAGTAAACAACTGAGGGAGAGCTCTTACGTTGGGACCTCAGCTGCGCATTTGTGTATTTCTTCTTGCCAAATCATGGTTGGCAGCATGCTGGGGTTCTGTTATTACCCCGGAACTAATCTTCTCAAATTAAACATCCACAAAATATCAAACTAACAGTGATTTGTATGTTGTTTTTATGAAGTTGCAAAATCTGCAATGTGCAGAGTGGCTCTCAACTTGTATGGTTTCTAAAACTAAAGCGTAAACATCCTGTGTTTACAAAGACAGATGCCTTAAAGTAGTTCATTCTGTTCTTGATAAAAACATATTTAGATTTTGCCAAATAACTGGCAGCACATGTTGGATGTCAACACTCCAAAGATGTTTGTGCAGTTCAGATTTTTATCGGGAGGGAAACTCTTCAGCATCCTGACAGATGATGCAGCAATAGAAGCAAAAAAAAAAAGAAAAAGTCCAGAGACCTTCCCGCCTGTTCTGTCCTCTCGCTTCATCCTGTGGTTTATTATCTAATCAGCTCGGCCCTTGGACACAGCCACGCTCAGTGGACCCAGACCACATGGCCAATAGAGCACCCAACAGACTGTGTCATCTCAGCCTGCTGAATCAAAAACAAACACAGGGGCCAGTTCACTTTTTTTAAGAGACTGGGATTAAGTGAGAAGACTTCCCACCGTCCTCCACCGTTTATTTAGCTTTGTCTACGCTCCTTGAGTTTAATTTATACTCATGTCTTGTTACTGTTTCAGCCAAGTCAGGTTAACCACTGAAATCTTGGATTTTAAATTGTGTTTTTGCAAGTTGGAATCTTTCCCCGGGACAATGTGAAATCTGCACTATCCAAACAGAGTTGTTTTATAAGGTGCCTGACACACTAAAAAACACTGTATGGATCTGAGGTTGTTTCACACTCCAAATAGCCCTTAGCCAAATCCCCACAAGCTCACACCCATTCACACACACACACCCTCTGGATTACCTCAGAGGAGAGGACAACAGAGCCTGACAACATCACAAAACAAGACAACAGGCACAATTACAGAGCAGCCTGGAGACAATCCCGCACTTTAATGAAAGTCCAGTTTCCCCTGCCCCAGGTAAGTACCCAACATGATTGTATCTGTGAAACAATTACACTGTCACAATCAAAGGAAGCTGACTTTAAATGGTCTGTCAAGGCCCTCAGTGGGGCTAATAATCACTCATCTCTTTCCCACTGTGTCACTGAGGTGCTGAATCCTCCCTTTGTTCTGCACATCACCTGCCTCTCAATAGACTGCTTGGTGTTACACTTCAGGCACTTAGATGGGCCACTGTTTCAAAGAGGGACTGGGGCCCCGAGGGTATGCGAGCTCTAGGTAGATATCCAACAACAAGCATTTCCGAATCACATTTTTTCTCTCTGAGGATTGCTCAGAGTTGGATTTGTTGTAACTGTTTCCATGCCGATTCTTTTGTCAGGTCTTTTCTTGGAAAGTTTTTACTCAGGAGGCCCAGAGGTAAAACTGTAATCCCAGGAGCAGCTGGCTTCGGAAGGGAGATAATACCCACTTCTAATTTATGGAGTTATCACATATCCTCACAGCGGCGTAAAATGCATCCGCTTGCTTCCAAATGCCCGGGAGATTTCCATTTTCCTCCTTTCCTTTGAGTTAATACCTGTTTCATGTTTAACATCAATTAAAGGTAAAAGAATAATTAGAGAAGACATGGGAGAAAAAGAGGGTATCCTGCAGTTTCTCTTCCACAGTTTAATGATTCGCCAGCAGCCCCGACATGTGGCATGTCTGGAATGTTTGTCCCTCCATTCAGAGCATGAGAGTTATTGTGTCAGGAGAGGGAAGAAAGGGATCTATGCCCGCTATCTCTGTGCACACAAATGCACACAAGCAAATTGTATTTGAGTGTGTTTGTACTCTGTTTGTGGGCTGTGTCTGAAAGACGTTGCAAAAAAAAAAGGTAAAAAGAAGGTTAGACAATTTAAAATGATCCGCTAGTTGATCTGTGTTGCTGTCCTTGTTCTGGAGAACCCCTTGTTGCAGCTGGTTTTGGTTTCTCTGATTCACCACTGTAAAGGAACATAGTGGTTAACACTTTCTGCTTTGTTTTTCCTTCTTTGTCTCCTCTCTTACCTATCCTTCCACTTCAGGGCACAGGCGTCAGCTTCTCTCTTTCTCTTTTTGGCTCTTCATTCATTCTGTCGCTGGGAACACCCCATTCATTTATTTTTTATTAAACTTCAGCGCTCTCCGAGACTCATTTCCTGCGGTTACTGGTGGTGCGGAGAGCATGCTGGGAGTTTCCCAGAGACTGGCAGGGGTTGGGAATGATGCCTGAGGAGCAAAGCTGGGGGTTGATTTGGTTTTAGATGGTGAGAGAGGGAGTGTTGTCATGGGGGAATTCATTTGGATTTCACCATTAGAAAGTGATTGTGTCAGATAAATGTCCTAATAGCATTTACAGTGATTGAAAGGAGGATGTTAAAATTGATCATTGATATTAGGTATTTTTAAAGGATAACTTTCTTTTTTTCAACCTTGACCTCATTTCTAGGAGTTTATATGTGCATTTACTCACCGGTAAACTGTCTGTATCACTTTGACTTCTTTGTAAGTTTTCCTTGAGTAGCTCTCCAGCGTATATCCATATAATGGGGTAGGTCCAGGTTGAAAAAAGAGAAAATTATTCTTTAAACAGTTTAATATCTACACTGAAAAACAAACAAACAAACAAACAAACAAACAAAAAACGGTATAAGTTACGGTGAAAAACTGGCAATGGTGGTTGCTATTTTTTCACCAAAAATTTACATTGACACTGTAGAGGGCATTATGGTATGCCATTTGGTTTGTTTCTACCATCTGGTGACAGCTGAAATTTTTCTATAAACTTGAAAAGACCCTCTTCTTGTTTTTTTTTCACGAACGTTTTTATCAAATATCCTTTCCATATTGTCAGATTATTACAATTCAAGAGTAAAACAGTGACATAAATTAACCCACTGATGAGCAGGTGAATTGTCTCTTTGATTCACAATGGTGGCTTCTTTCTGTCCTCTCATCTTAAAGGCATATGCCACCCCTGGGGGAAATTGAGCCTCCTCAGTCCCCTGAATTGGACAAGTGGGCAGAAACGTTTTCTAACCGACCCAGCACACATGCGCAGCATCCAGTGGCAACCCTCCTTACTGAAGTTGGGGATGCTGCGCATGCATGCTTGCTACTATCTGCGGTGCTTTGCCTGTGATTGGCCTGTACTTCTGCGGCATATAGTTCCCCTATTGAATTCTGCATAGTCAGTCCTTTAATGTGAAATCTGCTTCTCGTTTGAACTTGATCAGAATGTGCGGGTCACAAAATGTTGTTGGAAAAATCTTGAGTTAATTATTTCCCTTTCGCGAAGTGATGCTAGTTGGAAATGCCAGCTTACAGCAACTATGCTAAGCTAAGCTAAAGTCAGTGCTGCCAGATTCAGAAAATGACTCATTTTGTTCTGGTGCCCTCAAGAACAATGTTCTTGCTTCTAGCAAAGTATGTAGCAAGCTTTTGAAAAAAAGGGTTATTGTTGTCATATAAACCCATGAGAAAAGAGCTTCAGAAGTTTATGTGTAGTTCACCCTGGCTGGTGAGAATTTTGAGAGGCTCTAACTAAAAGGTGAAATTGTAGATTCTTTAACCAAGCTGAACAACTACAGAATGATCTCTCTCATTGACAGACCCTTCACTGGTTCAGCATCCTGAATTGTGTCAAAAGACATGCTGATGGGCACCAGCAGTGCAGATGGTACATTACACACATTGGAGTCAAAAGAAACAGAGGTTAACTGCAGCTCATAATGTCTTAATCTACTAAATGTCTATTCATATGCAACATTGCATGTACAGTATGTATCTTGTACCATAACAAAGCTCATCCAACAAATACAGCCTTTTTTACTCCCCTTTAAGGCTGAACCATTTTGTTTAACGACCAGAAAGGAAGCCACAAAAAACCACGTCCAATCATATTTTATACATATGCATTGTGTTGGTGTGTTTAGCACATCTGTTTGTGTATGATTTTCCTTCTTTTTTGAAGGTTCTTACCATATGGACGGTAGGTGGCCATGAATTTTAATGTGAGCACGCATCATGGTATTCTGATTCCTGTGCAAAAACACATGGCCACAAATGAACGGGAACTATATGTGCATAAGAAAGTAAGTGTATGCGTATGTGCACACAAAGAGAGAATTAGAGGTTGAACTTTCTTTTTTATTTGATAAAAAAAAACCATAAGAAACATAACGCTGTTTGCATGGTTCTTGAATGAACCATCTGGGCACTTGCAGGCACAGATCCTAGGTTTACGGGGTTTATTTAATTTGCTGAAATCATGTACATTGACACAAGGGATCCAGACAAGCATCTGTGTAATTGAATTATCCCAGAGAAAATGGTTATATATAAGGTGCTTGGGGTATTGTTTGCAAATTAGTGGAATAACAAATGTATTGGTGGAACACGCAAGAATTTTGAGCCTCAACATCCATTAAACCTCTGCTGCCATGTACTGTAAAGACTTCTAGGTCAGTTAGCGTCAGGTCCAAATCTGCTTCTTGGTTCTGAGGTGATAGTCCCTCATCTACAGTATATGTACTGCATATACTGTATATATATATATATATTTATATATATACTTATCTATCAAGCATAACTTTGTGGTCTGTTTGCAGGGCTATTTTTTGTGCAATTGTATTTTTATAACATGTCACAATTACACCGATATTTTACAAAACGTTCCAGTGTGTGTCTTTGACACAATGATGAGTGAGAATGATCTGGGTTGTTGCAAAGCTGAACATTTCTTTAAAAATGTCACATAAATTCAGCGCGTTTGTGCTTGGGTATGATATCCCAAAGCCACAAGTGTATTACAAAACCACAAGTTAATTACAACAATCTACATTAAAGAGATTGAGACATTTAAGACTCAGAGTTTGCTGTTGAAAACGGATGTTAGATGGAGCAAATTGCGGAGGTGCATGAAAAACGTGGAACACAGTTTTGATATTAACAACTCAAAAACAGAATGCCCCCCCTCCCCCCATGCAGCCCGTGACTGAATACCTCAGTTTAACTGCCATCCATGACATGCAGCACTTGTGAGGGCATTCATCATGTCACAACAGTTTGACTTCCTGTCTCTCTGCTGACAGCAAGCTGTTAACTTAACGAGATGCATTGGAGGGTTCTGGGACAGATCGGGCCTCCTGCTAACTGGGTCCACTACAGACCTCACCTAAGCAGCCCTGCAGGCAAAGTGTTAGTCCTTTTTCCTAAGTTTACAGAAATAAAAGGGCATGTAAACTGTGAAGGAGAAGAAGCTGGAGTCTAAATTTTGCTTTTGTTAGCTGAGCCAATCTTTCTGCTGTCACACGGGATATATGAGGCTTTGTGACAATTGTGGTTAATTTACTGCTCAGAATTTGAAGCAATTTTAACTGGCCCCTGATTTTACACACAAAGATAAAAGCTGATGTCTCAATATGTGGTGACTTTAGTTATTTTTGATAGCAGATTTAGCTTAACTAGCTCTTGTTAGCTGTGATATGAATGGCACTTGTAAACACATTTAGAAGGATCAGGGTAATCGTGATCAATTCAACTTAGATGAAAAACAAGAAATAGCTTTAAATCCAAAGATTCAGGAAACTTAACCTTCATCTTTTGTCAAGGTAAAAATAAATACATAACTTGAGTTGTTACCCTAACAGCAATTTTCTGTTTCTCAGCTTCTCCCCGATGAGTTCATGCAAGGGTGTAGGCTTGAGTTTCACAGAAGGACATAAAGGTTGAGTTAGTTTTGTTCTCTTTATTTTTCCCACTTAGAATAGGTATTTATTGGCAACATCCTGTTTTAGAATGGATAAGGAAATCTAAAAAAAAAAAAAAAAAATCCAAAACATTCTGTTTAGGGATTTAGAGATTGACATCCAGTCTTTTTGTTTGTTTGTAATGTTACCATTTGAGGACATCTGGTCATCAATCATTATCCTCATATTTGTAATAATTCAATAAAAACCTATTTGACCATTTTAACTCTTTGCAGTTGCTTAGAATTTACAATATTAGAGAAAATGCTCATATTTATGTCATCATTATTCTCTTTTTCATCTTAAAACACAAAATTATTATGGTCCAATTTTAGAAGCAGTCTGAAGGTGTCTTTTTTAGTCTGTGCAATATTACGTGAAGGCCAAGTAAACACTTCAGTATGACTGATAAGGACTTTTGTTAAATCTGAGTTCATTATGTAGCCCAAGTGAAACTCTGAGTACCAAAGCTTTGCTGCTGTGACCTACCTGTCCAGAAACCTCAGCATCTCCTCCTCTCCCTAACCTGCCAGAAGCTTTAATTATGTTACTGACAAAATAACATATTGATGCATGCTAGTGAAACAAGTTTTTTCTGTTTGTCACTGTTACTATCACCATTATTGATGGCTTAACACAAATTATGAAAATAATTCCTTTGTGACTTAAAATTTTTGCTGCAGAAGTTTTTCCTCCAGACACGACCACCATTCTCCACTATTGCACACCTTGCTCTTTCAACATAGTGAGTGACAGTGGAGAGAGCCAATCACATTAGCAAGAGATGATGAAGCAGGGTAATAACAGAGAAATGGGTTATAAACAGGGATAACAGCAGTGATGCCTAAAGTACAGACGGCAGAGTCTATGGATGGAAAGAGGCTGAAACAAGTTAGCACTTGCTGGACATTTGCAGGGACGTGTCCACCCAGTTCAATGCCCATGAGTATACGGTGTGATTGGTTTAAAGATTCGAAATAATGATGTCTAAAGAAGCTTAATGTTGTGAGATGATATTATACCCCAGTGAGCATTTATGGTGATGATGTCACACCACAGTCTGCCATGTTTCAGCCTTTTACTTCTCTCCTAATCTCTGTTTTCATATATTCCATATGTTAATACAGCCAACGTCCCTATATTTCTTATGTTTTGCATAATATTCTGTTTCTTGTCAAGTAAAACAAATGTAAAGTGGTAACTTTTGCTCTGAACAAATCCTGATTTTTATTACCAGTATTGTGAGCAAAACTGGGATCTTAGATCATTTAGAATATAGGCAGAAAAACATCTTTTTTTTTCTTTCACACAATACATAACCCTTATAGAGTTCTTCTAAAATTGTATGATAAAGAAAACTGAGGTATAACATTAAGTTGATTATACTGTTAAAGAGGTCATTTTTTGGGGTTCAGTGAGATTGCAGAAGAGCTTACTAAACAATTTAGGAAATTGCAGACATGAATTCGCAGCCAAAAGTTCACATGTGGTGCATGTGTTCATTTGTATAAGACAGGAGAGCACATGGAGTAAAATACATACATGAATACATAAGCAAGGCTACTGTTTTACCAGATGTTTGAATTAACTCTTTACAGTCACTGAGCGCGGTCACATATCCAGAACAATAAACATCCCTGCAGAGTCTCCATGAAGAACCTAATATGTTCAAAGCATTTCCACATACTATATCTGTGTTCACTTTTACCAAAGCAAATAAGCTAACTTTGTCATTCTGACAGCAGGAATAATTTAGCTTAGCCAAACCAGCTAGCTGTGCCATCATATGTTGTAGTGGACTCATGAAACGTCTGGTTGAAATTTAAACCTTCAAAGTTTTGCCTCACATTATGTTCATGTTTTTTGTGCATAAACCAGATTATATATACTGTAATATGGCAGCTCAGGACAGATACACATGATGCATTTTATCACGGAGAGTCACATTAGCTTAACAACAGCAACTTTAAAAGAACAGTTTAAGGGGAAGTTAGTTTTTTCAAAGTGGAGTTGTATGTAGAAATGAGTTTTTGGTATCTTACATGCAGTCAGAGCTAAAAACTGACACCCACCAACCTGCCAAATAGGGTAAATGGTAAATGGTAGAACTGTACTTATATAGGGGTTAAAATTAGTTTTGGTGGTTATGAATGAACTGACTGGGCAACTAAAGCAGGTGATGCATGGAGCAAATCATATGTCCTGCTGTTATCACTGTATTTCTCTTTGTAGCAGTGTGGGGTCCTGTCACTATGCCTCCAATTGATCATGCGCCCTGGCTACTTGGCCACAGGGATATCTTTATGGCTGGTGAACACGCATGACTCTCACCTGGGAGGCTGGGGATGAAACCCCGCTTGGGGCCCTTCTTGTGTACCTGCCACATTCTGTGTTACTGGTAATAAATCCAAGGATTTCTGATTGGTGGCAGCCTGTGCGGAGCACAAGGACATGCTTATTAAAAAAGGGGGAGAGATGGGACAGTGTGGGGTCCTGTCATTCTGCCTCTGGTTGATCGTGTGCCCTGGCTACTTGGTCAGAATAAATTTCCTTTTGGCTGACTGGTTAGCATGCATGTCTCTCACCTGGAAGTCTGGTTATCTGGATCTCCCTGAGTACCTGCCACACCATGAACACTATTCCCTATTGCATCGTACGTTCTATGGCTATGTGCTTTTTATTGCACATATGGTCTTGTTCACACTAATGCAGCCGAATGAGGAGCGGCACTTAAATGACAGCAGTGATGCAGAAGTAAGGTAACTTGTTAACAAAGACAGAAGAAGTGAGACTGTAGAGAAAAAGAGGTTGTTTAATACGAGCTGCTGCCTTTAAACAAATAAAACTAATCACTAAGTTGGAAAGATGTTTGGTTGAAAGTATGAATGCTGCATGGTAATTTTAGTCATCTACAAAAAATCTACAGTCTATGGAAGCATAGAGCTGTCACCTAAATAAAAAAGGGACCTTATCAGATAATAACACAATAGTTTTATTGTAAAAACCTGGAGCAGAAAGTACTGCTTGCAGATGTTGCTGCAACCTAGCAATACTGTAGCAAAATACATTTTATGAAGATGATTCTGGTAAAGCAGAAACATTTCAGCTGTTTTAGTAAAGGATTAATTGTTTTACTCTGATTTACGTATTTGTACATGGGAATGTGGGACAGTTATGAGCAGCTCTGTCGTCACCTGCCTGTGCGCAGCAAGACGATGTGTGCGTCTGTCTGGGTTTGTGTGTTGCTTTCGGTTAACATTCGTGCTTACGCACAAGATTCTTTTGTGTGTAACCTCAATGGCTAACAAAACAGAAAGCAATCCTAAACGAACAAACATTTATTTAGTTTTTTTTTTTTTTTTTATTAAGGCAATTTGTTTTATAGTGGTGGATCCAATAAGATACTGAAATACATAATACGTTCTGGCTGTATCCATCTCAAATTAAGCCCTAGTGTCTGAATATTCCCATGTGGAATGGATCTTTGACTGACTTACATGGAAATAAACTACTCCATTTATTCATTCATTCATTCAAAACTCTTTTTGTAAAGTTTTTATTTCAGGTTATTTTCACATGAATATATGAATTTTTTTCTTTGGATGCACTTTTCATAACAGAAATGATCCAATTTACAGGAAAATCATCTATGGCTTTTATATACATCACAGATATGTCAGATCATCCTTACGTACGTCTGAAAAGCAGGTGGAAATTTCAGCTTTGTGCAAAAAAAGGCTGCAGCTTCTGAGAAGGACAATCATGGACGCAGAAATCTGATTCAAAATCATTTTCATGAGCAGTGAGAGCAACATATTTAGTTCTCATCACTGAATTCAATAGAAAACCTACACAGCAAATACCACTATTTAACATGTGTAAAATATTCTAGATAAACGAAGCATAAAGTTTGAAGCTGCTGTGTAGCATAATGACAACTAAGCTGTATTAATTGTGTCTTTTTATTTACCAACGTCAGGTTTTAACTGGGATTTTAGCAGGTAGACAGAATCACAGTCACCTGGCAGCGCGAGCCTCTGAAGCTGTCGGCATTGTGCCAAAGTGCACACCTCGTGTGTAGTAGAGACCATGTCGGAGCTGCAGACACTTTCATTTGTTCAGCAACTCCTGATCCATGTCCTCATAAACTGGCCACTTCTGAGACTCTGCAGAGATACCTGTTGTATTATTTGATTTTTATATTTATAATAATATTTATTTTTCCTACCTCTATCTTCTCCATCCTCATCTGGCGTCGCATTTCCTTGCTCTCATCTCTCACAATTCGCCACGCTGCAAACCTCGAAACATGCAAAAACCTAATTTATCTAGAGGCGTTTCCAACATGTTTGCACCTGCTGTCATTTGCGCCTTCATTCTTTGTAAATCACCTGCAAGGCGTGGTTCAGTCCCTTGTGCAAAATTCTAGATTTTACGGGCAAATTACTACACGCAATTCTGGATCTTAGTAGATCCGGCCCATTGTGACTGATGATAGATGAGAGACAATAGGATTTTTAGGAGTCTAAACTCTGCCTGATTAGCTGGTCTCAGAAAATGAAGCATGATGAAATAAGAAGAATTAAAGGTGCCGTGACATCAAATTTCACATTTCTGGGGTTTTGGGGGTATAATATGATCTGTTGTGCACTGATGAGGCCATGTGAATGTCCAGAGTGAGAATCAAAGTTCCTGTTTATGGTCTGTCAGCTTTGTCTCTCTGCTCAGAAACGGTTGACTCAGACAGCAGGCTATCATTCTACGTAGTTCTATCATTCTACGTAATTTAATTGCTCCAATAAGAGCACACTATCAAGCAAACAGCCCCCCCCCCTCCTCTCTCCCTCCACCATCCGCTCCGCTCTCACCCCCTCCCTCGCTGATTCAACTGTGAATTGAGCTAATTGACTCAGGTCTGGGTTTTCAAACAAATGGATTTAAAAGAAAACTTCTGCAGCAACACTAGCTGCGTTTACATGGACCCAAATATACCGATTGCTTTCGGTTTAAAAGCTCTTTCGGAATTAAAATGATCCATGTAAACGCCTCTTTCCGAATGAAAAGCGCCGAACCGAATGAATTTTCTTTCGGTTTCACGGGGGTAGAATATTCCTTCCCCCAAACCGAACGGGGTATCATGTAAACGCTGAATCGGAAAGTTGTGAGTTTGCACTCTTACAGCGCATGCTTCGACGAGAAGTCAACGTGAAACAAGTGACGTTTCCTCACTTTGACAGATGGCTGTGAACAACGTAATTCCCTGGACAGCGAGAAAGTTTGTTTTTAACTCAAACTCCGTCTCTACAGCTTTTCCTCTTTGTTGTTTCCAGCAGGAGCGCATGAGGATCAGCTGCTGCTTCATTAACGTCCTGCAGAAACCACAACGACTGTGACGATCAGCTGTTTGTAGACCTCTGTCTTTAATAAATAACGTGATTTACATCATTCTGCGCATGTCAGGCACGATTATTCTGAATGAATATTGGCGCATGTACACGCCAGATCCGAAAGTATTAGTTCCCATGTAAACAGCTGCCCTGAAATCCTCAATCAGAATGATTTCAATCCGAAAGGGAAAAAAGTCTCCATGTAAACGTACCTGCTGAGGGAGGCGACCACAACCTTGTCATTACCTGTAAGTTTATTTATCTTCTAACTGCTGTCTTGTCTGATAAACGTAGCTCACTGTCTGAAATGCCCATGTTGCTAACAGATAGCCTTTAGCAAAGCCCGACTGCAGCTTGACCTACTTACTCTAAATAAGGTTAATAATAATAATAATGAATTTTATTTGTAACGCACTTTACATTTGAATTCAAATCTCAAAGTGCTACAGTTCAAAAGTTAAAAGACCATAACATTAAAACAGAGTAAAAGACAATCATTAAAATCAATACATTTGAAGGCATACGTAGCCCATTATAAGAATTAAATCTAAAAATCAGCAATTGAAAGCATTTCTAAAAAGGAAAGTTTTCAATCCTTTCTTAAAACAGTCCACCGTCTGTGGGGCCCTAAGATGGTCTGGGAGGGCATTCCACAGACGGGGAGCTGCGGCTTCAAAGGCCCTGTCGCCCATTGTTTTTAGCCGTGTCCTGGGTGGGGCCAGACGGTGCTGTTGGCCTGACCGGGTCCGGGAAGAGGTGTGTGGTGTGAGTAGTTCAGCGAGATAGGTGGGGGCCGCACCGTTATAGCCAAATAAGGTGTAGCCAATCGTAATGAAGTCAACTTGGTCTGCGGGTAAAGCAGCATATCATTACCGCACCCAACTTTATTACTGAGGAAGGGGCGTGACAAAACAATCCTCCGCTGTAAAAAGTTTTTTTTCTTTGGAGTATTTACATAAGCAGTAATGCCAACTACATGAACTAGTTTTTACTGCTTTGTCATCACTGCTTGAAAAAAGTAAGAACAGGACATGTTCTTGCTTCATGTCTTGCATTGTTCCTCACACTGGATCTCATTCATTACTTTAGTGAGAAGACGTTCTGTGTTGTCACCCTTACTTGGAGGTGGTAGGAGACTGAAACTGCCCAGGTTGTGCTTGTTGCTTGTTGCGGATTGATAGTTTTCACATTTTGTGACTTTCATTACCAGTTTGATTAAATTCCACTTGATTGAATTCCACATTTATTCACCCAAACATGGCATTCTCTTATGAATCAGCCATGTTGCTGAAGGCCCTGATAACTCATCTGAGCTTTCACAGTAGACTTCTCTCTCCATCTTGTCAGTGCCAGTTCAAAATGTGTGCCTTTTGTAAATTCACTATCACTTGATAAATTCCATATATTTACTACGATTGGGAATTCAAGAAAGCCAAGGCCATAGTCTGTAGCAGCCTTGCTCTAGTCATTGTCCGAGCCTTATTTTTAGGCTGTTAGTTTGTTGTGTTTCTTTGTGTTCGTTAGCCATGTTAGATTGCCATTTGTGTGTTTTGCCTGTTAAGCCAGCCCATAAAGCAAAAGAAAAAAAGCTTTTGCAATCATTTACACTTTCCCTACTGTGTCGCAACACTAAATTTTTAAGGCTCCCCCACCTGTCAAGTCCCACTTTAACCTTGCAACTATGGCTTAGCTGACTTCTGAAAAGTGAAATTAAAATTATTCATAGTTTATGCAGAAAGAAAACACAACATATTACCTGACAAGGTCATTTTTTTAATTATTTGGATTACAGCTCGACGCTTCTGTAGTAGTCACTTCGGCTAGTGACTGTTTGGTTTCCTGATGGGCAAGCTAAAACCAAAAGCCAATTATGACATTTTTCATTATTTCACTCAAAACATTTAGTTTGGCTGAGAACTATATTGTGAATATTTACATTGCATTAGTTTGCTTAGAATGATTACCCAACTGGAAGTTGAATAATCAACAATACTTTTGTTAAAACTGTTTAAAAACTAGTGATATTTGGTAATGTTGGGTTGTAGTATCAACACAGCAGAGATGAAAAGTGAAACTTTACACTTAACAAGTCCAAAGTAAATGTTTAACAAGCTATTCGTCCACGCAGATGTTTTCATAGAGCTGTGCGAAGCTGAAAATTTAATCCAAAGGCGGAGGTATGATATATTATAGTGTACACTGTAACATTAGAGACAACCGCAGATAGCTGCAGCTGAGAAAACTTTGTAAACCAGAAACAAGAGAATCTAGCCTCAATTACTCAAGAAGTTTAACTTGGACAGTTTTGCTGTTTTTCGCCCCTTAATTTCTTGGTTGACGTGTACGACTTTGCATCATATTGGCATTTGCATTTCAGATACGCTCCTCCGCCATTCTGTTGGAAAATAGCATCCACATCGCGATCTGTTAAGTTCAAAGGATGTTATAGTACTGGGAACTTCCAGCTCTTAGAAAACAGCAATTACACATGTCCATTTTGGCTCATGTTTCACATTTTTCCTCCAATTACAAACGCTACTAATACGCCGCATATTGAGCAGTTTCGGCAAATTGGCTTTATTTTTTTCTCAGCCATCTAACCCAAACAGGAGATTCCGTTTATTTTCTTTCAGGGAGAGTGTATTCTCTGGGATATTCACTGGCACAGGGATTGTTTGGAAAGGAGTTTCATTTTGCCCCCCTCCTCCTCCTCCCTAACACTCCTCCACCCTTCACCCTACCCCTGCTCCTCCCAGAAGTGTCCACTGGTGCAAGAGACCATGTGTGATTCTCACTGCTGCGGTTCTCTTGGCAGGTTTAGGACCGGCAGCGATAAGCAGAGAGGCTTTTAAAAATGTTGCAGTTCACACTGATAGTATCTCATCTTGCCTCACTGTTCTGTGTGGCGTATGCAGACACGCTGAGACTTTGCAACGATTGTGCTAAAAACCGCCAGAGGGGTTTGTGTGCATTTATCTCACTTAATCCCTCGTTAAGATAAGAGCTGTGTCTACAACCATAAAGACTGACGATAAAGACAGAGCATCACATTTTATAGTGATTTCTATCAGGCTGTTCACACCTGGACTTGATTCTGAAGAGAAAAAAATGTTCTTGCTTCACACTTGGACATGCAAAGAGAAATTGGACCAAAATATCTTGTTTTAATTTGTTTCAGCTCGGCGGATAATGGATGTCGCAGACCTACAAATCTGTTAGATCAGAAAGTTTACAGCTACACAAACAACACAGTGGAAACGGGTGGCTGAGGTGTTTATTGCTGCAGTATTTATTTTAGTGCGCTAGTTTTGATTCAGATGTTGGAAGTCTGAAACAGCGTTTGGAGGGGGGGTTACGAGATGTTTTACAATCATGTGACTGATGTGGGCCGTAGCTCAAGGCAAATGTTTTCACTGACAGTGTGCGACTGAATCGCAGTTAGATTCATTTGACTCTTGAGTTGAAAGAGGCCTAAGGTGGGACGCCACACTGAGGACATTGTACGTAGTCATGCACCCCTCCTCCCTCCTCCAAACTTGTTCCAGAGTGCCTGTGAACCATGCGAGCTCCCTCCTCCCAGTCCGTTTGATAATTATGAATTATTACAGGCCGGGGTTTTGTTAGTAACTCTCTAATTTTGAAGATCATAATTGATCACAGGTGTGGCGTGGGGAGTGCTTTCTTTAAGTTCTCTCTCTTTTTCTCTCCTTTCCCCCATCTTCCTCTTTACTTTAGCAGTGAACCGAGGTCGTCTCCCAGGCAAGCCCCGGTTGGAGAGCTTCCCCTTTTCTTAATTCCAGGCGTTCCTTCAGCGTCTCAGACGAGTTGATGTCCTTTCATCCTCTGTGGTGCAAAGGAGGACACCGCTAGCGCTCACTGTCAGTCCAGCTGGGATGTGGCGCAACTTGCTACATTCCTCTTGTTGCTCTGGTCACTCAGGGTGTGTGAACATGTGTGTGTGTGCTTCCCCTCAGCAGAGCCTCCACAGAGTCCTCACAGCCAAACCATTTTGGGAATGGCTGAAGAGGAGGGGATATTGGATTAGAAAAAGGCAAAGGATATAAATCTCTCACTGAGGCTCTCCAGTCTATCGCTCATTCAGAGGATTTATGATGTTTAACAGGCTCAAATAATAAAGAAGAAAGCTGAAAAACTATTTTTGAAATTGTGTTGTTTTTTTTCAGTTCTCATTGCATGGCTGTGTTCATTTTAGTCACAGCCGCACCGCTTGATTGATTGCGAGTCTGAGATTTCTCGGTGCTGCTTTTCCAGATGATCTTTCAGCTGCCTCGACACCCTCAGAAAGCAGGTGGGGAGCCTTAATTCGATAAACCCACGTCCAGATAAATGCGCGTCAACCCTGTGTGGTGAGTGATGAGGTAACCACCTCTTCCAACGGAGCACATGTTGCCCAATTTATGTACAACTAAATCAGGGGTAAGTATTTCCATTGTAGCGCTTAATTGCAGTCAGCCGGAACGTGTTGCGTTTTGACACGGCAGAGCAGGAGTCGCACACATGTGAAGGGCACACCGCGGGCGGCGTGAAGGTGCAGCAGGTGCGCTCATGCTAAAGCGTTTCGGTCCAGTTCGTTTCAGAGCCATGACTCACAGGCACTCAGTATTTCCATCAGTTTAGCTCTTTAATTCAGGGTGTGAACCTCAGTCTCACCTTTTTGCAAATCTGAAGGGACACTCCAAAGACTTTCTAATATGGCTTGTTCAAGTGTGTGTGTGTGTGTGTGTGTGGCGTGGCAGAGGTGAGCAAGATTTAAAAAATCAAGCCCTTTCATAAGAGTCAAATTCAATATGAGCAAAGGGCTTGATTAGTTAAAGGGGAGCTTTGCCCCTGGACCCCACAATGAGGTATCTATTACAGCAACTACCAAAGAAATGTTCTTTTAATTAGCCACATTTATCTTTTTTTCCCGTGTTTTGACAGAAACTCTTACATAAACATACATCAACAAAGGAAGACAGATCAACAAAATGTATGGTCATTTTTATGTTTGACAGCGGCGTTGGGAACAATAACAGCGGTGACCCTGGTCCTTCTTTGCTTTGCTTGGTTTTGGTTTAACGTTTGACGTCTACATTGTGGTGCTACAGCACCTGCAGGGTTTTTTCTTTGCTCGCGCCAATCATGTGTACATCATTAACGGAGGTGCACTCCCTCCCCTCACAGGTTACATAAGACTTCCCACAATCTGAAATAGATTTGGAAGCTGATGCTGTGTTTTTATTTGATCCAGTTGTGATGTTTCTTGCCTTCATCTATATCAATATGGTTTGCAGCTGGGAGCAAATTATTTTGTTGACAATAGCTGCTTGTAAGTTTGTCAGCATGATAATTCTTGCAGAGTTTTGTGTGTGTGTGTGTGCATTGTCTGTGTGGTAATCTGGCTAGTGTTTATAGCAGGCAGCTCTGCGGTCAGACAGCTGATCTTGGCCAGGAGAGGGCTGGCCAACAGGGACTGGCCTGCGTTTGGTGTGGTGTGGGCAAACTCAAAGTGGCACAACATTAAAATTCCTGCTTGAAAGTAACGTTTTTGTCCTGGGAAGTTGGAGGAAGGAGAATGAGGGAGCGAGAGACTATAAAGGAGGGGGGATCTGGGGGTACTGCATGTGATGAAACCCTTGCTCTGTGCTTCGTAACCTTCGGTGCCGTCGCCCCTGCTGCGATTGTCGCACCACTTGCCTGTTCTCCATTATGTCACATTTCCATGTAGTTTCCTGTCAGATATAAAAGGCTGGTGTGAATTTTACTGAACCTAAAACCACGTGTGGACATTTTCCCCACCTGGTCTGGCTAAATCAGTCTGCAGAGCGGAATGTAAAAAATACGCTGGGACGGGGGGAGATGATGTGTTACACCAAAGCATTTCACAACAAACACCCTTAAAGCCATCAAACTGTTGGCTGTAGGGCTGCTGGGCTGACACACTGCCTCTTTACAATGTACAGGTGCTGAGGAGAGGAAAAAAGGTGGCGGGCGGTGAGGTGAGGCGGAGGGCCTGTAGTGTCACAGACCAGATCCGCCTGCTCGCCTGGATGGCGTAATGGGAACTGCCAGCTGTGTGCTTAATTACAGCACAGTGGTGAAGGAGATTGGTGCTGTTTTTCTTTTGGGACGCAAATCTTAAGCGATGTGTAGAGTCCAATGTTGTTAAACCAGATGAAGGGCATCGCTGGAAGTTCTGCATCAGTGGCAGGGGAGAAGCAAGCCTCCCTCCGCTTATTCATCACATGGAGCAATAACTTACAGCAGCCATGCTAAAGTGGTACTTTCACAAAAATGCTCCCACTTGTTTTTAAAAGTAGTCGACTATTTTTGACGATAGGACTTTTTTTCTCTCCTCAAATTTGACTGTTTTACTGGTCTCCTAAAGTGACACTATTGTGAGGCTATTTGTGTGTGTGTTCATGGCTCTGATATTTTTAGTAGGTTTTATTAACATCAACATGTGATCTGAGATCAGAACTTTGAGAATATTTAGAACGATTCCTCTGAGGAAAAGCCATCCTAAGTCAGCAGGACATTTCTGAATTTTGACTGTTTTCTGTCTTCTGAGCTTTTCTTTTTTTTTCTTCTTTTGGATCGTCTTTTGGTTTGAAAATGCAACACAGCTGAGTGTGGCTGTCACAGATCAGATCATTTTCAATAAGACATCTTTTAAACAAAAACAAAGCACTGTGCTCTGAGAAAAGGTAATCAATCGCTGGTTGTGGCACATACTGTAAATGTCCGTTAAAGTGGATGACGCACACTTTGGCTGTGACACTACAATAGAATTTGACTAAACATGGAAATCTGATCACTAACTATGACGTCATAATGGACAAGTTCCAAAAAACTGTTTTTTGCAAGTGACAGTTTAATACGACTGAGTAAACTGAGCTCCTATTTATTTATCGATTTATTTTTATGTATTTTATTTTATTTCAAACCGAAATGAAAAACAAACACTCAAATTTGACTTTAATTATAATTAAAAAACATATTTTGAAAAGGAGTTTTGGAAGAACTTTAGAAAAACTTACCAGGTCCAAAACCCTTTAATCAGACACAACTTAAATGTAACACTGACTGTATTATTACTAACATATATAAATTTTGCTAAACACTCAAGAGAATAAAACACTCTTTTGATTCTGTAGATAAGCCAGAAAACATTTAAAAGTATGCCATAAAACCAGAATCCTACAACTTTGCCCACATTAACACAAGTAATTTTACAAATTCAGCTTTTTCTGTTTGCTGTGGGGATATGATAAAACAGTTTTACAAATGGGTTTTAAGTCACTAAAAGCAAACATTTAGCGTTAAAGATAAAGTGTAGATGAGAACAGAGAAAACATGACTGAGCAGATGGACTCTTTTGTCCTGTTCGCTTGTGAATGAGACATGGAAAACCACAACTCCTAAAAATACCCGTTTATGTGTTGAGTAGACCTTAAATGTCTTCAACTTTTACAGCAATAATAATTTCCCATAAAGACATTTATTTATGCTGGTAGATAATGAAACTTTCACAATTATCACGTCTTTTGCTTTTGGAAAATCTTTATGGGCCCTGCAAGGAAAGTTTTTATTGGATTTTAACAAGACAAGCCATGAACTACTGGCCAAATTGCAGCGCACGCTGGAATGAAAACTTGTTTTATTTATTTATTTATTAACCAATTTATGAATCCCAATATTTTGCTGGTATTATATTTTAACCTGGGCCTATATTTTTAGTCTTAGTGCAGCAATGATGTTGCTTTTCGCTAAACTTTTTCTCTTTATTTGCCCGTAAATGTCTGCACATAAAGCTTCCCTCACTTCAGACAGACAATTTAGCCAGCAAGCAGATTCTGATTCTCTGTGAGTCTTGAGACAGTTTTTCCATCTAACATTGAACACAGTGGATGCGTCTTTCAGTTAACATACTGTAAATTTATACTTCTAACTAATATTTTAATGTAAGAAAGTGACTGACGTGAAATTAGAGGGTTAGATTTATTCTCTCTGGCTTTAAACAATAAGCATGGAGTGATTCTCAATGTTTCAATCTTTGTTAATTCCCAGCTTGTGTGTTGGTTTTTGGAGTCAGTGAGCCAGCAGCCATCACAGCCCTTTCTGGTAATGTGTTGCCAGCGTAATACATTGTTCCTGGCTGCCTCTTCTGAAACATTTCACTAATGGCATTAATGTTCTGAGCGCTCCGGCCTCTTCGCCGTGCCAACTGAATCAGGAGGGGAAGTGAGCAGGGAGGAGCTGAGCAGCAGTTGAATCTAAGCAGATGGCACTTGTTTTACTTTCTGCCTGACCATCTGGAGTTTACTTAAACTGATGACTTCATCATCAAACACTAGCCCACCAGCCAACTATGGCACTCACTGCACACATATACAAACTTACAACAGCAGCTACAGTTCTTGAGAAATGTATGCATGCACTTCTGCGTCTGCTGGTCTCTGTATTTTTTTTTTCTGTTTGGCACGTATTTCCTTACAAACACACATAAGTGTGTTTATAAGTACCGGGCCTGTAAAAATGTCATCCCTCTGTCTCCTCGGTCCTCATTCAGAGTGACATAATACCGGCCTCAGGGATGCCATCGTTAATCTAAATGTCCTTTGGCATCTTTTAACTTCTCTGTAAACTACATAAAAACTGTAACCACTGCAGTCACACAGGACTGATCCATGTCCCGGCCACACTTCACGGTCTCCAGGAGAAAGTCAAGAGCAATCAGCCGACTTCACTTACTTGGAAAATCCTGCTTGTGACACCTGCGCTAAGAGACGTAAGCACTGTGAATGTACATGAACAGTGCAAAACCACCCATAGAGCTGATTTTCCCTTACAAGTTCATAAACTTTGAGTAATGTTAAGAATAACTACATCAAGTAGGGAATGTATTTTTTTCCAAAACACAACTTTAATAAGTATTTAAGGTCGAGTTAGTCCAGTTAATCCCTATCATTTAAAAGCCTACATTACAGGTATGTTTTATTTTATTACAAAAGTTGCACAATTTTGGTTGAGCAAACAATTTATCTTATGGCGTTTTCCTTATTTTACTCTACAGGCTGCATGGATCACTACAGCACCATAGCATGCAATTTGAAGATCTATCTGGCTTCCTCACATTTATAAATGTTTGCTTACTCACTCGTCGGATACCTGCACGCATAATTTCCTCCAATTTAATGTGGAAAGAAACAAAACAAGTCCTTCAGTCAAAACTGAATGAAACCACAATCTACCAAGGGTCAGTACTCCAAAACTTCCCCTAATAAGGCAGAGAACAAAGCAGACAACAAAAGACAAGTAGATTCCTCTCATCTTCTTTCTGGTGTTTTATAGAATGGCTGCAAGGCTGATGCACAAATTCAAGCACACAGGAATCTGTTTGTTGTGGTCGGAGGCTTTTCAGGTTCAAGACACGATATTTCCACTTTGCACCGGATGTTTTGCCTGTTGTGCTTCTGTTTTATTTTATTTTTTGCTTTTTTCCCAGTTATTTGCCATCAGAGCTATTAGAGGTCACATTGTGGGTCAGCTTTCATTAGCTTTCATCCACTTGTTGTTGAGGTTTCTCAATCAAAGTGATTTATGCTGTGTGTGGAGGTTTTTCTAAATTCCAATAAAGAACTGAGATACTTTCTTTCTTTCTTTTTTCATTTTCTTTTCTTTTCTTTCTTTTTTTATGTTTCCAGAAAAAGTAAAAAGTTTTTAAACTGCAAGAAACAGAAATTATGGGCTGGATCTAGTAAGATAAAAATTTGTGTGTAGTAACTTGCACATGCAAACTAGAATTTTGTGCGAAGGGCTGAACCACGGTTTGCGGGTGATTTACAAAGAATGATCGCGCAAAAGACAGCGGGTGCAAATGTGTTGGAGACGTTCCTAATGAGGCTTTTGTGTGTGGCGAATTGCGAGAGACGACAGCGCAAAAGGAAATACGACCCACAGATTGAGACATTAGTTGAGGAGGGATATGAAAATATAATTTAAAATAAGTATGATAAGTATTAAAATTTAAATAATACATCAGGTATCCGTGCAGACTCTCAGCAGTTTATGAGGACATGGATCAGAAGTTGCTGAACAAATGAAAGTGTCTGCAGCTCCGATATCATCTCTATTACGCATGAGGTGTGCACTCTTTGGCACAATGCCAACGGCTACAGAGGTTTGCACTGCCAGATGACTGTGATCCTGTCCACCCGTTAAAATCCAAGTTAAAATGTGACGTTGGCAAAAAAGGTAAAATAAAAAGACACAATTAATGCAGCTTTAGTTCTCATTAAGCTCCACAGTGCCTGCAAACTTCCTGTTTCATTTGTCCAGAATATTTTACACCCGTATTAAATAGTTTTGTTTTTATTAGTTTTATTTTATTTTCATTTTTTTTAACTAAATGCTCCCTCACTCTCATAGAAAAATTATTTTTAGATCGATTCTGCGTGTCCAGGACTGTCCCTCTCAGAAACTAACCATTGAGCCCAGTTTGCACCTCTTTTTAGACACTAAAAAACCAACCACCGCAACACATCTCATGTGAAAATCCTTTCAATGCAAATTAATAAATTTACATTTTCTCCTCCCATCCACCACAATTCATAAACCCCATATTCATCACCACCCACCACCACCACCATTTCCTACATCCAGCGCACGGCAATTCATTAACAAGCAAAGACCAACACCACCTACCACAACTTTTTCTCAGACCATTTTATACTTCAACATCTCACATCCCCTCATTTCCTGCTCTTCCAGGGCCCTTTGCTACTGTTAGCGCGCAACTCTCACCCGAGTCTGTGTCTCCCCCCGCCCCTCCTTCGTCCTCCACATCTCCTCAGGGTCCTTAGCCAGTGGCCATGGACTAGGGGCACCACGACACGAGGACGGCTTTAAAAGAGGGGAGAAAGGCAGTGACAGTTCTTCACTATCCTCCAGTGTTCATGTTCCCTGCTACTTCCGGAGTCCCTTTGGCTACTGGTTAGCGCGCACCCACCCAGTCTGTGGTTCAATCCCGCCCGGCCCTCCTTCTCCTCCACATACAGTACACGCAAACCTTTATAAATCCGCCCTTTCTTTAAAATGATCCTCATTCATTTAAAACTGAACAAGTCTAGACTTTATCCAGCAACACAATAAAAAAAACTATGAAGAAACAGATTTTATGGACATTAAGTAAAATCATTCAGGGTTTCTTAGACATAGTTAAAGTTGTACTTCCATGTCATTTCATTAATATTTCTTGTTCTCCATTATTATTAATGCATTCTCATCGTTTCTTTTAAAACCTTCTGTTCTTTTATCCAGCTTTTTTATACTAGGGCTTGTGTCCAACGGCGCTTTTCCGTCCTTCTCATAATTTCCGTCTTTGCTGCTCCCATCATTATAGAGCTCCCCCTCCCTCTTATTTCGTTACAGACATAGAGCAACAAACAGTTTGTTCCGCCATCTAACAAACATTAGCTAATTAGCTTCTCACTCCAGCTACAGTCGTCTTCTTCACTTCTATTTAGTGGAGGGTTACCTCCTTCCAATGACAAGAAACCCCACGGGAACGCTATTTAATGTACGAGGTGCGGGCTGTCCCATTTCCTTTTCTTCGTATTTTTCTCTATAGAGCCAGCCCTGGGAACAGCACTTAAGAACAGGGGAACCCTCGTATTCCAGAAGGAGCAAGCTAAACGGGTTTTCAGTGGAAGGGGGCCTTTAAGCTGAATGATACCAGGGTACCAAGAATCTGGACAAACAAGACTCTTATTAATGACTTTTTGTACATCCTAATCATTGACCGTTATCATTTTACATCCAAATACATCACTAATCTTTAAACCTAAACAGGCAAGATACAACTCCAAGTGGACCTTCTCCCACCTTTATGTCAGGCTTCCTCAACAGCACCTGAACAAATATTCTCCACCACTGGATCTTTTAACATCTTGTAATGTCTTTATTATTTACTCAAAATTATGTTATAGTATCAATAAGAGAATCGATAAATACCGGTCATCGATATTGGTATCGGTATTGATAAAATCATAACGATAGACATCCCTTATTCATTTGTCCAGAATATTTTATACCCGTAATTAAATAGTTTTATTTTTATTATGTTTTTTTTTTTTTTTTTGGAAAAAGTTCTAGATTTAATTACATTGCCCAAATACAGTAAAAACAATCAGTGAAAATTGAAAATTATTTAGATGGTCTTTTCAATAAAGCTTCAAACAACTTAAAAATCGCATATTCAGATTTTTTGTTTCATTTTAGAAAACTTATCAACTTTTCTAGAAAGGTGTTTGTACACTAAACACGACAAAGCAGTGGTTTAAACAGAAAAAAACAAACTTCTGGTTGGATTCGGGATTATGAAGAGTTAATCCTTTGTAGAAGCTGGTATACCAGCTGTCCAAGTTATGCGCTGTTTCCTCTTTCTGGAACTTGTTTGCCAAAGCCATGTTCACACGTTTCCTGCCACATTAGGAGCTGAGAGCAGATCGCAAAAGCCGACAGGGACGGGTCAGGTGCTGACTCCCAGTGCTGGATGGCCTCTCAGCTCACCCCCAGTTTTAATACTGGAAAGAAAATGCACAGTACAGGAAAAATAGTCGGCAAAGTTCGTTATGAACTGGCATGTGGCTCTACTGCAGCTGTAGCTCTGTTGAAGATAATAAACTGGACAGACAGCTGCTTTTCCCAGGACATGGAATTATTAACATAATTATAAGAATCAATGTGATATAGAGTAGAGGTTTTATGAGGGAATGAATACCAAAAATAATGTATATTCAGGTTGGTGAACTTGTTAAAGCGATTTTTACTCTTTCAAGATATGCTACTTAACAACCCCCTGAAATGCATTTTTTTCCTCAGAAACCTATATGATCTCCCCCCAGCATGTTTCTAGAGGAAGGGGTTGAGGTCGCCTCTGCAAAGAAAGTGAAAAAGCTTTCAAAAGCATTTCTCTTGGCCCACTCGCCCCTGAACAAAGCCTGCTGTCAACTGGTCAAGGTTTCACTTCCTAATTACCTTCTTCTGGGGCACAATGGCCAGACCGTTGCCTAACCCAGGCCACTCTAGACCCCTAACATTCTTTCCCAGACAACTGGCCCCTCCACCATGAACCCACGGGTCTCTCAGGAAGTGCATGGCGAATATGGCCGACAGGACTCCAGCATGCAGTTGCACATCCCATTTGGGAACATTTCTCACATAGCAGTAACAGGAATCCATGTGTCTTGCCACAAATTGTTTGGCAACCAATCACCTGTGTGCATTCTTTTGAAAGCAAATAACACGTCTGGTGATACAGTAAATCTGACCTAAATGTGATTCCTCTCCATAATTCCAAGAAATCGGATTTGCATTAGATCACATTCTTTGTGCCAGTTTCAAGCTCTTTTTCAGCACTAAGCTCATTCCTTGATCCACACACAACAAGACTTTTTAAGGCTGCGATTACCTCGGGTTAGAGGTTGTCAAAAGTTCACGCAGGCTCCCAACGAAGTCAGCGCTGCTTCCTCTCCAGCTAGTTCTCCTTGCTACTGTAAAACTTTAAACCAGAGAGGAAAAGAGCCAGACAAAATAGAAGCTGAAATCAGAGAGAGATGTGAAATGCAGCCATGGCTCAGACGGTTCCTTATTGAGTGGAGTGCTGAGTGATTTTCATTGACGCTCCTCTGCCACCCAGGTCACTCCCAAGAACACCCAGACGGGAATTCCACTAAGGCTTATCTCACCGACCCATCGACCGCCACCACCAAGGAGGAGGATGGAGGGGGGGTGGGAGGGGACTGGGGAGGGTTTGGGCTGAGTAAAGGGTCAAAAGGGTAAGAGGGGGGTCTCCTCGGTGGCCTGGATTAGGGGTTAGAGGAAACTTGTTGTTGGGGTAAGCAGTTCAGTCGTGTTTACCAACAATTGCTCTGGGAGATATCTGTCAGCAGAGCGTACGAGGAAGCTCTGCTCAGGAGAAGCTGCAGGGGCCTGGCTTAGTCCCTGCAGCAGCAACAGGTTGGACAGACACCCGTACCATCAGTCCTGTGGTTCTCCCTCCGTCTGGGAGAAGCTTGGGGGGCGCGGTGGGGGCAGAGGCAATGTGAGCTAATGCTTCATTAGGTCTTTACAACTATAAGCCAATGGTTTCCAGTTGAGGAGCCATTTACTCACCAGTAAGATTCCCTCAGCTTTTCATGGCTTTAGGAGAGAATGGGATCAATTCTGAACCATTAAACCATTATCGTAGATAGTTGCTGTGCTCATGGAGGTTTAGTGTCATCACAGTTGTAATACATGCTGAAATTAGGTGTATATTTATAAACTAACTGGGACAATAGTTATATATTTGTTTATAATTTATTTATATATATAAAAGAACATCTTTTCTCATTTGGCTGACAGTATCTTAAGACAAAGCTTGATAACTCCAGCTACCATTATAAAACACAGCATGTCTTAGCTGTGCTTTACTACAGTATGTCTCTCTCTGACCCCATAACCTTTAACTATAGTAGTAGTTTTATCTGTAGTGAAAGTAGCTCATAAATTTGTAAAGTCAAGGTAGTCTTGTCCTGTAGCAAAATGTTCAATAGCCTCAAAACTTTATCTCTTGGTGGATATTTTTATTATTGTAATGAAATTAGAGCACTGCTTTTATGAAGTGCTTCATTAAAACACAATAAAACACATTCCAATAATAAAAACTAAATACATTCCCACACTATTAAATGACTGAAGCAGTGAATTGTTTTTTTTTTTTTTTCCTGGTAAAGGAGAAACAGAATTTCACTACATTTCATGAAATTGTCCCAGGGTTTAGATAGTGGAGCTGAGTTCATGTCTACAGCTGAGCACTCATATTCTGGAGTCATTTATTAGAAAAGTGACATAGCTTAAAAAATAAGTTTCTTTTTTTCAACCTGGACCTTATTTCTAGGAGTTTACACGTGCATTTACTCAGCAGTAGAATTTCTGCATCACTATGACTCCTTCGGAAGATATTACGTTGAGTCACCCTTCGGTGTACATCCATATATTGGGAGAGACGGGGCAGCTTCTCTGTGAGGCATTATCTGCAGCACAACTCCTTTATTTCATAAATGCTTTAAGTAGAATGAACAAACAAATGAGTGCTATTGTCCTGCGAGTTCAGAGTTTTGCAAATTTTTTTTTTTTTTTTTTTTTTTTTGCTATCTGGGTAGCGAGCTCTTTTCAGCTGTACTATAGAAGCATGCAGCAGAAACACGCAGCCCCGAAAAGTGTGTAAAACACCCTTATAGCTAACGAAAAGTTAAACCTGGACACAAGGGACAATAGTACTCTTCTTCTTGAAGTATTGGTGAAAATCAAGGAGTTTTGCTGCAGATAATGCCTTATATAGAGGCTGCCCCGTCACTCCCATTATATGGATGTACACCGAAGGGCAACTCAACGTAATATCTTCCAAAGGAGTCACAGTGGGTACGTTTACATGGAGACTTTTTTCCCCTTTCGGTACGAATTCATCCTGATTGAGGATTTTAGGGCAGCTGTTTACATGGGAACTAATTCATTCGGATCTGGCATGTACATGTGCCAACATTTATTCAGAATAATCCTGTCCGACATGCGCAGAATAATGTAAATCAAGTTATTTGTTCAAGACGAAGGTCTACAAACTGATCATCACGGTTGTGGTTTCTGCAGGACTTAATCCAGCAGGCGCTCCTGCTGCACAAAGAGAAAAAGGCATAGAGACAGAATTTGAATTAAAAACAAACTTTCTGTTGCTGTCCAAGAAATTACGTTGTCCACAGCCATCTGTCAAAGTGAGGAAACGTCACTCGTTGCACGTTGACGTCTTGTTGAAGCATGCGCTGTAAGAGCGCAACCTCACAACTTTCCGATTCAGCGTTTACATGATACCCCGTTCGGTTTGGGGAAAGGAATATTCTACCCCAGTGAAACCGAAAGAAAATTCATTCGGTTCAGCACTTTTCATTCGGAAAGAGGTGTTTACATGGAACATTTTCATTCCGAAAGAGCTTTTCAACCGAAAGCAATCGGTACATTTGGGTCCATGTAAACCCAGCTAGTGATACAAAAATATTACCAGTGAGGTCCAGGTTGAAAAAAAAGAAAGTTATCCTTTAAGTTAAGAAAGTGGATTATCTTGGCTGGGGGGGGGGGGGGGGGGGGGGAGACTGTTACAAGGTAAAATACAGTTTTCTTGCTTGGCTGGGTGAGGAGTTCAACCTCCCCTGGTTTCATGATCAATGGCTATTTTATGTTTCCCAGAGACGAGTCAGTTTAGCACCTCACCGAAGATCCCTCGTTGTGCTTTTATTGCTGGGACGTAGCTGATGTATTGTTGCTGCAGTGCCAGATACTGCACCATGCCAGTGCTTTTAATCAGAGATGTGATGTGCTTTTGAATTCACTGAATGTTTGAGAAGTGTCTGTGGTGCAGCTCCTGCAACACAATGCTTCTTTAGCTTGTGACATCTTTAGCTTGTGAGCGCAGCATCACAGTGATGCTTCTGCACATCAGAAATTCACTCTGCAAAGACTAAAATGCACAACTGTCTTCTGTTTACTTTTTCTTGTGCAGCTCTTATAACACAGGGTTAAATTATAGAATTTTGCTCTTCTGTTGACACAAAATGACTGCAACAAATTCCTCTGAGGAGTTTTAAAATATCTATTTTTTCCTGTTCAGCTGATTTCTTTCCTTTGGAAATGGCAGACTGGCAGATTCTCCCTTGAAGAAGAAATAGCGCAAATACCTTCCTCCCATTTACCGCAGGTACAGTAAAAGCAATGTAGACATGTTGACTGCATGACATATGAAGATTTTGCTATTTAAGATGCAGTGACTAAATTTAACTGATCAGGATCAGTTCATGTTGGAAAGGTCCAAGTTTCCAGCTTTAGGATTTGGGTCACTCTGTCACCATTTTCAGTTCCATTCCAGCTTCAAAAGGGAGCAGGATAAAGAAAATCATATATTTCCTGCCCCCTAGATATGGAAGGAGTTCAGTGTTACCCCACCTTTGACTTTCTTGGAACAACCATGTTTACAGCCTTGGTTGTACACAAATTATATGAAATAAATTCATAAATCATAAAGTTGAATTGTCTGTGATGTGGCACTAGAAAAGTCTTAACTTTATATACTGTAGTTGCAAGTGATCACATGACAGTTCATAATCTCTGAGTTGGCTCTGCTGTCTTAGTCTGAGGTCCAGTGAAACCTCTCATTATGTTATTGTGCATTAGGGATTTTCTTTTCTAACATTTGACTCATTGACACTTCTTCTTCTTCTTCTTCTTCTTCTTCTTCTTCTGGTGTTTATTGGTGGTTTGCAAACAGCTTTAGGTGCAATATCAACCACCCACTGCCCGGGTCATTCAGTGGGCCAAATTTAAAATGCTTGTGCATTGAATTGACACTCTGAATTAAACGTGATTACTTTTTTTCAAGTGCATTAATTTGCAGTGTATTTAATAAATCTAATTAATGCATTACACTGACATCCCTAGTTGTTACGTCTGGTTAGGAAAGGGTGAGAGGTAAACTTCAGACAAGATGGCACGCAAAAATTCCTTCAAGGAATTATGAACCTATATAAATTGTTTTTTACAGAGAAAAAAAAACAAACTCTTACACAACTTTAGAATTTATTGTTAGAAGTACATTTGATGAACAGAACAAAAGAATGCATGGAATAATCTCATCTAAAATGAAAAAATATACAGATGTAGTCAAGTACAAACAGCACAAAATATTCAGGAAAATATACTGTGTGCAAATATTACTAAACAAATATCAAAATATAATAAAAACATACTACTATTTCGAGGGAATAGTAAAATAAGTCATGAAATAATTTACCAGCAGGGAAACAAGCAAATCTACCAAACTCAGTTTTATCAGAAACTGGAGTTTAGTCTCTAAGAATCCACAGATGAAGACTGGATCATACTGGTACTCCTGAAAGAGAGAGAGAGAGAGAGAGAGAGAAAAGAGAGAGAGAAATAGAAAGAGAGAGACTGACTGTGATCAATACTTCTGTTTAATGGTTTAAAGGTAGGTGAGTCACAAACAAATCTGACAACTGTCCACCAATGAGGAGTTAAAATAGATTAAAATCTACATTATATGACTATAAAGCAATAAAGATTGTTTGCTGTGGTGCTGGTTTTACATACAAATCTTTCACCTTGTCCTGCCATGGAGACACTTGGTGATAGGAAGCATGAGAAAATGCTTTTACTTGGTCCAGTCATGTTCTCTGCACTGTCAGGAGAACTGGGAAAATAAGAAACCACAGCCATTTATTCAGAGGGAAAAAAGTACTATTTTTTGTTGATTTTGTCTGACATTAACTGTCAAATACTCATTGAAAATATGAAACAGTCATGTTCATTATTTAGAAAATGCACAGACTGCAAAAACTCAAATCTTAGCAAGTATATTTTTCTCATTTCTCAAAATATCTCATCACACTCAAAATAAGACAAAATTACTTAAAGAGAAACATTTTGGTAAGTTATGAGATCTTGTTTTAAGGCAATGCATCTCATTTCAAGAAATCTTATCAAGAAAATTTTGCTTGTCCCACTGGCATAGATTCAACAAGGTACTGGAAACATTCCTCAGAGATTTTGCTCCATACTGACATGACATCATCACACAGTTGCTGCCGAACTGTCAGCTTCATCCGTGATGAGAATCTCCCGTTCCACCACATCCCACAGCTGCTCCATTGGATTGAGATCTGGTGAGCTGCAGGCCATTTGAGTACAGTGAACTCATCATGTTTATGAAACCAGTCTGAGATGATTCGCGCTTAATGACATGGCACGTTATCCTGCTGGAAGTAGTATCAGAGGATGCTCCATGGTGGTCATAAAGGGATGGACATGGTCAGCAACAATACTCAGGCTGTGATGGTTAAACCATGACACGTTGGTACTAAGGTGCCCAAAGTGGGCCAAGAAAATCTCCCCCACACCATTATACCACCACCACCAGCCTGAATTATTGGTACATGGCAGGATGGATCCATGCTTTCATGTTGTTGATGCCAAATTCTGAGCCTACCATCCGAATGTCGCAGCAGAAATCAAGATTCGTCAGACCAGCAATGTTTCACATGAACAGAGGACCAAAATACCTGTCAACAGGTGTAGAAGTCTTTTGAACATGAGAAAAAACACCTGATTGCCTCAAAGTGTTGCTCAACAAACATTTAGCTCCGGAGCCTCATCATGCTTGTTTACTTTGTTTACTTGTTTGTTTTTAATATTTCTGTTGAACCACAATTCAAAATCCGTGTCATGATTTTCATTCTTTAAAAATCTATTATTACTTTTGCCAATTTCACAGCTGATTTTTCTCTTTTTTTAATTGGAGGGTATGAATAACCTCCCTGTCTGATTCAGCTGCGTGTGTGTAGCTGAGAAGTAACTTCTGTACAGTCAGGTCTGGGTTTTCAAACAAATGGATTTAAAAGAAAAGTTCTGCAGCAACACTGAGGGACGCGACCACAACCTTGTCATTACCTGTAAGTTTATTTAATTTCTAAATGCTGTCTTGTCTGATAAACGTAGCTCACTGTCTGAAGTGCCCATGTTGCTAGCAATTAGCCTTTACCAAACTCCGACCGCAGCTTGACCTAGTTTCTCTAAATAAGGTTATACCCAAATAAGGTGTAGCCAATCAAAATGAAGTCAACGTGGTCTCCGGGTAAAGCTCCATATCATCACCGGACCCAACTGTATTACTGAGGAAGTGAGGTCTGGCGTTTCAAAACAATACCCCGCTGTAAAAAATGGCGTTTTTTTCTTTGGAGTATTTTCATATGCAGTAATGCCAACAACATAAACTAGTGAACTACTGCTATGTCATCACTCCTTTAAGTAAATAGTTGTGGTATTTGTATAAAAAGTTTGTAATAACATTAGACAGATTATTTCATGCATTAATTAATTATTGGCTATAGCAGACTTTTTTTCTCCATCCATTTATTGCTCTTGTTGTCAATGCCAATTTAAAATGTGTCCCTTTTTGTAAATTTACTATTACTTGATAAATTCCATATATTTACAATGATTGGGGACTAAAAAAAGTCTTTAAGTCTTTGTTCTTTGCATTTAGTCTATGTATGAACCTTATTTTTGGGCTGTTTTTTTATGTTTTATTTATGTGACATTGCCATTTGTGTGACTGTATAAAATAACTGGACGTAGCATCTGGTCTCATCTGAATAGAGAAATGTGAAGCCAGTTGGGCGTGTCTTACCGTCGCCATCTTGCCGTGTCACTCCAGGAAAATACTAAAATGGGCACAGTGTGGCCGCGGGGCAAATGATTGACATCTGAAGTACTCTGGGCTAAATGCTAACCGAGCTAACACAAAACTAAGAGGAGCTAACAAAGATAAGCCCTCTAAGCGGCATGGTTAAGGTAAGACACGCTTAGACTTGCAATTCGCTGACTAAAAACCACCGTTGTGCGACTCTGCTACAAACTGAGACCTTACTGAGAGCAAAGAAGGAGCTAACTAGGAGCCTCCGACCGGCAGGCCGGGCTTCCGGTCTGTCGCATGTCAATCAAAAGGACACGCCCTTAATTATGTGTAATTTGAAGAATAAATAACATCTAAACGAATGAGTTATAAAAAAAAAAATTCACCCCCCTCACAGTTGACATGAAGGTAAACTTGACCTATTAAACCTAAAATGATTTTTTGAACCAGGCTGTAAACATGTTTATTTCTGCTGTGAAGTTGGCGTTTTTAACATGGGAGTCTATGGGGATTTGCTCAGTCTTGCAGCCAGCCCCTAGCGGATGAAGGGAGACCTACAAAAAATGGCCTTTTCCAGGTGGCGTCATTGCTGGCCACCGGAGGTTGCCGTTTGGTTTTGCCTGCTAAACCAGACAAAAAAGAAAAAAAAAAATTTTGCAATCATTTACAGTTTTCCTACTGTGCCACAACACTGAATTTTAGGGCTCCCTACCTGTCAAATCCTACTTTAACCACTGATCATACCATGACAGCGTGAAAATCCACATGGCCATCCACCTGTGCTGATCTGTACTTTTTTATTGCAGTCCATCAAGATAACTCCAAAATAAAACTACCGCTGTAAAGTGACATGACCTACTGTATCTTATCAGGAAACCAGCGGACTTGAAACAAATATATGGCCTGTGTGTCAAATGCTTTCACAGGCAATTTAAAATGAACCGTTCCATGGAAAAGCAGTCAGTCATTTCAGCTGCTGTGAAAGCTAGTGTCAGGAGAGCTACTATCCACCTGCTGGAATCCACACACTATTTCACACTTATTTCAACAAGGACAAAACAACTGCAACAATCTCTTTATGACACCAGCTATGTAGATGCTACATTTTTATAATACAAAGAAATGAAAAGGATTTAGAAAATCAAGGTTCAATGTGAGGATGTTTTATAGAGTAGTCAATCACCAGCATTTACTCTCACCGCACTACAGATAAACAGACTTTCCTTTCTGTCTCTGCCTGTGCTTCTTTCTGTCTGACTAATTTAGACTTATACTGTATGTACTATCACTCGTCAACCCCCCATTATGAGCCATGGATGTTTAGCCTCCTACAATTTCAGTGGGCCTTATTTCACCAGATCTCACTGTGTTTAGAGTGGTGAAAGATGTAGACCGAACACCAGAGGAGTCCTAACTGACCTAGAAACATATTCAAAACACAGACTAAATCTTTTCCCCCCAGATAGTAACAGTACGTTCCAGGGGACGTTTTGTGAAAGCACTAGATATGAAAAAGAGAAAGTAATCCAAAAATATTTACACTATAGAGATATAGAATTTTGGTATAACAGGCAACACAGGTACAGCTCTGATATGTAGCTTTAGCTTGCTAGCCAGGAAATGAAGCCAGCTTTAAGCTAAGAAATACTCCAGCAGACTTCTTAATTTTGAAATGTCAGTGATACAAACAGATACAATAGAAATAGGCTTTTAACAAACAAAACCTTGCACAATTGTCTTCTTTTAGCTAACCTTAAAGTCACACTATGTAACTTTAAAACCTTAAAGATTTACTTCCATAGTCATGTCATTAATATTGCTGTGTTCTCCATTATTATTGAATGCATTATGCATCGTTTCTGTTAAAAAAAAAAAACCTTCTGGTTGCTTTGTTTCCAGCTGTATTTGTATGCTAGAAGAGTGGCTTGTGGTCCAATGACAGGCTTTTCCGGGTCCTTCTCATGAATTTCCGTCTGATTGGCTCCCTCCCATGAATGTATGAAGGAAACTCCACCCCCTGCTCTGTGTGTGTTCCAGAGCACACAAACGAGTTTGCTCCGCCATGCTAGCAAACAGCTAATTAGCTTCTCAACTTTCAAAGCTACAGTTGCGCTGTCTTCACTTCTAGTGCGGAGGGGAGGGTTACCTGCCTTCCCATGGGCGGGTATAAACCCACGTGGGCGACACCCCTTTCGATGTGACGTACGAGGCTTTTCCTGATTCGCTCCTTTGTCCATATTGTTTTTATGAATAGGAAACACAGCCAGTGGAGGTGACGCACCACTTGCAAGCGCAGCATGGGTAAGTATAGGGGTGACCCTCCGTCTTTCAAAAGGAGTAAGTTAAAATGGTTTTCAGTGGAAGGAGATCTTTAAGCTTCAGTTAATGTCTCCATATTTCCTCTGTGATGCAGAAAAATCTCCAATATTTTGAAAGGGATGATTTAGTCCAAAGTAGTTCTGCATCCTGTTGTCAATTTGGTCCCACTTTGCAGGATCAGATGGGTAGCTTATCAATACCCTTTCTGGGTCTATAGGCTCCCTCAAAACTATATTGGGCTCACTTCTGGCACATCTGCCTGGCTGCTGTTCTTCCATAGTTTTGTCCCTCTGTTTCGGCGCTGCTGATGCCGACGGCGGTGAAGCTGCTGATGCTGTCTTCAATACGGAGCTGTTGGTGTTAGCTCGTCTGCGGCAGAGCTGCTGGTGTTAGCTTGTCGGCAGCGGAGCTGCTGGTGTTGACGGCAGCGGAGCTGCTGGTGTTGACGGCGCCAGCCACGCCTAAGCATCTCCCACCACATCTTCAGGCCGTGTCTCCTCAGGCATGGCTCACCCTCTGCTGACTTGAGCAAGTTCATGTCGGACGGCTGCCTGACAGAAACTTCTGTAAAACCTCAGCAGTCTCCTCTTTTTCCTCTTCATTCTTTTGCTTTTTACATTTTGCTGCACCTGAAAGCTTCTTGAATGTAACCAACTCAAAAAATGACATGCCTGCTAGCTTTATCGTCCTGCTCTGACCTTACCACCGCTGATGTCCTGGATGTAACACAACGTTAGGTTAAGATAAACAACATCGCTACTTTGAAAAGTCTTGAAAAAGTCATTAACTGAAAATAGTGTTGAATCAAGACTATTTTTAGTCAAATTTGGTATATATCAACTTAAATTGTAGATAGAACATTAGCATGTTTTTATTTTATTTTATCTTTATTTATTTATTTATTTATTTTGTCCCTCTGTCTGGGCCCCACCCTGCCAAACGGGCCCTAGGCATGTGCCTAGTTTGCCTTTGGATTATCTGGCTCTGACTGAGATGCTCCTGGTGTGAGTTGATGGAATGCCGCACACATGGACCTGGTATGGATCAGCCATGAGGCTTTAAAAATATCATTAACTTCATAAATAAGGAGGATAAATAGTTTTTTAGTGGATTCGTTTCATAACTCTATCAAAGCACTTACATGTCTAAAATCAGTTTCTCTCAATGAGAAAATGCCAAATTGGGATTTTTATATGTCAAGCGTAATAGACAGACAGTCTGGGTTTGTTTGTTGTCACTGTCGGCACAAACCTTGTGAGAATGGCCAGGCTCCTGCAGATGGTAGATGTCACCAAGCCTGTGACAGAGCTGCAGAGGATTTAAAAAAATAAATAAATAAAATCACATTTTTATACATATATATATATATATATATATATATTGAATATTTATATATATATATATATATATATATATATATATATATATATATATATATATATATATATATACTGTATATAGGGAAATGTACACGAAAATACTAATATGGAAGATCGACGGGGAAAAGGGTTAAAAAAGGTAGTTTCCCAACCAAAAAGGGAGACTAGACAGCTATTTGCTAAGTGGAGATAAAATCTGTTGTCCAACCTTAGCTAGATAGCAAATTTCCTATTGTTAAACTCCTTGACTTTTTGTGGCTGTGTGGGCCGATAATTGCACAGTAAGATCCCACACACAGACAAAGTGTCCTTTTACTGAAAAACAATAATCATGAAACATCCAAGAAAATATCATTACCCTGATAAAATGAGTAAATCTGGAGGCTGTAATGTGTTAACCAGTCTGGAGCCAGTAAGGAGAAAAGGAAACATAATCAGCCTTATTTGCAACAAGGGAATTTCAAAAGTAATATTTACAAAAGTCAAGGGAGTTTTCTGACTGCGCATACATATTTGTGGGTGATGACTTATGATAATATGATATCCTAACATGTAAAAACTAGTGGGCAGGCTACTTGTGGCAGGATACTCTTTGTGGTGTTTATGAACCACCAAGGGTTCCATAATTTTCTAGCCAAAGCAGTCAGTTTTGTTCTGTATGTGAAGGACCCCCATTCTGGGGGGAACAGTACCCCTGAAAACCCCTCATTCATATATATGAAACTCCAAATTCATCATCCCTGGTTTATTGAAAATGATCAGCTTTGTCTCTAGGGGTCAGGCATCCTCATGCTCATTCTTTCCTCAGCACTGGTACATGAGGTCATGACCCCCATAGCAGGACGGATGCGGGTTGACCGTGTGCGAGTGTGTGAGTGTGTGCACGCCTGTGCATTCATGGCACAGTGGGAAGTTGACAATGAGTGTTTCTGACTTGATAACTGATTTGCCCTCGTGTTCACCTTTAATCTCTGATGGGCCCAGCCAGCAGAAGGGTCACGGAGTGGTACTATGGGATTTAACCAAAAACAATTCAATGGTTTGTCTAAATCCCATAGAAAATTGTGTCACTCACTCACAAATGCACACAGTTTTTTTTTTCTTTTTTAAAATCCTTTTGATTGCAGGTGGACCAGCACATTTAGCTAAACTTGTGGCAAAGCTGTTTGAATGTAGTTTATTTACTTTGCATAACAGCAACACTGGTTGGATCATAAGTAATGACATGTGTTGCTGTAACTGAAGGGGGTATTATTCATCACTGGGGTCATTTGGACTGTAAAACATGCATGGGTGGTAATGCAGCTCTAAAGGGCAGCAGTGAAGACATTCAAAGTTTCCTGCTCATAAAAAAGCATGTCGTGAGTAAAATAAACAAACAAATACAAATCATTTATGCGTCTTTGAAACAGCTTGAACTCAGAATGTTATTAGTTTAAAAACTCCTGCAGTACATTAGGAAAAGAGGGGGGAGTTTGTGAGAGCATGGTTGTGGTGCGGAGAAGCCAAAAACAGCTCAGTAATAACCAGCTTGATCATCCCATCTCTCCCTGATCAAAACCATAACATTAAAAGGCAAGACAGCTTCTTACGGTGAGAGGAGTTCAGATCTAATTAATCTTCATCATCCCTGACTTTGAAAATGCTTTGATTTGTTTAATTTCCCATCAAATGCGCCACTCCAGCCAAAAAGCATTATCCATCCTCATCGCCTCCCCTTCACTGTATGCATCCCCCCCAACTTCTTCTGACTGGATCCTCCACAAAGATTACAACAATGCTTTGTTCTGCTTCGTGTTACAATCCGCTGCCAGTGGGGTGGCCATGTTATACTGCTGCTGACAGTGGTCAGGCCTTGCACATTTGGCACACAAGATGATGGAGTTCAGCAGCTTTATGATGGACTGATGTTTCTGCAGGATTAATAATTTTGTGAGAAACTGATGCACAGGCCAGCGATACTCTCCAGGTGGTTGTAAGTTACAGGGCTCAAAATGAAAAGGAAAAAAGAAAAAAAAAAATGCAATTCAGGGTTCCACAACAGAGTGGAGTGTATTTGAACAGCTGCAATAGTTGCTTCTCAGCAGAATATTGATTGTTATTATGGGATAATATACATACAGAATACAGGCTTTAAAAAAAAAAGCCCCCCTGACGGTTTGGATGAAGACTTGTGGTATGATTTGATGAGATCCCTGAGACTTGGAAATGTTAGGATGGAATCATTTTCCATTTGATTGTTAAGAACAGATTACAGAAGAAGAGTGTTGGTAGAGAGGTACCACCTCATCGAAGAGTCCTACGGGCCGTGGTCTGGCTTTCATGTTGAGTAATGCTGTTTACATTAGGCCTCAGCCTCTGCATTAACGTCCTTCAAACGTCTACAATCTTGCAAGCATTTGGCATTTTGAAATACCTCACAGGCCTCCTATGTAGAGTCTATTATCAGGATCCGTGCACCAGTGGAAAGTGTGTATGTGCGTGTGTGTTTTAAGTGCCGTAGCCCAGGAGCCACTGAAGGGCTTCATTAAAGAATGGAAAGTATGTAGCCATCTCTGCAGGCTGGCCACAGCAGTCTTTGCTCTCACCTGCACCATATATGACCAGTTATGGCCAGTTAGACCCTGCTGAGTAAAACTAACACTGCCCCCTACAGGCCAAAGACTGTCACTGCAACATGCCTAGAAGTAAGAAATGCCTCAATTTGTTCTCTTGTCTCTTCCCCCCTCCCAATATAGACTTTTTCAAATGTGCAGATCTAATATAAATATACAAACAATAATTTCTTATATATATAAAAAGTAATAGAATAATTTGTGTGTCTTGACAGAAAATCTGAGGTGATTCTGAGTTTATCTTCAGACACCTCAAATACATCTGTTACTTTGCTTTGCTCTATTCCTCCCACAAAAATGTTTGCTTTTCATTCAGCGTTCCCATTTTGTTCTAACTGCTTTCAGACAGAACAATCAGCCTTCACAGGGCTGAACACACAGGAGTCAGGCAGCCCTCCATCATGGCCGCCTTCCCAGAGTTTCTGATCACCAGATATGAGTGTGCGTGTCATCAGTCCCAGCTTTGTAAATGTTTTACACGCGAGACAAGCCGGTCAGAGATGCTGACGGATCCACATATGCTAATGTACTGATTCCCAGTCATGCTCTGAATATCCAGTTGCCTCCTCTGATGTTTTTTCTGCGTCCGCCAACAGAGGCCCTAATCTGTAAATGAAGAATAGGAGGAATGGGAGCACTGCGGTTAGAGTTATTGAAGAAGAAAGTGCAAAGCACTTGACCAGGCGAATGTTTTCAGGCCGTTTTGGACTGACGAATGCACTGCAGAAATCCAGCAGCAGCAGCAGCCGAGGCCAGAAAACACCATGCTGAGAAGACAGATGATGAACCAGGGACTGAGCTGAGGAACAACACGTGCAGGGCGTAAAAAAGCCCATCACAGTCAATCAGGCATCAGCTGCTAGTCAGGGAGGAAAAGAGGGGAAACTTTACACCGACTCTGGCCCTCCTGAGTTGGCCTGCCGTGTGTAGCGTGGGGGGAAATCCACTGGATGTCACATACATCTTGATTTTTATGAATGCTTTGATAGCTCCCCTAAAGGCACTCCCCTGACCAGGTGGCGGGTATTTATACAAGCGTGTCAGAAAAGCAAAAATGAGGGAAAGGATATTTGCTGCTCTCCTTTGCTCAGACAGAAAAAAATCTTGTGGTTATTCTAATTGCAACTGGAAATAATTATCTGGCTGTGGACTCTGGGAAGCGGGTCACTTGAACACACCCTGCCCGGATCACCAGGTGTGAACAGTTGGTGGATGTTTGTGAGTGACGTACAGCTGTCCAATAAGAAGTTACATTCCTGAGTTATCTTACATTTTACACATAATTTTTGATGTTTAGTTAAATCACTTTGATTAAATTGTGCTTCACCTTTAAACCTGATCTTTTAGATGTGTTAAAGTTTGTAAACCTGGTCTGGTGAGTGTCTTTAAACATTACCAGCTACAACTAGAGACTTCATTTAAAGGCTTAGTGAATAGTTCATATTCCCAATTGGATTCGGTCACATTTAAGCAAAGTTAAAATTAAAATAAGACTTAAATTTTGAAATCTTAGTATAGAATTAAGTGCATGCATTAAATTCCACTGTCTTTGAGAGCTTTAGTTTATTATTAACCAATGCCAATAGTGACAAAACTTATAATTTTGCAGAACTTTTTTTCTTCTAAATACATGAAAAAAAACAGAGACAAGTATGCCGGTATGACTTTACCACTTGTATTCGTTTACCATCAAGCTCGGTGAACTCAAATACAGCCTCATAAATTAATAATATCTGTTTTATTGCTGCAACCTTGCAGCCCAACTCCAGCAAAATAGATTGGATGTTGTGTAAAGTGCAACAAAGAAAAAGAACACAATACGTTCATTTGTAAATATTTATAACTGTTTTTCTCAAAATCACAAATATCATTATAAACTGTTTGAAGCAAAGTAGTTTATCTTTTCCCTTGAAAATATAAAGCTAACTTTGAATTTAGCAGCATTACTGCACAAATAAAACTAAAGAAAGAAAGAAAGAAATTTGAATACAAATGGTAAAGCTGTGTGATCACAATAAAATAGTAACAACAATATCTGTTAGAGTAACTTCAAGTCAGATACAAGTCTGCATGTAAAAAGGGTTACAAAGAGGCTGAAATTTATACAATAGAAATGGAGAAGGGTTATTTAGATACAAATTATTGCCAGCACACACAGAAAGAGTACATCTGTCTCAGTTTTTAGAATCTGATGGGGAAGCTAAGCTAACATGTACTTAGAAATGGGACACAAAAGAGAAATTCCTTACCAATCTAACCAACTCAAATCTCAAAAATTTTGTAAGTTTGAAAGAATGCTTTGTATAGTCAATTTACACCACGTTCCTTTTTTTTTTTTTTTTTTTAATCAGGCAGTTGTTTACTTTTTCATTTTCCAAACCAAGTAACATCTTTCATGCTGCATGACATGCACAGTTGCTCTGTATTTAATTTGTCACTATTCAGCTTCAGAAAGTCCCAGAATATTGACTTAAAGGACAGTAAAAATAAGTAAAAAACCTGGAAAAGTAAAAACACTCATCATCCTTCTCATCTTGACTAAAGAAACGCCGAGCTGTAAGCAAACAAGCAATTCTGACACCAGGCAGTTAACAACATAAACATTCTTTAATTGGTAATAAAGTGACAAAGAAAATTTCTGAATCCAAAACACTGCTGTCTATATTTCACTTAACATAGCATCTCCTCAAACTGTTGTGAAATTTTGGGGATTGGTGATGTTTTAAAGTTGGAAATACGGACAGACCAGTGACATCACGTGTGTCTAGGTTGAAGTTGCAAAGGCAGAAAAACAACTCCAGCCGTTTGGTTGCCAGGCCCGCCTCGCCTTTATGCAGAGGAGTTTATAACTGACGTTAGCCACGTTAGCAAGCAAGTTAGCTTACCAATCCAGGAGAAAAATTGCCATTTCTGCATTTGATGCCGTGCAAAATGTTTATGTGGGTCCATTTATGCGTAGTGTAGGCTTCACCCAAATTTACTCCAGTTTTTGCTCTTCTCAGGTCATTTCCCTTCAGAGATGGATAAAAATACCTCCGGGGCTCTGAAGCAGCTGATTACTTGCCGACTCACCATTTTTCCAGTACCAGCCTAACTGTGCCAAACTATTGCCACACAGAGATCGTATTTGGCAACCCGGAATGGCGTGTAGATGTAAACATAACGCCATTGTCAAACTTGTTTCAATTTATTTTATATTTATCTTCAGGCTAAATGTAATTTTTTAAGGAGATGCTGTACTTTCATTCTGCACCCCTCCAAACGCCTCATGGAGGTATTATTTTTTAATTTTTTAGTTTTTTTTCCTTAAAATATAGCTTTTAATAAAAATGTTCCATATTCAACCTTTAAATGGAGGAAAATTGCTGTTGAATTCTATGTAGCAGCTAGCTTGGCTTTTTCTATCTTCTTTTCTTTCTTTTTTTTAAGCTTTGCTTCTACCATCCCTTGAAGATGAACATAAGATAAGTTGACAAAAGAAAGAGTCAAACGACACAAAGCACCAAACTGATAACGGTGATATCTGACACAAGCTGCCAGCCTGGTTACACCTTATTGATGGATTCCATGCCCTGTTTGTAAGGGAACGGTGTCATTTCCTCTTCAGCAATAGTCTTGCTGTAATGTTTCACCCAAGCTTCTTGAATTTTCTAACGACACTCAAGTGTACACACATTACAGAGAGTGCATTAGTTACACGTGTGGAGAGACAAGAAACAGCTGCCAGTCCAAGAGTTTACAAGAGCAAATTTCAAATACGCCTCAAATCAAATCAAAAAGCACACAACTATGCAAGCCAGTTCCCATTAGAGCTGTAAGACCCAATATTTTATTGCTTTCAACACTGCAAACGAATTCCATGCATTGTAGTAGTCAGTGATAATTAGGATCTGCTGAATACCTTCAGTTTCCACCCAACACCCTTTTGGAAATTCACTATCACTGCACCATAAATGCCTTTAGTTGTTAAATGGTTTCTTTGCAGCATGAAATAAGAAGGTCATTTTTTCTAATTAGGTTCTGTGACATGAGCAGCTTAATAAATCTATTATTCACTGAATTGAACAACACAGCATGGATGATGAGAAGAAACTAGAAAACGTCTAGTCATGTTACAGGTAGGAGTGCATGGTAAAGAAGTGTTATTTATGGCAAGAATATTGAGTATTGACAGCTTAAAGCTTTATCTGAGAAGTGAGGGAAGTGGGAGCAGGGTAGGGATAAAAAGAGCTCGTGAAATTTGAACTTTTTCTTTCTTCATCCTCTGTGAAATAACACAGGCACAAACAGCTCCATTAATAGGTTATTCTGTTTTGAAAAGCTCATCTGAGGGCTATGAAATCAGGCTATTAAGTCTCAGCTGTGGATGCAGAAAGTGCATGTTCTTACATGCACAATATGTTTGCATTTATATATTTTCCATTTCCATTTTTGCACGCCTGTGTGTGTGTGTGTGTGTGTGTGCATGTGGCGTACTCTGCATGTTAGCACTTCTCTGCTCCCTGGTTTTGTAGCGTGGTAATTGCGCAGAGTGAGTACCAATGTGCCAGGTCTCAGTTTAATGAATCCCACCTGTAACACATTTTCACGTTCATTCCTCTCCAAGGAGAAATCCTGTTGCCAAAGCAAAGCCTGAGCCCAGTGGAAGCGTGCAGCTCTGCTGAGCTACAAATCTAAATAGTGTACGCAAGATGGCTGCCAATTATTTTGGTGATGACTTCTGAGGGCATGGATGGGGTCTATATTTTGTGTACATTTACATTGCGCTCAGAAAGCAGCGGAAGGAGGAGAGAAACCTATGGAATGCTTGTACGAGTTTCTTCGGTCCTGAAACCCTCTGGCATGTGAAAGGGATTTCACAAACATCCGATGATTAATTCAACAGCTAATCTCTTCACAAACTGTATACATACCAACATCTTCTAAAATTATTAAACCATTCATCCAGGGCTTTTCCATTAGCTAACTATAACAGTGAATACCTCAGTGACCTCACTGCATTTTTCTGTCATTTCTTCTTTACCCACTCAACTGAAGAATTTAGTTTGACTTCCCTGAGGTGTAATATGGGATGGAGCAGCCAAACTGAAAACACAGGAACAGTTTACAAAACGAAACAATGAAGAAGAAATCATTACATTTCACAAAGCACAATAACATCCCAGAAAACACAAGACATAAAACAATAGAAAGCAGTTAAAGTTTTCTCTTTTTTAAAAACACAATGACATCTTGAAAATATGGTATGGCTTTATAATAGAACAAGATCAGAAACAAAGTGTTTTAAATTTTGTTTTCTCTAAAATAGTCATGTGAACCCCTACCCGGGGGTTTCCTTGCCTGTAATTCGTTCGTTTATACAAACTTGTGAATACTAATAGAATATAGAATGAACAAATAAGATTATTTTGGAATATTTACACAGCAAATTAGTTAATAACAGGATAGGGTGTCATGATTGGGTATAAAAGATGCATTTACTAGCATTGTCATGATACTTGGTACTATGGTTTCAAGTAGGCACCAGCATTACTGTTGTACTATCGGTATTCATGATGCCAGAGGTACTGGACGTAAGAGTAGTGTTCATGTGCCAGTTGCAAGCGAAACAGCTCAGTAAAGATGGCTACTCAGAGTGCAGCGGGGGCAGCTGCTCCGCCTTATCTCATTGAACAATAGAAGGGACACAGAGCCACGTATAGAAGTACTTTGGCCTTACAGCAAACAAAGAAGTGGCCGTAATAAATCCCCAAATCCCAATTTGATGATGAGAAAAGGGATTCAATTCGAAAGGAGGAAAGCAAAAACCAGAATGACCTCTCACTCTCAGAGCAAAAGTCGTACATGATGAGTCCACTCATTGGAATTCAACATATGGCACGATTGAAGGTTTGTAGTGCAGCAGTAGGCTGCGTGTGCAGTGTTTGCAGAGGACAGACGAAATAGCATCTGATGCCAAAGGACACAGATTATTACAAACCTGGACATCCTGAAAAGGATCTTGGACCACTGAGCCCTTTCACTGATGCTTTACGCACACAGGTTTTTCACTGTCTTAGAACTGATGTGGAAAATATTCAACTGTCTCAATGAGGAGGAAGGTGACTTAGTGCTGGAAGGTGAGATTGAATGTGCTATTAGCGACTATCTTAGACACTGTGACTGATGAAAAGGAGCGACAGCTGACTTTTGAAGACTGCCACTTAGCTTAGCTTTGTTTCAATGGAAAAAGATTTCAAAGGATGTCTTCTGCACTAAGTTAGGGATGTTGCCTCGAATCGAGGAGAAAGCCAGATGCCAAGGCATGCAGGGGCTTCAGGCCAAGCAGAGAGGCCTTCAAAGAAGTCTAAGACAGTTTTGAAAACTCTTTTTTTTCAAGTATCCAAAAGGAAAGCCCATGTTGGTGACATTTCATCTCCTTCAGGGCTTCTCTCCTCAGCTGACAAGCTAAAAGATGAGTTTGACGTGTACAAGAGGATGACAGAAATCAGTGCAGGGAAAAATAGATCGACTGTCCAGGTGGAAAACTAATGGAAGAGCACGTCCTCAGCTCTCACAGTTTGCCAGGAGGTACCTGCACATTGTGCATCAAGCTGTGCTTCAGATAAAGTCTTTGGTGCATCAGGCATCATCGTCAGCCCAAGATGGATGAAAGGAAACATTGATATGTTGGTGTTTCTTTCACAAAACCTGGAACAGGCAAAGAACTTTAAGCATCAAAAAAGTTTAAATCTCTGGCTGCAGGTAATTGCAAATCTGATCAAAAGCATTGAACATAATATTGTTTGTTTCTTTCAAACACTTGAAGGCTTCATGCCATGACAGACCTATTTTATGACTGTATTTATATTTTCTTTTTCATGTTTGTTGAAATTTTGTTCATCATAGTAAAAAAGCAAAATGTTTGTCTCAAATACTTGAAGGCAAAACACCACTGCAGGTTTATTTTATTTATTTATTTGTTCAGGTTTCTACACATGGTAAAGACGTGAATATTTGAATAAAGGTTGATATGTTGAAGAAACATGGGGATTTTTCACTTATTTATAGTTTAATTTTGCCATAGTATGAAATTTGGTATCAAGTACTGGGGAAATTCACTGGAACTGACAACTAAATTTCTGGTATTGTGACAACACTAGCATCGACCAGGGGCTTAGTCTTTTCAACCGAGAATGAGTCATAACTTGTCACTTTGCTCTAGACTACATCAGAATAAAAAGACAAAAAACCTCAGTTCAACATTTACAAAGAACTTTTGTCTTTCAGTGACTAGCCTACAGTGCATAATGTTGTGCAAAGATTCAGGGAGCCTTGGGAAAGTTCAAAGTCCAATAACAAAAACACTCTTGGATGATGGTGATGTTTCTGTTTAACTACCTTTGTGCAGTACTGCATGAAAAACCATCATTATCATTTCTTTGAGCAGTTAATTCACATTTCCTCCTTTACAAAATTCACATTGTTAAACAATATCTAATGCTCAAAGATTTTTATGCCAGCATGATTAATACTGTATAGCCATATGGGCTCAGGAGTACCTTGGAAAACAATTGGAAAACCATTTTATGATGGAATCTGGGTGCATCAGCGCCCATAAAAGTATAACTCAGTTTCCAAACAATTAAAGAGTATAATTCAAAAGGTCATTTTTTAGTTTAATTTCAAAGTAAACTGCATGTTAAGTTTTACAAATTAATTTGCAAAACAGAGTTTTGTAAGTTGGTGCACGGTGTTTGGGAGGCTAATACTGTTGTCTCACAGAGAGGTTTCTGGTGTGAATCTTGGCTGAGCTTTTCTGCATGAAGTGCTCATATTTTCTTCCTGTGGGCTACCTGGTGATCACAAATTGACCTTTGGAGACAGTTTGAGAGTGCGAAGTTGTTTGTCTTTTGAACCTTTCCAGGGTGTACCCTAAAAATGGATGGATGGAGCATTGGGGGAGTTCATTATGAGCTTATAAGGTTTTTCTGATTTCTTATAATTGTCACTTGAAGTCACTTGCAGTTCTGTGGTGCTGTTCATTTCAGTAATGTTGCTCCCAGTTGGTGGTCCCAGTGATAAGCAGCAGGGGGTGGGTGGACTACATTGAAGAGGATGCCAGAGATCTTTCGCAATGCTCCTTCAGGGCCTTTTGCATTTAGTCACCCTTAGCACATAATTATGTGACTAAAGCAATTGTCTCTTAATTGAAGCCATTCAGGGACCTCTGAGCTTTCCTCCGACCCCCAGATGGGACTCTGGTGTTGGCTTAAAACTTTCAGGTGGCCCTCAGGTAACCATTAAAAGATGCTAGAGGAGAGGGACATTTGCATCTGTAAGTCATGGTTGTACTCTTTGTTAACTAAACGCAAAATAAGTTTTTAAGTAAAGAGCTGATAGTAGTAGCCTATGAGTGTAACTAGATAGTTAGACGACGTCATTTATATTTGTAAAATGTAGAACTATAAATATATTTACACAAACATTGTGTTTGCATGTTTGACTGTTGTGGTAGGTGAGCCCATAGGATGCATGTTTTAAGCTACAATATATAATTTTCACTCTCAATTTCTGCTTCACATCCATCATTCAATCTCTTTTCCTTTTTTTTTCTATTTTACAAACTTTGACAGGTTAAGACAAAAATCTGTTCTCTTAAAATGTTGGTTGCACTTTTAGTTCCCAACACAAAAACTGTTATTCCTCATTCTGAGCAATTCACAAGCCAGAGCATTAGAGGGTTGAAAAGCTGAGGTGAAGCATATGTGTAAGAACAATTGACACACAAAGCGAAGTTGCCCCAAAACTTGCAAATGGGGAAGAAAAAAAAAAAAAAAAAGAATCTGCTGGGGCCATGGTTTGTTTTCACCTGAAGCAGTCATTTATCTTGGCCAGATCCCAGCACTAAACCACTGTGTATGTTTCTATGGTCTCAGTGGGTTTGTGTGCGCACCACAGCCACTTTAAGTGGTGTGGGGGGAACTGCAAATTTCAGTCCTAATCTAGGAATTGTGAAACCGCACTGTTTCCTTGCACTTGAAAGGCGCTTTGCATCTTGTTCTGCAGCTGACGACCTGTTTACATCAGCCCAGATGGAGCATGCAGATGAATGTGGAAGGTGAGTTTGTTTTATTTCACTTTGCAGAACCCTCCCCGAGTGATTTCTAGAGTAGAAAGTGGATCGAAATGGCTGACAGACATTTCAAACTTTTGACTTTCTCAAGCATTTCATCCCGCAACCACAACAGAAGGAAGTTAAAGTTCAAATGTTGTTCAGTTTAAACTTTCTTTGGAAAAAGTCAAAAGGAGCCCAGATAGAAATTATGTTCTCTAATTTCTAGTTATAACAGCACCAAATGCTGCCATTTTGTCAAGACCAATTGGGACAACAAATTGATCTTGAAAGAATCCTTTTGTATATACCTATATATATATATATATATATATATTTTTTTTTTTTTTTTTTTTTAACATGACAGACTTACATATTTTGGTAATGTAATTTTTAACTTTGTAAAGTGAAGAAGGGTTTTCCTAAACCAAAACAGAATGCATAAACCTAACCAAGAATGATGGAGCAGTTGCATTGCCTAAGTCTAAACAGCAAGTGGGTAATGAATCTGAAAATAAACATTCAGTATTTCATTTTCATCTCACATTTATTTTAAATCCAGCTAGAAAATGGTCTGCCAGCTCCCTCCAGTCACCTAATGAGGCATTTGTCTCTTGTTCTCTCGCGTCAGAATGAAAGTGATTTAAAGGTGTCAAAACATAGTGTTTTACATACACAATCGTTCTTAAATTATCTTCAAATGAATTTTTAATCGTTGGGTGGGACAAAAATTTAATGAGCTTATTTTAACCTCTTTTTTTATCCCCAACTTTTGTTTGTTGCGAGAATAGGCACAAGAATTAGACCTGTCTGTAAGCGTGTTCACGAGGCAAACGTCAAAGTCAAAACAAAGTTTTATCAGGACAGACCAAGTGAAGTAAAATGATGTCCCAACAGAGAAAAACGTGATAAAAACATTAACGGCACGGTTGATGGAGAGGATCTGCGGAGTAAAAGGGCTGGACTCTGATGAATATAAGGAGCGGAGGTCTGACGTGAAGTTAACCCAACACTGTTAGCTTCTGTAGCTACATTAGCAGCTTGCCCGCTCGTCAACCACCGTTTACTGGTCTCTTACACAAAAGATAAGTTACACAAGCAGAAACACTTATCGACTGCACATCCTCACTGATAAATATAATCCACTGGTCCCTGGTAGTGCTGTCCCTCCTGTTAAAGCACCGAAAACTGCTGAATTTCTGCTGGGGCAACTCAGCACAGCAATCTCCCCCCTCCTCCTCCTCCTTGTCGTCAGCGTCCTTTCTGACAAATCTGGTCTAATCCGTGGCAGGTAATCAGCTGCCTTCAGGTGGTGCTAAAGAGGCTAGCTTAGCAACTCGCAGCCTCTCTAGTTCACATCATAACAGCTGGTCATAATAGTCATAACTACTCCGTGGCAGATAATCAGCTGCTTTTAGGTGGCGCTAAAGAGGCTAGCTTAGCAGCTAGCAGCCTTTCTAGTTCACGTCATTCGGAGAAAGAAATCGAAACCGCGTACTTTGGAGAGCGCGTGCTTGTGGCCGATTCTGGTGAGAAGAGAGAGCCCGCACTCAAAGATGAAGTCACTTTCACTCTCCGGACTTTCTGGCACGTTATAACTGAGGTCCTGTTCCAATACACGTTTTAATGTGAAAAAGTGGGATTTCCGGGTGATGACTCCTTTTAAGATGGGACTTTCATGACTGCAATGCCTTATGTTCAACAATGGGCAGGTCTGATGTTTGGAAAAGTAGGAACAATCAGTCATGAGGTTTGATGTACATTTAGTCAAGTGATCATGCTGGCCCAAGACTCCACTGCTACTTGAAACATTCTCTATAACTTTTGTTAGTGTTGCTAACAAAGCAAAGCAATGGACTCAGGGTTCAAACTAGCTGTACAAGTTATGCATGAATGAACTCATGAATATTTTTAATTCAGTTAAAGTAAATGAAAGGCAGTGTTGTTGACCACTGAAATGTGAGCATGTACTGTAGATCCTGGCTAATACTGCCCAAATGGCCAGAGAACACTTCAATTGTTTTATTTGAGTCTTTATTGCCAGTAATTTGTAATTTTATTAAGGATCCCCATCAGCTGTTGGCATGGCAAGCAGTTAGTCTTCCTGGGGTCCAAATCAAAAACATACAGTAAAAAGAACAGCCACAAATACAAAATTTCCAAAAAGTGCCTTTTCTTAACACACAGTCAGAGAATGCACAAAAAATGAAATAAAACTGAATCAAATAAAACAGCCAATAAAAAAATAACACTTAAAGGCATCAGATGAAGTCTCAGATTCTTTTTTAAAAGATAATTTGCTGTGAATGCAGCAGAGGTTTTGAGACAGGTTATTCCAGAATCAATGATCTCTACTGTATATAAAAAAATTCTTTACTGTAGAGCATTGGTTCTTGGGCCTGGTAAAACAAGCTGCCCTTTACTAGAACCTTTAGTGTTATGATCATAAACAGAATTACTAAAAACAATTTGTAAATGTATAAAAGCTGGAACATTACTGTTCATGACTGACTTAAAGAGCATAAGTGTATTAAAAAGCAGCTTATTCTCAACTGTAAGCCAGGAAATGCAGGCGTGCATCTGGTTGACATTAGATTTAACAGGGCAGCCAAGTACCAACCATGCTGTCCTGTTCTGGACTACCTGGAGCTTCCCAAGTTCACACCTGGCAGCAGATGACCACACTGTAGAGCACTAATCAAGATGGCATAAGATTAGACTCTTAACTATTTGGCATGAAAGGGGACGGGCCACAAAAGAGTAACACTTCCTGGCAGTACTAATTGCGCTTTCCATTTTCCAAACAATATAATTAATGTGGTGAGAACAAGACAGAGAACAGTCTAACATCACACCAAGGAGTTTGGCACTGTGAACTTGTTTAACCGTCAAGTCACAAAAATTTAAATCAAGCTTTGGGCTTTGGGATAAACTATACCTTGAACCAATCACCATGTACTTGGTCTTGGAGATACTGAGGGCCAGTTCTTACATACCACCCAGTCATAGACAACATTAGGTTCTCTGCTCAGCACCTGATTTATTACAGTGCATGAAGGTGCAGCATAATACAAAGTGGTATCATCTGCATACAGGACAGTTCTGGCGATTTTTGTAGCCCAGGCTAAATCATTAGTAAAAATTGAGAAAAGTAGAGGTCCTAAGCAGCTGCCCTGTGGAACTCCACACTCCAAACTTTTGCTACTGGACAGGCTGCCATTCAGATAAACCTTTTGTGATCTGAAAGACAAATACTGTAGCTTCTGATCCACTTCAATGCAGAAGAATTAAAACCCTAACATTTAAGTTTCTCAGCTAACAAAGTATGGTCAAGAATGTCAACAGCACTAATATCCAGGTACACAACACCCACTATCATAGAATTATCTGTTGCCTTAAAGGCGTTATAGAAGATGTTTTTTTTCAACAATTTTTGCAATATTCGGTAAAATTGGGCTAACTACCCCATACCATACTCTTGCAATTTTTTCCGAGCCTATTACTGTGATAAGATTTGTTTAACGAACAGTACATTTTCTAAATACAAAGAAGTTGGTTAGTGAAGGCCTTGATTGATTATCATTTCCTTTATCCAGTATTTGTGCTGTTAAATAAAGGTTTAAATGTAACCGAACTGAGCTTTTGAGATTTCCCAGAAATGGGGTTTACTTCATTGTCTAACAGATGAGTTTAAAACCCGAGTCATTTGTGACAACCATTAATAGTTTTTAATCCTGAAAAGGGTTTTCACTTTCCCTAATGCCACATCAACATTGGAGGATTTGAAGAGTACCCTGTATGATAAAACGTAGACAATTTCCTTTTTCAAATGAATCAAATATAAACTCAAGTTTGTGAAGTTGGCTCAAATTTTCTCACAAGATGTTACACAATATCAGCAAAAACAAAGTACTCAGAATGGGAATTTACCACCTCCTCCCACTCAACAGCCCTCTTGGGAGCTTTCCTGAATGAGTCCCAGTCTGCTATGTAGCACAGCTATCTCGCTGACCTGCTGTGCCACCGACTACTTCAACCTGGAGTCCACACACTCTCCCTATACAGCCACATCCTGGCAATAAATCACTGGACAGTCTGAGCTTCCTTGGAATGCTTGTAGAGCTGCCGTATGATTGTTTGTAAGTCCAAGCAAGGTCCAAACCTTATCAGTGTCCAACACATCGGAGATGAAGCTCAGATAAATGTGACAGTTTAAGCTCTGATTGATTCCTCATGGGGATATTTTTAACAGACCACTTAAACTTGCACCACAGATCTGGTAAAAAAAAAAAATAAATAATGATTATCAAACGTATGCTTTTACTAGGTGTGCATTTTTAGTTAAAATCCACACCTGGACACATATTTTTGGTGTCTAAAAGTGGCATCACTTGTTCAAATAAATACGAAGCTCTCAGGTCTCAACTCACTTTTCAGACCAGGATTTGAAATGCAAATTGAACAAAAATATTATTTCAGTCAGTCTAACCATGAAGCCCTTGCTTGGTGCAATTAAGTTAAGAGTTTTGATTTGTCAGTCTTTGCATGGCAGTAGAATCTCTCACCCATGCTCACATGCACTAATCCACAGCATCTTACAGCCTGTAGGACACAGAATCTGAGGGTCAGTCCCAGATTTGTGATGCAGTCTGAGTCACTGAGTGTATTTTGACATGTAAATATGGCCTAAAGCAAGCTTTCCACTGACCCCATCTGAGACTTGGGTGGGCTCTTGAAATGCCTCCCTTAATTTGACATGACCTGATTTGGAGGATTTCAGTGTTATTATTCCTCTCGGACGTGTGGACTCACATGCGAGGCGTGAGGTTGAGGGAGGTCTTCCCCGAGCTGTTATGAGAGCTGATGTGAGACAACAGTGGTCCGTGCCTGGAGCAAAAAGAGAGGTAGATGTAGCAGGATGAGTGGGAAAAGGGCACATAAGCGACAGAAGGGAGTGAAGGGGGATAAAAGGATGCAGGGAATGTGAATCAAACGTGAGTACTGCAGGCATAAACCACAGCATCTGAGGGGCAGAAGTGTCTCCTTTCCTTTCCTCATGCTGTTTCTCTTTCTGGTCCCCCAAAGGTATCTCACTATTGTTGTGTTGGAAGTTCCTGAGTTTTGACAGCTGTGCTTGGAGTGCTGTGACGGCAGTCTGGAGGGAAGGGTGTGTATGTGTGATTGTGTATGTCAGATAGTGGATGTAGACCCTTTGGTGAGCAGCGTCCTGGTATGCAAATATTAATGTGCATGCGTGTGTCTATCTCCAGAGGGTAAGCTTGTTACATACTCCACGAGAAGCGAGAACTTTTTTCTTGTTCTCGGAGCTGCGAGAACAAAATGACGTCATTTTGTTCTCGCGGACGTATTTGAGGACAGCGTGCGGCTTGTTCTTGTCCCCTCGGCCGGGCAGAACTTTCTTCTCGTGGGGGATCCGAGAAGTATTACATGATTGGTCAGAAACTTGAAGGGCGTGGTTATGAACAAGCCGGAACCTTTATTTTGCTGGGAGGAAGCCCAGGACCGACATGACCTGCTTACGTCGACACAAGGAAGTAAACAATGGATAACTTTGAGGAACAACTAGCCGAGGCGGTGAGGAAGTATGATCATCTCTACAACACTTCAATAAAATCATATAAGGACATACAAATGGCAAACAATTCGTGGAAGGAGATCGCTCAGACTTTGTCCACCGACGAAAGCGTCTGTAGAAGAAAATGGCGCTACCTCCGTGACAAATTTGCTAAGGCGAAACGTCGCGTCCAGCAGAAGAAGAGTGGTGACTCCGGAGGAAAAACGGCAGTACCAGCTCTCTATGTGTCCTTGCAGTGGCTTGACAGACACATAAAACACCGTGAAACGACCACCAACTTTACAGTTTCTCTAGAGGTAAGCTGTCGTTCCAACCATATAATCTCAGCATGCATTAATACCCAGAAGTTTTCAAGATTATATGTATGCCCTGCATTGTAATCAGCTTCATGTATTTGGTTAACGTGAATGAGCACACGACTCAGAAGGACTGGTGCGAATGTACTCAAAAGTAAAATATGCCAATGATCTCTCGCCACCACTGTTTGAAATGTGTATTTTATCTTATATTATTTTTTTTTTATTTGTTGCTTGATTCTAATACTTTTTCAACTCGTGCTTTTTCAGGACATGGATCCAGACCCTGAAGAAGGACCTTCATGCAACCTTTCTTTGAATAATGACTCTATTTGCATGAGGGATCTTGAATTCTCTGCACTGGAGTCCTCAGAGCTTTATGCTCCACCCACACATGAACTATGTACAGCTGGATCTTCTACTCCAGTTCCCAATCCTCCTTCTGGATCATCAACTCCAGTTCCCACTCCTTCAACTGACTCTACATCCCCTACTTCACCAAGAAGATCAAGATTTAAAAAGAGGAAGCGTGAGAGCGAGCCAATCTCTAATTTTGAAGCTGCATTAGCTGTACTGGATAGAAGAAGAGCTGAACGTGAAGCTGCAGTGGAGGAAGGGCGGCAGAGAAGAGAATCCATGTTGCAGCTAATGGACCCATGTGGTAGATATGTCTTGCATGTGGCTGATTTCATGCGTTCACTGCCACCAGAACTTGTATCCGAGTTTAAATGGAAACTCCAAAACCTTATGTTACTTGAATTTATGGTGATAATAGACAATAAAGGATTGATATATGAAATCATTTTTGGACCAACATTATAATGCAGCTCAGCTTGCTCCATAAGCAACAACTTGACATGTAATTCAACAACAGGTGTATAAGCAGGACGAAAACAAAAAAATGAAGAAGCAAGAGTCTCCAGTTATTTTGAGTCCTATGAGTCTGATGAACTTACACCTACTTCCAAGGTGCAAGTTGAGATGAAACAGCCTGAAGAGGTCAAACTCCAGCAACACGTGTACTTAAAAGAACAAATGTGCTTCGAGACCTTGATGAAGGCCACAAATTGTTGCCACAAGGCTAGAATGTGTTGTGAGACCTTGATAAAATCCACAAGTTGTCCTATAACAAGTGCAGCTTTTTTTCAGGCTACCTTTGACAGAGCAGGGCTTTGAGCTAAATGCTGTTCAGCAGAAATCATGCTAACCATATTCAGACATGTTTTGCACTTAAGACAGCTGAAGCTAATGGGAATGTCTTATTTGTTGTATTTAGTTTATAAACAATAAACTTTCTGTTTCTCTTGTTTTGAGAGCTAACATGATAGTGGTTGCAGCTGGTACATATTTTGTTAAATTATCCTCCAATATTTCAGATGAAAGGTTAGATGACCACCACCACCAATCTGTTCAACACAACAAAGCAGTCAGATCATCATTCTGATTACTACGATGCTGGACAAGACAAGTAAAACAAGAGAGAAAAAGATTACCACCACCTCTTGATCTAAACAAAAGGGGCAAACCATGCAAATGAAAGGACAGGATAAGGCGAAGTAGGAATCAGAATCGGTCTTAAAGTTTGCCTTAATCATTGCACTAGAGAGAAAGTTAAGAGATCAGCAAATAGCAATTTATGCTAAAATAAATAGCTGTTCATACAAAAAAATTCCTTTAAAATGACCCAGTAGAAGTCTAGAAGTATATATTTAATTGTTTTTTCTTCAAAACACCAGCATTAGAACTGCTTTAGCCACGTTAAAGGTACAGTGTGCAAGAATTACTGACATCTAGTGGTAAAGATGGGTATAAAACTTGTGTTAATGCCAATTACAGTTGTGGATGGATGGATGGATGAAAATTCTTACAGACATGAGCATGTTTTATTTTCAAGTGGACTCGGTGGCCTCAAATGCAGCAAAAACTGCACTTCAAGTAAGTAAGAACTTATGTACTGTCCTATTCTTTGTGCCTTTTAAGGCATTATTTATCCCAGATAATGCTCTAGCATCTATAAAATAAAGACAGTGCTGCAGTTTAAAAGCTCACTGGGTTCTTATTTCACGAAAATGATTGTTTGTCCATTCAGAGACACTGTAGTAAAAATGTTGCACAAATTGGGGTATGATATGGACCCACAGCAAGTACATATAAATGGCTCATTCCAAGAGAATAACAGTCATTTTAATAAAGTAATTACATAGCAATATAATCAATCTTTAATGGTATATTACATTTGAGTTTGCACATTTTTAAAGGCCAATGGTCACCCAAAGTGCTTTACAGAATAAAAGTCAACAATGAATAAACAAAAGCAACACAATAAAATGCAACACAATACAAACAGAAAAAAACCCAGATAAAAGTAAATCTAAAGTATGAAAGTTGAAAAGTTACTCAGGGTGAACAAGTGGGCCTTAAGGTGTGTTTTAAAAAAAGGAAAGGCTGCTGGCAGATCGCGCAAAGAAAGGCAATGCATTCCACAGCCTGGGAGCCAGGCTCGATCTCCTCTGGTTTTCATGAGGGATCAAGGGACACACCGGACCAACTGGTCAGCTGACCTAAGGACTCTCAGGGGATGATGCACCTTTACAAGGTCAGCTAAATACTATATTCTGGGGTCAGTTCAAAGACTTAAAAACAAATAAAAGAATCTTAAAATCAATCCTGAACCTAACCGGAAGCCAGCGAAGCGAAGAAAGCACTGGCATAATGTGCTCAAGTTTCTTTGCTCCAGTTACGAGACGAGCTGCTGCATTTTGAACCAGCTGTAGACGGTTCAGTTCTGCCTGGCCAATGCCAGCATACAGGGAGTTACAATAGTCCAAACTTGATGTAACAAATGCATGAACAACTTTTTCTACACTGCAAAAACTCAAATTTTAGCAATTATATTTTTCTCATTTCTAGACAAAATATCTCATCAAACTTAAAATAAGACAAAATAACGTAAAGAGAAACATTTCGGTAAGATATAAGATCTTGTCTTAAGGCAATGCATCTTATTTCAAGAAATCTTGTTAAGAAAATTTTGCTTGTCCCATTGGCAGATTTTTTTTGCATATTACAAGCAAAAAAATCTTGACCACTCTTAAAATAAGTAAAAACTGATTTTTTATTACTTTATTATTATTATTATTATTAGTATTATTGTTATTATTATTATTATTTTGTTATTATTGTTATTACTTGCTAAGATTTGAGTTTTTGCAGTGCAAATCAGCCGTTTTTAAATAGGGTTTGACTTTGGTTAGAAGCCGAAGCTGAAAAAGCTGGCCTTGACCACGGAGCTGATCTGTTTATCTAACATAAGCGTCCCATCAATAATAACACCAAGATTCCTCGCCTGAGATCGGATATAAGGTGCTAATGGGCCAAGGGAGCTGGCAAGGACTTGGACTATGTCAGGGTGACCAAACAGGACAACTTTAGTTTTGCTTGCAGAAGATGGATACGCAGACGGACGGAGGTTTCGCCCGTCATCTGCATCTGTTATCAATGTAATTCGGTATCTTTTCGAAGGGCTTGTTGGTCTGTCAGTCGATGTAGAAGATGGAGCAATACCACCGGAAACCGCAGGGTCAGTGTTGCGCTCTGTAGCTGAGATGCAGCCAGCGAAAGGAGCAAGCCAGAGAACGGGAACTGGAACAAAAACAACATAAAAACTACCGGGGCCAAATAGCCCAATAAAAACACCTGAGAAAGAAAAGGCCAAACAAACAGAGTAGAGCATCTGTAGACATGGCTGGAGCTCTTGAGGGGAGGCTGTGTGAGTGAGTCTGGAAATAAACTAATATCTATGCTACTGACACCAAGCGGTGTAAACTGACATTAAAACAGGGAAGTTAACTATAAACTCAGCACTGCTACCTAGTGGACAAACTGATTTATTAACCTTGGGAACACAAAAAACGCATGGCAACGCATGAAACGGACGTCACATTTGTGTACGTAAGGAAGCATAAATGGGCCTTAAGACTACTCACATCATCCTCAGGGTGGAGCAAAATGAAAAGTTGGTGGAACCACTGGTCATTGGGATCCATCCCCTGAGACTGAATGCCAGTGCAAAATGTCTCAGCAAGTTAAGTAGCAGTTGCTGAGATACGTTTTTCAATTACAAAGTTTCTGTCTGTCCAACAGACCAATAGTGATATATATACATATATATATATATATATATGTATAGCTACTACTGCAGCTACAACGTAAGAGCAAGTGCTAATAGAAAATAAATGTTCCTCTGCACATATGCACCTGTACTTCAACCAACTCACTTACCTAACTACTCAATAGGGCATTAAAAACAGTGCAAGGGTCCCATTTACTTAACAATGGTGCAGCTGGTACACATTTTGCCCTGACTTGTGTAGTAGAGGGAGGCAATCTTGGGAATAAAGCAGGAATGTGTAGTGGGTGCTATGCAGCTGGTGGTTGAGCCCTGCTGGGTCGCAGGGAGCAAGGCCAGGCCAGCCACATGAGCCTCAGCTGATTCACACACCCATTACCATTCATACATACATACACACATGCACACAGCCCAGACTACTTGCATGTACGTATCTCTTGAATGATCAGAGGGCCAAAACAGGATGTGTGTAAAAGAGATGGCGCTGAGTGATGATTGTAGAGCACAGAACCGGTGGAAGGGTTATATGGGCTTGACGCTAATCAAAAAAGACATGTTGTTAATCATTTTTAGGCTTGATAGCTTATTTGCCCACCCAGCGAGCTGCACTCTCTTCCGCAAAATTAGCAATAATCATGAGGGTCAACAGAGTTCTTCCAGTTCTCCCAAAAGCAACTGTTGGCCACATGTTAATGTAGCCGGCGCTGAACTAAAAACTTATAAGGAAGTTGCATTATCAGACAGAGTTCTTTCCTGAGAAGCAAAAAGTTGTTATTTCTTACTGTAACTGACTCAACACTAATTAGCTTCAAAGTAACCATCTGTACTGTATTATGGTAATGACATAGCAAGCAATCACGTATCACACTTATCAGTCTGTCCATGTCACACCATAAAATACTTACTTGTCCAAGGGCCAGAGCAGTTATGGTGAGTACTTTTTCCCCTTGTTTACTCTCCAAACCAGGAACCGTGTCAGCTGATGGGAAAAATAAGGGCATATTTCAGGAAGAATGGCCGCACCTGCACTTCCTCCTCATCATTTCTTGTTAAACACAGGGGTTACATAACTACCATGCTGGATTCAGATATGTTTACATTTGCAGCAAAAGAAATTGCGCATTAATGTACTGGTATAACTTACAGCCTTTGGAGGAAACAGGGGCCAGGCTGACCCACAGTGACCCTCCGAGATGAAAGGCAGGGTAAAAGTCCATGTTTTAAGGCCCTGGTTCCAGTGCCATTATAGGTTTTGTTTGGGTCCTTCCCTGCTGTTTCTGGGACTCACCGAACATGTGGTTGAGTTGCTCTCACGTGCTATAATCAGTAAACATTCTTCTTTTCGTCCCCACCCCAAGCTTGTCTAAGAAGCTCATAAAAGCACAATACTTTCTGCGGTAATCAGCTGGGTCACATAAACACTCCCTGACATTCCAGCCAAAGAACATATGCCTGAATTAGAAGCCTTTATATTAGTAAAAAAAAAAAAAAAAGAAAAAAGAGCTACAGTTTTATTCAAAGGATAAAAATATGTACATATCTACAAATTCATGCAGGAAATCTGTTAAATGAGGTGTAAGCAGTCTACAGTTTAAATGACCTAATATATCTCTTCAAACGCACCACAGATGTTCTGGATAGTCTGTTCTTTGACTCCCTCTACTGGCTGCAGACGGCACCTCTTTGATCATCAAACCCCGACGTGATGCAGCTTCAACCTCTTGCTAAAAATTGAAAAAACAAACAATCATGTTGGCATCCTTTTAAGTAGAAACAATGCAAATATATAAACAAACGATAAGATTAAGGTGTGAGAAAGTAAGCTGGTAAGGCAAACAGCACTCTTGCGAGAGCATGCAATTAGAGCAGATGTGAGTCATGTATTATATATGACTGTGGGTTGAACTTGCAGAAAGATGTTCTTCTTTTAGAGCATAAAGGTCAGCATGTTGACATTGTACTCAGAGTTTTTTCATCAAGGATTGTTATCAGTAATAACCTGTTTATAATTGATAGAAAAGTTATGTCACCTGTCGCAATAAAATACCACATTAAAATTCCATACTTGGGTAATATGAACTGGTATATTATGGCCTAATATTACATATATTCAGGAGCCAAAGTAGAGTTAAGAATGGGAAGACATTACACGACAGCGGAAGGACTCAAAAACATCCCAGCTGCACACTCCATTGTGCACCATGTTATTAATAGTTGCTATGATACCCACATCCTCTCTTCCCACTTCTTTGTTCGCACCTCCTGTGATTTAGGGCATCATATAAGCCCTACTGGGTTGGCCTTCTGGCCTCTTTTCTCACTGTTATTGTTGCTCCGATCAGGCCACGGTGTTTGGCTGCTCCAGCTGAGAAGTGAGCACCCACTGGGCTTTTCCCATGACGGTGAGAACCGCTTTGCTCGGCCCAGTCTGCAAGCAGCGCGTAAGGGCCCCGAGCTGCTCCCACCTTCGCTCTCTCCCCCTTGCCGGAGGCCTCATGAGCCACCAGCACCCCACCTCCTCTCCCTCTCATCCTCCTCCGCCTCCTTTAAGCTCCCTCAAGTCATGATCTGGCCCGTAAATTAGTACTGGGAGAAAAATGGGTTCTGTAAGATGAAACTGGGTTTCAGTGTGTATCAGCACACGACTCAGGGGAGACAAGAGAGAAGAAGCAGGCTGTAAATCCATTGGAGTCCTCTGATAGCGCCTGTTTGCACAGTCACTGCCGCTTCCTTTGATCAAATGGCTGGGGGAGCGGGGGGTCGTGTGGCGCTGCCGAAGGTCAGCTATATATTACACTCCTAAAAGTGATTACTGAAATTCTTAAGTGAAACCATTCTGCTGCCAGGGTGTGCTCTAATCCCCTGCAGCGTTGTCTGGGCCGGGGCCGGGGCCTCTCTGAGGATCTGTGCGCCCAGCTCTCCTTTTCCCCCTTCCCCACTTGTGTTTTTTATCATCAGGGCAGGCTGAAAAAGAGCCCCCACATGGAAACATGGCCTATCCAGTTGCAATATCAACTGCTGGAGCACAGAGGAGAAGGAGAGAGAGGAAAGGTAGTGTCAAGGAACAGAAATATGCACACACTTCAAAGGCTGGAGCAGCAAATTAAGGGTTAGGCATTGGACACGACAGTAAGTGGCCTTTACATCAGAAACAGGGTAAACAATGTCTGGATTGTGTTTCGCTTATTCCTCTGTGTTGTTGCTTAAAGACCCCCCCGGTTCTCCCTCTGCACGCTGGCTGTGCTGTAGGTAGAGCGCTAACACAACTCATTGAGGGTTTTTTTCTTCTCCTTTCTTTTACAATCAGCAAACTTTCATCAATTGAGCCATTTAGACATGTTTTGTGCCTATGCCACCAATGTGTTCATAAGAATGGAAAATCTGACACGTATTTTCAGAATGAATGGGTGCAAGAATGTCATAAAGCCTCTGTTAAAATTCCCCAATTTATGACTGGTAGCTATTACTTGCCACAGTGTTACACCATATCAGATTAGTAGAAGAGAAGCCATCATTTTAAGCATCATGCAGACAATAAGAGAAGCATGTGTGTGTGTAAAAGCATGATTTCTACTGCAGCAGCATTGTAGTTGACTTTCAGCCAGCCAACATGATCTAAACAAGAATTATGTGAAGTCATGCTCTATGAAACTTTATACACATTTGCTGATCATTACCTAAGATTGCTTTGTGTTAACTTTGGCAGACCTGCTTCTGGCTCTCGGACTGAAAAAGGGGGATGATGTATTTCCTTTTATTTATTATTTGCACCGGGCTACTGAGAAGGGAAAATGGGGGTTGGATTGGGTGGGAGGGGGAGTTTGCGAGAGCGGTATGCCTGCGACTGGTCCATAGATGCCAGGAACAACGGCAAGAAAGTTGCCCCTCGGCCTCATTAGTGTGTAGAAAACAGTTCCCAGGAGACACAACAGAATGTAAATGCATTTAAAGCTCTGCCCTGCAGGATGCTACACGCCAGACTCCAACATTTTGAGCTCTCCTTTTTCCTCCTTAAAATGAGAATGTAAACGGCATTTAGTGCTGCAAGTGTGTAGGCTTCAAAAGAGTAGCAACCCCATGTTGCACGTCTCATAAATTCTAGTGAGAGAATTCAAAGAGAAATTTATCGAGCATGGCTTTCACACATGTTGACAGTAAAGAGGACCAACTGTGCACGGGCTCTTGAGAATTTGTAGGAGCACATGGCCTTTTTCTGCTTTGAAACCCCCTTTTGACCCTTTGTCTGCTTATGCAGGGTTTGTGCCCTTTCCATCATGCAAAAAGATAGGGAGCGATATATATGAGACACAGAAGGCCTCAGCTCTGTCTTAGTGTGTAAATAGTAAATGTCAGATACGCTGTCGTAAACATGAGGAGATTTATTTATTGGTGTCATATGATCAGGACTTGTGATGCAGTATTTCATCAACACTACTTAAACTATTACCCCCTGGAAGCAGGTGCGCTGTTATTTTAAACAGAGCAGTATACGGTAACATCATCATTTCCCATCATTTGTTCATAATACGAGCACGACTCTGCCATCTGTTTCCACACTGTACTGCCTTTTCCTCAGATGTTTGTACAGTAAGGGAGGTGTTTATGATCTCTGGATGCTGGCAGTTTCAGTGGAGAGAGGACTGTAGAGCACCTTTGGGACTCGGCATGCAGGACCACACTTTTGGCTCTTTCGCCTATTGACACAGCTGCTGTCATGCTGCAAGGATCCAGTTCCAGGGGTGGTGAACAAATCCACAAGCACTTCCTTACATGCACACAAACACACATGGACTCACACATAATGTGGCTGTCTTTTTCTTTTAAATGTCACCAAGCACTCCTCAGACACAGCTTGATATTGGTTTTGCTGGAATAAGAACAAATTTGTTCTTTATTGTTGGTTGATTTGGGCAGCACAGCACTTTGGTGGCAAGCACTCAGTAACTTTACATGAGGTTAGAAAAATAAAATGAAATTATTGTATTAGCTTACAACAACTGGCCTATTAAAGTAAAGCTCCATTTCCAAAAAGGAAGGGATGCTGTGTAAAAAGTAGTTAAAAACAGAATGCAATGATCTACAAATACCAATAATCCATACTTAATTAAAAAAAACATAGAATACATTAGGGAAAATGAAAGGAGAATAAAACATGTGAGATTATCTTCATTTGATGGCAACATTGTATTTAAAGTTGTGACAGGACCATGGTTTGCTCTGCGTAGCATCTTCCTTTAACAAAGTCAAACAGTCTGGGAGCTGAGGAGACCAGTTTGTGGACTTTAGGGAGAGTAATTTTGTCTCCTTCTGGTTTGATATCCAATTACTAGCTATGATTCTGGACAGGACATGTTAAAAAAAAATTCTAGTGACTCAACTGTTCTGGATGTTTTAAGTCATATTTTGTGATTTATGAAGCATCAAATGTTTTAAATTGGTGATGGTCTGGACTGCAATCAGGCCAGTCCAGCACCTGACCCCCCCAACCAGAAATCCTTGCTGCTGTAACAGATCCTGCGTCTGGTTGCTCCCATCCAGACAAAACCATTGATGCCATTGATGGCGCCTTTACAGACATGTAAGATGCCAAATCCACAGTCACGACAGCACCTTCACACTGTCAGAGATGCTGCATGGTAATAAACTAGGATGGTTCCATACCCTTTTAACCCCCAAGAATGTGGCATCCATGATTTCAAAAGTAAATTTAAAGGAATAGTTCACCCTCAGAATGATTTAACTTTATTTTCCACTTACCTTCATGGTGAGCAAGACTCTGGACCACTTTTTTAATATGTCAAATGCAGCTGGCATTTAGGACGACTTCTCGTTCCCCCCAATAGAGTTCACCAGGGTCCGAGCCAAAAAGGTCCATAAAAGTCCACAGAAAATTGTCAATATTCCTCCATACTGCTCATCCCATGTAATCCAAGTGTCCTGAGTGGGTAGCGTCCAGAATTCACTCGAAATGACGTCATTTACTATATTTTTAGAGCCTAAAAAGGAGTGTCATTTACTTTCATGAAGCGCGCACATGCGCGGTCATGAAACTACGGAAGACTCGGCATTCAGAGCCTACTCTGCCAATAATTCAAGGGTAGAAGAAGAAATTCACTGTTGTGGTAAGAGCGCGAGAGCTTTAGACAAACCTGGACAAACACAAGGAGGGGTTGATATTGATCTAAAAGGAAGAAAGAAAGAAAAAGACAACGCGCGATCTCGTCTGCCGCGGCTTCCGTAGTTTCGTGAACGTGCATCGGCGTGCTTGCTAGGCATGCGATGTAGTCTTGTTTAGACTAAAAATATACTAAATGGCGTAGTTTCAAGTAAATTCTGAACGCTACCCACTCAGGACACTTGGACTACATGGGACGAGCAGTATGGAGGAATATTGACAATTTTTTGTGGACTTTTATGGATCTTTTTGGTTCAGACCCTGGCGAACTCTATTGGGGGGGAATGCGAAGTCGTCCTAAACGCCGGCTGCATTTGACACATTAAAAAAGTGGTCCAGAGTCTTGCTCACCATCAGGGTAAGTGGAAAATAAAGTTAAATCATTCTGAGGGTTAACTATTCCTTTAATGTAACAGAACAGTTCTTCCCTTCGTCTCAGTTGACTGTAAATGAGCTTTGGCCTGAGGAGACAGCTGTGTCTCCTCAGGCCAAATCATGGTCACACAAGGTTATTTCTTTGTATTATAGAACTTTAATCAGTATTTACGGATGACTTAGCAAACTGTGTTCTTTGGGAATGTTCCTGAGCCCAAGCAGTGGTTTCATGAATCAGGTCTGTTGAATTCTTCCTGAGGGCCCGCAGATAATCTCATACTGATTTTCTGCAGTGTGCCTTCTGCAAATACAGTAGGCGTCTCTTTTGATTCTACTGTGGATCATTAAAGACACACAACAGAACTTTTAGCAGTTTTCTCAGTGATGCGCCCCCTATCGGCGACTAAACTAGCAACCATCTTGTATCATACCTGCACCGTGATTCACTCCAGCCAGTAAAAGACAGTCTTATCTTGACTCTTGTTCTGTCCCTTCCTCTCTTCCTTTTCCTCTCTTCCTCCTGTAATGTTTCCTTACCGAATCCGACATGATGTGGGTTCAAAACAGTCGCGGGGTTGATCCCTGGTTTACATCCGGTTGCTAGTGAGTGACGCGGTGCTGCAGCCAATAGTCGGCTGCAACTTCACAGTCACGTCCCGGATGGGAATCTTACATAGTGCTGTTTCTGAGCCCCGGGACGCCTCTGGGCAGTGACGGCTCGAAAATGCGCAAAATGAATGTTGGTGTGTCATCAAAACGAGTCAGAAACGCAGATTTTTAAGGTCTAAAAGTTATGTTGTGTGTCTTTAAATACTCAGTCTTGAGGCTGCTGCATACTCCATGAGAAGTGAGAACTTTTGTCTTGTTCTCAGCGCCATTAGAACAAAATGATGTAATTTTATTATTGCGGATGAGGATGTTTTGTGTTTTGCAGCAGAACTTTCTTCTCGGGAACCTCTGAGAAGTATTGTGTGATTGGTCGGACATTGGAGGTAGGCAGGGTTAACGCTGTGGCATTTCCGCAGATGCAGGTTGAATGGATAGTTTTAATAAAAAGTTGAGCGAGGTGGTGAGAACGTACGGAAATGTAAAAAACACATGTGGAATTAAAATACACGGATACCACTGCATGCGCAACTCCGTCCTGCCACAAAGTTTATTGTAAATGTATCATCACTGGGTGAACACCGTCGCTCGTTAACCCAATTAGTTACAAGACAGTTCCTCCAGCTGTCACTTTTAAACAGTTTTTAATCTTCCAATTTTTTGCAGAAGAGCTAATATCATGAATATCATGAGTAAAATGCCTCATTTTCAACATTTGGGCCCTGATTTACGAAAGGTTTGCATGTGAACGCTATCTTTACTGTATTGCACAAACAATAATTAACCAGATCTGATTTACGAACAAGGCACAATGAGGTTGCGCCTGTTAACAGGTAAAATAGCCCCGCAATCCATTTTATGTCTGCTGTTGATGAATATGCAATCTGGGTGTTTCTGCCAGAATGTGCAATATATTGGGAGGAGAATATGCAAACAACTCAGCTTTGCACAAACAATATGATTTATCAACTATGTAACGGACAGTGGACACAGAAAAGTGTGTGTATTTTAGCATGTCTGAAAAGCAGTTATTAACTGGCAGCTTTATAAACACATGACTGGAGGAGAGCTGCCTACTGGACTGCAGACATGCAGTATTCACACATCATTTCTCATGAGGTGTGAGGGCAACTTGTCAAGTTTTTATCTAATTAAATAACAATCAACATCACTTTTTAACACGGTTTATTCTAGACAGATGAATCAGAACCTCTGCAGCTGTTGCATAATGGTAGTTAAAGCTGATATGAATTGTGTCTTTTTATTTTCTTTTATTGTTGCCAGTGACATTTAAAAAAAAAATTTAGATCAGCTCCTGTACGTTTCTCCTCTCCATATCCTTATAAACTGGGATCTTATTACGATCTACAAGGAATATCTGCTGCATCGTTTTTATTTTAAAGTTATTACTTATTTTATGTTCTACTTTTTATTTGCCTCATACAGTATCTGCATGTTATATATCTGGAACCAATATCTCTCTATCAGGTTGAATTAAATTTTTATCACATGCTCTTCTGAACTTTCCATGGCAAAGCAATAGCAGACGCTAAATCCTCATTCAAATACTGCTGTTCGCACCTGTTACCAAGTGCACGTGCATTCTTTGTAGATCTCCCGCAAATGTTGAAGAGAAAGCACATGCAATTTATCTTCCCAGCAAACAAATCAGCAGTCTTTATTTGAGGTCTTAGTAAATCAAGGCCTTGGTGTCTCCCGATAGATTATAAAACTGCCATTACTCAGAAAAGATCTCAGTAATAACAAAAATTACTACAGCGGATAGCACACAAACTTTTTGAGTGGTTCGATGACTGAATAACTGATTTGAGTGTCAACAAGGCTAGTGTTTGATTCAGTGTCAACTGGTGTTTAAAACCGTAGCAGGACTTAGAGCAAATTAAAATCCTGAGCCTGAACTTTTTGGGTCGAGTGGGGTTGTTTAAAGAGAGATTATTCACATTTATATTGGAGAATTTGGACAAAAATAGAGGCTATTTTTTGAGTGAACAAGGGTCTTAATGGTGACATAATAGCACTTTCTTGCTGCTCAATGCGTATATTATCTTCTGCAAGCATAATGCTGAGATGTTCACGGGGGGGTATCTGTGTGTGTGACGTCTCGGGAGATGACAGCTGTTAACTTGGGCAGATGTGGGATCAGAGAGAAAAAATAAATTAATTTGAAAAAAACTTTAAAAAAAAAGATTGTTCACAAATCTGAAACTGCGATATATCATTCATATCATATATCATATGATATCATATCATATCACATCATTTGTAGATTAACATGACCAATTAAAATGTGGGATTATTGCTATTATTATTGTCATTATTAGAACATTTGAGCACAAGATGTAACTGTGAATTTTTTTTCCCCTTGCCGCAAAATTGCTGCACGTCAGAAATCCGGCATGGTGCCTGAAAACTTTAAGCCCTGCTGTTGTTTTCAGCCAGTGTTCACCTACTCTCAGACACTGTTCAGGTAGGTTTAAACATTTAAAGGCTGAGTGACCCCCTCTTAAAATGACTATCTGTGCCGTACATCACGACTACTACAGTGATTCTCATTTTGCAAAAAATAACTTGGTTTTGAAGAATGTTTCCTCACTACCAGCTGCTGGTTGACTTAAATTTCCTCCTCCTCAAAAATATGTCAGCAGAATGGGATTCATCAAATCATAATTTCTTTTCATTTGCACATTTTTACTTGTCTGCCGTTTTTTTACGATGTGCAGAGTCATCTGGTTACTGTACAGCTCCTCAGCAGCGCTGCTCTTGAGTGATTGAGAAAAGCTGAAAACACAGAGTGAGAAAGTAAATAAAATCCTGTATGATAATATATTGCATCACTGGTAACTCTATCCAGTGCTGGCTGCGGAGCACTGCGGTGAGCAGAACCCCCTTTATGTTGGGGGCCCAGGGAGATCTGCTGATAACATGGGGATTGATGTAGGCCATTAAAGGAGTGTGTGTACAGAGCTGGAGCAGTATGTTACATTTGGCATCCACAACAGAACTGTATATCAGCATGTTGTCACCTGGGCTGATGTCACAGCAGGTCCTTCGGCTAAGAAAACACACGCTCTGTCTTGTGAAGGTGACCAACACACACTCATTACCTACTCAAGTGCTAATCGAGTGTTGTTTTTGGGTTTATGGCTGAATGTAATCAGAACCTCTTAGACGCTGCATATGTCACAAGAGAAATGTAGAAAAGGTGAAGTGAAGATGGCTTTAAGGGCAAAGATTGTCAAAGAAATGATCTAGGTTACACAAAAACATAAGGTTAAAAACAAGACTTTAATGATTTGGTTTCGTGCTTTTTGTGACGTGCAGGCACTCATTTCCCTTTGTCAGTAGGCTTTATGCACAGCTCCAGCACTTCCTGAACTTAATACTGCACCTTTATTTCCTGTCTTACATGATTGGATTAAATGATTAATCCAGGTGTGTCTGACCATTTGCTTAGGTCAGACAACAATGTCCTGTTGAATCCACGACTATTTCTGTTCTAAAAATGCTTTTTCTCAAATTGCTTACAAGTTTGCACACTTTTGAAATGTCCAAAAGATTTATTTTGCAACTGTTAACCACCTGTCCTTCAGTAGAACCAGATTTGGGTTTATGGTGCAGCAATTCAAGAAAGATGGGTAATAGTGATACTTCATATGACTACAGTATACACTGTGTGCACAATTATAAGGCAAGTGAGTACTTTGACCATGTTGCCATATCAATGTAAATTTTCCAACTCTAATCTGTATATACTTGACTGCCTGGAGGGAGTGGCCTTAGGAGACAGGTGTGCACAATTATTAGGCAGCTGCTTTTTCTTTGGCAAAATGGGCCAGAAAATAAATGTAACAGACCTCGACTAGTCAAAAATGATCACAGAGCTTTCAGAAAGATGCAGCATTTTGAAATTTCCAAGCTATGAGGACGTGACCACACAATCACACGTTTTGTTATCAAATCAACTGTGCGTCTGTCCTCAGGTCCCCATTCTGTTGTCACACGGAGCACAGGCTGTATAGCAAAGCCATTCAGGGGGATTGGTAGGGATTGTTCTTTCGTTCATTTATCACGACATCTGTGGCTGAAATACGGGGCTGTGGACCAAGAAAGAAATTAATTATCTTACATCTGATGTTCATTTAGTTGTTGGACCTTGACGTAAATTATTTATTCATTAAATCATAAATAATTAAAGGTATTCAGTTCTTGTAGATGTGTGTAGTGCTATTGTATACATAATGTGAAGTGTGTGTGTGTGTCTGTAAAAATCAACACAGACCCCTCTCAGTCACATGACTGTTTGGTCAAGCAGTCATGTTGGGTGGCAAAAGGCTAGTCTGGGACTCTGCACACACAGATTGGCCCTGTTCAGTCTTTACCCAATGTTCACGTTTTTCAAAGAAACTTTCAATGATGTTATGAGAATGTTTTAAAAATTATTAAAATAATGTAATTTGACATTGAGCTCACTGTACAGGTACAATGCAAGATGGGTGCTAGTTAAGCCGTCGATACGAGGCACGTCACTGAGAAAACTGCTAAAAGATCCTTTGTGGGCCTTTAAGTATCATGAGTATGGGCATCTACTTTGAAATCTACACATTTAAAATGCTTGACAACTTAGGTTTTTTGGTAAGGATTCTGACATGAATCTGGAGAATGGTCAAAGTGCAATACAGTTGTAAATATGTCGGTTCCTCAGTGACACACAGATCAGTACTTCCATACTTTTGTAATGGTTCTGTTAACCAAATATTCAATGTAATTTGGAACAAATTTAATCACTGTGCATCTGTCCTGTAGATTGTACCTTTCAGCCATCTATTTCAATGATAACTCTGATAGGCCCAAAGAAGAACACTGAAAGACAGACCTGTGTACTAACTGCTTTTCCCCAAAAATAAGAAACGTGGGCACACAGCGACCTAAGTGACAGTTTACGGGAGGGACGGCACTGACGCTGTTGTATTAGAAAAGTGAAATATTTGTGTAGAGGGGAATAAATCACCTGATGCAGTAAATATAGAGCAAGTTTAGGCTCTGGAAGATAGATATTTGTACAGTTCACATTTGTTCTAACCTTTAAACAAGTCATGTTGAGCTGTACAGGTTTTATATTTCACTTTTTTGTATTTTTGTTCTTTAAGAGATTTTTAAAAAATAGAGTACCTGTGTTATCATACAATATGACCTGCTTATACATTTGATACCATGTTGTGTGACATATTTTCATATACTGATAGAGTTGTCAGTGTTTGAAATTTCTGGAAGACCCCATTACCTATTCAAGCAGCATTTGTTGTCTGCCTTGGAAAAACCTGAACCAGTGGTTTAATAAATGAGGTATTTTTTTTTTTGTGCCGCCTTTGTTATTCTACGGATGAAAGGGAACCTATAGAAAAATTCATTTTTTAAAGGTGTAACCCATCACTTGTTTATTGCAGCAGATATGTGCTATAATATATTAACCAGCTGTGAAAAGGAGACAACTTTAGATTAGGGAACATGCGTTAGTTGGTAAGTGTTCAACTATTAGTGAAATAGGGAACGTATTCTAAGTAACAAAGATTTATTTTGGAGTTTTTTGGACACTATTAACATTTGTATTTTGTAAGAACAGACCATATTAAGTGGTAGTGAGAGTGGCTCGGGATTCGGTGGGCCAACGGCTGGAGGCGCGGCTGCCAAGAGGAGCAGCTGCCCGGGCAAAGAGAGCGGCTGTGGCAGGAGCCGCCGAGAGTGCGGCCGCCGGAGGAGTGGCCGAGATGGACCCGGGACGAAGCCAAGGAAGCCAGGACAGAGACACCATCCACCACAAGCCCTTCCCCCCTTTTAGCCTTTTTAGTCTTTTCTTGTATTACTTTTTATTCAGACATTTTTACTTATTTTATCACTTTATTCAGTTGGACTTTTAGTACTTTATTTTATTTCTTTAATAAAGCTTTTATTGTTTTACTCACTACCTGCTGGCACTTGGCCTTTCTTTCCCCTCTAGCAGTCGCCGGTATCAAAAGAACCTTCTGTGACAAATGGATGGTGAGGTGGCACTGGGTTAAATAGAGGGATAAGCAGGTGTGACTGATGAAGGTAACGATGACCAGATGGAATCCATGATGAGAGGGCAGATGGATTGTGGGAGTTGTAGTGAGAACCAGTGAAAAGTAGGCAGGTGAAGTCAAACGCAGAGGTGGAGGAGGAGCATGCATGACAATAGGGGATAATCACGCTTACCGGAACTTCCCGGTATTTGGGCACTTCCTCTTCTGGGCCATTTTAACGACAGCCGTCCCTGCTCTGTTATACTGTTTAAATCAGATAAACACCAAACATACTTAAGTTTTCATTCTAGACTGAAGTGATACTAAGGAAGAAGTGGATCAAAGCGATCGATTCGCCGCGGTGAAGGGCCAAACTTTATAATAAAACACACATTTGTTTGTCGCCGGTGGGGCACAACACCGGCACTTCACAGCATGCTAGTATTAGCCAGCTAGCGTTTACTGATGTGCTTAACATTGTGCGTCTTAAAACACACAAACATCTGAAAATCGGGTCTGTACCTCCCCGTTTCCAGTGGAACAACTGGGGACTGCCAAGAAAGGAGACGCTTTCAGATGCTTGTGTGTTTTCAGCCGCACAAAGTTAGGCACGTCATCGAGCTGGCTAATGCTAGCTTGCCAACACGACTGTGCAGACTGCCGGCTACAAACAAAGGTGTGTCGTTTTATTATAAAGTTCGGTCCTTCACCGCGGCGAATCGGTCGTTTTGATCCACTTCTTCCTTAGCATCACTTCAGTCTGGAATGAAAACTTGGCATTGGCATTTGTCCGATTTACAAAGTTTAACAGAGTAGTAGCTGGCGGACTACTGTTAGCAGGTTAGCATTAGCCAGCTCGATGACGTGCCTTACTTTGTGCGGCTGAAAACACACAAGCATCTGAAAGCGTCTCCTTTCTTGGCAGTCCCCAGTTGTTCCACTGGAAACGGGGAGGTACAGACCCGATTTTCAGATGTTTGTGTGTTTTAAGACGTTAAGCACGTCAGTAAACGCTAGCTGGCTAATGCTAGCATGCTGTGAAGTGCCGGTGTCGTGCGGTGTTGTGCCCCACCGGCGACAAACGTGTGTTTTATTATAAAGTTCGGCCCTTCACCGCGGCGAATCAATCACTTTGATCCAGCTTTTGATCCAGTATGACTTCAGTCTGGAATGAAAACTTAAGTATGTTTGGAGTTTATACGATTTAAACAGTATAACAGAGCAGGAACGGCTGTTGTTAACATGGCTCGGAAGAGGAAGTGCCCAAATACCGGGAAGTTCCGGTAAGCGTGATAATCCCCTATGCCGATGCCAGTATCGGTACTTGCTCCATACTGGCCCATTTTGCTGTACTCATACTCGTCAAATTCTTGCTCCCGACAGCACCCGATACCAGACTTCATGCGACTCGCTGTGTTTACGCTGCCAGAAAAATACTCTTCAATGTGAGCGGCGACTTTGAGTTTACATCTTTTTTTTTAAATAAGTTGACGCTTTCAATTACGAGTATATAGAAAATATATCTGACCGCATCATGTCTCTGGGATACTTTTTAAAACATAGGCAGTGGTTGGAGCGGACTTTTTTCCTCTCTCTCCCTAACTCCCATCAGGACTCCCACATACATACATACAGCTTCGGACATTGCATTCAGGATTCACTCTGTCGGTGGTAAGTTTACTGCGAATTCTGTTTCCTACGCTTTCCAAGTTTATGTTCGTTAAGCTGGTATTAGTTTTAAATATGTAAAATTATAACGATACATTGCTAACACTGCAGCTGCATCAGAGGCTGTTTATACGCTTCAAAGACTTATTGTAAGCTTATTTCTTTTAGTTCTTACAAGGCAATATCCCAGTTATACCATGGCCACTTACGAATAAAAAATAAATATTAAATCTTTTTTTTTTTTTTTAATAGTTAAAATCGTAAGTTTTTCACAAGAGCGGACTAGTGTCTTGTGGCAATGCTGCCAGCTGTGGCCACAGCACCTGCAGCTCGGTCGGTCTGCAGCTGTTAATCAGACCTGATCAGAGGAGGGAAGTCAGATGATTGTTTAATGTTGTATAACATGATGCAATTTTATTTCAGAGGTCACTGACGGAGCCCAATAAGCCTGTAGGCTGCTTTCACAGCGATGCGCTGTCACAGACATGATCTGGCATGTCTCCAGCCCGGCGCCCTGACCCACACACGGGCTCTAGTGGCTGTGGGTCGAACAATCATTGCTTATATTGTGTATGGGTTGAGTTGTTAGTTATTATTATGGTTTGCACTCTTTTTAAATGTCATAGTAAACGGCAGCAACATGCCCAAATCACACCTTAGCATGCAGAGATGTGTCGTTTTATTAAAAAAAAAAAAAAAATTAACCAAACCAAAAGAAAAAGAGAAAAAAAAAAAAAAAGATTTTTCACTTATCCCCATTAATTAGGTACTCAGATCGGTACTCGGTATCGGCAAGTACTCAAATGCAAGCACTCGTACTTGGTCAGCAAAAAAGTGGTATCAGGACATCCCTAGTTAAGTGGATTAAAAAAATCTAAAAGAAGAAACCACCCCCCCCCAAAAAAAAAAGCTCAGGTACAAGGACTGAACTGAAATTAAAGGAAAAACAGCATGTGCCCAAAGACATAACTTTGCAAGACCTTGCAAAACCTGGAAAACGATTACAACAGACTACTTTAGACAAGATTACAAGAAAGTCTGATTTACTGTAAACGAAATATAAAGAAATTAGGATGGGCACTTCTGCACTGTAGTGTACCCTGATGCCTAAGAAGATTTATACAATGAGTTCTTGATAAACTACACCTTCAAACATTAAACTTGTTTCTTGTGAAACTGAATGGTGTGACGTGTAGTGGGTGGGTTGTGGTAATGGTCAGGGGCAGGGTTAGATTTTACCTACTCTCATAGGTGTGGGGGGCGTGTCATTTGCTGATGTTGCTATACAACACGCCCACTTACGACACATATCTGTCTTGGGAGCTGCAGACAGACCCTTCTGAAAAATTACCACACATGCAAGTTAATTACATTAAAAAGTATTTAATAACTGTAGTCAGTGGAGAAATGAAAAAAAAAGCAATGGAAACAGCCGAGTCTGCGTCAGCAACTTAGGTCACTAAAAATAAAAGACGATGAAAATAATTCTTTCATTTCAAGTAAATTGTAAAAATAACAAAACCCTCTGTATTACAACAATGTTGGCAAGAGGTCTGACGAAACAGCTGAACTATGTGGCATGCTGAGCCAAGAAAGCTCTGATTCTCTGTAGAAGCTCCTTCTTGACGCTGTCTGGCACCGAAGCTGCAAGAGAAAGCAAACTGTGATGAGAAACGTCTTCACATGTTCAGTGTTGCTTCGCTTTTTCTTCCTGTAGACTCCAACCTGTTAAAAGACAAGCTACAGTATTAAATTGGATGATTACTATACAGTGCACACATGACTTGACAACTGAGGGGGAGGGGGCAGACAAAAACCCGGTTTCCTCTTTGCCTGTTACCCTGAATACACATCAAATGCGATTTTGGGCGTCAAAAACGCGACCTGATGCCCAAAGTTAGACTCTGGGTCGCCAAAAATTCAAACGCTTGATTTCCAGCGTCTTGACGCCCCCAAAGCGCGTGAAGAGGAGCCCCTCCTTTTTCTTGTTCCTTTCACCGGTCTGTTCGCACAATGACAGATGCAGGAGAAAGAGCGGCTCGGCTTTATGTGATAAACAAAGCTAGGGAACGTCGTCGTCGGGCATCTCTGCTCGGTCTGGGTTCACCAGATGTTTCCAGGTGTTCTGAGTGTGATGAGTTTCACCGTTTACTGCGTGCTAACGAGGGCCGCTTTCAGCTGTCTGATCCGGCCCAGTTTAACAACCCGCTGTCCCGATGTGGGGCAGCATCATAAGCCCATTACATCCCATTACACCACCGTTCAGAAACCGGGACCAGACACAGATCAGTTTATCCTCTTCTGTCTTCAGAGAGAGAGGAGATTCCCCTGGTTCTTCTTGGCATTTCCCGTCCTGTCATAAATGTGTCTGTGTCATGACATTGAGTCGCTCTGATTGGTTGACGTCTGTGATGCACGTAACACACTTCAAATGCTCAAAATCTCAAAACTTGACGCACAAAATGCGTCTAAACGCACCACAGAGACGTGCATCGGCCATTGACTTTGCATGTAAACCTGACGCCCAAATCGCGTTTGTTGTGTACGCACCGTTAGACTCAGCCATCACCACGCGCTTGCTATAAGTGGTTTTAAAAAGTCTCTAGAAGTCAGTTATAAACACATCTCTTGAAATGTTGACTCTGTGCAGCCATGATTGTTTTTTCTAAGATGGTTATTGTACTGCAGAACGTCCAGATCAAATCATCCTCTTCTGTTAAGCCCATTTGTGTAAATCCAGCCTGTCAATCCATGAAAAACAGTAACTTAAGAGCCTGAATGATCTGCTTTCATCCAAACATTTAATTAAAACATTCTGATGAACAGCAACTGTCTTTTTAAAAGGTTGACAGGTCTTCTACTGTACAGCTTTGGTATGGCAGTGAAGGCAGAAATGTTCCAGATTCATAGTGTGCAGTGTGAAGGGGTTACCTCTTCCTTTAGGAGTTATCTCCACAACAAGGTCCTCCACTGTGACATGCTCCAAGCCCTTTTCTTTGATGACCTCTGCAAATGAATACATGCAAATAAATTCTGGTTCACAGCAGCAGCAATTTTTAGAAGAGAAACCCAAACAGAAAATTCTGTCTCTGTTCAGCTCGGTATCCATATTTTTACTAACAAAATCGCGTGAGATTTCATCGTTCTATTATGAAATCTCACGGGATTTTGTTGTCTACAGCTTTTAGCACTAATATTTATGTGCAGTCTGCAGGTTCAGGGTAAACTTTACACACAGTGAAAAGTACAAGTGAAAATGTGTGACCAGGCTTTCATAGACCACATAGCTGTTTGAGATTATGATGCACTGACTAAAATTTTATTTTTCATATGCACTGTTAGCCTATGTGTTTTCATATACCCACTGTGCACTTTGTTTTACTGTTTAAATCATTTCACATGAAGTGATGCCATTATGTGCAATCAATTGTCAATATTTTGTAATTAATTTCAAATTGATTCACTTTGCTCAATAAATTCCGAACGTCTTCAGTGACACATATTTTGGTGCATCATAAATTAATTTTATTGCAATATATAGATTATTGCAGAATTGTGATATTATCGTTATCATAGGCAAAGTATTGTGATTGTATCATATCGCAAGGTACTTAGTGATTACCACCCCTACACTGTAGCATCACTGTAAAGAAACTGGCCACAATTCCTCTACAAAAATGATAAAAACAGATGAAGTCATACAGAAATCTGATGCTCAAAATTATGCCGTGTAGGCTTGTCCTACAAACTAATGATTCATGGGGTATATTTCTGCATTTTGGCTCAGTTTTTGGTAAAAATAAATGTGTTGTCATTCATCTCTGGTTGTAGTTAACTAATTCTACAATCTAAGGACCAGATCGTGTTTTACTGTCCTAATATGTAAAACCTTCATTTTTAACAGTTTTTTTTGTCTTGTTTTTTTTATCTTGTACTCCCTGCATCCTATCTTATTATATTGTTAATTATCAGATAAACATCAGCTTTGCTAACCGTACAGATAAACGGCCCCTGTAAGAAACAAGCAAACCCAGCTTCTACTATCGACTTAGTTTTTCTGTCACCCCCTTAAATTTAACTCTGGCATGTGTTTTAACAATACTGTAGTTTACCTTTGCAGTGAGCTTTCATTTGGTCCTTCCATCCACACTCAGTGAGTTTAGCTCTCAGTAACTCCTTTAGTCTGTTGATGAGATACAGGAACACATAACCAGACGAGTTAACACTCATTACTTTACTGACAGCTAAAAGCTTCATGTTAATGAAAACAATGTTAATTCCTGGACTGAACGTGAGCACCAGTCTCCCATGCTCTGCTCTGCAGACATTAATCACATTATCCAGGAGGAAAACTAAAAGAGAGTTTGACATATGAGCCAAAAGCTGCCCTGCGATTGGTTGCAAGTACTGAAATGATTTCAGTTGAATATTTATGCCTTTTCCAGGTAAATTTTCCTTGTAAACATGTAGCTTTACACACATCCAATTATGTCCAGGAGTTTGTGCTAGATTTTTTGTACAATCTGCTGCAAGGCCTCCAGGCTTGTCAACAGTGTGGAACCAGCCTTTTAGACCCCCCTTTTTTTTTTTTTTTGCTGTCTCAGCGCATCACTTTACAGCAGTGGTTCACTTCACGGCAGCAAGTTACAAGCCAACATCTGGATTTAAACATACTGGCCATTTTGAATGTGCACGATGGCTAATTCAGCAAAGAAACCCAAGAGGATACTATCATCAGAAGTGAGGAAAGGAAAGAGAGATGGTGACAGAGAAAGAGGCAAGAGTTTATACTGGCTGGAGAGCACTCAGAGAGGAGACGAGATGCAAGACATTTGCCTTATTAGGCGGGTTTTTTTTTTTTTTTTTTTTTTTTTTTTTTTTTTTTTTTTTTTTTTTTTTTTCCCCTTCTGTCTTTAGAAGTAAAATCTGACACTTTTCTGTAGCATGGATTTAACTTGAGTCACTGACAAGGTTTTATAAAATGCAACAAAACAGAAATGTCTTTGTCCAGTCATTTAAAACTTCATTTAACAAAACAAAAGTACAATATGTTCAGTGACTTCCCTGTGAGATACAAACAAATCCAGAATAAAAAGCCAGAAAACACACATTTAGCTTTAAGTGCCATTGTGTAATATACTCTTTACTTAAAGTACAATTTTTAATCTATTCAAAAACTACTTGTTTGCATTTTTGCAAGAGGAATCTGTGTCTGTTCTTGCTTATCTTTATTTGTAGTTTTCTGATTCTCCATCTGAAAAGGCTTTGGTTTTAAAAAGGTCAGATCTGGGTTGCAGGGAGTCCTCGTGCTATCTGACTTATGAGTCTGTGCAAGGCTTAAAAACCTTTGGCAAATGTTAAAACATTGTCTTGTGGTGCCACGGTGCTTTTTTCTTAAGCCATCAAGACAACTCTCCAGACAAGAGTATCCCCCACATACACACTTTTATGTCTGCAATTGTCATTATTCCCCTTCTCTTTGTTTTGCTGTCATTTTTGCAGTACTTGTTTGGGTATTTTCTTTATAGCATGTCTATTCTATACAGTATTTAGCAAATTAGCTTTAATTGCTTGCTTTTTCTTGTAAAACTCATTTCAACAAGAGATTTTAGATTATTATTTTTTTAATGATAACCTAACATCAAGCAGCTTCCGACTACTTGTTTTATAGCTGGAGAGTACGGCAGCCTGCTATGCTAACAGTCCTGTGCCATTATTGTAACCCTCACCTCTCTCTTTCTCCCATCTCTGTCAGCTTCTGGTTTATTGATGCTTTCAGTCTGGACTCTTTATTCATCGTTATTTGTTCTGGTAGGAAAAAGACAAACGCAGAGTTAATCGACAGAAAATAAAGTTAAACAGGGGGTGTGATGTTAAAGCTGCAATCAATAAACCACCAAACACAGTAGCATTGTATTACCATTTTGATGATAAATTGTGACATAAAAACGACTGGGTTGGAAGTCACTGTTTACTTACACACAGCACACAGACGGTGGGAAATAGAGGATGCAGGTTTCGTAAAACTCGGTGGCGCAGCTACATGAAAGTTAAATATGTTGACGTAAACTGGAACTAAAAGTTAATAAACACACTGTACGTCAGCTGTGAATTTAACTGGACGTAAAGTTTACGTTTTAAAACAAATACATCGTTACACTAGCACCCAAGAGGTCAACAGAAGAGAAGAGCTGTTGTTTGATGATAGGCACGTCAAGTATATCCTTCCGAAAAGAAACAAGAAACTTAGTTGGTTCCTACCAGGTTTCTACGCTTCGTTTACTTGCAGTACTCCAAATGGCCACACGGGGGCAGAGTTGGTTAATAAGTCAATCTGATTGAGGCGCATGGAAGCTGGTTGTCTTTGGAAAATGAAGGAAACGAAGGGGGTTTTCCAGAAATTACTCTCACAGATACACAAATTTTGATTGTGAACGTGAAGAGTCTTGAATTGTAAAGATTATCAGTCATTGTGGAACTTTGCAGTACAGCTGCAGTATTTCTTTTTGTTGTTTACACACAATTATTTGCATGCAATATGAAAAAGGCAGAGAGTAAAGCCAACAAACAAACATAAACAGTATTTAGTTTCAGCAGTTTTAAATAAGGTGATATGAGTTCCCAAATGCATGGTACCTGACTTCCCAAACAAACACCATTTATAGAAACGGTCTGGTTTTTAGAGCTCTGGGAATACCATGCAAAAAGCCAAAGAAAGAACAACAGCCACTCTACTTGTCCAGCATTGCCTTAACCAAAGCATCATCAGACATTTGTCAGGCTATGTACTGTATGTATTTTTGTGTGCCAATAGCCATGTTAATTGTCAATTAATGCATCTTTTTAATGTCTATAAGGTTCAAACATTTAAAATGAACACGTGAATGTGCCTAAAGTGTTGACTGGCAAGATATCTGAAAAATTAACGAAAAGCTATGGGGCCATTTAGAGAAATGATGATATTGTCCTTCATGTGGTTTAAAATGTTTGATAATTTAACTTAGCCCCAAACATTTAAAGACTGATAAGTCATAATTATAATTTTCTTTGAGTTTCTGTGAACAAACTGTGTATGTTCAAGTAAAAAAAAAAAAAAGATTAAAAAAAAAGTATGGGTATCTGAATCAATCTGATACGGATCATTACTGCCTACTATACATAAATTAACTTGCAAAACTGAGTTTGAGTAAGGAATTAATAGTGAAAGATGGCTAATCTCTGATAGCACAGAAAAGACTGGAAATTGAAATGTGATGACAGAATAGAAAAAGTTCTTTTTAGCCTAATACAAACTGTGCTATCTTTGCTCATAGCAAGAGTGCGTAAGCACATTACAGCATTAGGACTGCACCACCCTTACTGCAAAGCCTGCACTGTGCTCTGTGGATGCTTCTCTGCAGCAAGTCTTGTGCAGCTTATTAAGGAGGCAGCAGTTATTGGAAGTGTCCCTGGAAGAATGCAGCCATAAATTTCTCGTCCCGCAAGACGACAATGCAAAACAAAGCTAAAGCTGCATGAGAGAAAAACTTGACGTCCTGCAGAGGACACGTCAGTCAGATTGTGGGATTTGGAAACTGCTCTCATGCTGAGAGCTTATGACCAAGATGAATATCTGGCTCATTCTCAGTGGTGGTGCCCCAAATACCCCACTGCTGATGCACATAGCTTATGGATGTACTTTAATAAAGTTAACTGTGACCTGAGTGATGCATAACATCTTTATACGCATATACATATAAACCTATGTATCATTTCTCTTTTCTTCTATTTATCGAAAAGGTTGTATTTCCAATGGCTCTTATAGCTATTTTTCTTTTTTTTTTTTTGTCTCAGCAATCTTGTAAACACAACTTAGTTTCGTAGCATAGTCTGAAGCGGCAGCATACATGACTGTAACATGTTTAAAGTTTTTACAGTAGCTACCAGAAGTTTAGATGCACTTTCCAGTTTCCAGGTGAGGGTTGGGGCGCATTCACACTGCTTCTGTTTGTCCACTCTAAACGGACCACGGTCCACTTTCATGTTTGCCGCAGTGTGAACACCAACCACATTCTGATTTGGACCAAAGAAGCGGGCTCTGGTCTGCTTGAAAGCTGTGGACTCAGTTCACCGTGGTGTTTGTCAACTGCAATAAAGCACTGAGAAGAAGAAGGAAGTGAGAATATTGTTTAGATAAGAGGAAAAACAAAGCCAGCAGTGTGTTTGAAGAAGCCGCGATCAAAACAACAACAACAACAAAAAGAATACGTAGACATGGAATAATCATTTCCATTTTCGGTCCTGGCCAAAAGGAGACTGATTTTCTCCTTCTCCCTGCTTGTTCATTTATGATCAGCGGTTGCTTGGGGGTAGTGTTACCCCCTAGCAAATGGTTGTTTTATCTATGTGACCTTGTCCAGGTGGTTTAGGCTGCTCAGCTGAGTGCAGGTAAAACGAAGACCAAACCAAACAAAGGTGCGACATTTTCAGTAGCCCCTGGAGGGCTGGTTGTTCAAAAGAAAAAGGGATTATGTAATTTGATTAGATCACATAATCCATTCTTGGATTTTATCTGGATCAGACTGTGACGGTTGACAATTTTGTTACTATGCCTCCAATTGATGATGTACATTGGCTACTTTTTCACAGGGTTGTCCCTTTGGCTGAATGGTTAGCACGCTTGACTCTTACCTGGTAGAGTAGGCGTTAAGCTAGGCATGTATATGAAAATGTCATGTGACGGTTATTGTGACCAAAATGATCACGGCTATTGTTATTATCGCGGAATTGTTGAAATCTGCTCAAAATGTTCAAAAGTTACTTATATACACACTAAAATCATTTTCAGACTTTTAGACTTGCATTGCGGAACACGAGCGGTAAAGTCCATCCACTCTTTAAACGGACTCGTCTTTTCAAATATGCTGCTTCCTTGCGAACTTAATGCAGGAAATGTTGCGGATAATTCAGCCATGCTCTCCCTTCAGTCATGTCTGAAACATTTTATTGGGCGTTCAGCCAAAACGATGTATTGCAACATTTCCGCTCTTATGACATGGGGTCGAGCCGGTACATCTCCGCTACATCTCTGAGGTAAAAGACCGGAACGCATGTCTAAATGCAAATGGTATAAAGGACAGAGTCCGCAATATTACCGCTTTCCACTGCAAGTCTGAAAGGGGCTCAAGTTTCAGTTAAAAAAAAACAACAACAAAATAGTAACAAGCACAAAGGACTTTCTGTTGGCAGAAACATTAAATAACATGTAAACATCAAACATATAAATGTGCATTAAAGATGCATCTTATGAGGGTTCGAGGGTTTATTGCTACTGTATATGCAAATTGTAGATAAGAACCAATAAAACTTTTCTTCACATTCAGAGCTCAAGACTTGATCTAGTCTTACAGATTTCAAAAGAACTGGTACAGAAAGGACGACTTAAACTGTTTCATGTACCTGAGTAGAAATCAAATGTTCATACAGTATCAAAGCAACACTATATTGAATCATTGAAATAATATCATAAATAAATACAAACGTTTCCTCCCAGCATCCTTAAAAAAAAATCTGAAATATATCCAGACTTCAGACTTTGTCCTTTTAGAAGGGAAAAAACGTCTCCATGAAAAATATCTGTGCAGTGCCTTCTGTGCCTTCCACCATGTTTTCAGAGGCCAAACATCATAAGCTGCGTCTGAGGGACTGCTGCTGCTTTTCCTGGCAATGACCAGCATCACTGTGAGTTTTTCAAAGTGAAATAATCACGGTTTTATAATAATTAAAATCTAAAATGGTAATACTGATCGTCTGGGAATCCTAACCTGATTTATCTTTTTATTGGTTATTGTAACATCCCTATTTCAAACCCATCCTCAGCCCTCCTTTATCCTGCCACAAAATCTTCAGTTATGTTGTTTAAAACTTTCAGGTAGGATTGGGTGGCATTTGATCCAGATTAGTGGGATTATTCTAATCCCAGGAAAAGTGTGGATTCCAGGAGCAAAAAAACTAAATGAAAACTGTTTTTTAAAACAAAAAAACAAAACAAAGAAAAACATATTTTTATCATCTTGTGTTTATATTCAGTTTAATTTGCAGTCGGTTTGTTCAGCAATTATATAGATAAAATAAAGCAGACAGCCGTCTCTCTGTTAAACTCATCACTAAATAAATTATAAAACAATCATGCACATTATTTTCAATATCAAACAAAAAATATTTCAATTGAAGATTTCATCCTTACTAATGATTAGTGACACAATAACAAATGATTTTGAATAATTGGCCTCCTTCTTGCTGTGGCCCCCAACCTGGGGTCCCCCAAAGATTACAGAGGGTCCCCGAGGTTTTGACCATTCAAAGCCCAGTGTGATTTAAGTTAAGGCCATGTCCACACAGAGACAAGCTGAGGTGTATTTGCTTCAGGTTTTTATCATTTGGGCGTTTTAATCAGATACGATCAGCTGGGAGCCCCGAAACACTTTGCACCGTTAGATGATGTGTCCTTATTTTATCAAATAAAGAAGTAATGCTATATGTTGATGATTCCTTTAACTTTGGTTTTATCAAAGTAAAATGACTCAAAATACATCATTTATGGTGAGAAGCAGTTGATGAAAGCATTAAACCAGCAGGGTTTCAATACAGGGCGGGTGGAGGGTCCAAAGCAATTGCATGAAGAGGGTCCTCAGGGAAAATGGGTTGGGAACACTGCCTTATTGCACCCCTGCCTCATTTTGAGGCACGAGGATTTTCTGGGTCCTCAACAGGCTCAGGTGCATCATAAGCATCATCAAAGAGGGACATTCTATCTGGGGACAACGTTGTGAAGCATAATAAGGAAATATGCTGCACGTTCCCTGTGGCTCCAATTGTAAGTAGCTGAAGCAAAGCGCCTCCTCAGAACTCCATTTAGACGCTCAACAGCACATCTTGTTTTGCAGTGAGCAGAACTGAACCTTGCCTGCACATGAGTGTTTGCCACAAGAGAAGAAAAGGGTCATCAAGCATGGTAGGAGTGGATAGACATGGTCTATCTATATATTTTTCTAAATCTTTGATTTTTCTCTGCATTTATTCATTTTCCGTACCACTTAGGGACCGTCCCCAGCACACCAAATTGCAGTAAAACTGCAAAAGTTTTTTTTTTTTTTTTTTAATCTGTCCTTTCATCTCCAGGAAACCGCAGTTTTGCCTCCATGAAACCGATCATGTCTAAAACCAGGTGCGAAGGTGGAGAGATTTGAAGCCTCGACCGTCTTCATTCTGTTGGAAGAGTGAAGACGCTCAACTGGAGGATATGACGTCAATGTGTCGAACACGCAACAAACACAATAACAGTAATGACGTCAGTGACCGACCGTGTTGTGATGCTCTTCCAGATAATCCTGGCTTATTTACAGCTTTTGCCCAAAATGCGCTGCTTTTACAACAGAGTATTGCGTTTCCGTACCATCAACCATGGGGGCAAGCCAATGTGGAGGTCACGTGATAGAAGGTGAGCCCTTACGCGCTACGTCTTGTTCTAGCTTTGGAGTGTTACTCTTCAATCATCACAGCACCACCAGCCTTGTGAAATGTACTCCAGTGGTTTGTGAGGATGTTGAAGCCTTTCTCAGATTTTTTTTGCCACCATCTTCACACCTGAACTAGCTTCAATGCCATGGGAACGTGACCTCAGTCCAATTCAGGGTCACAGGGGTCGCTAGCCTGTCTCAGCTATTAGCTATTAGGCGAGAGGCACACCCTGGACAGCTCACCACAGGGACAACATGGGGTCTTTTCAAAGAAAATTCTGACCCCATGATATTCTACCTGCTATGTTTATCTGGATTTAATAATCCTGGTAAGTCTGTACCTGGATCAGGGTAATCCAGTTCAATGTTGCTTTGAAAAACCAGGATAATTAGATGGATGACGTGATCCTGAAGGGTAAAAAATGGGATTCCCAAATCCAGATTAAATCTTTTGAACAATTGGGTCCTGGATACTAAACCGTATTCTGGTTGCCTCCCTCTTGAATTCATGGGCTGTTTTTAAATAAGTGAAAGAAAAAAAAAAACCATCATGTTGCTCATTTTGTACTATTAACTATCTTATGCAAAGCCCAGCAGACAGATGCAGCAATGGTTGGTTCATTTAATAAAAAAGTGATTGCATCTCAAGTTTCCTGCTGTCTGTCTATAACAAGCTGTTAGTTATAAAAGAGCAGCTTTCTTTTAATACCATGCCAATATACCTATCGTCCATTATTCATTAGTTGTGTAAATCACAAGTTTGATCACAATATTATTTATTACTGTTATTTGATTTGGAGGCAGGTATTAATCATGTGCTGATTTACAATCAAATGAAATCTCAAAAAGCACCCCAAATATGAAAATATGATTTTATTCCATTAAAAGTATGAAACGATTGAAGCTTTAATGCAATAGGCTTGATTACAACAACCAAAGTCTGACTTCATCCCAGTAGCACACCACACCACTGAATACTGGCATTTTCCTAATCAAATAAAAAGAGATATTTTTCTTTTGTTAGAAAAAAGTTAATAGAAATAATGATTGTATCATTTAATGTATGATGTCGTGTGTTTAGGGGATATCAAGATCCAAGCCCAGACACAGAGCTGATTGTGTGTGTAAATAAGATGTATTGTTTTCCACTCGTGAGGAAACAGGCAGAGATGAGCAGATGAATGAATCTGGTGTAAAAGGCAGCAGCAGACAGTTTGGGTTCCACTGGGTCGGCAATCTGGCGAGAGCTGGAAGACCAAGCAGGTATAAATACTGCCCTAACTGCTGATGAGGTAAGAATCCTGATCCAGGGAAACGGAGAGGCACGCCCGCCACAGCCGCAGGGACGTGGACCACAACAGATGTAGATGGATGTATTGTTACACCTTTATTAATAATTTATATTTAGCTGCAGTCTTTCTACAGTAATCTTGTTCATAGTAACCCTGTTTGTTCAGCATCAAAAATACAGCTTTATCTTTGCTTGTAAATGTCCACAAATGCAGCTGCACCGAGAAAACATGAAAAAGTACTTTAAAGACTCACAACGTAACTTTTAGACCTTAAAAATATGCATTTCTGACTCATTTAGATGGCACACCAACATTCATTATGCGCATTTTCAAGCCGTCACTGCCCAGCGACGTCCCGAGTTTCAGACGTTGCACTTTGTAACTTTTGCGTCCGGGATGCAAAGTTGCGTCTGGGCCGTGACGTTGCAGCCGACTATGCGCTAGCAAATGTTTATGACCCAGACATGAACACAGCAGGTGTTTTGAACGCGCATCATGTCAGATTCGGCAAAGAAAGGCAAGGAAACATTACTGGAAGAAGAGAGTAAAAGAAAGAGAGGAAGTGACAGAACAAGAGTCAAGACTCAAGACTGTTTTTTACTCGCTGGAGTGAGCTCACAGTACAGAAGCAAGATGGATGCTAGTTTAGCCAATGACAGGGGGCGCGCCGCTGAGAAAACTGCTCAAAGTTCCGTCATGCGTCTTTAAGAATTCACATTATAGCATTTAACTATTACACCCACCCCTAAATTTTGGTTTTAATTGAATGTGAATGACATCTTTCAAAGTTGGTTTTTTTTTTTATTTAAGGCAGAAAATTGATAAAAACAAATATCCAATGACCATGACAAATGCCCGTCCAGCAGACGGCTCTTGAAAGATGCTGTTCTTGTCGGAATGGTTTTGGACAGGGATCACCAAATCCGAACCTTTTGGCCAGTGTCCAGGTTTTCCCTGTGTTCCTGTGCCAGCACACCTGACTCAAATTAATGAGTCGTTGTGCAGAACTTAATTGGCTGTTGGATTCATTTAATTTGAGTCAGGTGGAGAAGGGACATGTCCAATAAAGAAATGTTTGATATAGCCATTCAATAAAGAGGATTTTATTGAAACTGAACAAATCTTCAGAAACTCTCAATTTCTACCAAAGGTCCCAGACTTTTTTGCCTTATTATATCTGAAAAAAAAACCCTACCACTCTAGTTCTGCTCAGTTGCCCCGTTTAATTAATCACTTTACTGACCTCTAGTAGCTTGCACAAGTTTAATTGCCGCCGTTTGACAGACGATCCAAAAATCCAGCAGGGTCTCATGTAGCTGCACCAAACAGACTCTCTCTGCAGGATAACCAGTGCAGTCTCAAAAGATTTTCATGAAAAGTGACAGGGTGCGAGACCTTTTATACCCATAGAGAAGCATCTGCCTTTCAAACTCTGGCCAAGAATAACTTGTTTGTCCGGAATTTACTCCCACTTCCTGTCTTGTTGAAGTGGGAAATGCCTACCCCTGAATCAGCTTATGACAGATTGATTGATGCCAACTGGCCGGAGTAAAGCGCCCAGTGTGTGTGAGCAGCTCTACGTGACACACAGAAACATGTCTGTCTGTGTGTGTGTGGCGTCTTGGTTAATTATCTACCCCCCTGCTGAAAAGATAGTTTTTATTGCTGCCTCTCCCAACACCTCAGATGCACTTTGAGGTGTTCATACCTTGATTCAGTTTGGTGGACACGCTCCAGCAGGTTTGCCTTCAGGCTGAAAGGGGGAGCCTCGGTGCAACAAGTTGGATAAAGAATGTTCCTCCCATTTAACAGCTTTTCAAATGCTCCTTATCTGCTCTCCCTCCACTTCTACAATTGACCCAGTCGCATTCCCATTACCACTTATCTCGGCTGGAGAAGCCTGGGGCGGCTGGACAGCTGGGAGAAGATATCTGACACATTCCCAGCAAAGCAGAAACCTATTCCATTTAACTTAAAGGCTTTACAACCGGGTAACCACTGGCCTACAGAGGTTGCTTAGTGGTGTTTGTCCAGCATGACATTTTTCATTTTGCTGTAAAGCTTCAGTCATTTTTTTCAGCTGTGAGCCACTGAACAAAGGAAGGTGCCGCAAAAAAGAAGTAAAAGCAAGAGAACAAAGTGGAAAATTCCCTCAAATATAAAGGCTGATGATCCATCTGAGAGGTCTGCTTGAGGTCTCAAACCTAAAGACCTTCCTCTAGAACTCTAAAAATGGTGTGTTCACAATAAATTGGTTGTTTTATAAGCTTTGCCCTATAACCGACATCCCTGCCCACACTTTGGGGTCAGTTTAGTGTCTGATGTGCTAATAACAGGTCATTTTGCTTTACACTTGGCATGGTTAGCGAGAAATACGTTGAAGATGCAGCAGGAAATGCATGGGTAGGAATCAGCTGCACCCCTTAATTACTAAGTCACAATGATCAATTATGTCTTAATATAACTGTGAATAGCGGCATAAATAATCTAGACTGTTATCTTTTGTGTTCAGAGATCATCTTCCAACAATTATCTTGTATTTTTTGCTTCTATTGCGAAGCAGAAAACCAGCATCTTTTATTCGGAACACAATCATCCTAAGCCTTACAATCAGTTTTACAAATAAATTCACGCTGAGATGAGACTAATTAAAGTTCATTTGTCAGTTTCCGTGATTCCAGGAAGATTTGAGATTTTGCATTTCCCTCATCTAGTCAGTAGGCGATTGTTTTTCAGCTGCCATCTGCTGCTCCAACGTTGCCTAAACTAGTTAAACGAGGAGAGATAAATGGTGAAACTGAAACAAAATTTGTTGATGGCAAGAGATGAATTTCAAACATTCTCATTTAGAGATGAATGCTTTCTGGAGGACGATCCATCGGGACTTGGACGGGAACCCTCGGAGTTAACCTGCTGGTGGCAGAGACTTCTGATGAGACTTGCTGGGCATCAGGACGAGGTGGAGATGGAGGGAGGCTGTGTGAAAATCAGTCTGTGGGGGAAAAGACTGAACAGAAGAGAGCTTGAAAGAATGTAAATCAGACTAATTGGCTCAAAGACCATTTGAAAAGAATCGTGACAATGAAAAAAAAAGTAATGAGGTGACGTTGACAGTGTGAGAAAAGGGATGAAGCCTAGAAGGAAAACATAAGGCAAGGAATGAGGAAGACATGAGGGAACAAGTCTTCACTAAACTTTACCTAAAAGCTTCGTTACAACCACAGATTTAACAGCATCATTCAGCGTGACAGCTCATTAATCAACCTTATAAAAGACATTAGCCTTTCCAGGTAAATGAACTGACGATGCACCAATGAAACAAAGGGCATTTTAATAAAGCGTAAGATAAGAATAAAACAATTAGCACCCCACTTATGTTTTATCTTCTCTTCCCTGTGGGAGCATGCTAATGTCATTTTCAGTGCACACACTCTGCTGAGCCAGTTGCATCATCGCTCACGCTTTGGCATTTCTCTGACAAGCAGTAGGATAATCGGTGTGAGTGTGTGGCACATTGCGACTCAGAGAAACATGGTGTCAGGCTCTGATGTCTTATTTAGTCAGTGAAGTTATACACTCTCTGCTCTCAAAAAGTTGGGGAAATTCATTCCAGGGAAAATAATCTCTCTCCAGACGCACTACACACTTCCTCAGTTTAGACTCGACAACAACCTGCCTTCAACTGTAAATTTAATTATTTAATATTTAGCATAACCTACTGCGAGGACCACATGAATGAACAAATGCTGCAACTATTAAAGCAGTCATTGTTTTTGCACTTGGAATGGCTGTAAAAAGTGAAGTGTTGGATTGCCTTAAAGCCACATTTGTCCATGAAATAATAAAAAAAAAAGGCTTAAAAAATTCATGTTTGCATGTTAGACACAGTCCTCATGTAGCTAACTCAAGCTTTACCTAAAAGGGGTTGCTTTGTTTGGAGCCACTCTGTAGCTTTCCTATAGCTCATAGAAAGGTTATCTTGGGCTCAAATGGAAGCTTATGAATTACAGAGGATTTCTTTATACATGTTTGACATAGACATTGTCCATAAAGTGCTAAAAAATATAAGTTTTTATGAAAGTTTGTCAGACAAACATGACCATTTTTGTTTTGGGGGGTGAGGCTGGGGTTGATAACTTAAAATAGATTTACAAAGACTCAGAATCTTTTTTTTCTGCCTCCCCCTACGTGTCAAGATATACTTGCTGCCTATTTTTATAGTTATATGACTGTTAATGCCACTGTAGTCCCTAAATATTTGGATTTACATAATTTTGTCATTAAAATGCCCCCAAACAGGGTTTTTGGCCCCTTGTAGCTGTCCAGCAGCTTGACCGGGTTCTCCACCCAGGTTGTGATCCTTGAAGTTCATCATTTCTGATGTCAAACCTTTCACAATGCTCTGTGTGTGTTTTCCAAAAACTGGGGTTTTACCCCCTACGCATAAAAGGCAGGGATTAAAATGACAGGATTATAATTTAAGTTTTAATCTCTCATACTTTAAGAAGGAAAGACACGCTGCTGGTGTAAATTATTTCCCATCAGCCATGATAAAGATCCCTAACATAATGTACAGCACAGCACTACAAAGACAGACCAGGTGAGCCAGTTATTCCTCACTAGGCTGACAGTGTTAAAGCCAAGTCTGTATCCCTCTTGTATCCTGTTTTTACCCAGAGCTCTCTTCAGCAGGTATAAGTTAGTTTGATGTTTACTCTTGTCCGGTTTCCTGCTCATCCATTTTCCCTCCCTCTTTTAATGTTGGGTCTCTACACAGCATCTGGTTTTTAGCCATCATGAAAAACAGGATTCAATTCAATTCATACTTTATTAAAGACATTTCTCAATGAGAGGTCCATAGTTCCTAAAAAAAAAAAAAAAAAAAGATTTAGCAAGAACAGGATCTTGCTATATACTTCAGGTGATTTCTTTAAATCAATTTTCAAGCCTCACGAGATGTTGCTGAGCTGGAAACTAAAGTTGTGAAGTTTCTCAGCCTTCAGGCACTAAAAGGCAGTTTTGGGCCATGAATACACACAGGGGCCGTTTCTCAATTCCTAGTTTGCGTACTGCATACTCGTGTACTTGTGAGTACAGACTTGTGAGTTTGCACTTGTGGTGTTCACAAGCACGGGCTCCGCCTACTTAATAGATTGGGACAGCACAAACTTGTACCATCACCACCAACGGTGTGCAGCAAGTGAGCAAGGGCTGCCTGTCAGCATGAAAATGATGTATTATTCTACAGTTTATTTATTGTTGTGGAGATGTACTGAAACAAATAAAAACATTTAAAATAACTGCTCCAAAACAATTATACTAAGTGGATGTTTTGGTTTTTTTTTCCCCAATGTGTAAATTATATTTATCTCCAATACATAAGCACATTAACGCAAACAGACAACTGGGTCATAATTATGTGATCAAAAACAGCTGTGCGAGGAAAGCAGGAGAAGGAGCTGCAGATAAAAGGCCAAGAACAGTAAATGATCGTTCAGGTTTGGCTGTTGGAGGAGGAGGCTGCCAAACGCTGCGCGTGGTGCATGCTGGGATTTATATCTGGCCAAGTACGCACAAGCCTCCTCTGATGAGAAGGGTCTATCTGCGGCTCGCAAGACAGGGGCGTGTCGTAGTGTGGGCGTGTCGCAGTGTGGGCGTGTCGTAGTGTGACGTTGCGACGACACGCCCACCAGGCCAATAGGCACGGTAAAATCTAGCCCTACCCCTACCCTTCCCCTAAACCTAACCAGACCCACCCACACTACACCGCCCACACTACACACGCCCACTGGTGAACCGCAGATAGAACACTTGCCTCTGATCGGTTAAATGGGCGGAGGAAGTTTTCATCTGGGGATTTTTAGCGCACTTGCTGAGAAGCGAACTTTTTAATGGACCATGACTTGGACTGCAGGTGATGACGTTTCACGAATCCACGAGCACGCAAGTAGGCATTCAGAAACGGCCAGGGAGTGTCAACATGGCGTCAAAACAGGTCCACAAATGTTCACATTGTTTTAGTGCTGTTTAAAACACACAATGCTAGAGTTTCATGAACTGTCATCGGGACTAATTATTCACAATATGACCTACTGTACATATTTTGGCTTTAAAGTATATAATATTTTAAAAGTTGGCCATTTATATGGGATATATGACAATTTATCTTTATTTTGACAAAGTCAGTTTTATGCAGTTGAGCTTTCTGCTCAGCACATGTATGAAGAGACCAATCTTTTAAAATGTCGGAGTAATCGTTACTGTCAAAGAAAACAAAAGCCACAGAAACATCAAACTCTAAAAAACTGAGGGTTTGAAAACAACTCTTGCTCTGCTTTATAATAAACTGAACAAAATGCTTTGAACAAGCACAGCGATGAATATAACTCGGCTGAAGATGGTGAATGCTGCACATCAAAAGACCTGCATCCCTGATCTACAGACGACTGCAACGGTGGAGAGCTGATGCACATGCAAGCAATCTGGCACGTCGCTGCTCCAAAGAATCAATCAACTCTCAAGAGAGGCAGCATTGTCTCTGGAGACTCCAACATCCCGGCATCCTCCTCAGCACATTAACTTCTCCTGTTATGACAGGATTCTTTCTTCTGCACATTTTGAGTTTTCAGCTTTCACTAATGAGGCTACTCAGCAACTGTCTACCGGAATCCAGACACACAAAGGGATTAATGGTGCTGATCACTTTGGCTACAGCCTACTTCCTTATGCTCGGGCAACATCCTGATTTGCTCTGAAGTTGTTCTACAGCTAAAAAGGGGTGAAAAAAAAAACTCTTTTTGCTAGAAAGATAACTAAATTAAAAAAACCTGTCATACAAATATGTCTGGATGTTTTAAGCCAGCATTCACCTTTGTACAGTAAGACCTGGAGATGCTCAGTCTAAAGACTTGAATATGCAACTGCTTCGTGTTTGACTCTGTTCACGCTGCAGGCAAAAGTACCTTAAGTCCAACTTTTTGCTATTGTGTGACCCAAATTGAATCTTTTCATGACAGTCTAAACAGCACAAATCTGACTTTTTCCAATCTGACTTTTTATGTGGTACAAAATCAGATACATATCCGACCTTTTCAAAGCAACAGTCTGAATGGTGGTCATGTCACATTTCATCCAACTTTTTTGTCAGTGGAGTGACACAGACGTCAGAAATCTGTGCCGGGCTCCAACTCCGTATCAACAGAGATGCAGAGGTACATGTAGTAGTCACAGCTGCACCAAAGGCCATTATTAAGATTTGTACTCTTTTTTTTTTTCTCAATATCATTATTTCTCCCATCATTTGGACATAATTTTGGAACTTCCGGATTAATACACCAATATGTGGCATCGGACACTACATGTTTTGGCTGGCCTGGGAATGCCTCGGATCCTCCCTTGATGAATTGGTGAATGTGGCTGGGGAGAGGGAAGTCTGGGCTTCCCTGCTTAGACAGCTGCCCCCACGACCCAACCTCGGATAAGCGGAAGAAAATGGATGGATGGATGTGTAGCATCCATATTTACTTCTGCAGACACAGCACGCTGTGCGGGACGTCGTGTCTTCTTCTGTGCATCTGAATGACTTCAGGGCCATGTACGGTTCACACTGCAGTGTGATGAAGTTTTCATTTAAATGATAATGTGAACAACCATGCTAAAAGAAATTGGATTTGAGAATTGTAAGACCTGCACATATATATGGGCTTATTTGTTGTGGTTATTTGCTGCCACCGGGAGGCAGACTTATGTACATGGGGTCAGTTGTTCCAAAGATACAACCCGGTTCAAAGTTATCCAGATAACGTTATGCGGTGCGTCATTTTCGGGAGCATAGATACGTGAAATAAAGTGTCAGATTAATGAGAGTTCACCATAATTTACCGTGTTTTTGTTGTTGAGGATTAAATCCAATGTTTTCTCTGCTGTGGCAGCAAGTTATTCCTCGTCTGCTCTGTGTGTCCGATATTCCTCCCGATACGAACACACTGATACACAGTGGACGGAGCAGTGTCCAGTTTTGTCACAGAAGGCAGAAATCTTCATGAAATAAATGTCCGTGATCTTCTTATTCACTTATTACCACATTAAAGTTTTCCTCTGATGTTCCAACAACCAGGAATGTGACAGTCCTTCCAGATTTCCTCCATGTTGTTAAGAAAAAGTCTGATTCTCATCTGTTCCAATTACACATGTACCCCCCCTTACAATGTCGGTCTAGTTGTGGCGTTTGGCCGGATCAGTCTATTCCAAGCGCTATTGTGAATGTATAGTGGTCGTTAGTGGCCAAAATTCTCCCAGACATAAAGATGTTTTAATCTGTGAATGGATCCAGTGGTCTCAGGTGAAGTTATGACTCTACTATGAGTAACTACTTTTCATGTCTTTTAAGGCATTACTGATCCCAAACAGTGCTCTAACTCCCACTAAACAAAGCTGGTACAGCAGTTTGAAAGTTCAGAGGGTTCTCACTTCACATTGTTTTTTGTGTGAAGAGACATCATCGTTAAAAAATGGCAGCACAAACATGGCAGTCTCCATGTATGTGCACCCCCAGCAAGTAGATATAAATCACTCATTCTAAGAAAATAAACATATAACAGCTATTCTAGTGAAGTAATTACACATAATTAGAAACACAGTTTTGAATAATATATTGTAGTGTTCTGAGTGAACACAGCTGCAAAGGATCATGGGAAGTCATGTTTTGGCAGGAAAAGTTTGAATGTTTTGAATGTGGTAAGATTTAAGCTCAAGTGATGTTAACAAGTTACTGTTATTCACTACTACGTTTCCGCTAAGTTTTGCCTCCAGTTCTGACTGAATCTTGGCACCATGACTTAAGGGGATGGTACTGAGAGAAGATTCCCTCTCTGTGTTGGAGGATGCTGTGTTGAAAATAGATGGCAGATGAGCCTCATCTGCAGAGAGTTGGCAGTACTGATCATTAATTTTTTTTCTTTTTCTGTCATTGACTTTTCATATTTTTACATACTGTACCTTTGGCTGTTGGTGAGAAAGAAAGCTAAAGTAGACAGAGGCTACCAACTAAACTGTCCCGTAAAATAAAATGTGAAAGTAATTTTGTCCAAATGAAATAAACCTCCAAAGAGGCAAAAAGCTTTTTAGGAGAGGAGAGGACTGTTGACTTTTGAAATGTTTGAAAATCATGATATAGCCCTTTTAAATAAGTAAATATAATAAACCAAATAAAATCCCCACCACCATAGTAATAATAAAAAGATCTGTGCAACGTCTAAACACTGTTGTCTGTGAAACTTGAGGCCTAATCCAACAGAAGAAAGCACTGGAAAATGGAAAGTGAATGGAGAGGAGGCGAAGCTCTAATTATTTAAGCTAATCATGCTTAATATGTTAATTTTGTGTTTATCATAGTTCATATTGTAATAAAAAAGCAACATTAACTGGTGACATATTACAAGTTTAGAGTGTCACTGTGTCCACTAAATCAGTTCAGCTAAGATAAAAATATGCTGTTATTGTTGCACTGACATTTACCGAGTGTCAGTGAACATCACGACACCTGTCAATCAATGGGGTGAACTATGACATCTCATCTGAGATCTGTGATTGGCAGGAAGTTAAGGGGGGCTCTTTTGTTAATCTTTTCCATTTGTGTGTGTGTGTGTTCAGAAAAAGAAGGAAGATTGGATATGTGGCTGGTTTTAGAGCTGCTGCTGCTCAGGGAGGTTTTTATTAATTTATCTGATTTAGTGACTACAACTCACAGTAACTTTGTAATCATACTGATCAACCAGCAACAGCACCGGATTACATGACGTCCTTCTAAATATGTTGGGATTGTGATTGATCATTGGCACAATGTTTTGTTCTCCACTCAAAAAACCCTTTTCATAAAGAGGAGAAAAGGGAAATGTGAAAATCACTTGATACCCAGACGGAAATTTATCCTCAATATGTGAACTTTGTTGTCAGCAGCCCTCCTGGTTTAAAATAACTTTTACCTGATTATTTAGATTATTTATTTGAGAAGTTAGGTTTATGAAAAGACTATATGCAATTAATATCCTGCAGCAGATAAATACTGTTTGGTGTTTCCAAAGAAAGCAAACACCAAACATACGTTAACTCAAATATTTTGGTTGGCCTGTTTTTCTCTGTCATAGACTGTCAACCTGTCCTGTACCTTTCCTTTTGGTTCCAGCCCTCGTGCAACCCCAAACCACACAAGTATTGAAAATCTTTGGGAGTCTATTAGCTTGTATACATCTTCATTTTGTTGCGGTGAACCCTCTGCTAACAGGAAAAACGTCAGTGTCTGAGGGGATTACTGTAAGTCATTAAAATACTTGCATTATCACACATCCAGTTCCATTTGCTAAAGTTAGCTTAATGAAAGTATGTTCTGTGGTGATTAATGGTTTAAATTTCACCCTGACAAACTGTGGTCACCACATTTTCACAAATATTTATTCAGATGAACAAATTTCATAAACAGATATTTTTTAATCTCTAGTTTTGTGTGTTTTATATGCTAACAGTACTACATTCAATAAAACAGTCAAATCTTGATGTTTTCTTCTGACATTTAGAGTGGATTACAAGTTACCAGAACCACCCCGACCATTAATTTGATCGATGCTAAAGCTAATTTATTTATTCTTCCATTGAAAAATGAATAGTGGCTTGCTTAGCTTATGCATTATTAACAAAAAATTTATGTGCAATGAAAGGGCGAAAGGGTCTGTAACAGGGGTGGCCAACACCAGTCCTTGGAAGCCAAAATCCTGCTACTTTTAAATGCATCCCTTCTCCAATACACATCAATTGAATAAATGGCTTGTTACCAGACCACTGCAGAGCTGAATGACATGCACATGAGGCGATTCAGGTGTGTTGCAGGAAAGATGTATCTAAAAATTGCAGGACTGTGGCTCTTGAGGACCAGAAAGAGATCCATAAAAATAGACCTTTTTAAGACCGGGATTGTGCACCCTAATAAGATTAGCCTCCATCTAACCGCAGCAAAAAAGTACAGAATGGTATGAAAGTTTAGACATGCTCCCATGAAAGACAGAAAAAAAAAATCATCTGTCAGTGAAATAAGTTGAAATTTTAAAAAGTAATAACAAATGTAAATTTTCACAAAATCATGACATTGATTTTGAATTGTTGTTCAACAGAAATATAAAAAAACAAACTAACAAAAAATAAAACAAGCAAACAAGCATTATTCTATTTTATTTTATTTTTCTAAATTGTAATTTAGTATATTTCTAATTTATTATTACTTTTTCAGTTTCTATCTGTTTGAATTACTGTTGTGAATTTGCCTTTTCTTTAATGGGAGTGTGTCTAAACTTTCACACCGTACAGTATTTGGGCTGAAATCTTGGCTGCAGACACAGAAGACACTGCATCGTGTACAGTAGCTGTTCCTTTGCTCTGTGTGCAAGTCAAACATGATTTGTACTGTATAATAGTTCATATGTCCATCAGTTTTAGCAGGACAGTTGCCTTTCCCATTCTCCATCTGTGTTATCTTTCTCATCTGCTAGGTGTGGAATATGTGGTCAGTATGGAGTGTGGTTACGTGACTGCGTGGCTGCGTCTGATTAGTGAAATGGAGATGCAATCATTTTTTGGCAAAACTGTGGCATATCTGGCAAAAATAAAGCAAATTTAATGGAAAAGTTATTTAAATAAAAACTTCCTTTCTTGGTGTGTTGGGATTGGTCTTATTTGATTAACAAATGATGACTCCATTTTTTTTTAAAGGCTAATATCTGTTCAAACCCCCTCCTCCATGTGTGACTCATATCTCAAAGAAGTACTTACTTCCCCATAATTATGGAGCCAAGAAAAGCCCAGATTTAGGTCTGCACTGAGCTGCTGAATGAAATTGCCTCTTAATGTCCCGTGTGTGTGTGTGTGTGTGTGTGGGGGGGGTGTGTGTGTGTGTTGCATCTGCCACCTCTCCTCAAAACGATCTGGTGTTGGAGGGATGTGATCACTAACACTCTTGTTTGTACATGTTGAAGTAGGAGAGTGCTCTGAGTGCTGTGAGGCACTGACTTCATTAGTAAGAAGGTCACAATATATGACCTACTTGGTAAAAAAAAACTTTTGCCACCTTACACACTGCAACACATATCATGGAGTCATGGAAATGCCTGTTTCTATCACACAAGGCTTCATTCCCACTCAGACGAATGCTTTCCATTGAGAGAAAAAGCCCAGTGATTCCAGCCAGTGCAGTTTTGTCATTATGGCTGTTACTGGGAGACAGAGGCAGTTATGGTAGTGATGAAGGGGCCTGAGCTCAAGTGTTTGCTGGATGTGCTGTCACAACGCTACATTCATCATCACATTGATGAGCTTCAGTCTCTAACAATTCACCACCACTGATGTGCTGGAATGAAAAATAAGCATCATTTGCTTCGGCTCTCATCATCACCGGGATTTGGCTCTTTTCCTCCACTGAATGTGATTGTTAAAAACTAATCACACCTGCTCGAATGTTATCTGTGTCAGACAGTTTGATGTGAAAAATGGGGGTGTCCACATACTGTCCAGCATCAAATATGAAAGCCTCTTTGAATCCATTTAGTCTCTTGTGTTTTTCTACAACGCAGACTCATAGTTTTGTGAAACAAACCCATCTTTGCCCAGCAGCTGGTGATGACGCAACAGATGTGATGTGAAAGACTGTTTTAGAGAGGGCTGAAGTTTTGGATGCCTAGCTGTTGATTGATGAAGTCTTCTGACAGCAGTGGCAAGAGAATATCAAGAAAAAAAAAATCTGGTCTGAAAACACAAATGTCATTAGTTAACACCCCCCCCCCTCCCCCCAACTCATCATATTTACCCAGAAGCCCCTAACCCTGTATTTTTTAAAGACTGCATTCCTCACTTGTTGAAGTAAAGATTGCTTTTCTGCTCAAGCTTTTAAGCACATCTGTTGAAGCGAGTTATTGCAAAAGAGCAAAATGGCCGATTATTTTTATTGTTTTAATGAGAGCTGCAGGCAGTTATGATATCCATCATTTCTATTCTTGTCACCTGTTTTTATCAATTGCAACAGAAATGTACAGTACAATTAATTATATCAGTAAACCCAGGCAACTAAAAGCTAGAAAAAAAAGAGCAGCTTTAAAGATATAAAAATGCATCCAGGCTTGTCTAATTTCCTCCTTCTTGCTATAGGTCAAACTTCTACATGAATGAGTTTTAGAATTGGACTCACTTGTCCAAGCTGTACTCTGCACAACTGGGTCATAGGCTCTGTTGTATCTACTCTGATACTGAAAAGGTTGATGTCCAACATGTGGAACAGGCTGAATTTAAAATCTAAAAGACAGATACCGTCTCACAGACTTTGATGTTGTTACTGAGTATTGCAACAGCCTGAATGAACACATCATATTGCTTTATCCTACTGACTTTTGTATGTTTTAAGATTGATCTGATTTCATAGTGATGCACTGATACCACATTTTTCCAAGAACTTAAATCTGACTTGAGAATTTTGAGTACCAATATGAGAACTAATAAATCTCATTTCAGTTTGGCCACCCTCGAAATGTAAAGTTTGAAAACTGTCAGAATCTGTATGGATCAGGTGGATAAAGTGGTTTTAGTAGATTTGGTTCACCGCTAAGACAAATGACTTCTTTGACAAAAAATCAGCTCCTCTCACTGAGGGCGCATTCAGAAAGCATAGTCCGCGAGTCTCGGTCCATTTGGGGACTCGGTTCGGCTGGGGCGGGGGTGGTCTTCCAGACCGAGATTGCATTCATGTTGCACCATCCAAGCAAACAAGCCAAATGGGCCAAGAATCTGAGGTGGCTCTGCAGTCGGATTCACCGTAGGCAAAGACAAGACGCACAAACAAGAAGGTTCTCACAACTTCTGTTTCCTCCACGAAACATTGTTTTGTACGAGGAGCTGGATATGCTTTCATCAGACCAAATACTGATTAAAGCTTTTACTTCCTCGTAACTCCACATCTGACCACAAGCCATCTTTATAAGTACTGCAGTCCCACACGTGTGTTTGTTGTCGTAGTGTTTACCCACGTTGCCCAACGTTATTTACAGTACAATGCCAATGCAATGTAGTCCACTTCCTGTCTTTGGTTCACTTGAAACGGACCGAGACCTGCATTTGTAGGCAGACCGAGTCCGGTTGTTTGTTCCGGATCAGAGTCCATTTGCGCATTCACAACTACCCCAAACGAAGTGGACTTTCCAAGCAAATGATCTCTGATTTGAATCAAAAAAGTTTTGTGACTGTGCCCTAAGACAGTTGCTTTGTTGTACTTATTTTACTGTATGTACAGTACTTTGTGATTTTTATCTGTGAAAAGTGCTTTATAAATAAATTTAACTTACTTACTTACAATGCCAAATTTGGATTTTTAGAGTTGCATCCATAAATAAGGGGGATAAAGAGTTTATTTTTTGGTTCATCACTATAACAAGGCATCTATATGCCCCCAGATAAGCTCTCACATAATGCAAAATTGGCACTTTCAACATGGCACGAGTAATAACTGTGTTGTTAATGCATTGAAACAAAATGCATTAATTCCACATATTAATCTCTGCATTAATTTTGATAGCACTAGTTTTGACATTGGTATCTAAACACTTTTATGAATACCGAGAACAAGTACTTGCACATAGAGTGGCAGGGTATGTAAGTGGGGGCCCAGGCGGATTCAATCCCCAGACTCCCACGCAAGAGTCATGCAGTAGCCAGTTAGCCAAAGGGATATCCCTGTGGCCAAGTAGCAAGGGCACATGATCAATCGGAGCCATGGTGACAGGACCCCACACTGTCACAACAGTATTTGGGGTGTATTCCTTTTATTAAAGGCACCTGTGGTTGGGTTCACTAAGTGAAGGAATGGAGGACCCAAATGTAGGAATAGGCAGGAGGCAGGCTCAGGAACGAAAGGTTTATATAACAGAACTCAAAAACTAAAGTGGATCAAACACTGCAAAGGAAACAACAGTGACCTGGGGCTTATACTACAAAGCTGGATTAACATACCTGGGTTTACTTAACCAGACATACGCAATCTTGATAAAACAGTACTACGAAGCTGGTTATCAACTCGGTAACTCAACCCAGGTTTTCCAATCTTGATCAGTGTGCGCTCACATAAAAGGGGTGGCATCTGAAGCATCTGACCAATTGCAGACATGGAGAAACAGAGAGCGACATATTTCACCATGGAGGAGCAGACGATGATACTTAAGAAATATGAAGAACTCAGGAACATCATCCAGGTCAGAAGCAACACAGTTGCTACAGCAAAAACCAGGAAGGAATGCTGTCAGAAAATTGCCGACTGTTGATGCGCAAGTCTGTGTGATTATACAATCATGCAACAATATCAGACTCTGATCACTTAGTATTACTTCATCACACTACAGCGCCTTCTCAGTGTATTTCCTTCTACTGTCCATATAGATATTTTCAGGCTCATGTCGTGTATTGTTGTGTGCTGTAACTCTTCAACGTGATGGCATGGGTGGGTGTGCACTCCATAAGTTCATATTTTCTGCATGTATGACCTCTTAACCGTATCATTTCAGATGCAACCCCAGCAACGCAAGACAATCATGTTTTCAGCGTCAGCAATGGTGTGCATGAAACTATCTATGAATGAATGAATAAATGAATGAATTGATTAATTAATGAATGGATGTTTTACTAAGTGGGATTTGAACACCATGAGCATAATTCAGCTTCAAAAATTAAGTTATTCAGCTACATCAGTATTGCACTAATATTCGTTTTCACTTGAGGTGAGGCATTAGTCTATATCAAAATGAATTTGATTCATCTATTAACATTAATAAAACCTCAGTGCAGGTTTTATTAATACATAATAATACAGATAATACAGTATCTGTAGTGTAGTCAGTGCCCGGCTGCGATGCGTTAAAATTTTTGATGTATGGCTCCAACAGTTGACAGATGTAATGCAGTCCAGAAGAAGAAAACCTACATATTTCATATAAATTGACATCTGGCAAATCAAAAGGGTTGCACCATCTCTGAATATTCTTTCTCTTGAGCTCCTCTGCGCACCAGCATTGACAGGATCTTCTAAAAATGGGCAGGCCATTTTCCAAGAGTGCTAATTGGTCAGGAGGTGGTGCTTTTACACTCGGTGATCTCTTATCTAGAACTTAAAGGAACTTGAGGCAAGATTAAGAAACAAAACTCGCGACTGCCGCGATTGGCGCTTCAAGTAACTGCAGCCACGAGCCAAGCCGTCACGGGAGCGTGCACAAACTGAAGCTATGATGCTGTTTACTCACCTTTCTCTCCGTAGTTACACTTTTTAGTGGTCCTTCAGTTGATCTGGATCGTTTGCTGACGGCAGAATAATCCATAACAATCCCTTACAGTGTTTGAATTTACCGCGACCGGCTTCGTCCTATATCAAAACAGCGGTTGTAGCATCATGTGACGTCACATCCGCATGGCGGAGCTGGAAAACTATAATGTTGTTTACTAAGCTTTTTCTTCGTAGTTGCAATATTTAGTGGTCCTTCAGTTGATCTGGATCGTTTGCTGACGGCAGAATAATCCATAACAATCCCTTACAGTGTTTGAATTTACCGCGACCGGCTTCGTCCTATATCAAAACAGCGGTTGTAGCATCATGTGACGTCACATCCGCATGGCGGAGCTGGAAAACTATAATGTTGTTTACTAAGCTTTTTCTTCGTAGTTGCAATATTTAGTGGTCTTTCAGTTGATCTAGATCGTATTCTGACAGCAGAATAATCCATAACTATCGCTTACAGTGTTTTTATTTAACGTGACCGTCTTTTTCCTGCATCAAAACTGCGGATGTAGGTCATTTGACGTCACGTCCGCAGGGCAGCGCGAGAAATTCGGACACCGAATTGCAGCGCATTTTGCAGCACACAGCCTGTTCAAGGCAACAGAGAGGAACATGGGTGGAAATGTTATTTTTGGTATTTAGCGCTTCATCACCCATTAGTATGAAAAAAAGGGACATTCATGTTTGTTTTTTTTTCAAATTCCTGCCTCAAGTCCCTTTAACTTGGTCCGGACCAGGCTAGGCGTACAGCATAAGTTACTGGGGAGATATAACCGGATCAGAAGTGAACCAGCGTTGTAGGACAGAAAACCCAGGGTTAACCCTGAAGTTACCTCCATAAGAGAAAATCTGGCTTCGTAGTACAGGCCACTGGTAAAGAAAAACTGAAAACTGGGAGTATTTACACACAGAGGGACTAACAATTAAATCAGAAACAGGTGGCACAGATTGCTGAATGAAAACAGGTGAGTCGGAGAACAGGAAGTAATCTGAACAGAACAAGAGGGGCAAAACTCTACAAAATAAAACAGGAAACAAGAAAGGACTAAGATGAGACAAAACCTGCAGATCATGATACTTGCAGAAAATGTGTTTTAGATAAAAGTCACAGAAACTTAATGATGTAGTGCAGAGTTGACTTTGGAAGTTTTAGTGTAACAAATGAAGAGCTGGGCTTTGATGGAGACCCGGCAGAAATGGAGGGAGACTGTAGACTATACTTATGCACCAATGATATCTATCAATATTCATAAAAACTGAGGAAGTGAACTGAAGTCTTCTCTGATTAAAGGAAATAAAACTTTAAAAAGTAAAGAAAAAAAAAAAACTGTGAGCAAGGTGCACCAGCACTGTTTTGGCGATAGGCTGACAGAACAAGAGATTCGCTCATATGCTGAAGCTAAACCAAGTTGCGGCTTTAGCAAAGCCCCCGGTTTTCCAGTGCAAACAAATGTAATAGTTGGTATATGTAAAAAAAGTCTCTTCAACAGTCCAAGACTAAAAACAGCTTTAGTATATTGCTCTTTTATTGAAATGAGTTTAGGAGAATGACCTATGTGTTACAGCATTTGTAAAATCTTCAGAAGAGTGGTTTGAACAGGATTTTACTAGGACATAAAGTAATCCAGCTGATTTCAAATGGAACAAAAAGTAAGACAGAAAGACACAAACAGTACAACGATCCACCAGATCTCCGTTAAATTGGCTCTGTTTATTTATTTTTTTTTAAATATTAAAAAAAAAAAATTGGCTCTGTTTAGTTAACTTGACAAGTCTTATGTTTTTTTTTATTTTTATCTTTGAGCATATCCTGAACCATGAGTTAATAAGATTAGAACTTTTTGCTCTTCAACAGTTGTACATATACAGAAATTCAGATTAATTTCTCATCAGTGTGCTTTCTAAATTTTCGCTTCTTATTCCTTAACCTCTTCAAAACTTAATAAACAAAAAAATATCCAGTAATCTCATGTCTCATAATTCAGCATTTTCACCTCCTCTGTGCTGTCAGTGACTATTTTACAACTGTCATCATGAACTAATTTCTCATTCGGGCAGGTTGCCAGGGTAACTAAGTAGATTGTTATGAATGGAGTGCTACCGGATGTTGTCTGGTAACACTCCCTGAAAAAGGTGTTTGTCATTTTTCTGTTGAAAAGGGTTAATGTACTACAGAACTAATTCTCCTCCTCCAGCCTGAGCTTTTTCAGGAATGCTTTTTATCTGCATTTAGTGACCTATTACACAATGACATGTGAAGAGGTGGGTTTTTAATGACGCAAACAAACATAAGTGTTGTTAATAACCCATTTCTTCATTTTTCAGTTCTGCCAGTGGTGTAAATTTCTTCTGCTCCCATTTTCCTCCATTTAAAGAAACAGGACCATTCTCATTTACTTTGTCTGTATACAGGGACATTTCTAAATCTCCAAATGATCTTAACTTGTAGCTTCTTTAAAAAAAAAAAAAAAAAAAAAAAAAAAAACTTAAATGGAAAATATGAAAAGCATTGCTCACTGTAACTGGAAGCAAAATAACCACTACCGACCATCTGCATCATATGAGTCAGCCAGTCTTGCATAGTAACCCCTGTTGATCGGGCAGGAAATGCGCTGTGTATATGGCACCATGACAGAGAAATATGAAGGCTGGAGGGGTCTCCGTCGTTATGCAGTTGGATAACGCATTACGTAGTTGGAGAAGTATACTGTAGCCTTAATGGGTCAAAATTCTTTGGGCAGAATTTGACAACAAGGTGTTGAGGAGATCCATTTGATTTGGATCAGGAATGTCGGTGCAGGGAAACATCTAAAACCTGCAGGACTGCAGCTCTTAACGATCGAGGCTGGACACCCTTGATGCAGCCTACCTTAAAGCTAGGGTTGACAATGTTCGAAAAATGGTCTGAGCAAGCTACATTTTAAAAAAACACCTTAAAAACACAATTCCTGACAACACAACGCTGTTGCACCCTCGTCTGCACGGTCCAAAATGCAGAAATGGTGGTGGACCCACAGACCTGCTGACGCCGTGCTCACGTTGCATGCGCGTGACGTCAAGTACCACTTAGCTACTTTAAGCTATAGCTATTTTAAGTTGAGTGAAATAGCTATTTTAAGTTCACTCCAAACCTAGATAAGTTGAGATTACTTAAATTTTTTAAGGCAACCGGTTTCCTCAATTTTTTTAAGTAAACCATTATGATAACTTGAGTCTATTACACATAAACTTTTCAATTCACTGAAATAGTCTTAAGTACAACCCCCTAATTTACAAGTTGATGTTACTTTAAACACTTTTTTAAAAGTGTTTTTAGAAAAAGTTTTAACACTAAAATTTCAAGAATTAAAAACTAATTATTACATTAACTTTAGTCCACCTGTGAAAATGCACACTTTTGATTACATCTTTGTTGCATGTAAACTTTTTCATGAAAAAGAAAATCAGACAAATATTATAATTTTTTTTTTATTTAAATTTCAGCCAATCACTTATTGTTTCAGCCAACATGTAAAGTCAAAGAACATGACCTACCTTTACAGTCTCTTTCAAAAGATTGCTTTTCCTAAATATTGAATGACATTCCTTAGATGGTTATTAATCAGCCCAACTATAACCACAGGCTGCTTAATGTGAACTGAGCAAGACAGATCAACAAATGTCTATAATCCATATACTGAGTTAACAACAGCATTCAATATTTGTGAATGAAAACTACACTAGAAAATGGAATAATTTTGGTCATATTTTTCCCCAAAACTGTTAATGGTCAAGGTCATACAAACCTTTGCTCATGAACAAAGCATTTTTGGATCAGAACCTTTTTTTTTTATCTTACTTTGATCAGAAATGTAAATTTCTAGAAAGTTAAACTCTTTACACTTTGCAGTCAATATTAGGATAGCATTCAGTCTGGATCAAAAAGAAATTTAAAACATTCCAAAATCTTAGAGCTGTTATCTCCGAATACAGCAGAAACATTCTAGTTAACAATACCTCAAGTGGTTTACTTAGTGCTTCAAGTGGAACTGGGTAAATAAACCCCTATTCTTTCTGAATGTCAGTGTCAATGCCAATTGACAAAGTGCAAACACTGCAACATTAAAAACTAAGCACATGGCATCAGGAACAGTAAAATAATTACTGTACTTGGAATTCCATTTTACACTGACAGCTGATTTTTCAGAGACTGGATTTTGGGTGACAGCTCACTTTTACCCAGGTTGAGCATCACCTGTTGGACAAAGAGGAAAGTGTTTTTCATGTACTTGGGATAGTCCAGGTGCAGTGCGTATGTCAGTCCAAAAAGGAGGCAGAACGCAAGAGGAAGGTTGGCCAAGTCATCCATCACCACACTCCCTTCCAAGATGATCCCCACTCTGGCTGGGTTCAGCTGAAGACTTTCTTCATCAACACAAAGGATTCCCACTGCAGTTTGGCTGTACACGTCCTGGTCAGCAGGATCCTTGCACAAACATACACAGAGAGAATTACACACAAATATTTAAAATAAAATCCCTTGTAAAAAATACTTGCAACCTGAAAATAATGAATGAAAGAATGGCACTACTGGCAGGAATGGGAACTTGTCTGAAACTGGCATACATGCTCTAGTGCATTTATAGTATTGACTGAAAATGTGAATTTGAGTAACACTCAGAAAAAGCTGTCATGATACAACAATTTTGTTGATTATATTGTTTACAGTATAGTTTGTTCACATTTTTTAATGTTTCATTCAACATTTCAGACATTGGCTCCTACATATTCAAATGGGATTTATGGGTCTTGGGAGTTCTTTTGGGACAACCAAATTGTAACAAGCAGCCTAAGCTTTGGAGCAAGACATTCAATTTATTCTAGACAAGTGTTAAAGCAAATGACCAAACTTAAATATGCATAAGCTTATTCCACTTTTTGTAAGCAACATTTTTGTGAGGATGACTAACTAAAAACTTATTTAGTAGGCCAGCAATCAGAGACCATATAATGTGGAGAAGCATTTGATGGGTAAAAAGCAGCTGCTTTGAAATGTGTTTTCTGTATTGTAGCCATTCGTTATACAATATTGTTGATCGAGCAGATTTAGTGACATCGTTGCAAATGCATCCTAATGTCTTTTTTTTGCACAAATTGAAAATATCAATATTATTTTCTCAAATCATACTTTCATTTTTTCTGCAAAGGGAAGAAATCTAATTCATTTACACTTCCTAATAAATTACTTAAAAAAAAACAACATACAAAACTCACAATTAAATGGGGGGGGGGGGATTCAGCAGCAACATTCAAAAATTTACTACAAAGGTCTTAAAAAAAGAGGATCACTCCCAAAGGGCAGCCCCCAAGACAAAGGCACCATATCAGTACAAAAAATAAATAATATTTTCAAACTCCAACACATCACAACAACCTTTTCTATATTTTCCCACTAAATACAAAGAGAGGAGGTGAACAAAGGAGGGGAGGAACAAAAATATTTTAAATAAAAAAAATGAAAAAATAGAAAAACCAACATAAAAAACAAAAAAAAATAAAAAAAAACAAACAAACAAAAAAACCAAACAAAGAAAGAGGGAGGAGGCAAAAATAAATTAAGAAATTACAATTTATATGCCAAAAAGTGAGCATAAAAGACTTATTTAAGAGAGAAAAAACATAGAAAAAAATATCCAAAAACCAACTTTGCCAACTTTTGTAAACATTACCTTTTCTATGAAAATGCTCCAAAGCTTCCAACAAGCCTCTCTTCTTTCCAACAGTTCCATCAAGCTGGGAGACAAACGGTCAAGTGCATCGAAGAAATTATCTCTCAGACTTTTCCCAACCACTCTGCTAACTCAAAAAAAACCTAAACATAGCAAAAATGGATACGTTATGAAAAATGACCAGTAACCATCAATTTTTACACCTAAAAACAATGTTACATAATTAGAGATCTAAAATTTCTTACAGTGACTAAGCCAGCTTCTAAGACAAATTGGGGAAAAATTTACAAACCTATTTTCTTAGTGCCCACACACCACTGCTACATTATCTTTACACTCTTTTCTCTCATCACACCTTTCTTTCTTTACGGTCCATTTGGGTTTTCTTTTCATTTCATTAACCAAAACCTGGCGCCCTTCCATTGTCTCTCAGTCCTCCATAATCAGGCAGGAAGTTTATTTCTCCCTTTCTTGGCTTTTTGTGTCTTTGTTGGGAGGGTCACCACTTGTGAAATGCCTCCCACGTTTTCCTCCATTTACATCACATCAGATCGGCCCAGCTGGCGCATTTTGGATCGATAGTTGCCCATCTTGAACTTCAGACTGTTCTTCCAGCCATCCCATCCACAGGGTGACCCAGATTCTTTAAGGCATGGGTGTGTTTGTACTAAGGCTTTAGCAACAGCCTCAAACTCCTCTTTTGCTGGATACGCTTTAAATGAATACATAGTCCCAGCCACCTTCTCAAGGATGTCATGTTTTAAGTCCTTTGCCATTTTCAGAGGGACTCCATCCCTAAGATACAGCAAGTTACCTTGGCGAAGTCTATATTCAACATCTACAGGAAATTTGGGAATTTCAAATTCCTCTGGCCATGGAGAGCTTCTTTCAGGAGAGGACACAGACAAAATCTCTGTGTCTGCCAGGCTATTAGTCACAAGGTAATTCTGGGTTTACAGTGACTGGAACAAGCTCAATCATTGGGATTATTTTGATGGTTGGTTTCTCTGGGAGCTCTGAGAGATTTGTGAGGTTACACAACTCATTGTTAAATTCAGGATCTTGGTATTGAAGAGTGAAGCTGTAGTTTGTTTGAGACTGCTTGGAGCCAGCCAACCAAATCCTCAAGTTTGTCAGGTCGTGTTTTCATAGTCAGTTTTCTTATATCTCCCTCAGAGACAATGATCCTCATAGTAAATTTCTGCTGCACAGCCATCTGAGAAAAAAGGAGAAGTAATTAGCAAATAACAAAACACCTCAGTGTCACCATTAGTTCTCCTTGTACCCTGTACGCTGACAGTGGGAAGACATCGTTTAACTCTGACATCTTAACCACACACCAATGGGTAACATCATGACTCTGAAGTTGGTAAGACCTTAAATGCTCACAGTACCACGCTGTCATTTTATTGCAGACAAACAGAATTTCTGCATTAGCTGCAACAATCTTTTCAATCTGAACAAACTCAGAGAGACCTGAGCATGAGCCTGCAGTAAGGATCATCCCTGGTTGGTATTTGATTCCATCAACACAGACAGATGATGTGACAAGTACAGAAGTTGATGTTGCAAAATTTTGTCCAATTACCGTCTGGACAGTCAGAGGGAAAGAGGCAAGCAAAACTGTGTTAACCTTTGACATTTCTATAGATGGTCTGAAAAAGGAGTTACAGTCAAGATGGTAACTAAGTGCTTTCTGGTGTTTGGATGCAAGTGTCATGGCAACATTTCTGAAGCTCTGAGTATTGCGGATCGCCCTTTTAAAGAAGTTATGTTTGCCTTCGAAGCGCATTGTCCAAACCTCAGACAAGGGCCCAAACTTCCTTACAAGTTGTGGATAGTGTTCCAGGTAGTGATGCTTGGGCCTTAAACGGAACTCTGGAAATACTGACTGCAGCAAGCTTCTGTGTTCTGATATCTTGCAGCTCAGGAAATGTAGTGTCTCTTCTGTATGCACTGGTGTCACAACAAGCTCAACGATATCTTTGAGAAGCATAGAATCTCCCAAGTGTTGTCACCTTCAGGGACACAATGGCCAACAAGAAATGGAAGGAGCCTAATGAGACACCAGTTCTCATGGGCATTACCACCTATGGTCCCTTTGCCTGAAAATCCCTTTCCAATCATCTGAGGTTTGTCTGTGTTGTCAGTAAATGTGTATTTAAAAGACCCAATGGCCTGGTTTAGCACACTAGTAAAATATTTCTTGCTTATCAAATCTGTTAGACAAAGCCATAACTCAATGGGAACAATTCCCTCCAAGATATCATGCATAAGATCAGGAGGGTATCCACTACCACATGGAAATGCTCAAGACTCTCAGTTAAAGGGCATGATTGCTTCACACCATAGCTCACTTAATCCAGGGTCTTCTTTCACCTCGTGTACCTGCCTATCATGGGACTCCTTCTCTCTGGGCTGAAAGAAACCAGATCTTACCTCCTGCTGTTGAGCGTCTCCCCTGCTTGCCAAACAGAATCTGCAGAATTTTTCAACAGCAAAGCTTTCCTGGAATCCTGCAAGAGAATGGGCACCCAGATTATCAGCTGCAACATACAAGACTGTACCTTTAACGCTTTTCCCCAACTGCTCCAAGTAAACACCACTTTGCTCCAATAACTTCAAATCATAGATAAGAGGCTGCAAAATTTTTCCATAGCCACACTCTTTGACAGTGGAGGTATTGCAAAGTAGAGCAAGCGGATTAAGTTAAGGGTAGACCTATATTTTGCAGGAATGTTGGCAATAACCCAGTATACAGCACACATTTTATGTTTCAGCTTAGAAGTTCCAAGAGGATTGACTATTTCAAAATCATCAATGTAAAGGCCAAGGGCAATTTGAATTCAGGTTTTGCAAGAAGCAAATTTGCTTTAAAGCACTGCCCATCTTCACATGACCTGTATTCCTGTGGGACATGGACTTTTTCTGACATTGCTTTGTTTAAAACATCTGTTTTGTTAAGCAACTTCTGTAACATGGGAACAACAGAACATACGCAAGATTTTTGCCTTTTTCCACAACATATTCTATGGGGTTTACCATGGAAACTCTTGCGTACATAAGAAGCTCTCTTTAGAAGTTCCTAAAGCCCTCTTTCACATATGACATCATGTTACTTTTTGACACAGCACTATTACCTCTTCCACAAACTTTTCATTCATTCAAAATTCTAATCATGATTCTGGTTTCAGAAGTGGTTGTGACAACACTGATCTGACAAAGCTGTTGGATAACTTCCTGTACAGCACTCTCTGGTATGTTCAAACATTTGCATCTTTAACAGAAGAGATGCCAAGTTGTGTTCAAGCTGTTTTTCTAGATCATGTAAATCACTGTCAATGGTTACTTCACTCGTATCCTCCAAATCATCAGCATCTATACTTCTTCTTGGGCAGCATCACCAGCATTATTGACATTTCACCAATGATTTCAGACTTAAAGCCTCCCTGCTTTTTTGTTCTTTACTCTTTTGCTTTAAGTGCTGTAGACACTGCTTTCAAGTTGCATCTTTATAAGGCAACCAATCGTATGGTTTACTTTAAGGTGAGCAGAATACAATAGAAAAGAACCTGTTCATTACATCTCAAAAATCCACACAAAGACAACTTAACTTAACTGTATATTGCATTAGTTACTATCTGGAGTTTTGGTGTGAATGCGGATAAGTGCACTTTTAATGCGTTTAGCGATTTAAATGTGCACATGCATTCCTCATGTAAACAAGGCAATGGCTCAGTCCGTGCAAAACTCCCATGTTTTATCCTGTAATGTTTGAACAGCTGCCTCTCTTTTCACAACTCACGAACATATTTACATTTCCAGAACATTTTATGATTCTTGACACTGGTAATTTTGATTTTCAGAACGTTCAGTTTATGTTTTTCCAAGCAAAGCTCAACTTTGCAAATAATCAAAACAATTAGGTAATGAATGCCATTTCCCTTATTTATCGGATAAAACTGGTAGTTTTTTTTCTTTTTATTGCATCGTAGCTGAGCTAAAACAACTCTTACCAATGCAGGAGGTATCTGAACAGCCAAACGGTTGGTCTTCTTGCACCGCGTTCGGCCCCCCTTGGTATCAGCCGAGGTGAAGCGGATGAAGCTCAAACTACGTTTCACAGGGATATCAAAAGTTTAGCTGATTCCAACACGGACAGGAAAAAAAGCCAAAAGCTGATAAAAACAAGTAGACCGACTAAAAGTAAAGACAACGTGCTAATACATTCAGCTCAGTATTACGGAGTGGAATGGAAACGCACACAAAGAGTTTAAATAAAGTTTTGCCTTCTTCAAAACATAACGGCTCTAATCAAAAGGAGGAAAAGCAAGCGCCTAGCTAACAATGATGTTTTCTCTGCACTGACTAATGCTAAACACACATACCTACTCTCAATCAGCACTCAAATTATGTACTTTTAACACCATGAAAACAACTTTCGAAGCTTTACTCCTTTGAGCAGCAGAGCTACCGTCAAAACGGTTTGAATCTGCTTGAAGAAAAAAAAACCCCAAACACTCAAAACAGTTTGTCTGCTCCTCCATCTAATTTAATCAATGCTATTTCAAAGACTCCTACTCAAATCCACTTTTCTTTTAACCCAAAGTTCTAACTTTATATAAAAAATCTTTTTTTCGTTTTCCCAGTCTTGTGTTATTTGCAGTATCAACTGGTTTAATACTTTTCTATGACATAAACAAAACCAATAAATAAAAGTATAAAAAAAGTAACAATAATAATAATAAAAACTTACTGTTCTAAGGTCTTGCAATGCAAAGGCTTCTTTGAGTGCTGCTGAAAAGTACGTCTGTAAAAATCAATATGTTTCGTCATGCTGCACCTGTGCTCAACAAGTGCAGGGCGTGGTCATGAGCAAAACATAGAAATTTGTGTCCATCTAACTTAAAATTATTTATGCATTTAACTTTTTTAACAAATTAGTAGAGTGCACTCAGTATTTCTTAGTAATGACATCAAACTTAAATTATTTGAGTATATTTTATTGAACGGTTTAAGTAAATCTGAAATCCGGGCTAGTAGCCCCTCCCTAACCCGAACGACCACCCGCCCACATGAGTACAAACTTATGTACAAACCACATGAGTATGCCCATTTTCATGACACGCCTCTGGGTCTGTGGCTGCAGTTGGGTATACTTGGTGACGTCACACAATACAGGTAAAACAACACTTATGACGGTCCACTTCCGGGCCAGTTCACTGCTCTGTTCCAATTCGTAAATTCGCGCCTGTCGCTCGATATCGTTCCATCAGCGTAATAGAAAGACTCAACATTTCCTGACTTAAAACAGTTTTCACCTCTGTTCATGCTCTTTTTCCTGTTCTTGAAAAAAATAAAGTAAAAAGCGGTGACGTGCCGGAGTAAAATCACAACGGTAACGTACTCAGGCAGCTGGTGACGTATGTTGCTTGCAAAGAGAGCTGTAGTCTACACAGAGGCTTTGAGTAAATCCTGAAAAAATCTAAAATCTTTGCGGTATTTTATTTTTTCTTTGCATGAAAATTTCTCATTTAAATCCATAACCAACATATCTGGAATACAGGACAGAGAACGAGTGGGACCGGAAGATAATTATTTTCTCCTCATTGACTTCCATTCATATTTTTTCTTGTCTAGGTCCCATGGTGCGGAAGTAGAGGGGCGTGACTTCAGCTCCCTGTAGTGCAGTACGTTAAACATGAGTGATCACGCCGCAAAAAACGAGAGGGTGCAGTCCAGATGCACCATAACTTGTCATCCACCGTGTTTGGTTAAAGAGAACAAATGAATATTATTGCTGCCGTCATTTTTTTCTTGTGCAAGCTATTGCTTATCGTGAGCCTAATGGTGAACCTATTAAATAAACAGCCTGTTTTTCTTTTGTCTTTTTTTTTACTTTTTTTTTTTAAAGAAAGTTTATACAGTCATTAGCATAATTGCAGTGATAATCGGTTGAAGTTAGATCCAAAAAAAAGCATGAACAGACATTTTAAAACAAACTTGAACAGACTTAGCTTTATAAAGTCGTAAAACATATATAATGCATTTGCTTTTTCAATTCACTGTCAGATGGGAGACCCTCTGTGATGTTCCAGCTGAATGACAAATTAAGTGAAAGCAGTGTCATTTTTTTCTTTTAGGAGGATATTAAGAGGTCTTCACTTCTATTGCTCTCCTGTCTATTTGGGTTCAGCCTAAAAGCACTGCAACAACATGGCTCTAGATCAGTCATGTTTTTTAAATGGACATGCAGTCCATCCATGTACTTTGAAATTGAAAGATTTGTCTGATCAAAGATGTCCAGCAACAATAGAGCTTTTGTGAAGATGACAGAGAAAGAAAAGCACACGTGTAGCAGCGATGACTTCATTCTGTGTCTTCCATGTTGATTCACTGCTGTGACCGACTGAGGCAAGGCACCAAATGGAACATAATGGGGTTGTCATTAATGCAACTAATTTTTGCTTTTATGCTTTGACAAATAAAGATGTTTCTTGTAAAAGAAAAAAGGAAAAAGTCTGTTGTCTGTCTGTGTTCAATAAAAAATAATACAATCCATTGATTTTAAGACATGAACAACATGCGTGTGGGGAAAACGCCCTCAACACTGAGAATGCAATAAACAAAACAAGATCATTTGTCACAATGACCAAAATGAAAAACAAAACAAACAAAAACAATCATATGAGGAACAATTATTATACAGTATGACCCCATCAAAAGTCAAACATCAATATTTGTAGATTAAAGTGTCTACGCTTTACATGGATTCACCAGAAAATCAATCATGTCATTCTGAAAACTGTAAATCCTCAAAGGGAACATAAATGTGCTCCATGATAAACATTCTCATTTCTGGTTGTAGGTTTTCTCCCTCAGGTCTGAGGAGCTTGTTGGGGGCAGTCCAGTAGGCAGTAATAATGGCAATAAATTTTCTATCCCATAGAATTTATATCATCAAACTAATAACTCTCCCTGAGTCATATATTCTACCTAAGCTTCACATGAAGCTGATCAGCAGAGCTTTTCTTACATCCACCAGCTGCAGACAGAAAGAAATTGGTTCTGAGCTGCTGCAATTCAGTAGTCTCAGAATGAAATATCCTCAAAACAACATAATGACTGTGGAAGTATAGCAACACCTTGGACCTTGTGAAGTTGTTATGGCGTATCAGAGGGAAATGGAAACACCATCAGTCTTCTGCTGCTTATGTGGGACTGAGTCATGGAGGCAGCAGTCTGAGCAAAATCCCCGGACTGCCTTCTCAGTCCTCCAGAGGAAGCTCAGTTCAGTCACATTTGCCATCCGATTCTTCCAGTGGCTACCCACAGCACTGCAGATCAACAACTTCACCTTTCAGCTCACCTCTCGGTCCAGTGGTGCACCACCTGCAGCAGTGCAGACTTTTCCTCAGGCTCCGACACTCAGCATGAAAAAGAACCGGAGATCCTTAAACTCATCCAGTTGAGGCAACAACTCATTTCCTACATGGAGAAGTCACTTCACAGTTAAGACGATGACCTCAGAGCTGGAGGCTCTCGTTTTCTTGGCTGTAAGCCCCTGCGGTGTATGCTGGAAGTCAGTGCTCAACGGAGACCACTGCAACTGCAAAACATAGAGGCAAACTTTTGCCACCTAAGCTGGAAACTCTGACCCTTGGCTTTGTCTGCAAATTCTGAGCAGAATCAATTTGGAGTTATCCTCCACTCAATCACCTTCATGCTCTGTTATCAGAGGACAATGAGCTCATATTGGTTGTGACTTTGAGACAATGGGCCATAAATATTGATGTATGAAATATAAATGTATGAAAAGTTCGTGAGTGGATGAAAAATGGGAATTGGAAATATTTATATGGTTGACCTTCCAGGGCTTACAGTTCAGACTTTTAATGAGGTTGTACTCAAATTAACCAACATTTTCCCATCTATATAAGCAACCCCTTCCCAACTCAAAGATCCCCACATGGGTTCTCCATATGCCTGAGTAGAGCTGCAAAGGATTTAGCAGATAGTAATACTTTAAATTCAATGTCACAACATGAGCAGATGTCTTTGTGTTAGTATCTGCAGTATCTGATGTCTTTGTTTTAAATTATGCTTCTTTTTGTTTTCCTTTTGCACCCTGCTCCAATGCTTATAATGTTTTATGTAAAGCACTTTGAATTGTCCTGTACGTGAAAGGTGCTATACAAATAAACTTGCCTTGCCTTGAATCCTGGTCACATGCCTTGTTTTTCTTTGTCGTTAAATATTCAAAAGCACTGTGCTTGTTTCAGCTGAGGTACATTGAATAAAAGCAACACAGTAAGCAACAGAGACAAGTGTATCTCTGTGATGAATGAGCTGTACTATATGCTTTCTTTGAATAATTGAAGGTGATGTGTGACTTGAGAAAACTGATTTTTAGATTAGATTGAGTTGTAGTGAAGAATTTTATGTTAATTGGGACTTTCCAGGAATTGTGTCCAATACTCTACCCATTTATAAGAATAAGATATGCATCGACCACCAGGTAGAAATAAGGGATGTCAAATTGCATGACGGTATAGCGACTTCCATCCTCCATCATTGCCCCCGCTTGTCTTATAAGTTAAGAAACAACAGTAAACAATGCCGGAAGGGCGGGGAAGTTAGGCTTCAAAGGAAACAGCAGCCCCACTCGTGCAGCTGATTATAAAATGAATCCGATGGATATGCATGTTTAGAAAGGAAACACAACGGCCATGTTGAGTACTGATTTGTTTATTCGGCGACACGAAAGTTTGAATTGCAGCTGAGTGTAAATGAATAATGGATTCAGTCTAAGTGCTCTTTGAGTGCGTTGAACAGAACAGAAAAGCGTAACATAAATCCAATCCATTAATTATTGTTGGTAGAAGCATTCTGATGACTAAAATGGGGTAATTATCCAGTTCAAGCATAAATGAAGCTACAGGTGCACCATCTCTAACCTTTACAGGAGCTGCCACTGTCCATTGTCAGCAGAGTTAAATTGTAGCTGCCGGTATGAAAGGCTAATTGACCATTAACGCATAACTTAGAATCTGGCAGAATGGTTCCCTTCATGACTTTGATCCTTGAAAGTAGCTGTCACTGCAGTCTTATGGTCAGTTCATGAAACTGACAGAAACCCATGTGGTGGGTTAATGGTCTTTGACCATTTCAGACCAAGCTGCAGGAAGCTTGTCTCTTATGTCGCTTTGGGGTGGAATACTTTGACACATTTTTCAGTCTGTTCAACATGGTCTGTGAGTTAAAGCAATCACTTTGATTGGCTCTTTAGCTAATGATGGTAACTCTTATTTTATGCATTAAAGGCAGGGTGAATGATGTTTTCCAGAAGCATTTTTTACTATATTGCTTAAAATCTCCTTCACACCCTGATTGCAGCCAATTAACTGAATGCTCACAAAAATTTAAAAAATTGAGTCACCTGTGGAATAGACAGGACAGATAAAACCCCATCCAATCGTCTTGTAATGACCCATGCTTTTTGATGAAATGATATGTCCATCCAATGATATGTCCAAACTCAAAAGCCATTTGTCTCTCCCTCCTCCCAGCCCCCCACAGTCGCAACTCCCGTGAACGACTCACAGTGCACACAAATACAGGGAGTGCAGAATTATTAGGCAAATGAGTATTTTGACCCCATAATCCTCTGTATGCATGTTGTCTTACTCTAAGCTGTAGAGGCCAAAAGCCTACTAACAATTAACTCATTTCCTTCCTTCAGATCTTCCCCACACTCTTTATTTTTTTTTATTTTTTGAGGTTCACCAAATTTTATTATTTTTCTACTATTACATAATATCAATGAAAAATTTATACTCTCTTCTTTTTTCTATTATATACATTTTTTTCTTTCTTTTTCCTTTTTTTTTATTCTTCTGTAATTGATAGTGGATTTCTTCCAGATAATTTCTTTTTTTCAATTTTAAAGGGAAAATATTTTGATTTTTTCCTCCCATCCTTCTGGGGAGTAAATTTTTTTATGTGCTTTTTTTTTTTTTTTTTTTACTCCCTTCTCCTCTTCATCTCTTTTTTTCTTCTGTTAAACTACATATACCACTCTGAAAAAAGTTTTGAGACTATATATTTTTTTACCTATATATATACCACACCATTATCCTTTTTCAACATAATATTTTTTACAGAAAACTCGGAGAGAAGCCCCCCCCCCCCCCCCCCCCCCCCCCTCCTCCCCCTCTCCCTTCCCCCCCCCCCCCCCCCCCCCCCCCCCCCCATCACCCCACTCCCTGTTTTCCCCTCTTTCTCGTCTCCCCTCCCTCTCTCCTCCCTCTCTCCCCTTCCCTTTTTTTCTCCCTTTTTCCTTTTTCTTCCCCCTTCTTCCCCCTTTTTATTCCCTCCCACCCCCTTCTTCCCCCCCCCCCCCCATAATAGACATCCTTCTTCTATCCCTGGCTAACCCACCCCCCCCCCCTAAACACAACACCACCCCACCCCTCCCCCCCCCCCCCTCCTGGTTTTTTTTTCTTTTCTCTCCCCCCCCATCTTCTGATTTTGTGAAAACTACTTCATAAAATATCATATCATCTTTTTTCTCCTTCCCCAACTCCCCAGATTTTAAAACAACTTCCCCCATTAAAACCCCTTATTTACCTTGTAAACACGTGATTGGCAGTTAACTTTCGGATTTGAATTAACGTGGAAACACGTGAATGGCAGCAAAGAGTTAAGCAGGTTATGTGCATCTCTGTAATGAGAAGGGGTGTGGTCTAATGACATCAACACCCTATATCAGGTTTATTAGGTATTATTATGTACAATCTGTTTGAATTAAAGAGATTTAGAGTCTAAACCTACTGAAAGACACCCAACAGAGCTAAAAATTGTTGACCCTGTCTCTACCAACCCATGTTTTGTTTTTGCTTTTTGTCATATTGAATAATGCATAAATGCTGCTCCATTTTACCCTGCAACGTTAAGTCCTCTCGCACAGGCAGAGATGGTATGTCACAGTCTGCAGATGGAAGTCATCTTTGTGGTGTGTTAAAATAGGATTTTATTGTTTCCAAAAATGACGTTGATGTCAGAGAAATACTGAGTCTGCTGATGTTAGTGGTTCTTGACGTCAGTTTGGCGTAAAAGAGCACTTATATGGACCATTATCTAGTCTATGAAACATGCTTACATTTCATAGTGGAAGTTTAAACTGCAAAAACACAACCCTGAAAATACATACGAGTTGATATAAAAAAACACAACTGATGTCCTTTTCAAGAACTGCAAGAATATAGACAATGAACCAGACTGTACAATAGAAAGCAAGCTCGTTACTATTGCCAAACCTTCCTGTCCATTTCACTAAGTGTCGCAGAAAAATGACTATTCTGGCTAAATATTGACCTAATTTATCAGTGACCTTCCTGTGTCTATGACTGACAGTGTTTGTGTGCACATGTATGTCCATGCATACATTTGCATGGTCTCACACTAGTGTCTAAAGCTCTCCTCCAGCCCTCCATCTCCTCTGATTGACACTTGTGCCTCCAAGAGGCCATCTGCTCCTTGTTAATTCAGACTGAAATGCAGCTGGTATAAGAGGCTGTAAATCAGGTAAATTGTTAAAGAGAGCACTCTGTTCTGATGCCCAGATACCAAGTGTTGAGATGAGGTGGTGTGCCGAAGGCTGCTCCAGAAAGCAATGATATGAAGCTAATATAGATGGAGCTGAAGCTCTCACATGGCCGCTGGTGCTACATATTGTATGCGAGCACGTGTGCATGCAGGCATGACACAAAGCAAGTTGGTACAATGCAAAACAATCTCTATCCCCCCACTATGTCATAATAATATCCCTCTGTGCCTTTCTCATGAGCTTTGATTGGCCGCTCGCTCTTCAAACTCCCCTCATATTGATCTCCGCCTCTTGCAAATTCATTTCCATCTCTTAAGCTGCAGCTGATCATTTTATGATTTCAGCTGTAGCTATCTTCACTTCTCAGATGCTTTCAAGCTAAAGTTGATGATGCCATCTAACATTAGCCTGTAAGAATATTGATGGTGACATTTCATTCACGAAATCCTCGCAACACATCATCTGGTATTAGGAAGCAGGGTTACTGATGAATAATGCATTAGGAGATAAAGGGGAACGTTGTTTATGACATGCAGCACATATGGTTGTCATGCAAATAAACTCACTGTAGTCTCTTTTTTTCTGCTCTTAAAGTCTTGTCCTTATGAAAAGCAGTGGAGTGATTGTAGATGAAAAGTTTTCTCACTAATGCTGTTTCACATTTCTCACAGCCAGTGTTAAACTCCTGGAGTGGAATGAAGTGGAATCTAATAGTTTAAAGCTACTGGGGATCCAAAGCTTAGGCTTAAACAGAAATCCATTTCTTATAAATGTTCCCTTCTCTGTCTACCATCAATTGTGTTGTGCATGAAATGTGCTATACAAATAAACTTTCCTTTCATTAGCCCCTTAAACTTTATTTTTAGAGATGCAGTGTGTGCAATCTAATTAACGAAGGCAAGAAGAAAGTGCTTAGGTCAGTATGAGACCCCTCGGTCAGTTACCCATGAAAAATTTGCCCACAACTTCCCCGGCAAAAACCAGCATTTTTAAAATCCCCCTGTCCACTGGGATTTATTATTTTTTGCATGTGTCACACAGATTGGGGTGTAACTTGTTTGCACTGGGATGGCACACGGCACGGCCAGCTGCTTCTCAATACTTGAGCAGATATACCCTCGTTCACCCCTCTTGTTACTCAATTCCCTCTGCTGCTGATAACACACTCTTCTGATCCTCCTCTCCTGCTCTCGTTTGGTATTCACAGCCTTTTCCAGCCTTGACTGCCAAAAACAAGCTTATTGTTTTGTCTGTGAATGAGCTGAAGTGTGTTTGTTGTTGAACAGGGCTCATTTCCAGCTCTTGAACTGCTCTAGATTTTTGTCAGTCCAATCATACTGCTTTATTTCCCTCTGCGAACCGCAGTTGCCAGTCCATATAAAAATCAAAAGGCAGTATGCTGTTGGGATTTCTCATCAGCACATCTGCTTGTGCATCCTTCTTCAGTCGGTGTTATCTAGTCTTCTATATTTCAAATGTTAATGCCATGAATCATATCATGCATGTCGCTCAATTCCTTTGGTTATAATGTCATGGCATAAATATGGTAAATATAGTCAGGGCTCTAAATTAACTAATTTTGCTCACTAGCCAATGTGGCTAGTGTGTTTAAAAATTTACCAGCAAAATGGGATATCCACGAGCCATATTTCTTTAGGAAAAATGATCCAGATTATAACTTAAATGAAAATGCATTTAACTGTAGATTTCTTCAAATAGTTTTTCAATCGATGTTTTATCATGAAGACACCAAAAAACAACAAAATCATGTAATTTTCACATCAAGTCAAATGGTTTCACCTCCTCTCACATTGTAAATGTCTGGTTAACACACCAGGGGATCGCGTTAACCGAATATTTTCCGTCGCTGACCGTTTTTAAACGTTGCTGGAAAAATCTAAAGGCTGCACGTCATTCAGATTCTAGTTCTCCCCCCTGACCACTTGGTGTCAAGTGAGCACATTATTTAGCACTGAGATCCTTTTGTGGATGTGGTCACAACCACTTCTGAGTTGTCACAGCTGCTGTCAGAACGGTCGCACACCGGCTGCTAATAAAGGAGAATGTCTAATGTAATGATCAAAATAATGATAATTTTTACTTGATTAATTTCCATTAGGAAATTAGGTGCTGCTATTTACTGGAGAACTCTGACATATTTTGGTGCCCAGGGAGCAGGGGTTTAAGAGTAATAATATAGCAATAAAGAATAAAGTAGACTTACAAAGACCATTTTTCTGTTTAACTCATAGAAGGTAAAGGTTAACGGGACTAAATGATGCATTTCTACAATAAACCCTTTTGTCTTTTGTCAAGAAACCATGAGGTTTCAGCTCTTATAAACCCTCAGGGACCCTGAGATCCTCTTGCACTGGCCTGTAAATAATTCCCAAAGCTAGAACGCAAACCTACAGCAGGACATCTTTACAGCATCATGGCCCCCATCTATAGAATCACCTACCAGAGGACCTGAATGCTGCAGAAAAATTTTCTTTTTTTTTTTAGGCGGGTTCGAGACCCATGTAATGCATCTGACTTTTAATAAATGTCTTGTTTCTATTTTATTTTGTTTTACATTTAATTTTGGCTGCTTTTAAACAGGTAAAACACTTTGTGCTCCATTTTGATGCATGAAAGTGTTTTCAAAATAACGTTTGATTTAAATTGATTTTACTTTGCTTCAGTGTTATTCATGATTCCTAATGTTTCTTGTGGGTTTCTGCGTGTTAAGGGTAAGAAATAATATGAATTTGAGAGATTCTAATTCCAGTTGAACATAGAGCGCTTTGGGTGATCCATAAGTCTTTATCCGAGGAAACAAACATACACGAATTTAGGTTCAAACCAGTGCTATGACAGGTCAACAGATCCTGAAGCTGGAGTAAGGAGGTACAGGAGCTGTTGTCAGAGATGATGAAACCAGCATCATTTGAGAAGATAATTTATAAATAACAGGGAAAAAAATAGGGAAAACTTTATCTGTTTATTGAAAAATAGAGCAATTTTGTAGCCAAAGGGGCGCTATATTGTATTAATACTTCTACTTGAGTAAATATAATTCTTCCTCCATAAAAGTCAGTGCTAAGCTTTTGAGACTAACCTGGCTATTGCTGCAGATGAAGGCTCTGACTGGCTGTAGAAGACTTTACCCGTAAACTGAAATTGTTTCTCAAAGCTGAGAGAATAATAATTGTGCAAAGACCAGCTGTTCATCTTTGCTAAAAGTAAAATCATTGCTGAATTCTAACTCATAAAGGCTATATTGTACCTCTGGGGACCGTCTTTTACTCTTAAAGACACACAACGGAACTTTTAGCAGTTTTCTCAGTGACGCGCCCCCTATCGGCGACTAAACTAGCATCCATCTCGTATCATACCTGTTCTGTGAGCTCACTCCAGCCAGTAAAAGACAGTCTTATCTTGACTCTTGTTCTGTCCCTTCCTCTCTTCCTTTTCATCTCTTCCTCCTATAATGTTTCCTTACCGAATCCGACATAAACGGCGTTCAAAACACTCGCGGGGTTGATCCCTGGTTTGCATCCGGTTGCTAGTGAGTGACGCAGTGCTGCAGCCAATAGTCGGCTGCAACGTCACAGTCGTGTCCCGGATGGGAATCTTACATAGTGCTGTTTCTGAGCCCCGGGACGCCTCTGGGCAGTGACGGCTCGAAAATGCGCAAAATGAATGTTGGTGTGCCATCAAAATGAGTCAGAAACGCAGATTTTTAAGGTCTAAAAGTTACGTTGTGTGTCTTTAATAAGGTACTTTTTTTTTTTACCCTAATAAGGTACAAACTGCAATGGCACAAATAAGTACCCACTGTTGAAGGTACAACAGCAGTATTGTACCTTTGAGAGTACCACCCCAGTGGCAATCCTTTGTACCCTGAAAGGTACAAGTTAATATTTTATTTTCTGAGGGTGTGGAGGAGAGGCTGCTGGTGATGTTTTACCACTCTACAGTTGAGAGTGTGTTGACATTCGCCATTGCTGTGCGGTACAGCTGCAGGCTATAAAGTGGCTGACGAGAGGAGACTGCTGAGATAAGGTCAGCTGAGGAGATTATTGGCTGTCCTTTACCCTGAAGACCACATCCATCCCGGAGACCGTTTCCTCATCCTCTCGCCTTCTAGAAAGAGGTCCAGGAGCATTAAAACTGTAACCAAGACACCCAGAAACAGCTTCATCAGGCTGAAAGGACAATAAATGTGGACATCTAAAGACTGACAATATTTAGGTGCAGTCATTTCTTAATGGTTTTATTGAACTATATTTAACATTAAGTACTGTTATAATACAATTTATTATTATCATCTGTTTATTTTCATAATATGCCCCTTTTAGTTAGTTTTGTTTACTATGGTTTTGCTTGATATTGTTTTACTCTGTTTTTAACAAATCCTTTAAATTTGACATTTTAAAATTTTCTTTATAAATCTTGTGTTCACAGTAAAGATTTGTCAAATCTTATATTATATAAATCTCTCTCCACTGATTGTGCAAAAATAACCTGTCAAGCATAAGTAAATAGCTGGCAGGCGTTGAACGAATGTCCTGAATGAAGCACTGTCTCTGACCTACTGTCAATCATTCCATGAATGTGCATCACTGATGCAAAAACAGAGAGCAAAATTTCAAAGGTCACAAAAAAATGACAAGTTGAGTTGTTTTGAGCTATGAAGCTCAGATGTGGCGTACTTTGTGCCATTTATATTGATGCTGCTGTTGGCTTAACCTGTTTTCAGCTAGGGTGTAGCAAGAAAAAAATAAACCACAAACTGAGTGAGGTCATATGTGGGTTTTTTTCCCTTTTAAATTCCTATAATTAAGCACTTTCTTACCTGCTTAAAGGGACAAACAGCCCCTGCTATGTGCATATATTCCTGTGCCTTATCAGAGAATCTGTGTGAGGGTGTGTCATGTGTGTAGACCATTTTACAAAAAAATAGCTCAGTCCGTTGCTTTCATTCAGTAAAGTGATTAGTGTCTATATTGTGTTGTTTCCATGTGATCTAACAGTTTAGAGTTGTTCATGCTAGTAATGTACCCTGGTGCTAGTCATTAAATGGAGGTCTTTCAGTTTGCAGGTATTCAGTAAACAGCAGAAAAGCACTTTTATATGCAGTAAAAGGCTCTCAAATGATGGGAGCCTTAGATTGTAAAAAACAAAGTCAACAGTATGGTAACAGCATACTGCATAAACTGCCACTAAATATAAAATAAGAGAACATAGATGCACCTAGTCAAGTTTCTTAGGAAAGCCAGTAGTTGGGAATAACAACCCAGTCTCATTCCAAAACGTGACAGTCCTACGTTGGTCCACACCACAATACGTACTTATTTTACAATTTTGCCTCAAAAAACGTAGACACACTACGTTTGATTTTCCCTTTCATTTCTGTAGGTCACGTGACTGTGGAGTTTCACACAAGGAAACATGGCGGCTATCCTTTCAATTTTGGGTGGAAATTGTCATATTTTAAAATAGATTGCGACTCTACCATTGTTTTGATCACTTTTCTAGCGAGAAATATACCCTTTATTTTCACATTATTCATTCATTTTATGTATACAATCTATAGTTTTTTCGTTTCGACGGACATTTTGTCCGCTCTCTCATCAAATATGTAGAAATACTACGTTTTTAAAACTGGACAGAACACACTTTCAGTTTTTGTTTGTGAATAAATAAATAAATAATGCACCACTGGGGTTTTAAGGTTTTAATGCGATGCATTATGTCCAGTTAGGCCCAAATAAAGCAGGATTTAATGTGGGATTCAGTCTAGAAAGACCAGTATAACCTTATGTTGATAACTTTTTATGGAAGAAGTTGAAAATTTGATCTACACACATACCAAATCTCCTTCATATTCCTGAAATAGACGTGAAAATAGACAGAATCAGGGCCTATAAAACCCCAAATGCCACCAGACGACGGCGGTTGGGCTCACGTTGGAATGGAATGCACCCCATTCTACGGCGGAACGTGGGAGTGTGTGAGCATTTCTTGCTTTGCAGCCACATATCGAATCTTAAAATACTATTCTGTTTAGCCAACTTGATGACGTGCCTAACTTTGTGCGGCTGAAAACACACAAGCATCTGAAAGCGTCTCCTTTCTTGGCAGTCCCCAGTTGTTCCACTGGAAACGGGAGGGTACAGACCCGATTTTCAGATGTTTGTGTGTTTTAAGACGCACAATGTTAAGCACGTCAGTAAATGCTAGCTGGCTAATGCTAGCATGCTGTGAAGTGCCGGTGTTGTGCCCCACCGGCGACAAACAAATGTGTGTTTTGTTATAAAGTTCGGCCCTTCACCGCGGCGACTTGATCGCTTTGATCCACTTCTTCCTTAGTATCACTTCAGTCTAGAATGAAAACTTAAGTATGTTTGGAGTTTATCCGATTTAAACAGTATAACAGAGCAGGAACGGCTGTCGTTAACATGGCCCGGAAGAGGAAGTGCCAAAATCCGGGAACTTCCGGTAAGCGTGATAATCCCCTATTGTTCTTGCTTGTATTGTTTTTATGTTATCATGTGAAGCACTTTGTGAAAAGTGCTATACAAATAAAGTTTACTTATTTCGTTACTACTACACAATTAAGTACACGATTAATTGCACCATCAAAGAGACAAAATATGAAAAATGTGTGTATAACAGCTTTCCTCCAGCATTACACGCCAACAGAAGAGGGGTGAGTGGAAGAGTGTGACGCGCTGCTGTGGTCACAGGTGTGCGCACAAGCTGAAATCAGAAATGATCCGACATGAAGTTGGATGTGAAGCTACAGACGGCTGCTCATCATCAGTGTGGCCAAAACAGGTGGAGGGAGGGAGTAAAAGGGACCAGAAAGTTGCCGCAATGTCCTTTTTTTTCCTCTCAGGGATGGTGAGTGTGCATGTGGGTGACTCTGTTAATGTCCGAAACATATTTGTTTGTAGGCTACAGTAGCCTCCTCACAGTCCGATGTCACTGTAAATATAGTATTTATTAGCCGACATAGTTTATTACTGTAACATCACGAGCACGCGCAGCCGCGTCGCAGCCTCCAGGACTTCATCCTGCGGCCGTGACGCGCCTTCATCCCTGATCAGCAGAGAGGAGGCTGACAACTAAATGTAACGTGACATGGTGATGTTCTTAACCGCGAGAGAAAACTGAACACCGTAAAAACAAGCTGACGAAGGTTCACATTCTACCACAGATTCAGGTCTGATGCAGGATTGTTTTAGCAACAAACTGAACTCAGATTATTACAACTTCACAGCACAAGTTTGAGGATGAGTTTTTGTACCTGAAACGTGATTTGTAGAGCTGATCTTTTCTGTCGTCTGGAAGATAAACATCGCTGGAATGTGCAGGCAGGATTATTCCGCGGCTTTTGTCTCAACTTCCAAACCACTCGCTGCTGATTTAGTCATTCTTTGTGTAACCACCGCTACATCCCTCTTGCGTTTGTGTGCTTCAGCTTGCGGCTAAAACTCTGTTCTTTTGAGCGTTAGCGCCACGCCATCATGTGACTGCCTGGCTGCACCTGATTGGTGGTACGTAGAGACACGTATTTCATAACATGTGAGGTATCCAATAGCAAGCTGTTTTTGTTTAGTGAGACGTTCACGTGTCTCTCTAATAAAACAAACTGTGATGTGTGCACTTATAAGACCAAAAATAAAAGTAATGGCCGGGATGTATGCTGTTGTAGCGGAGTAGAAGTAGCGTTTCTTTCTCATAAATGTACTTGAGTAAAAGTAAAAAGTATAGCATAATAAACTTACTCCTAAAAGTACAATTTATGTAAAAATGTACTCCAGTAAATGTAATGGAGTAAATGTAGCGCGTTACTACCCACCTCTGGTCCCTGAGATGACACGACAGGTTGTGGCTTCGTTAATTAAAACATCTGCGCGCCCCAGACATCTGTAATGCAGATAGTCAGTTATTATTTAAAGGCCTCCTTCCACTGAAAACCCGTTTTACTTGCTCCTTCTGAAATACGGAGGGTTTCCCCTTGTTTACTTACACATGCTTACTTAGCATTGCGTTCCCCCCAGTCGGCTGTGCTTTCTCATCAGAGAAACAATACAAAGAAAAGAGCGAATCGGGAACAGCCTCGCACTTCTACGTCACATTGCAAATAGCGTATCCCACGTGGGGTTTCTATCTGTCCATTGGAAGGCAGGTAACCCTCCACTACACACTAGAAGTAAAGACGGCACGACTGTAGCTTCGGAGTTGAGAAGCTAACTAGCTAACTGTTTGCTAGCATGGCGGAACAAACTTGTTTGTCGGCTCTATTTCCTGTCTGTAACGAAATAAGAGCGGAGGGCGGAGCTTCCTTCATACACTGATGGGAGGCAGCCAATCAGACGGAAATTCATGAGAAGGACCCGGAAAAGCCTGCCGTTGGACCACAAGCCTCTCTTCTAGTATAGATGGGTTTCCTGTTTACAAACATTGGCAGTTGCGCGCGCAACCAGGGGGCTAAAAGCCTGTTTTGTATTGGAGTCTACGGCCAAACACTCACTCATATCATTCATAAAAATGTAAAGTAACACGACGAAACAAACAGAGATCGTTGTGTTTTAAATTATAATGAATAAATCTATATTTTGATGATGAATAACAAAATACCGACGTTGCGTTGCTGTGTTATATTTCTATCACGATTACACTAACTTGGCTAGGGAGTCATCACCCGGAAACGGCATTTTTCTTGTTAAAACATGGATATTATTCGTGTTGGACCTCATTTGAAATTTGCCTGAAAAACCTGAGTTAGAAAGCGGCTTAAACTTTCGTTTAGACTCTTTGTTAAAACAACAATCTGCAGCCTGCAGCAGGTTCAGTTCAGCTCCGTGTCGTCCTCACCTCCTCCATACAGGAGCAACTTTCACTAGTTTGGGATTAAACCAGGCAAAGATGACATCATCACTACGTTTGGAAAGGAGCTGATTCCAGCTGTTAGGGACTAACACGCATTACTGTCGGTAAGTTTCGCTGCTTGTGGAACGTTCTGCTTTATTGTGGATGAGATCGTGGTGGACAGTAGACAGACTAGCTAACTGCTAGCAAGCTAACAGTATAAACTCAAACGCCATCTGATTTACGACCCCCGTACTTCGTACTAAATCTCCGGGATGCGTTGTTATGCCACGTGGACGTTCGTAAACGGCTCCACCATCAGTTTCTTCTTCTTTTTTAAGTTTGTGCCTAAGCAGCAGAGGATGGCTGTCACACACAGTGTTTACAGTTTATGTCATGCAGCCGATCGCGGCGGTGATGCTGCTATTACAGTCTTCCCACTAGAATACGGGAATAATTTCTGCCTCCGCCGTGGTTTAATCCTACATGTGACCATGGTGAAAGACTAAATAAATCATAGTCTGAACTGGAATATCTGGGAGGGTTTTCTGAAGATCAGTCATGCCTCCTGTCCTATTTTCACCATTTTCAACTGTTCACATGCATTAATGTTTAGATTTTTGCAACCGAACAAATACCAGGACCCAAACATTATATTTCCCCGACACTTTCACGTCATATCTTGACCTAATCTGCATTAAAAGTCGAGTTTTGTATGTGAAACACACGTCTTCTCATAGTTCAATAATGCTTTTCCTCTGTTTTCTTGCCCCCTGGTTGCGTGCGCATCCTATCTGTGACATTGCTCAGAAGCCCCCCCCCCCCCCCCCCCCCACACACACACACACACCCACGCACACACACACACACACTCACAAAAAAAACAAAAAAACAATACAGAGGTGGTGACAAAAGAGGAGGAGGGCAAATGGTGTGTATTTTTTCTATTTTTTCTAAATGGTTATGATTTATTATCCGTGTACCCGTTAACAGTAGATGCTGACACCCCTAGCAATAATAATAATAATAATAATAATAATAGGCTTTTAAAACTGGCAGTATTTTTCCACAACAAATTCTGTTCAGTAGGAAAGAAATGGGCAGGAAAAAGCACCACACCATGTTGAAGATTTTCTGTTCACTAATAAGCTATAATGCTAGCCCCATCTCATCCATACAATTCTGTTGCATGGGCCCATTTTATGATGAAAGGATATAAAATAGCTACTGTAACAGACCGACACACAATGGTTAAATCGTACCGCTAAGGGGAAACGGGGCTGAACCGTCAAGTAATCGTCATGATGTCCCAGCGTCCTTGAAACTCGTCGTAGCCACTAGCTTACAAACTGCACAGATATTAATGGTAATGTCTGGTCGATGTAGATGTTTTTACTTCAGTTTTCTCTTACCTTCCACATCAGAGTTTTAGCAAAAGGGTTCAATGTAGTCTCCACCTTGCAACATGATCCAGTCTTCAGCATCTGCAGCATCGCGGCGAAGTGACGTCAATGCACAGGAGAGAAAGTAAACGGGAAGGAAAGTAGTTGCTCAACCATTCCGATCTTATGCAATGACTACCTTTTCACCACAAAGCCAGATCGACCTGATTGATCCTTTGCCCCAAACTCGCTATTTTTTAGTGACATGGATGGAGAAGGAGGAAGTCAGGAGGATCAACTTATCGCGCAAATCTCTCATTTCCATTTTGTGCGTAGTAGAAGAAGAAATTATTATGAATAAATAATAATGATGAGAATGATAATAATAATTATTATTATCATTATCATCATCATTGTTATAGAAATACTACGAATAAAATTATTTTCTGTATACAGTTTCTTCGAGCTTTTCTGTACTAGTGGCGTGATTGGTCTCTCGTGTCCAATGACGGACCGTTTCCATGGTTCTGACGTCAGCAAAAGAAATTTGTGGGAAAAGCGGATTTCTTCCTTTGATGTTACTTTTGATCTTCAACGAAGGGCACAAGGTATGTCTCAGTTTTCCTGTTAATGCTAGCTTACACATTTGACAGTTTTCTTTAAGAAAAGAAGAAATAATTGTAGTTTTTCATGATAATATATAAGTTTAATATCTAATAAGTGAAGTAGGTCTATGTACAGTATTTATATAGCTTATTTTAAAAAAGGTTTTACACGACAGAGACAACTGAGTACTGCGGCACACAGCAACTGGATGAGTAGTACATTTCTTGAACAAAAAAGTTGGAAGAAAGACAGAAACAAAGAAAGAAAGAAACAGAACTTTTAACAGTATTTACCCAATTTATTGTAATTCTCATGTCAAAAAACAAACATAAATTGTAATCATATCTCTGTGTCATTTGTATTTATGTATGTATGTACTTTTGACATAGTGATATGATTATAGTTTATGAGTCAACCAGCAAAACTGGTACACTAGCCAGTAGGGTTGTCACGATACCAAATTTCTGTTTCAATACCGATACTATTTTGTATTTTGATACTTTTCGGTACTTTTCAATACTTTTTTAAAAAGGTAAACCAAACTCAGTATATATTTTATTTGTGTTATTGTTCCTAAAGTTTTTTTTTTTTAAATAATACAAAAAATGAGTAAAATCTTCCATTTAGAACACACAGAACCAGCAATACAAATCAGTGCCATATTGATATTAAAATCAATCTATACATGAAAAATTACAATTAGAAAAATCAATTGTATAACTTATCTAAATGAATTAAATATTATAAGACTATTGGAATTTTTTTTAACGTGAAAGACTTTATTTAATTCTGTCTCAATAGTTTATGATATGAAACATTAAATGGTTATGAGGTAATGTCTATAAAATCATGTTTGTGTGACTGACTTCATTATAACATCAGTCAGTTAATTTCTGTAGACATTTTTAAACTTATTTAAACATTTTAAGGATATATAACTTTGAAGAAAATTAATAATGTATTTATTAACCATTGATATGTGTAATGTAGCTGCTGTAGGTTTCTACTGGGCTGGAAGAGGATTTGTGCTTTTTCCTTTGACATAACTGAACAACATCAGCACCCGACTGACTGAAGTTACAGAAAAAGTCCGCGTAGTTGTCCTTTAGAGGAAAAAAGAAAAGATGACGGCTTTGGAAAAGCCCTTGTTGATAAAGTAGGGGCTCGAAGTACAGTTTGGAAGTATTACGGATTCAAAGCTAATAATGAGGGCGAGCTGTTGAACACTGAAGCACCGTAGGAAAGCGATGGTCATGCAACAAAGTCTGTCTTGCTAACGGAGGCAACACTTCAAGCGTCAGGTATCCGTGGCAACGTTCACTCGCCATAAACCTAACCTGGTACACCAGCCTGACTAACGCCATGTATGAGATAGACGGTAAGTCAGTCTGGATTCCCTCCATTGGAGAATGATTTCCACTCCGGTAAAAAATTGACCGGACCAATCACAGCGCAGCAGTAGAATTATTAACAGATGAACGTTAAACTCCTCCGACGTCTCCACCGCTGTTTCTGCTCTGTTTTGGTGTGTAACTAACAGCTTCCGGGTCATAGTCACATGACGTGCGACCATAGACTGTATATAATTACTGGACGTAGCTTCCGGTCTCTTCTGAATAGAGAAATGTGAAGCCAGTTGGGCGTGTCTTACTGTCGCCATCTTGCCGTGTCACGTACGTCGTCACTCCAGGAAAATCCTAAAATGGGCACAGCGCGGCCGCGGGACAAATGATTGACAGCTGACGTACTGTGGGCTAAACGCTAACTGAGCTAACACGAAACTAAGAGGAGCTAACAAAGATAAGCCCCCTAAGCGGCATGGTTAAGGTAAGACATGCTTAGACTTGCAATTCGCTGACTAAACACCGCCGTTGTGCGACTCTGTAACAAACTGAGACCTTATTAAGAGCAAAGAAGGAGCTAACTAGGAGCCTCCGGTCGGCAGGCGGAGCTTCCGGTCTGTCATAAGGACACGCCCTTAATTATGTGTAATTTGAAGAATAAATAACATCTAAACGAATGAGTTATAAAAAAATTCACCCCCCTCACAGTTGACATGAAGGTAAACGTGACCTAATAAACCTAAAATGATTTTTTGAACCAGGCTGTAAACCTGTTTATTTCTGCTGTGAAGTCGGCGTTTTTAACATGGGAGTCTATGGGGATTTGCTCGCTCTTGGAGCCAGCCCCTAGCGGATGAAGGGAGGATTACACTAAATACAATGCGGAAGAGAGCTTCACTGTTCTGAGGCGGAGTTTGCCCCTTGCGTGCGACACAAACGCTTTCTCATATTAGTAGTTCAGCAATAAACAATGCTGACATGTAACAGAGTATTTATAATAATAAAACCAAACATTCTATGTTAATATACACAAGAAAACTACATTAAATAGAGAGAAAAACAACGTGGAAACGCTGACTTCCGGCATCGCCATAGCAACATAGCAACAGAGTGCTGAGCTACGCCAGCTACAGTCACCTCTGATTGGTTCTCTCCGGTTCACTTTCCTCCTGTTAGTCCCGCCTCTCGTCTCGCATTGGAAATCAGTCTCCAGCGGAGGGAATCCAGACTGACCCGCCGTGTATCTCATACACGGCGTTGGTCAGGCTGGTGTACCAGGCTACCATAAACCAGCCTGTCTGCTACCTGACGTCTCCTCCTCAGTGAAGCTCCTTCACTGAGAGCCCCGCATTACTAACTACGGCCCCGTCCCAATACCCACCCTAAATCCTACACCCCTGTATGAAGTGCGCACTTGTCAGAAGTGCACGTTAAGGGTTGGAGTGTGCAGGTTGCAAGTGCGGGAAAAAGGGAGAAGGGTCTATCTGCGGCTCGCGAGACAAAGACGTGTCGTAGAGTGGGCGTGTCGTAGTGTGACGTTACTCGACGACATGCCCACCAGGCCAATGAGAGCACGGTAAAATCTAGCCCTACCCCTGACCCTTCCCCTAAAGCTAACCAGACCCACCCACAATGCGACACGCCCACACTACGACACACCCACTGGGTTGCAAGCTGCAGATAGATACACTTGGAAAAAGGTAGAATTGGGACAGTGATGGTTCCTCCATTTTGCACCACCACATCATTTCATGTCATTGCTTCCAAACTCAGCTTCATTTCTGTTCCTGGTGACGAGACGTCATTTTCAGACATAAACTGAATAAAGTTCATTTAATCTATTTTTGTCAAATATATGTTTTGAAATCATGTGGAATGCCATTTTATTAATAAATAAATAAATAAATAAATGAATACCAAAATAAAAAAGTGTTCCACAATATAAAATCCACAAAATAATCGTTTCCATGTTTATTAATTTAGTTATTTATATGCTTGGATATATATTTATTTATTAAGACATTTATTTATCTATTAGGTTAGTTGTTCATTTATTTAGTTATATATCTATTTATTACGTTATTCATTTATTTATTAAGTTATTTTTTATTCAATTTTGTTAAGTCATATAACTAACTAAATAAATAAATATGGAAACAATTGTTTTGTGCATTTTATATATATTTATATTGTGGTACACTTATTTATTTATGTATTTATTTATTTATTTTATTATGAATAAAATGGCATTCCATAAAATCCACACGTTTAATAAATAAATAATCAATTACTGAACTAATTAATGTAGGTGTCTGTAGAGTTTCACCAGTACAGGTTAAATAATTTCTACATTCTAAACAAATGTATAATAATGATTAAATTCGCTCTGTGACTATTATTGTTAGCATAGAATGTCCATAAATGTCCACATGTCCATAAAAACATGTATAAGTCCTTTAGTTACATTAGGAACTGAGACCTGGATTAATCACATGAGTTGTAAGCGTCACGTATGGCTACATAATTATTCTATTCTTAATTTCATTGTAAATATAGATGCTTTGGTATTGTATTATAATTTTGTTAACCTGTTTATGTTGATTGTATGTTCAAAATTTATGTTGATCTGGATCCCAGGAAGAATATTCTTCACTGGTGAAGACTGATGGGGATACATACTAAAATAAACTAAACTAAACTAAAGTAAAATAAACTAAATTAAACTATGTCAGGTAAACAGGCTTCTCTTGTTAAAGACGCTGCATCTCAACTGGACTTACCAATGTAAATAAAGTTTTTAAATGAAAGATTAATTGAGCTGCTTTTACCAGTATACTGATAACTTTCATTATTAAAATGTTTTGAATTTTAATATTCAAAGTATATATCAAAGTAACAGGACAAACTTCAGTAATTATCACCTACAGCATAAAAGATTAAATATTTCAATGTTTACATATGAAATGGCATTTTTTTCACCACAGGCAGGAACTCATCACCAAACATGGACATGTTCCTCCTTTATGGTTCAAAACGTCACATGCAGCAATGAATTATGGGCAATATGCTTTGGTGAAGTCTGCATGGATGCGGACTTCACTGAAGTGTGGTTTGAGGGCGCAAAAGGGGCGTGATGGACTTCCGCCCTCGAGCAGCCCTGGAGAACCGGGACACACTACGCACTTTAACCCCTCAACAGGAGCATTCGAGGGGTGCGAGGGTGGAAGTGCGGGTGTTGGCAAGTGTATCTATCTGCGGCTTGCAACCCAGTGGGCGTGTCCTATAGTAGGCGTGTCCTATAGTGGGTGTGTCGCATTGTGGGTGGGTCTGGTTAGGTTTAGGGGAAGGGTCAGGGGTAGGGCTAGATTTTACCGTGCTCTCATTGGCCTGGTGGGCGTGTCGTCGAGTAACATCACACCACGACACGCCCACTCTACGACACGCCCCTGTCTTGCGAGCCGCAGATATACCCTTCTCGGTGTTGGGACAGGGCCTCACTCACTGGCCTTGCTGCTCTTAAAAAGACAGGCTCCAATTTACCTATTTAGTTACCTGTGTTTTTATGTTATTTTATTTTATTTTTTTAAAGTACTGTTTCTTTTTAAATGCTGGTATAGCACCGTTTTAAATGCTTTAGTATTGTGGTACTGTACTGATACCAGTATACCGTGCAACTTACTAGCCAGAATATCCAGTCAGAGAGCCTTTTTTTCTGGCTGGATTTTCTGGTTGCTCTACCAGTTTTCCTGGTTGACTACTTTTAAAGTACAACTTTTTTTTTTTTTTAATCAGAAAATGAACTGTTACACAAGCCAATAAGTGCATGTCACAGGACTCAGTTGGGTATCTATGTGTTGTAAAATAGATTTAAATATCTTAAATATTTTAAATTTGTCTAAATACCTTTCTTTGTGACTGTGTTTTTTGTAGGATGGCATTGCAGTCAGTGCTAAATCGCACCAAGGAGCCATATGGGAGGAACCCCCCCCTACACATACGGGTCCTGGCCACCCGTGACATTGCTAAAGGCATTGGTTGGGAGGTCGTGGGTGGCCAGGCCCGACCACGTATGCTGAAAAATAATTTATGCATTGCAATAAGTGATGGAGTGTCCGTGTCAAAAATTACACTTTTTGAGGACTATCGGGACAAAGTGGTGGAGGGCAGGTCCTACCTATTGAAATATTATGCTCTTCAGGGAACCTGCCCTCCATACACCATCTGGGTCAAAAAAGACACATGCTTCAACAGAAGCGCTCCAGTGTCTTGTAGTCAGGACATCGAAAATCAGGCCCAAAAGCTGCTGTATCCGGCCTCCTTTGGCCGGACTCTCGAGGAAGCGGAGCATGCGGAGGGGTTTGTCACGTTGAAAGGAACCATTACCGAGGTAGGTAATAGAGAATTCGTAAGATTTATAGAATTTGTTGGTAAATGAAACTGACCTGTATGGAGGCTGCTTGACGTTGTTGTACTGGGTTGATTCTCTGGTAAAGTTCATACTGGACAGAATAACAGAGGAGCAGTACAGCAAACTGATGAAAGCACCCTTCCACCAACCAGTATACTGATAAATTTCATTATTAAAATGTTTTGAATTTTAATATTGAAAGTATATTTCAAAGTAACAGGACAAACTTCAGTAATTATCACCTACAGCATAAAAGATTAAATATTTCAATGTTTACATATGAAATGGCATTTTTTTCACCACAGGCAGGAACTCATCACCAAACATGGACATGTTCCTCCTTCATGGTTCAAAACGTCACATGCAGCAATGAATTATGGGCAATATGCTTTGGTGAAGTCTGCATGGATCCGGACTTCACTGAAGTGTGGTTTGAGGGCGCAAAAGGGGCGTGACGGACTTCCGCCCTCGAGCAGCCCTGGAGAACCAGGACACACTACGCACTTCAACCCCTCAACGGGAGCATTCGAGGGGTGCGAGGGTGGAAGTGCAGGTGTTGGCAAGTGTATCTATCTGCGGCTTGCAACCCAGTGGGCGTGTCCTATAGTGGGCGTGTCCTATAGTGGGCGTGTCACATTGTGGGTGGGTCTGGTTAGGTTTAGGGGAAGGGTCAGGGGTAGGGCTAGATTTTACCGTGCTCTCATTGGCCTGGTGGGCGTGTCGTCGAGTAACGTCACACCACGACACGCCCACTCTACGACACGCCCCTGTCTTGCGAGCCGCAGATATACCCTTCTCGGTGTTGGGACAGGGCCTCACTCACTGGCCTTGCTGCTCTTAAAAAGACAGGCTCCAATTTACCTATTTAGTTACCTGTGTTTTTATGTTATTTTATTTTATTTTTTTAAAGTACTGTTTCTTTTTAAATGCTGGTATAGCACCGTTTTAAATGATTTAGTATTGTCGTACTGTACTGATATCAGTATACCGTGCAACTTACTAGCCAGAATATCCAGTCAGAGAGCCTTTTTTTCTGGCTGGATTTTCTGGTTGCTCTACCAGTTTTCCTGGTTGACTACTTTTAAAGTACAACTTTTTTTTTTTTAATCAGAAAATGAACTGCAAGCCAATAAGTGCATGTCACAGGACTCAGTTGGGTATCTATGTGTTGTAAAATAGATTTAAATATCTTAAATATTTTAAATTTGTCTAAATACCTTTCTTTGTGACTGTGTTTTTTGTAGGATGGCATTGCAGTCAGTGCTAAATCGCACAAAGGAGCCATACGGGAGGAACCCCCCCCCCCCCTACACATACGGGTCCTGGCCACCCGAGACATTGCTAAAGGCATTGGTTGGGAGGTCGTGGGTGGCCAGGCCCGACCACGTATGCTGAAAAATAATTTATGCATCGCAATTAGTGATGGAGTTTCAGTGTCAAAAATTACACTTTTTGAGGACTATCGGGACAAAGTGGTGGAGGGCAGGTCCTACCTATTGAAATATTATGCTCTTCAGGGAACCTGCCCTCCTTACACTATTTGGGTTAAAAGGGACACATGCTTCAACAGAAGCGCTCCCGTGTCTTGTAGTCAGGACATTGAAAATCAAGCCCAAAAGCTGCTGTATCCGGCCTCCTTTGGCCGGACTCTCGAGGAAGCGGAGCATGCGGAGGGGTTTGTCACGTTGAAAGGAACCATTACCGAGGTAGGTAATAGAGAATTCGTAAGATTTATAGAATGTGTTGGTAAATGAAACTGACCTGTATGGAGGCTGCTTGACGTTGTTGTACTGGGTTGATTCTCTGGTAAAGTTCATACTGGACAGAATAACAGAGGAGCAGTACAGCAAACTGATGAAAGCACCCTTCCACCAACCAGTATACTGATAAATTTCATTATTAAAATGTTTTGAATTTTAATATTGAAAGTATATTTCAAAGTAACAGGACAAACTTCAGTAATTATCACCTACAGCATAAAAGATTAAATATTTCAATGTTTACATATGAAATGGCATTTTTTTCACCACAGGCAGGAACTCATCACCAAACATGGACATGTTCCTCCTTCATGGTTCAAAACGTCACATGCAGCAATGAATTATGGGCAATATGCTTTGGTGAAGTCTGCATGGATCCGGACTTCACTGAAGTGTGGTTTGAGGGCGCAAAAGGGGCGTGACGGACTTCCGCCCTCGAGCAGCCCTGGAGAACCAGGACACACTACGCACTTCAACCCCTCAACGGGAGCATTCGAGGGGTGCGAGGGTGGAAGTGCAGGTGTTGGCAAGTGTATCTATCTGCGGCTTGCAACCCAGTGGGCGTGTCCTATAGTGGGCGTGTCGCATTGTGGGTGGGTCTGGTTAGGTTTAGGGGAAGGGTCAGGGGTAGGGCTAGATTTTACCGTGCTCTCATTGGCCTGGTGGGCGTGTCGTCGAGTAACGTCACACCGCGACACGCCCACTCTACGACACGCCCCTGTCTTGCGAGTCGCAGATATACCCTTCTCGGTGTTGGGACAGGGCCTCACTCACTGGCCTTGCTGCTCTTAAAAAGACAGGCTCCAATTTACCTATTTAGTTACCTGTGTTTTTATGTTATTTTATTTTATTTTTTTAAAGTACTGTTTCTTTTTAAATGCTGGTATAGCACCGTTTTAAATGATTTAGTATTGTCGTACTGTACTGATATCAGTATACCGTGCAACTTACTAGCCAGAATATCCAGTCAGAGAGCCTTTTTTTCTGGCTGGATTTTCTGGTTGCTCTACCAGTTTTCCTGGTTGACTACTTTTAAAGTACAACTTTTTTTTTTTTAATCAGAAAATGAACTGCAAGCCAATAAGTGCATGTCACAGGACTCAGTTGGGTATCTATGTGTTGTAAAATAGATTTAAATATCTTAAATATTTTAAATTTGTCTAAATACCTTTCTTTGTGACTGTGTTTTTTGTAGGATGGCATTGCAGTCAGTGCTAAATCGCACAAAGGAGCCATACGGGAGGAACCCCCCCCCCCTACACATACGGGTCCTGGCCACCCGAGACATAGCTAAAGGCATTGGTTGGGAGGTCGTGGGTGGCCAGGCCCGACCACGTATGCTGAAAAATAATTTATGCATCGCAATTAGTGATGGAGTTTCAGTGTCAAAAATTACACTTTTTGAGGACTATCGGGACAAAGTGGTGGAGGGCAGGTCCTACCTATTGAAATATTATGCTCTTCAGGGAACCTGCCCTCCTTACACTATTTGGGTTAAAAGGGACACATGCTTCAACAGAAGCGCTCCCGTGTCTTGTAGTCAGGACATTGAAAATCAAGCCCAAAAGCTGCTGTATCCGGCCTCCTTTGGCCGGACTCTCGAGGAAGCGGAGCATGCGGAGGGGTTTGTCACGTTGAAAGGAACCATTACCGAGTTAGGTAATAGAGAATTCGTAAGATTTATAGAATGTGTTGGTAAATGAAACTGACCTGTATGGAGGCTGCTTGACGTTGTTGTACTGGGTTGATTCTCTGGTAAAGTTCATACTGGACAGAATAACAGAGGAGCAGTACAGCAAACTGATGAAAGCACCCTTCCACCAACCAGGAATGTCACCATGCTCTATGTGTGAGGGAATTTGGATCAGTTTCTGATTTTTCTCTTAATGTGGGGCTTTTTTGTGGGGGTTATTGTTTTTTCTTAGACATCCGTGACTGTGACATCTGTGCAACTAGTACAGAGTGGGAGGGAGCAGGTTCCTAGGAGGGAGGCAACCCTCCAGGAGGTATGTACAGATACTGTGGAGGCAGACAAAATGAAAAGAGATTATGTTCATGAGGGCCAAAAAGTGTGAATTTTTAGTGTAGCATGTGAGTGATGTTATTTGGTGATCATTTTATTTGGTGTCAATCATTTTTCAGGGAAGCAAGACAACAAAGCTTCACATGTGGAGGGAGGCCACATTGGAACCCCTATATGTGGGAACCAGGGTCAAGGTCACACACGTAAATGGTAAATGGACTGTACTTATATAGCGCTTTTCCAGTCATACTAACCGCTCAAAGCGCTTTACACTACATATCACATTCACCCAGTCACACACACATTCACACCCCGATAGGCACATCAGGAGGCAACTTGGGGTTCAGTGTCTTGCCCAAGGACACTTTGGCACGTAGTCTGGGGAAGCCTGGAATCGATCCCACAACCCTCCGGTTGAAAGACGACTGCTCTTCCACCTGACTACAGCCGCCCAGATGTCATTTTAATCAATGATAGCCAGCCAAGGCATTGTCTGATCCAGCAGGACAAAAAAATTAAGCATGCTAATCATTAGCCTCTCCAAAGCTAATGTCATCATCCTTATTATAATGGACAGAGTAATCCACAACACTTGGGAGGCTTGCCATTAGCTTCTCCAAACCTGGCTCCAGGATCTCCTAGCTGGTGAATAGAGTTCTCCAGCTTTGAAAAGCTATTTATTAGCCTCTCTAATGCTAACCCGCTTCTGGGAATGGATGAGCCAATGAGTTGCTTCATTAGATTCAGGAATTGCTGCCCATGTAGAATGAGAAGTCACAACCGCCGGTTGCCCAGTTACCGATGCAGGCTTGATCATTATTCAGCTCAGTACCTGCATGTCTTTCAGAGAGATATAGCCCCTTAAAGGGATATTGTGTAAGTTCTCCTGTTATTTATTCACAAAAACTGATTATTTGGTCCAAAAGTGTTTTTTCATTAATCAGTAATCACTCCCATCAACAAACTGAGGTGCTCCTCTAAGTTCTAAATTTGCCGTTCGTATCATTCATTTACACACCGAGCGGGGCGGCTCGGTGAAGGCTGCCATGTCGTATCGCCATGTTTTTGCGTTCGGGAGAAGCGTGACAGTAGGAAAACACAGAAACTCACCGGACACACCGGAGTTTTCAGCTCAGTTCGAGGTAATGTCTTTGAAAAGTCACTGCGCTGCTGTGGGGAGAAACTAGCGTCTCACTGATGCTGGGTTCACGTGCAGTCGGGCAGACGGCCGTTGGTAACAAACCAGATGTCATTTTAATCAATGAAGCCGAGCGAAAGACGGTAAAACATGGGTCAGGGAAAACAATACGACATCGCCATGACAACCGAACAGATGTGGACTGATGTCACTGTAACTGACGGACCACGTCTTCACATGGAGGCTGGTGATAACTTTACATGCAGCGGCTGTCGTCGGTCTGCCCGGTTTCACGCGAATGCAGCATGAAAAGTACGAAGGAGCTGCTCCCGTTTACACAGTGTCCCTTTAATACAAGTATGTAGCCAATGCTAATTGTGCAATAGTTCAAGTACATTTATTGCATCATTGATTAAGTACATATTGATTTTTGCTCTTTTAGATCAATATAATGAAATAATTTTGTGCTATAAAGAAAAAAAATTCTCAAAGCAACAAAATGTTTCCCTTGTTATTATGGTATATGTCCATATGACACGATGATTTAAAATACTCTACCAAAAAATACCATGTCTGATATAAAAACATCACATATTCTCCTTCAGGAACTTACATTAGTCTTCCAGTCAGTACATAAAGACACAGTGTTGCAGTAATTACAGTTCACCTTATTTTCATAATCCTTGAGAAAGCCAGCAGAAGAGTGATAATGTCATGGGGCGCATTTCTGTCAGCACTCTGCTTTAACCATGACAGCTCTGGCTGATGAGGGAGCATCAGGAGGATGATTGGAGCTGCAGCAGCCCTCCTTTGCATGACCTGCCCTCCATTACCATTTTTTCTCTTATGCACTATCCTGATAAGCCCACGTCTCTTCAAGTTTGCCTGAAAGAGGCTGACAGCTCATTCACAGGAAAAAAAAAGAAGGTAAAAGCTTGTGTGCATTTGGGAAACAGAGAGCAAACAGGTGAACTACGTGTGGTTATGTATGCGCTGCCACTTGAATAAAATGTAAATGTCAAATTTCTTTTGAAAACCTTTTCTGAGGATGTATAACGCATAGTCCATCCAGTACTGGTGAATCGCGCTGAAAGGCTTTTGAGACATGGGCTCTGCTTTGAATTACCATGAAAATACTGTTTGCAATGAGTTGTATTGATATTCCAGCAAAAAAATCTTTTCCCTCTGACTGGTTGCATATTGATCAATCTTTCTTTTTACACTAAGCTTTGCTGATGTGAACACCTGACCACTGCTTGCTGTCCTCATAGTAGTGAGTAGGGATCTATATTTTTCTGTCACAGCCAGTAAGACAGTCGCACCAGGGTCCGGCAGCGACTGACATTTCTTCTGTCACGCCAACCTGTTTGGTACAAATAGAGGCTGAGCAGACAGTCACCCCCTGCTGACGCTCACCACCTTCATGCGCAGCTGGAGGGCCCTTCTGGCAAGTTGGAAAAAGTGTTATATCTTTGCAGAGTTTTGAATGAGTGCTGCTAGATGTGAAATGATCTCCTGCTGGTTACTGTGTTCTTGACTGTGTCTTGATCGAATTGCATTTCACTCTGATTGCCAGCTTAAACCCCAATTTCACTGAAATGTTCAACTTAAATCTTCTGTTACAGAAAGGTTCATGTCTAAAATTTTACGAAAATATCAGGGTATTTCACTAAAACCATCATGCTCTGTGGGTTTCCTCCAGGATATTAAACCTATGCATATTTTGCCACAACTGCCCAAATGCAACATGTCTTGACATGTTGACCTTTGGAGAATGGAGAGAAAGAGGAAACTGTTGCAGCCTGTCAAACATGTAAGACCACCAACACCATGCAAAAAGCTGCTGTCTTCTCAATGTAACAATGCTGATTATCCGTGTACTGAGTATTTTTTGAATATGCTGTCTTTGAATTTTAAATACTCTATGTTTTTAACTTCAATAGAGCATTTGATTGACAAGGTTATTGCAGCAGCTGCCATTCTACCTCATATCCTTATTTCGAGTAGGGATGATCTGATCCGACCCACTGGATCAGTTTCGACTCTGATCCAGGCCAAAATGGCTGGATCGGAAGTTAGATTTGTTTTTATTAGAACTTGTCCGATCCAATCCATAATCGTTAAGCCCAAACTTTATCATATCCTCTACTATATTTTGCACTTTATGCCGCAACACAGAGGAACTGTCGCGATAGTTGCGCCTGTGCTTTTGTCATGTGATCGAAAACATGGAGAGCGGTAGTCAGGTCTGCCGTGTGGAATTACTTTACGCTAATGGAGGAAAAAAAGTAAAACAGTTGACTTCCACAGCAGTTATGCATAACTTCAGTTCTGGTAACATGTTTTCATTCTTTCTAGAATAACTGTTGAACATTGTTTTTAGTTGTCACTATCAAGCAAATTACTGTACATCCATGTATTAACAACTTTTAGTGTGACAAAAAAAAAAAAAAAAAAATAATGATGTTGGATCAGTATCGGCCGTTCCTCAAGGCTGCTGTATTGGTATCGGTATCAATATCAATATTGATGTATTGGTGTCAGTATCAATATCTGTATGGGTGTGAAAAAGTGGTATAGAGCCATCCGAAATTTTGAGATCCAGCCATTCATTCAAGAAAATTCATGAATCTGGTAAATACGATGAAAATAACTGGCACACAGTAAAGTACAGATATTTTAGTCATGTTCAGATGAAGCAAAACATGAAGATACCAGTTGATCTTGGTATAATACAAAGGTGATAGCATTGCACCTCTGAATAGTTGTGGCTGATAAAGAAAGAAAGAATAAATGTTTACGAGAGTGTCTCAGCGATGTTTCCTCATGGGAGAGTTTTACAAGAATGGCAGCACAATGAACAAACATGAAACACATCAGGTTCACCATAGCAGGCTACATACCTATTACATACATATGGTTTCTCTGATACAGTCCAAATAGGATTAGCAGCAAACACAACACACTCGTTCCTTAACAAACATGAATAAAATGCATGAAATATCACTTAAATAATGCATAGCAAGTGTTATATACATTTAATGTTCACACAGTACCCAACGTCAATAGTATGACCGTGCATCCACGTTAAAGCGGTTAATTCACGAGGCATATGCCCGGAGCAGTACCCTTCCATCTTCTCACAGTAAACAACACCATGTAATTTTGGCACTGAAACACTCAGGCAGCATTAAAACAGGTTGATAAATGTTAAAGTTACGCAGCATTACAAACATACCTAAAAAAGAAAGAATAAATTCTCACAAGAGTTATTCGGCTGTGCGTCCTCGTGGGAGCATTTTACTAAAATGAGGAAACCCCATCGGAGCCTTTGTGAGGATGCACAGACAAAATAGTTGATCTGAGAGTAGCGGATGGATGCCGCACTGCAAAGCATTAAAAACAAGACCAGAACCATCTGAAACCACATATGGATCAGCGCGAGCCTACGTCACAACCCGGAATTCACGTGACCACGAAGCTGGTCCCGGTGAAAACATGCTTCGTATTTGAACGGCGTCTGATGGACTATGAGCCTCAAAAACTGCTTTTGCACTCTTTTAAATTTTTTTTCTCCGCCGGTCTGTCTTTGAAATATTATAGAAATGACGTCCAGTTATACTGAAAGTCTTACTGCCGACGCTAGAAGAAGATACGAAGCTAAACTAGTATCTGTTGGACTAAGTGATGCCCATCTTCTGCTGCTACAGCCTGGTTAGACGAACCTACCTGTACATAACAGCCTGATGATCAGTTTCCCGATCTCATGATGTATTTGGTTTCATCAGGTAAGCCCCGTGTTCAAGCCATTTTTTTTTTTTTATAGAATATTAATTTTCCCTGGATTTTTAAGAAATGGTGATATTTCTTTGATGTACTTCTCAGGAGTTTACTCTCATTGATAAAGCTATAAATTACCGGCAGTCTCATCTGTATGTAACTGGTTATGACTGTGCATGTTTATAATGCTGCAAATGCCTTTCTGCCGCTTTTTATGCTTTTATTCTTATGTGGGAACATTGATGGCAGTAATCTGGATGAACGTAATCGTTAACAGTCCTGAGGAGACGGGAACAGCGGGCGGCGCTGTGATTCTGTACATCCACTGATTTAATGGTGTTTTCTATAATCTGTGCAAAAACAACTACAGGGTTTAAAAAGTGAGACCACATTATATGCTTTTTTTATCAGTCACAAAGTGATCCGAACATATTGTTAGATGTTTCCATGGTTTCCAGCGTGAACTGTCAGCATTTATGGGCTTGATAGCAGCTAGCCACTTAGCATGTTGTTCGGGACTTTTTCTGTTGTTTTGGGAACTGAAACAAACATATTCTCTTGTCCGTGTGATAGATATGTTTATGGCAGCCATACACAGCGGGACTTCTCGGTATTTCCAAAGTAGAATAAACGAAGATTGACGAGTAATGAAGCAGGTAATTCAGTGGCTCCCCTATGCAACGAAGCGATGTTTTCACCTGTTACCTAACCGGATGTGACGAATTTGGCGAAAATTCCCGGATGCTCGCGGTGATCCATTGCTTCAAACCCATGATATTTGAATTCTCTCAAGGAAATTAGTTTTAGTTGGTTTCAGAGCCACCTTTGAGGGACAGATAACACATAGTAGTTTCCTGTAACTTAACATTTCACATATTTTAACCTTTTTTTTTCATAAATCATGAATTAAACATTTTCTATCTATTACAAAGATGACTTGACAGTACATTTCTGTAGCAAGTGAATATTCCACCTTGTATCAATAGCTGTATAACATTTGGTTTGTGAAGCAAAAAATATGGGATAATGGATGAGAAATGTCTTCATCTGGCTTTCATAGGTATGAATAGATCATAAATTATTCAACAGATCCTTATCGGAACTGATTTTCAGGTGCTTCACCGCTCCACTGTGTCTAGTTGGTCCTTTTTTCCTTTTAGTCTTTAGAAAATGAACTCCGACTTGGAGTTATCAGATCACAGAACATGCGGCCACTGCCTTTATTTCCATCTGAGATGAGCCTGAGCTAAAAAAATTCAACAGCATTTCTGAAGCTGATATGTGGCTTCCAGTTTCAGGTTATGAATGCAGCAGTTGAGTAACAATAACTTTACAAAGTACTTCTAAGCCAGGGATGTCCAGCTCCAGTTCTCAAGGGCCACAATCCTGCAGGTTTTCTATGCCTCCCTGCTCCAACACACCTAACTCAAATTAATGAGTCATTGTGCAGAACTTCATAGGCTGTCAGATTCATTTAATTTGAGTCAGGTGTGTTGAAGCGAGAGGGAAAGAAAACCTGGAGGACAGCGGCCCTCAAGGACTGACTTTTGACACCCATGTTCTATATATATGTGGATATACTGATCACATCAGGATGGTAGTTTTTCATGTAGTGTCACCTTTGGCCTGCAGCACACGAGAGCTTTCTGCTGAGCTAAAAGTCATTCGAGACCATACCCTCAGCAGATAGCTCGCCGTGTGTACCTAATTTTTATGGAGTTCTCTGCCTCATGAGGCCTTGAGGTAAAAATCAATCACATTTGATAAATTTTGGCTCGCGAGGCGCAAAAGTCACGATGTGCGCACTACTTGAGCTCCAGTGCTGTATGTGCCAATCAAAATGCATCCTCCGTTCGCATGATTACAAGATGTAATGAATGAAACTGAGGCAGAGATGGATCTGTAGGAAAAACTACTCGCCAGTAAGGAAGCACAATCATAGTCTGCCATCTTGATACTGGAAGAGAAGTTCAGCTGGTGAAGCTTACTACCCTGGCAAGCTGAAATAAACAAAACAAAACATCGTTAAATTGTCACTTAGAAAATGCAGGACCACGTGTATGCAGCGCTGGAGCTGTTTTCATCATCGCCAAGAAAACAAAATAGGGCACTTAAAAGCTATCTTGAATGAGCATCCAAAACAGCAGACACAGCATCAGACTAGTCTTCCCCAGGCGGCAGGAGCTGAAGAAGAACAAAGATTTTTAAAGGGATGCTGAAGTTGGTGGCCTTCTCCTAGCAAGTCAGTCAACTGTACTGCCTGTATTAGCCTGAAGCTAACTTTTATAAAATTCAATTTTGTAGGACTTGCTTGTTATTGTAACTGATACACAGCCCATACACACTCTCACACTAAGATACAATGCAGTTTGCAATATTCATGAATCAAACAAACCTCTTCACCTGAGTGAACACTCCCTGCAGTATCAGATGACAGGGTTCACCCATGCTGTCGAGGCTTTTTGATACACTACAGCTACAGTACCGCTGTTGCAGTAGGTGTTCAAAAAGGTGAGACACAAGAGTCCATTATTTGTTTCAATTCGAGATGCAATTTCAATGTTAGATGGGAGTAATTCTTACACAATGTCCCTTTAAAGGTACAGTGTGTAACAAAACCAAAGTCAATGGCAGAAAAATGGGACATATAATTCAAAACTTTGTTTCTATTGATGTTTAATAGCTGTTATGTGTTTATTTTATAGATTGAGTCATTTATATCTACTTGCTGCGGGTGCACTGTAGTCCCTGAAATGACAGAACAATGTGAGTGAAGTGAGAACCCTCTGAACTTTTAAACTACTGTACCAGCTAATGGGAGTTAGAGCACTGTTTGGGATAAGTAATGCCTTAAAGCAGACTAAGTAACTTTTCTGAATCCCTGTGGGGCTAAAGAAAGTGTTTACGGGGTGATTCAAGACCACTAGGGGGAGCCCCAAGCTGAAGTTACTTAGTTTTGCTTTAAAAGACATTAAAAATAGTTTCTCATAGTACAGTTATAGCTACACCTGAGACCACTGGATCCAACATTAGCTGCGTTTACATGGCGCAATTTTGATTTTGATCCAATCAGAATAAAAATGCGTCATGTAAACATGCCAGCTGATCCAATCGGCCTCAATTGGAAAGAATTTTCAATCTGGTCGAGAGAAGTGGTTTAAACCTTTTCACGATCTGATCAGCAGGAAAAAATGACCACGTAAACACTCATTCCAATCATTTCTGTTGAATTTTGTCTCTGCAAATGCTTCAACCACTTGGGGGTTGCATGACATAGCAGATTCATGGAAGAAGCCGGATCCGCGGATCCGGAGGAGTCCACTTGCTCAGTGGAACGGATCCGCCAATGATCCGCGCTCTGACTGGAAATTAGTGATGTGTCGCTCACGAACGATTCGTTGAATATGAACTAATCTTTTATATCACTCGGGAGTAATGAGTCCTCTCAGAGAGCGATTCGTTCATTTTCATGCACTGCGCTCTCTCGCCACACGGCAGCAGCTGTAAGCTCAGCCAGCCAGCAGGACGACAGGAAACAGAAATGATTAGTTCATGACTCAACCAACTGTGTCGGTCCACAGGTATCGTTCTTTTGTGACAGTCAGGCTGTGTGGTGAGGAGAAGCAAGCACTTTAGTTCGTTCATAATCTTTCATACGGATCAGTACAGATCTTTCTTTCGTTCATTTGTCACGTGAGGGCTGCGCTACGGTTACGGGGCTGTGGAGAGGAGACCAACAAGGAATGATGTCTGATATCTTATGTTCATTCATTTGTCCGTTGTCCACATCTGACATATACATTAATCATGAAATCACAAATGATTAGTGGGCTTGTAGATGTGCATAGTGTGACTGTGTATCTGATGACATAAAGTGTGTTTGTTAATAAATGTTTTAATTTATATCAACACATTGATTGTGTTTTATTCTGCCATTTAAAAAATAAAATAATAATAATAGTAATGATAATAATGATGATAATAATAATAATACATTTTGGACATAATAAATGTACCACGTAAACATCTCATTAAACTTTTATTACTTTTGTTTTAATTGTTATTGCTAATTGTCTACATTTGTTTTAAATTCACTCTTCCCTTCTCCCAGCTGTCATGTGACAGCAGCAGCTCGGGCTGAACGGGTCTTTCTCGTTCTCCGTTCACAGCTCGGACCAGTACGTCCTTCTCGGTTATTCTTCATTGCTCTTCGTTCACGACTCAGGCTGTGTAACAACCAGTATGTCCTTCTCGTTCTCGTTCAACCAGTATGTCGGACTTCGTTCACGGCTCAGACCAGTACGTCCTTCTCGGTTACCGTTCATTGGTCTGCGTTCACGGATCAGGCTGTGTAACAACCAGTACGTCCTTCTCGTTCTCGTTCAACCAGTATGTCGGTCTTCGTTCACGGCTCAGACTGTGGCGAGCAGTACACTGGCGATGGCGGATCGGACTCCTGAGTCCTTGTTCATGTGACAGCTGCCTGGTCACTGTCGCGCTGTTGTAAACAATAATATCAGGGAGGAAACAGAACACAAATGACTTTACTGAGGCGTGTATTTGCTTTTCTGGGTTTTCACGCGTTTTGAATTGCTTGTGGTATTTTAGACCGCTCGAGCGCGCGGAGGGCCGAGAAGGAGAAAGGAGGGGTGTGGGTGTGTGTGTGTGTGTGTGTGGGTGTGTGTGTGTGTGTGTGTGTGTGTGTGTGGGGGGGGGGGGGGGGGGTGGATTGCAACTGACTCGCGCCCGCGCGACTACCTGTGAGTCGGAGCCCGGGAGGGAGGAGGTGATTCGTGAGCTGTCACTGTCACTGTGTGGTCCTATGTGCAGCTGAGCCAGGAGGAAGGAGGTGAGTGGTTCATCCTTGGCTTGAGTCCGGCTGCTACACATATTGTGAGCTTCCACTGCACCAGTTATTTAGTTTGTGTGCTGCGAGTGACGCCGTTGCCGGGCAACAGAGTGAACTGAGTGATTCGGTCATGTTGTGAGATACGAGCAATGACTTGGAGCTCACTCAGGGCTACAGCACCACCTGCTGTAAAAATGAACGAAACGACTTGTTCAAGATTCGTTCTTTTTACTGTTCGAGAGTAGAAGATCCGAGTCAGCCAAAAGAATCGGTCTTCCCATCACTACTGGAAATTCTGATGGTAGGCACAGCATAGGCGGCCCTAAAGTTGTAGCTGCACCTCTGCCCCGGATCCATAGTGGATCCGTTCATGATCATGTGCTTGCCGCGGGTCCAGTACGGACCCGTTATATGGCTGTATTTTTTAATCCCTACTGAAAGAGTTAATGATTATTGAGCATTTCAACGGTCAAAAGATTATAAATTTAAAAAAGAAAACCCCTCCTCTTACGAACAAGGAGCCATTGCGAATGTCAAAAGCATTACAAACATATCTGTCCAATATGTCAGCTGGAAGCTCTGATTGGAAAGATTTAAATTTGAAAGATGAATTATTTGTCCATGTAAACGCAGCTCGTAAGAGAGTTCTTGAAGTCCTCATAACGTATATTACCTCACAAAAATCCTATTCCTCATGTTGCTACCTCAGCCTAGGGTTTGTGTTTTGTGAAAGATTTAACAATATAATCAGGTCAGCTAGTTATTTGGTCACTGTAGTCATGGTATACAGTATAAAGTAGAAATCAGTGTCAGTAAAGCAAAAAGCCGCACTATGAAAAAGGAGGAGCTTTTTTTCCTCCACACATGACTCATCAAACTGAATATATAATCTCATCTATAGTTGTATTAGGGAGGGGAAACCTTGTCTTTACAAAAGCTGAGCATATTCAAACTTCTGAAGGGAAGAGCTTTGAAAGTCGGATCACTGCCTCTAAGCTTGTAATTGATTTTCTGTCTTATATCTCCAAAGTCCTCTCGCTGCCTCACTCTCTCTGCCTCCCTAATCTCTCTCTCTCTCTCTCTCTCTCTCTCTCTCTGGCTACTTGTCCTCGTTTGTCTATGCTCACCACCTCACTCAGTCATCCAGCAGCCCTGTCCTCATTAATCAGGCATATGGGCAGCATGAAGAACAAGGGTAGGTTACTGTTCGCTGTCAGGAGTCTGCTGCACTGAGCTCATGCTTGCTTGGGTGCTTACTCATCTTTCTACCTGCTAACCCGACTGCCTGTCCGCATGTAGGTGGCCGTGCACCAGCGGGGTTTAATGAGCCTTAAAGGACTGTGGTTTGTCATGGAGCGTTGCCCCCATGTTTGTCAGACCTTCAGAAACCAATGCAGTTGCTCTCAGGGTTTTACCTTTGTTGCTTCTAGGGTTTTGTTCCCAACCTTGCGCTTGTCACTGTTTTAATCAGACCTGACAGGCTCATAAAACTTGAGATTTATAATCTGTCACAAGTAATTATGACGTGAGGAGTGTAGTTTAGTTGATGATTATGTGTTGGATAATCGAAAGGGTTAAGCATCCCCAGAGGTTATACTGTATAACCAGACAGTAACTAACTCCTTAAAAAAAGAAAAAAAAAAGCATGAACCCAAAATAAATCATCTCACTCCCTCAGGCACTACAACAACGACTGAGGGGAATGGATGGGTGAGGTAAGCAGAAGCTGCTCTGGGCTCGGAGACTCAGGTGGAGCACAGCTAGTAAACGACAGACATGAGAGTTTTGGGGTTGTTTTTTTTTCTCTTTGGCTGTCAACCTGAATCCCACCTTCACATGTTGTTCTCCGAATTAAAGGGGAGTGGGATCTGCCTGAGGTAGTATTATCATCTGTATATTACAGAAAACAAGACAGCCGCATCATAGGCAGGCTTTATTCTCACGCTATCTAGTCAGCTGCTACTGTTGTGGATAAAATGTTTCCCCAAGAAAGGATGAGAAAGGCTTAGTAGGGTCTGGTGATAGAAGGTCAACACCTCAGATTTATTGACACAACAGTGACAGCGTACATCCTATACAGAGGTCGAAGACCCCACTTCACGGTTGACGACAAACTTTATAGAACAGAGAACCCCCTTGAGACAGGCCAAGATTAGCCAAGATAAGTTTAATCCATATACAGTATGACGCTAAGTTAAGCATAGACCCACCATTGCCCGTATCAGATGTAAATGTCATGTCTTATAATAACATTGTCCTAAGCCCTCTTTACTTGGTAAACACCACCTGCTTTCCTGTCACTTCTAAGTGACAGGGACTGTTAATATTGTAGCTTATAAGGATTGGGAAATCCACCACACTACCTGATGTGAAGCAGGTGGAATCTCCTAAGATATGCACGATTATAATCGCAAGATCCCCCTACGTCAAGTTATAAAGCATTACAAGAAGGACTTTGGCCATAATGCAGCAGTTTAAAAACTTGCATCGTATTCCGGCAGTACAGAGTTTTAGGCTGGGGTTAAATTGGGATTTGTTTTGTGTGGGTGCTCTGTGGTTTCAGGGTTGCAGTCAGTATGCTGCATGTGTGCAAACAGACTTGCAAGATCTGACTGGCATTGTTTGACAAACTGTAAATAAAACAAGGTGACACATCCCTCTGGTCTGCACACCATTCAGACTTTTCAGTATGCACAGGTGGTAAAATCTTTAAGTTCACTCTGTTTAGTGTCTGTATCGACTTTAACAATAATATTGTTTAACAAAGGTGAGGGTAACATGAAATTATATTACATAATAAAATTATTTATATATATAATACATAATATACACTATATTACAATATTATAATTATAATATTAATATAATAATTGAATTTCCCTTCTGGGATAAAAAAAAAGTATTTTTCATTGCAATATAGGGCTTGAAATTTCACAACGCATTGTGGGCTTTACAGGCAAGAGTTTTGGTTGAGTGTAGTTCTGCGAGACAGACTCAAACACGTGGAAAAATGGATCGAATCAAAGGGAATGTTACAGTTGCATTGCTGACTGCAGTTTCACTCTCCTGTTTCTGTTGAAATCTGGCGTTATCTGCAGCTTTCACCTCCGTGTGTTTGGGATGTACAAACGGTGCCCAGTCTGGATGGGTTTCATCATACGCAGGTCTCCCTCAAAGACACACAAGCCCATTATTATTTTTAAATGAGGTCAGTTATAATGAACTCTCAACTCTCAAGTCAATCTGCTATGAGTGAAGACATTTATGATATAATCTAGGGATGTCCCGATACCGATCACAGTATTGGTACTCGCTCCAATACTGGCTTATTTTGCTGCACTCCTACTCATGAATTACTCGCCCCCGACAGCACCCCATACCGGACGTCACGTGACTCACTGTGTTTATGCCGCCATGCTGGCAGAAAACTTTTCAGTGTGAGCGGCAGCGGCTTTGAGTTTATATATTTTTTTAAATTAGAAGTCGCTTTTCATTACACAAGGATAGAAAATATATCTGACCCGGATAATGTTCCTGGGATACATTTCAAAACGTTGGTGACGGTTGGAGTGCACATTTTTTCCTCTCTCCATCCCTCCCATCAGACCTGCGATACCCCTCATACAGTTTCGGACATTTCGTTCAGGATTCACTCTGTCGGTGGTAAGTTTCCTGCTAATTTTGTTTCCTAAGCTTTCCAAGTTTATGTTCGCTAAGCTGGCATGAGTTTAAATATGTACAATTATGACGTTTCTTTGCTAAAATACTGCAAACCGCAGCTGCATCAGAGGCCGTTTATATGCTTCTAACTATTGTAAGCTTTTATTTCTTTTATTTCTTATGGGGTAGTATCTCGCTTATACCATGGCCGCTTATGGAAGAAATAAATATTAAATAAATGTTGTTGTTATTTTTTTTTTTTTTTGTTAAAATCTGAAGTTTTTCACAAGCAGCTGAGCGGACTACCGTCCCCCGTTGTGACGCTGCCAGCTGTGAACACAGAACCTGCAGCTCAGTCGGTCTGCAGCTGTTAATCAGACCTGATCAGAGGAGGGAAGTGAGATGATTGTTAAACATTATATTACATGATACAGTTTTATTTCAGAGGGCATTGACAAGCCCAAAAAGCCTGCAGGCTGCTTTCACAGCGATGCGCTGTCACAGACATGATGTGGCGTCTCCAGCCCGGCATCTCGACCCGCATACGAGCTCCAGAGGCTGTGGGTCGAACAATCATTGCCCGCAACAAACAAACATGCCTCCATCACACCTGGGGTCTGTTGCACGAAGCAGGTTCAACAAACTCCGAGAGTAACTCTGAACTCTGAGTTAACCTACTCGGAGATTGGAAACTCTGAGTTTTCAGTCCCATAACAGCTGATTTGAGTTGGTTTAATCAACTCAGAGTAGTTCAACCCGGGGTTTTAACCCGGCACTACCAAGATAAAAAGCCAACATCAATTGAGCACCGATTCGACGAGTCACCATGGTAACGTAGACGCGAGGGCGGGGCTGCGCTCGCCATTGAATGGAGATATAACTTTTAAAGCCTCATATGGCGAGTTTAAACTGCTGCCGCTGCTGCAAGCAAAAAATAAAAAAAGAAAGAAAGAAAGACGGCGTGGGAGAAGATTTAAGTTTAAATGCCGTCTTTACAATCACAACGATGTTATAGAGTAGAACTGTTTAATGGTAATGCGATAGTCTCGTATAATTTCACTATGGTTCCAGGTGACTGAATATGAATATCTGGTTGGTGTAATGGTCTGCGCGCTTGCCAGCCACTTGGGGGGGGGGGGATGTTCGAATCCAGCTTTGTACTTTTACCACAGTCTTTTTGTTTATTTAACTTGAATGAAATCCCTCAGGGAGAAGCGCTCTTGTCGGCAGCATTAAGATTAAATATAACCATCGCATTTCTCAAATGCCCTGCGTCTACAATGAAAGAAAAAAAAATCTATTTGCGAAAAAATGCAGGGTAATAAAAAATATGCTTCGAGAGAAAAGCGTATGGCAACATAAAAAAAAGCCACAACAAGAATTGAACTGCAGTTCTCCGCATGGCAAACGAACACTTTACCCATTTAGCCAGAATCAGAGACAGCTAGATAGTCAAATGTTCAGGTTAAAGCATCTCTTGTAAACGGAGAGACAGGACCTCCAGCTATCACGTATGGCTGGTGATATTATAAATGTACGGACGGATCAGCTCGTGTATGTAGATAACTGACCGTGATGTGTAACTGTAACGTCAGAAATGACAACTGTCGGGAAATTAAACTTCTATCCGTGGTCTGATAATGATCTCCGAATATTTAACCCTTCATGCAGCATCTTAATCCATAAAATCCTCATCAAAAGATAAGGATGTAACCTACCGACTGATTTATTTTTTAACATGTTTTATTTAAGACGGCAGCAGCCAAAACTCACCGCTGACTTAATGAATGAATGAGGAAAGGAAACAGCAAGTGTGACTAAAAGTGGGTGGAGACAGTGAGAAACTCAAGGTTTCTCCACACTAACCTGCTCCCGATCAGGTTAGTTTCAGAGAGTCTGTTACCATGGTAACTGACCGAGGGTTTAAGTTACCCCTCTTCATAAAAGAGGCTAGAGTTACTCCTCTTTCCCTGGGTTGAGTTACCTACCTTTGTGTTACGAAAAACTCAGTTTCCCGAATTTCGGGGTAAAACGACTCAGGGTTTCCATTAAACCTGCTTCGTGCAACAGACCCCTGAGCACGCAGAGATGCTTCTCTTTATTTAAACAAATAACCAAACCAAAAAAGAAAGAAAGAAAGAAAGACAGAAAGAAAGGAAGAACAGATTAAGCAACACCTTTTACTTATTTTCCTTATCCCCATTAATTAGGTACTCGGATTGGTACTAGGTGTCGGCAAGTACTCAAATGCAAATACTCATACTTGTATTTGGTTGGCAAATAAGTGTTATCAGGACATTCCTAATATAATCTATAAAAGTAATCTATAAGTGGAGGACAGACAGTAAGAGGGTGTCTGCTTTTACTTTGTTTGTGCGCTCAGCGAGCTTGGCTAACGCTTGCAGCCAGCTAAATGCTACGTGTGAAACAGTAGGGTATAGCACTACTAACACCACAGCACACTAGTTACAGAATGGAACCTACCAGGAACTCACCAGCATGGGTCAGGTGATGGCGTTGAAAGTGATATTTGGTCGTTTCACAGCTGTTTTCCAGGCCATTCAGCGTCTCTTTGTGAGCTCACATCCGATCTCCCTGGCAATAAGAAAAATCTCACGCCATCATCTTTTTTTTTTTACCAAAACGATTGTGGCAGTTAATGACACAGCACGATTGCACAATGTTCTTAACTTGAAAGAAACTTGAAAATCTAAATAAAAAGAACAGCATCATGCATGCAGTTGGTGTAAACAAACCTGACAGTTGAGTGTAATACCCACAATGCATTGTTGTTTTCACCGTCCATGCGTCACCCTTAAGCCCTATTATAAACACAAGTGTTTCTTAATAGTTACATTAAACTGGAATAAACTAAAATACAATCCTAAACAATTCACAGACTGCAAAATTCATGACAAAATTTTGCAAAAAGTCAAATGATTTCAGTCACCATTGCCTCACACTCATGGAAAATATCTGACACTAGAATAACCAGAAATGGGTACAGCCCCTCTTTGATATGCTGTATGTTTTGAAAAAGTCAGAATTTTTGTATTTTTGGTTCAATTATTTCCACACATGGTTACGAGTTATTTTTTTCTGGTGGTGTGAAATATCTCCTGCTTTACATACTCGTTTTACCCCCAAATGTGAAAATAATTAATCACTGTTTTCAGATTTATTGCAGCCACAGCAGAAAATTTCAATTAGATTTAATTACATGAAAATAGCACAAATTGATTAAAGTGTCGGGTTTTCAGGCTTCTCATGCTTACTCGTGGGAATGGATGGGCTGAAAGTCCAGTAAAAAGGCTTGTGGGAAGGAGCGCTCCCAGTCAGAGAAAGGACGTGGTGGTGGTGCTGAGCGGAGGTGGATGAACGGAAGCAGGAATAATCTGGTGCACACTCGCTGAGGAATGGCCCTTGGTCATCTTCTGCTTGATCAGGATCTCTGTCAAATCCAACAGAGAATGGCATGGCATTGAGAATACTGGATCTAAGCTGAAGGTGTGCTCGTGGAGATGTAGTAGCTGCAGATGAGACAGTAATAGTTTGAGCTGGAAACAGAGGAAATCGCAGAAGATTTAGAAAAAAAGATCTTTTTTATAAAAAAAAAAAAAAAGCTTTTCATAAGTAGTTAAATTAATGAATTTAATTTTCCTTTATGCATTAGCAACACCTCCTCTATTTACTTGGAGTACCCGGAACAATGTTATTTTCAGCCAAGATGTAGGGAGTGTGCAGAGGGAACCCACCTGGGAAAAAAGATAACTAAACAATTTAATTATGTGGCACAAGCTAAAGATGACAAATGAGCTGTTAACCTTAAAAAGTTAATCAAAATATGTGCGCCTCCAAATAGAAGACTTGAGTGTTTAAAAACATCTAATACTTTGTCCATCAATGCCAAACACTCTTTATCTGCTGACTCTGACACATATTTAAGCAGAAATGCAGCTTTTGCACTAAGCATGATTTTGACTTTCTTTCTGACTAAACCTCATCTAAAAAATCTAAATCCGCCGACTCCTCCTGCATGGTGCTAAATTAACATACAGAGGTCTTGAACTTTGTCTCTCAGTTGTTCAGAAATAGCTGCATTATAATTGTTCTGGTAATCTGTGATCTAATCTGGTCAAATCTGACTCAGTATGATCACGTCACCTTGTTTTCATCACATCATGCTCTGATGTGCACAAGTCTTGTGTTGCCTCAGAGCCAGAGGGAGCTGTGCTCCTCTGTCACTCTCTCTTCCTCCTTTGACCCTGAAAACACGCTGAAAACGACATGAAATTTGTCTTTTTGTGCCAGCTGCAGTCATGGTTTGGCTGCATCTCTGCAGCTAGGTAATCATGTCTGAACAGAGTGTATGTAAATAGGAAATTCTTCACCTGTTGCTGCATCAGCAACAACCTCGCACTGTCCTGACCTCCTCCAGTGTATGAATTGACTCGTATGATGCAATTATTATTATTAACTGGACTAATTGTTTTTATTGCATCAGTGAACTGGCTGAGATTGATTATTTCTGTAAAGTGCCATCAGGATGACGTTGTTGTGATTTGGCATTATAGAAATAAAGCTAATTGAATTGTAGACATGTGACAAAAATAAAAATTTGTTCAGCAATCATGTTCAGGAAGAGGACAAAGGCATATGTGGCTTTTGCGATGAGGCCGGTCATTCAGCTACAAAGCAGAATAAAAGACAGGCGCTCCCATGTTGCCATGGCGATTCACCATAAAGAAAAAAGTATTTCAATAAGTAATGAAGCAAAAAAAAAAAAGGCTGGCACCTGATCCACTGTCAACTTGAAGAGAAGGACATTTTGACTGAAACCATCTGGAGAAAACAATTGTAAGCAGGAGGCAGTTCGAGCAGGAGCAGCAGGGATGACTTCATTCTCCATATTTCTGCAAAGACGGAATCACATTTTATAAGAAGTTTGAGCATACAGAGACTCAGCTGTGGATGCTAAATGTTGGTCATTATCTGTTTTATTTACTACAGAAATCCGACAGGGTGATGTCAGCGGGGGAGGCGGAGAACAGGCAAAGGGTTCACCTGTAAACACAGAAACCCTCACATACATGCACACAGACACACACATGCACACACACGTTTGCTATCCCTGTGGGGTACATTCATTGACATAATTCAATCCCTAGCCCCTTACCCTAAACCTAACGCCCATAACTGATTGCCTAAACCTAGCCCTTGTCCTAACCCTAACCAAAACCTAATTGTAGCTTAATCTCTAAAACCTAATCTTCACCCTCAAAACGGGGTTTGGACCCATGGGGACCTGGAAAATGTCCCCACGAAGGCAAAACGTCCTCGCGGTGATGGTAAAATACAGAAAATGGTCCCCACAATGTAGCATAAACGTGCCCACCCACACACACACACACGCACAAACACACACTCACACTCACACAAAAACAGACAATCATTCTTCTACAATAAGAAAGAGATAAGGAATGGGTAATGTATTATTAAAGTCTCATTTTAGTCCTTTTTGCTTGTGTGTTTGATCAACAACCAAAACACAAACACAAAGATCTGACCTTTTCTATTTTCCTCTTTTTTCTTTCTTTCTTTCTTTCTTTCTTTCTCTTTCTTTCTTTCTTTCTTTCTTTCTTTCTTTCTTTCGTTTTTTCCTTTTTGCTCCTTCACTTTACTCTTAGAAATCACACCTTTTTCAGAGAAATTAATTGTAAAACATTCAGCACTGATTAATACCTTTGTATAAACCATAATAAAAATCTGTCTGTTCCCTGCAGTCTGACTGGTTTGTTACTGGTTTGTGACTGGTAGGGCCCACCTGACTGTCCAGGTGAGCTGGCTGCAGGATTCTGGAAGCACGGTCAATGTAGCCCAGCACTGCAGGGGCCACAGAAGGGGGAGGAGGAAGTGGAGATGGTGAGTGTTGGTGTTGCTAAATAAATCAAACACAGTATAAAACTGAAGCGTGACACGATAAAATGCTTGACTACTGCATTACATGAACATTAACTTTTTTTTTTATCAACTTGTCATGAAATCAGTTTTATCCATAGTCTCTCTGTTTGCATAACTAACATTTTGTTCCACTTTGTAAAACTTTTGAACCATGTTTTCATCTTATGGTTATTTCATTGTGAGCTGTTTTATCTCATCTTTTTTTCTGTTAGTTGCTTTTTGTTTATTTTTCCAGTCATTTGTTGTCACAAATGATTTCTAGTTTAAAAGAATAATAAGAGCTACAGTTAGTTTTACGAGGTGTAAGTATGGCATAATAAGTGTGCCCTGATAATAATTAGTATAAACAGTATTAAAGAAGCACAGACAGACCACTCCTCTTCACCAACCTAGTAAACTTTAAAGGTAGAGTCCAGAGTTTCCCTCCCTTTCTGTTTGTAAACACTATTCAAACTGAGCCTATTCGGCTTCAAGCCTCTCCTCAGCTCAGAAGTGGGTGAAAGCCAAACCAATATTAATCCTGGTTTGCCAACATGCACTATCTTAAGCTCTTTTCACTGCAGAGTATTTCCTTTTCTTCGCTGCGTCCGCCGTTTTTGGTTTTTTCTCTCCCCGAGAGTTCGAGTGACTGGTGTCTGCTCCAATCATGAGCTTATTCCCCACACAGCATCATGCACTTACAGTCGCTCTTTCATTGGCTGGCAATATATACAGAAATATCTACCCAGAAACGTCCAGAACACACCAAAAAAAAGGGAAAAAGTGAATTACAGACAGGAGGAGTAGGAGTTGCAAACAAACTCACCACCACACAAGAGTAGAGGCCCAAAGGCGTGGATTGTTTTCACTTGCACAAATCTAGCATTTATTTTCAGGGGGGAAACTCCGGACTCTACCTTTAAAGGGACTTGAGGCAGGAATTTGAAAAAAAACAAACATGAATGTCCCTTTTTTTCATACTAATGGGTGATGAAGCGCTAAATACCAAAAATAACGTTTCCACCCATGTTTCTCTCCGTTGCCTTGAACAGGCTGTGTGCTGCAAAATGCGCTGCAATTCGGTGTCCGAATTTCCCGCGCTGCCCTGCAGACGTGACGTCAAATGACGCTACATCCGCAGTTTCGATGCAGGAAAAAGACGGTCACGTTAAATAAAAACACTGTAAGCGATAGTTATGGATTCTTCTGCCGTCAGAAAACGATCTAGATCAACTGAAAGACCATTAAAAATTGTAACTACGAAGAAAAAGCTTAGTAAACAACATTATAGTTTTCCAGCTCTGCCATGCGGACGTGACGTCACATGACGCTACATCCACTGTTTTGATATAGGACGAAGCCGGTCGCGGTAAATTCAAACACTGTAAGCGATTGTTATGGATTATTCTGCCGTCAGCAAATGATCCAGATCAACTGAAAGACACTAAAAAGTGTAACTACGAAGAAAAAGGTGAGTAAACAACATTATAGCTTCAGTTTGTGCACGCTCCCGTGACGGCTTGGCTCGTGGCTGCAGTTACCTGAAGCGCCAGTCACGGCAGTCGCGAGTTTCGTTTCTTAATCTTGCCTCAAGTCCCTTTAAGCTCTGCTTCTGCAGTAAAAGAAAATAAACTTTTCTCTAACTTAGTTCCATCTCTCTGCCAAATCCCCCCAAACAACTACATAACATCCTAAACACAACCGAGTGTCCAGTAGATGTGAAGAGTTATCCACAAGTGTTCACACTTCCTCTTCCTGCCTCCGATGATGTTTTCATATGAATGAAAGTGACAAAGGTGAGAAAGTTTCTAGGCAGCAGAAACACATACAGTGTTGCTATAGAAACTCATGCACACTCCATCTGCACCGGCAGAGAAGAGATGCTGCAGTGCAGCAGCTGCAACACCTGTTAAACTAGCTCCTCAGCTCCGGGTGCACAGCTCCATCAACGGATCAGAATTACACAAAGATTATTTCTCACTTTCTATAGAAAACCTCATTTGTTTGTTTGTTTGTTGTTTGTTGTTTTTGTTTCTCTCTTAGATCTACGTATTTTAAGTTGCCTCTTTCTCATCATCAGAAAACAGCCATCACTTCTTCGCAGCGTGAAAAAATGACTGTGTTGCATGAGAAAATGCTCAAAATGAAAGTTAAAATAAGATCATAAAAGTTATCACCAGTTTGTCTTTTTTTTTGTTTTAAGCCAACTATCTGCATTTGCTGGCGAATAGATGCAAGCGAGGAAACAGTTTACACATGGAAAGCATTGTTCAGAGTTAAGAAGTGTGACATCTCTTTTGAATTTGTAGTTTTCTATTACTGAAACTGAAATGCACCCTCAGAATTAAATGTGCAAGAGGTCTTTGCTGAGTATGTTTGGGATACAGCTGACCTTAATGCACAGCTGGTTAGCAGTGCACGTGGTGGGAGAGTTTTCTCTAATTGCGACAGGAAATGAATGCAGTGTAGTAGGTATCTATATTGAGCCACAGGTATCTGTTAAGTGTGTAGTTTTCAAAAAGGTCAGGATATTTTTCTCCGCTCTCATGCTGATGCCTTGTTTGTGCAAAAAGCAAACAAACAAGCTCAAGGGTCTCTCAGCAAGCTTCCTCCCTCCTCTCAGTAAATCCTATATCAACATCAGAGTCTGAGTCAGGAACTATAAAAGTGAAAAACTAGATGGATGCTCTCTGACTCTAACAAAGAAAACCAAAGCTCAAACAACAATGGTTGTTTGATCAAAATCCTTTTGGGTAGCTTCACTAATCAGAGAAGACAAAGTGATCGCATTGCATCATCTAAGTAAAATTAAATCACCTTAATGGAAAAAAAAATCTTGAAATAGTTTTAAAAAAAAAAGTAATCTCTAAGGCATTCAGTTAATATGAAATTCAAGTTTTGTAGATAAACATCAGAAAGAGCAATCAATTTAGATAAATAAGCAATAACCCTGATTAATTATGCAGATTATATGCTGCATAGATTTTTTTAAATGCATTTTTTCAATCTTTTAAAGTAGATTTTCCAGAAACCTCCATGGCTATGTGTAGATTTAATATGCATGGCTTTTGCATAATTGTGTAAAAATTGTAATTTAACTTAATCAATTTGCTGCTTATGAGAGTGGAAAGAAGACTTTGAATGAACAAACAGGAGCTACTGCTTGACAAACCAGTAGAAGGGTGTTTATGAGTTTTTGCTTTGTACCAAAGTACCCTGCAATAGCTGGAATTTAAAGGAAGGCAACGTAGCCTTGGCTTGACTGTTTGATTTTTAGTCCTTTGTTTCTAAAATCCCTAATTACTGTGGCAACTCTAACGTGCCTGTCATAAAAGCCAATTAGCTTGTGTTGCATCCCTGCTCCCATTCATCGTGCCCCAGCCCTGAAGCTGAGCCAGTGCTGAGCGAGCGCTTGACAGACAAGTCCTCTGGGAGGCTGGAGGAAGGAGAGAAGCAGCGATGCAGTGGCTGAATCCTTAAATTGAGAGGATTGCATTTTGCTAGATGGAAAAGCACTTAATCATTTCATTTAAGTTTGGTAAAAAGATGTGAATGCTTCGTTTATCAGAGAGAACTTTCCCCCAAACTGTGTCAGTGTTTGCAGCAACATAGCACACATGCAGCACATGTCTACAATATATAGTTGGTATTAGATATCTATACTTAAAATCATGTGGGTTTTTTTCTTTGTCATATAACTTTTTTCGTGCTCAGTTTCTTTTAATCTGGTATGCAAAAGCAAAACTTTATTTGAATGCTTCCTAGGTTTTGCACCATGGTTTTACTGGTGCTGGGCTGCACAGTGGTGTTCTGGTCACCTCACAGCAAGAAGGTTGCTTTCTCCCTGCATACTCCTTCTTCCTCCCAAGTTCAGAAACATACATGTAGGGGATACTGGTGGTTCTAAATTGCCCCTAGGTGTGAGCATGAGAGCTTGTCTTGTTTGTTAGTGTTTTGTGGCTGTGATGGACTGCTGCTGTCCAGGGAATACCTCCCCTCTTACCTAATAGCAGCTGGGAAAGGCTCCAACCCCTCACAACCCGGACTGGGATGAAGTGGGTATAGAAAGTAGATGGTTGGCTGTGTTGTATGACTGGTTGCAGCGGTCACTTCCATCTTCATCAATCTGCCAAAACAGCCTTTACTATCTGATGTAAAATGCATGGCTATCAGTGCGCCAGTGTGGGCATGTTGCTACAGACGCTAAATTTATCACTCCACTATACAGCCAGTATAACCAGCATACAAAACTGTCATTTAGAAAGGAAGCAATTAACTTATAGTTGTCCGTAAAAGTCCACTGGCTTTAAATTAGAGGACTTAACTAAACCAAAATATATAGTATTTAGCTGTTAGAATGACTCAAAGAATTTTATCTCAACCAGTTATTATCGTTGTGATTGGTTTTAATGCACAGGCCAAAGGCATAGCTTCCATTTTCACTTATAATTAATTTGACTCTGTATTAATAATCTTCTATTACATAATCATAATTTAGGCATCAAAACTGAGAATTATGTCCAATTGGGTAATGGCTCGTTTAAGGAACGCATGCCTGCCTGTGGCACAACCCCCCATGGATTGCCATGGTGATAAATGAGCTTTTCAATGAGCAAAATAATGAAAAAGAACACACTAGAGTTGTGTAATCTCACGGAAAAGAGCTGTGATTAGGAAAATCACAAATGGAGCTTTACAGTTGTATGACCTTTCTTTGGGCCTCTCTTTGGGTAATTATTGCTTTGATGTAATAGAAAAAAAGGTCGCTTTCACAAAACAGAATGGGTAAACCACATTCAGTCACAATAATAAGCCTAAACAGATGATGAGTGTGTATTCAGCCCGTCCTAATCATATAAATGCTGTTTAAAGAATTGGCTGAAATTACTGTAATGTTGTGAAATATTACGTAACATGTTATAATCAAGTAAATAAGTAACTTTCATGAGATTTTGTACAATGTTTGATTTTATATGCTGCCTACAAAATGACCAGACTGGCCTCAAATGATGATCAAATAGGGCATCCTCACAGTACATTCAAGCTTTGTGCTTTATTGCAAAGCAGGACAGATTCATTTGCTCCCGAGCAAAGATATTGTTTCAAAGCCTATTTTCTCGAGCTGAACAAAAATGGATTGAACATACTCTAAGCTGGACCTATATCCAGAGGATGATTCACTCAGACACTGCAAATATGAATCTCCTTTACTAAGACCTAATCCAGTACACATCTCGCTGCACTGCCAATGACCTTACAGTAATCATGCATATAGTGCTACTACAAATGTGATGTAAATCTAAAACTGAAATGTACAGTATGTTCTAATGCAGAGCAAATTGACATGATTTTATTAAGAGGAAAATATAAAGAAAAAACTTTGGTCTCTGCAATGTTTTAAAGCACTCAAAGGCATGGGTTGGTCCAAAAAGGAAAGCAATGGATCACAGGAGATCTAAGGTGGATGCTCCAGTGAAGGGAGCATAGAAAAACCTGGGCAGGGAAATAAAAACACAACTGGACAGTTGCGTGAGCTGACTGGACACTGGATTTTTCAGCCAGAAGCGAATCTAACAGTAAAACTGGAAACCAGAGTTGTAGGACATTAGACAGGCCTCAGTTAGGAGGTGCTGATGGTAGATATAGCCTGGAGCAGGAGATATGCCAGCAGACTCCATCAACTAGACATGAGAAGTGTCTGCTGATCCGGAAACAATTACTGGAGTGTTGTAGATCTCAGGGCTGGAGAAAAGCCTAATTCTGTCCCCTAAACAGGAGACAAGTAAACTGACTCTAACAATTTCTAAAGCAGTTGGGTGTTGGAAGTTGGAAAGATATCAATAGGCCCCGACTCTAGGACTAGCAAAACAATGGCTAACTCTTTATGTGGAGCTGAACAGTTGTCAGCTGGCTGAGGAAGTGAAAAATTGACTCAGATTCTGTCTTTAAAGGCTTTTCAAGGTCTCTTTATTTAATAAAGTCCCTTCTTTGCAGAAAGATTATTTTTGTTGATTGACCCAGGAGTTTGAGTAGTGGGAACACTGGAAAAAGCTTAACCTGGATAAAGAATTGTTATAAAGGGATAGAAAAACTCCCTCTGAATGTGGAGGGAGCCCTGGATGTAGTTTCAATCTGTTCAGTAGCACCGACCCCTCTGAGAATAAGAGAAGAGGCTTTATTTGTCATTGAACCAGCGTCCCAGTACACCGAAGGAGAATGAAGGAGAGTCTTTGATATACAATCAAAAGAAAGTGAAAATCAGTTCATTCCTACCAGAAAGTTGCAAAAGATTCAATTAAAAACCAGCCCCAGCAATACAGAGACTGGATCTACTGGTCTAAAATCAGAGACAGGAAGGACAGCAGCCAGGGAGCTGGCCAGTGGAAAGACTAGCTGGAGTCATGCATCCTGCTGAAGGGCTTCCTGAAGGGTGGCTGCAGAGTAGGATGCCATTGTTGACTGACACTGATGACTGAACTTGAAAGAATTTCTTAATTGTGGGGGCAAGCACTTTGCAAAAATGGTTTGGAGTTAGCTGTCTTAGAGTCCAGGGCAGGCTATGGGTCAGGGGGTGCTGAGAAACTTCCTGGCTCAGGAAAGGTTGTCCACAAAGTCCCACATACTACCCTAAGCACCACAGCCATAACCCTCCAACCTTCATATAGGATCTTTTTACCACCCCCAGCACTGCATGATAATTATTTGTCAAACAGATCAGCCGATGGGTTCATGTTGTCAGTCCATTTGTCCATCAGTCCTGTTCTGAGGATAGACTTTAAAGGTAGAGTCCGAAGTCCCCCCACCGTTTCTGTTTGCAAACAACAGTATTCAAACTGAGCACCCCTCCCTCTCAGGCTAACGGCCGCCTCGTTCTCCAGCCTATTCAACTTCAAGCCTCTCCTTCAGAGCTCAGAAGCGGGTACAAGCCAAACCAATATTAACCCTGGTTTTCCAACGTGCACTATCTAGTAAAGCTCTTACCTTTTTTTCAGTTCATCCGCCGTTTTTCTTTTCTTTTTTTTTCCTTTGAGAGTTCGAACTCCAATCACGAACTTATTCCCACACAGCATCATGCCCTTAGTTCTGTCATTGGCTGGCGATATAAACAGAAATTTCCACCCGGAAAAGTCCCGACCACAACAAAACAAAACTAAAGAGCGAATTACAGACAGGGGGAGAGGGAGTCGCATTCAAACTCACCACGGCCTGCGAGTAAAGGCCCAAAGGCGTGGTTTGAGATGGATTTCACTTGCACAAGTCTAACATTAGTTTTCAGGGAGGAAACTTTGGACTGTACCTTTAAAGTTCTATTGCTGGTCTACAAAACAAAAATGCAGTTACTGCCTTTTTGCTTTGTAGGGCAGTATTGCTGGTCTATAAAGCCCTGAATAATTTAGGACCAAAGTATATCAGTGACCTCTTTACCAGTATGAACCCACCAGACTCCTTAGGTCATTTGGATCTGGTCTGTTCTCTGTTCCCAGAGTCAGAACCTGACATAGAGAAGTTGTGTTCAGCTTCTTTGCTCCACATGTCTGGAGCAAACTCCCAGAAAGCCTCAGACCAGCTGAAACACTGGCCCCAGTCTCACACCGGGTCCATATGCGTTGCATACCGCTGTGCCATGGCTTTGCTCCGCCGTCATGGGAGTGGTTGCAAGATCGCCTGTCATTCTCATCCAAAATGGTTAATTTTGTCCACGTTTGTGTTTCATTGTTTCTTATTTCTCTGAAACCCTGTGTCCACAGAGATGATGTCATGTTCAGATAGTTCAGCAGTTAAAATTCTGCATGGTGGCTTTTGTTTAGGAAGTTACTGGATGTTTTACACTGAATCCCGTGTCTGACTTCCTGTCTGGTCTGATCTGAACTACTGAAATTTATGCAGTGTTGGCGCGTGCTCAGTCAAAAACAGTGCTGGCGCGGGTCTTTATTGCAGTGGCGCGCCATGCCAGAGCAATGATGGACTGCTCACGTGCTGCGACGACAGGCGCAATTCGGTGCGTATGGGGTGGCGCTGCGCTACACAGCGCTGCGCTCACGGACCCAGTGTAAAGCCGGTGTCAGTTTATTTAAATCCAGGTTAAACACCCACCTGTTCTCAGCTGCAGTTAAATCTTTTTTTTATGAGTCCAAATCTGCACAGTCTTTTAAGACTTTTTTATGTTCTCTTTGTTTTTAATTTTAAAATCATTTTGATTTCAAACATTTTTAAATAATTTTATCCTTTCTTTTACTTTTTACACTTTTTTTCTTCTGCACTTTTCTTTAATGTTTTATGTAAAGCACTTTGAGCTGTTGTGTACATTAAATGTGTTATAGAAATAAACTTGCCTTGCCTTGCCTTGGCCAAATAGTACAATGCCAGTTTCATTGATTTCTTTTTTCATGATTATTTATTATTTTCTACTAATTGTTCTTTATTTATTGTACATATTTTGCACTGGAGAAGGAGTTGCTTTTAGTCTCATTGTACATGTGTAATAACAATAAAAATGCATTCTGTTCTACTCTAAAAGACCCAAGCACCGGATATGATAGAAAACTGACATGTTTAAGCAAACAAAATGAAAAAAAGTAAATCATATAAAAGGCAATCAAAGAGTGATCTTCCGTGAATACAACTGCAAGAAAAAGTTTGAACCCTTCGGATTACTTTAATTTCTGCAAGAACTGGTCATAAAATGTGTTCTGATCTTCATCTAAGTCACAGCAATAGACAAACACAGTCTGTTCAAACAGAAAAATATGTACGTTTTTATCGAACACGTAAAAATTCCCAGTGCAGGTTGGGGAAAGCTGTATCAATTTAATGACAAAAAAAAATATTTCTAGAATACTTGGGTAATTATTTGTAGATAGGGTCATCCATGTTACCTTTTTTTAATGTTTTTTTTTTTCCTTTTATTTATTTATTTATTTTTCTATTTTATGGCTATGAGCAGCAAAATCCAAATGTCATCCATTTCCATCATAATGACAATAAAGAAGACAGTTTGACAGCTAATTGCTCTCAAACTCAGCAACAGCAAAAATTATCAGGATGGCTAAACACCAGTGAGAGGAGTAATGAAGAGAAGTACCGTGCATGTACTTCATTGGGACAAAGTTTTCCTTTAAAACATTGATTTGTGAAGCTTTAAACATTTACAGGAAGTCCAGTTACTTTGCAATGCACTGATATCTCTTTACATGGGTGTTTACATTCCTCAGCTTGAAAACAAATAGTTCTACATTTGATTTAAAACATCCAAACACATATTGATGACTTTGCAGGGAAGAAATTTTACAGTAAGTATTGACAGCATATCCAATTACACAAAATGCAGCGTGATTTATGAGCAGAGTCAGTCAGACAGGCCAGTTCCTCAGTCAGCTTTAATTGCTATCTATGGGCAACGGAGCTGGCCGACATCTGAAACAAGCCTCACAAATCAACCAACACTTCATTTCACTTCCACAGAAAAAGAAGACAAGATTTTATTTGTAAGGAGTGAATTTCTCCACGGTCTCTTTTTCATATCGGCAATCAATCGCAGACAATGCAAAAAAACCCAAACAAACAAAAAAACAATGAAAGGGTGATTTCTGATTGGGCTGTGCAGCAAGTATGAAAAAGCTAAGTTGCAATCAAAGGTCATGTTTGGAATATGATTTGTTGGGAAGTGATCTCTGCCCTCATAGTTAATTTGCAATCAATACCAAACCACAGTAAAAGTTTGATAAGGTGTGTCCTCCCTGTTCTCATGACTTAGCCTGTTTAACATGATCTAATCCACTGCGTCATGCATCTCTCCTCAGGCTAACTTTAGATGCTGCCTTGATTTTTTATTTTTTTTTTTTTTGACAACATGCAAGAGTCCAGACTTATGAAATCATATCAACAATAATACAGTTCAGAAATAATGTCAAACACTGTCAGAGACTGTCAGCAGTGGTTTGTCTGAGCCCGTTGGAGTCAATACTGTCAATACTAATTATTTAGCTGTGGATGAGATGTCCCCTTCCAGACGCTCACACATCCATACAATCATCTGATGATACCTGGTATGATTGAGAGATAATCTGCAGATTTTTGTCAGAATTAGTCCATGTAAGAGGGGATTCAGCGTGCACAGGCCTGAGCTTGGGTCCATTCTATGACCTTTTTGATAATTAGCCTGCAAAAGAAAAGAGATTGATGAGACGACATGTCCTGCTTTAGACCAGAAGCTATTTTAATAGAGTTGTGTAGCTATCAGGGGTTTCATGATGTACTCTTACATTTTCTCTCTTCTTTTCGTTTCTTTGTTAGTAGTAGACTGAGAACTGAACAGAACTGACAGATTGGAATAATATACAGTCAAGTGAAAAAGAGATTTTGTGTAAGCAGGTAAAATGTAAAAACAGGTCAAATCTGCACAGTCCTTGCCCCCCACTTCTTTCCTAGGGTCATGGGGAGGCCATCAGCTGTGGATCCCCTGCCCCAGTTCACAGACCTTCCCACTACCAATTTATTATTTCAATACTCTGATAATATTCAGTCTGCTGGCTCTGTAGCTCCCACGATATGAGTTGTTATGTATTGCACTGACTGTTGGAGTCCATTGGAGGACACAGTATGGTTTCTTTTATTTCTTTGTTTCTTTCTTTGTGTCTTTTTTTTCTTTTACCCTTTTTGCATTGCACTTCATGTTACACACAGTGCTGCACAAGAACTTGACACTGTTTATGATTTTCTTATGCATAGTTTTGTACTGATTATGCTGTTGCACCACTGTCTTGTCTTATCTGTAATTTTATTGTTGTGTAGCTGTACCTGTTCTATAGTGCCCAAGACAAATTTCCCCTTGCTGGACAATAAAAGTTTATTTTATATATCAATAATAAGAGGCTAAATCATTTGGCTAAATAAAACCTGAAATAAACAACACATGGCTTATTACAGCAGCTTAGTTGCTGTAATATAACATGAGCGAAAATGCATAGTAGCAGGCTATGAACACTTTATTCCTACCCCCCTTGTGTGAAATATACGAGACTTCCGATTCGAACGGAAACAGCGTATATTTTCATTCCAGTTGTCCGTGCTACTCCACTTTATACGAGGTTTCTTTGGTAAACTACAGTATTGTGGAAACATCAGCTGTGGCGTCTCAGACAGGACAAAGTTACAATCCCTCTGCTGCAACCGAGGGGTTCGAGGAGGATATGAAAATATGGCCAAAAATAACATACGGTAGCATTTTTAACTACTTTAGCTCTGTCATGTCTGACTGTGAGGCAATGAACAAGCTTAAAAAGCTCTGAGGCTTATCTGTACCTACACAGTAATAGGGTTTTGTTGTGGTTTGTTCGAAAGAGGTGGGATACAATCTTATTTATTCAAAAGCAGGTGTAAATTTTAAGGGGGAAAATGTGACCATTTGGTCGGAGCCACGCTTTCTCTTAGATCGAGGTGAATGTTCCACAAATTTAACTTTCTCTGGTTGTTTGTACAACCACAAACAGAGCAACACGTTCCTGAGTATGTACAATTTTCAGGGACAAATTAATTAGAAATGTTATGAATGCTCTTGTTGAAATAAACTCGAGCTGTAGCACTGTGAGCTAATGAGTAGCTATTTCTAGTATCTCACAGGAAGTTGATCACATAATCATTTCTACATTCTCCAGCTCAAGAATGAGGCAGATATCTTATGACTCAGTGGCATAGAGACAACTTTGCATGTTTTCATTAACACATCACTCTCAACATTAATTCAGTTTAGCTGCTGTTTGGGTTCACTATCCTGTTGCATGAGCATAGCTTTACCTGTGACACAGATTACCTCACATTTGACTCTGACATTAGTATGTAGAGGGATTAAGGTCAACTCAATGATTGCAAGGTGCCCAGATCCTGCGGCTTTAAACAAGCCCACATCATCATCCCCTGATCTCTGTTTGACTGTTTTCATGAGATCTCTGCGCTGATATGCTGTTTGGTTGTTGCTAAATGTGACCATGACCAAACATCTCTACTTTGGTTTCATCTGTGTAAGATACATTCTTCCACAAGTCTTTTTGCTCATTCTTATGTAACTTTGCAAGCTATGTTGTTTTCAGAGAGGGGAGGCTTTCTCCTGGCAGCTTTTCCAAACAGGCCATGCTTTATTAGGCTTTTTCTAATTTTATTGTCATGAACTATAACATGATACCTGAGGCCTGTGGAGTCTGAGATGTTGCTCTTGGCCTTCTTAGAATTTCCTGAGCAGTACATGGTCTGACCTGGGGATGAACTTGCTGGGATCTTCACTTCTGCTTAGCAAATGTCTCAAATATTTTCCACTTCTAAATTATCTGTCTCACTGTAGAATAATGGCCTGCAAAGTTGTTTGGAAATGTATAATCATCCCCAGATACACGGGCAGCTGTTTCTCTAAGATCTAGAAGATATTTTGATTTTAACTTTATTTTCCATACAAATACAAAATTAGCAATTTCTATATTTTTTTGTTTTTTTAACTGAAAAATGGATACTGTTCATACTTTAAAACTAGATTATCTTATTGGTACTGATACTGATATCCTAGCAATGATCTGACATTTATCCATATTTCATTATTCCTTATGGCGGTTGTACTTTTGCACAGTAATCCCAAACTGCTAAAAAAGCCAATATCATAACCTCATACAGCCATGCAAATAGTTCACCATAAAACCAGCCTGTAAATATGGTCTGATAGATACTCCCCTGTGAAACAGCCCCTCAAATGAAATATAAAAACAACAAATAAGAACAGACCAGCTGGAATTCAGCAGCAACATGATGTTCCAAGCTAACAAGATTTCATCATCGTCCGTCGTTCTGGAAAAACACCTCTGACTTGCTATGGCATGACCCCCACAAGTCCTCTAATGACACACCTGAAACCTGTCACTGCTCACACGAATCAGTTGGACTTGGTGTTCTTTGGACACAAACATGTCATCATAAGATACTGTATGTCTTACAGAACTAATATGGAACAATTTACTGAGGCTGACATCTTTATTTTACCCAGTAGCGCCATGACGAGTTAACTAGGTTGCACTTCCTTTCACGTTATGTGAAACTCCTCAAAAAGGCTCCTGCTGATCCGAAGTGCAATACTGAGAAAACAGATTTGTCCCATTAGCTGCTTTTCATTGGATCCTTTTAACATTGAGAGTGTAGTTTAAAACCCCTTTATTTCACCAAGCTCCACCGTAGCTTAATCTTAATGTACAACACCATCCATATAACACAAGCACAGCTCTGGCTGTGGTTCTTGTGGTACTTTTTGCCCCTTGATTTTCCAAAAGTAGTAAGAAAGGCTGTCTGAGTTGTCTTTGGTTTTAATATTATGCTTACAAGTGTTGGTTTTTTTGGGAACCAAAGAGCAACTCCCCATTGCTTTGCTGTGCACATACTGTACAAGTGCTTTGTTTTGCAAAGTATATATAGGAAAATGTAATATATTCAATATCAGACAGATTGTAAAAAGAAAATTTAAGACCACAGTTACCTTCCCCAGGATATGCTGATCAGCATCATTTCAAGAACAAAGTAATAATCTGCAAGTCCACACAGAACCCAAATTACTTTTAAAGGCAGTATAGATGTTTCAGAAAGCAGAGACTGTTATCAAGTTTTTAAATAATGTGCATGCGCAAGACCAAGCTGCAAGATTCACAGCTCCCTCCCCGGCCACAGAACAACGTGCACGAGCCAGTCCGGTGTTTAGCAGAGAGCAGGTACAGACTCTCCCATCATGTCACAAACACAAGTAATACAGAATGTCGTTTGAACGTTGCTAACTGCTAGCAGAGTGATTGTTAACGACCTCCTGTAAACATCAGATGAGAGCGCGCAGCTTCTGGCGTGGAGTATTACTCTCGCCAATCAGTCACTCTCATTGATCAGTCTCGCCTGTTACATGACGAATTGACCATCAATCACTCTTACTACGGTAATGAAAGTGATTAATGAGCCAGTAGACAAATGAAAAATGTAAGGAATGCAGAGATGATTGGCGGATGTTTTTTTAGCCCCATTACTTTCACAGCTGATGTATAATAATATTTATATATTTAAAACTTCCAACTGATCATAGCGCATGGGGTAGTGATTCCAATTTTATCTAACATTTAAAAAATTGTTGAAAGAAAGATCTTAGAACACCTTTAAGTGTCAATACTTCTTACACAAATTATGTTAATTGTTAGAAATGCATCAATGCAACAATGGCAGGCCTGCAAATGGAAAGGCCCTGCTCTTCAAAATGAGCATTACTTCCTGAATGGCTCTCCTTTCCCTCCCTTTATGTTTTAAATAAGAAGCGTTATGTTTAGGAAAAGGAATACTCTGCATTCCAGCATATGAGCTTTATCACAAAAAGGAAACAGACGTCACTGAAGTCATTGTGTTTGCTCCTGCATACCACCCTGCCATACATGGCAAAAGAAAGAGAAAAAAAGACTAACACAAACTCAGCCTGCAGGTCTGGAGCTTGTTCTTAAGTGGAGGCAAAACATAGAAACTCATTATAATTTGTTTAAACTCAAACTCACATAAAAACATTGGTTTTTTTTTTTTATGTTTTTCTTCATAAGTGATGGAGAAAAATTGCATCATCTTTTCAATGTCAGAGAATAAATGATGGAATAAAAACCAGAAAAAGCATCAAAAAGCATCTGCCAAGATATTCAGGAAGATAAGGGTCACCTTTCGTAATGAACTCTTCACAACTCATGCAGAATAAGAAAAAAATATTCATTTTAACACACTCTTTCTGCTTCCATAAGTATAAGGATGTTATACTGTACTTGGATATTCCTAATCAAATATGTGTGATTGGTCAAACATCAGCAGGTGCGAGCACTTTTATCAAAGCAGGGGGTTTTGCAGTTTGCTGGTATGTAGCATTCGGATAATTTTTTTCTGCCCATTAATATGAGAAGAGTTATGAATTCATTCCTAAGCATCTCTAGAGATAATCATCATGGAAACATTCAAGACAAAGCTTCAATCAAATCAATCAAAGCTTTATTTATAAAGCACCAAAGGTAACAAAGTGCTGTACAGGTGAGTAAAAATAAAAAGTAAAATCATATAAAAATAATCACAATAATAACACCAATAAAAAATAGTGGAAAACAATAAAATCAACATACAGATTCTGGCTTAATGATGGAGCTCTCTGGAGTCAAAAGCCAGAGTAAAAAGATGAGTTTTTAAAAAAGATTTAAATTCGTTAACGGTGCTAGCAGACCTCACAGAAAGAGGGAGACCATTCCAGAGCTTGGGGGCTACAACAGCAAAGGCTCGGTCTCCTCGAGTAACAAGACGAGTCCGGGGAACAACCAGCAGCATCTGGTCCTCCGATCTCAGAGCTCTAGACGGACGGTGGACATTCAGGAGCTCAGAGAGATACGAAGGCGCTAAACCATTCAAACATTTAAAAGCCAGGAGTAAAAAGACAGTTTCCAGTCTTCCCAGAAGTGGACATCCCATCAAGTTCAGCTTGGTTGGATCATGCAATAGTAAGAAAAAAGGCAAATGACTATGGGATACATCTGAGACACTTTTCACTGAGAAAAGAGTTTTGGTGACAAAATAATTATTCACTAACTATATAAGCCACAACAAGTTTGTTTCACAACATAACATTTGACAGCAACATCTCTCTTTCTATCCCTCCCTCCCTCCACTCCATGCACCTCTGCTTCCTCGCGCTGCTCATTCAGTGGAGCCATCCAGATAGGAATTGGTGAAGGTAGCTGTTTGTCTCTCTTCACTCTACTCTCATCCAATCCTCTGCTCAAGCTGACACTTCCCCGACAGCTGACTCCCTGTACTCTGCGTTCCGCCTCGTCCCCGCCCTTTTCCGCGTTTTAAACATTTTTTTATTTCTTTTTCTTTTGCATTCTAAACATTCTGCAATAAGTACGTAGCTGAGTAGCAGCTTAACAATAAAAAATTCAGTGGAGCCATCCAGCCAGCTATTGGTGAAGGTCCACAAAAAACCTTCACAAAAAATTGTCAATATCCCTCCATACCTTTCGTTCCATGTAGTCCAAGTGTCCTGAGTGGGTATAGCGTCCAGAATTTACTTGAAACTACGCCATTTAGTGTATGAGAACGAGAAGTCGTCCTTAACTTTCGGCTGCATTTGACATATCAAAAAAGTGGTCCAGAGTCTTGCTCACCATCAGGGTATGTGGAAAATAAAGTTAAATTATTCTGAGGGTGAACTATTCCTTTAAGATACATTGTCCAAACTAAATTAGAAGTGGGCATTTTATTCCTTTTCATTAATCTGTCATTACCCGAACATTAACATCCCATTAACCGCTCGTAACACCTGAATAATGTCAAACAAATGCATTGTCTGAGGCAAAATTTCTCTTTTTCAGCTTGTTCACATATTTTAAAATTTTCCACAGAGACCCTGTTTTTTTTTCTAAACTGGTGAACGCTTCATTTATTGCTTTAAAATCCATGAATATATCCAAATATTACACTCGTAGCTCTGCTGCTTCTTCTCTCCCATCTTGTGTGCAATGAATGGGATAGGAGAGGCCACAAGGGATGCATTGCATGTATCCTTTGTTTCAGGCCAAACGGAGTGCGGGTTTGTAGGGTGATTCGGAGGCTCCTCCAGACATTTTGAAATGGAACAATACTTGAAGCGCCACTGTGGTGTATGCAGCCAACGAATCTGCACTTCGCAGTGTGCAGACTGCAACATGAGACACAGCCTATATGTTTATCCGTCGCCAGGCATCATGGCCATAGGATAACATCCTGTGGCCATGCATTAGTGATATTTGGCCACATTTTCTCTTTTTTTCCCTGCTGATATCACCAGAGGAGCTTGTAATATTGAGATCGGGACCTTGGTGAACTTGCTTATTGGACTCGTTGGTTTCTTAGGATATTCAGCCTGCATTATGTTCTTTATGCTACTGTGTAGCTGAATACAGTAACTGTTACATGTTGTGTTCTGTTGTGTGATACCTGTTTAGGATATGGGAGTAAGCAGGAACCTCACAGACACCAAAACCTTGTTAGGGTTGCCATGAAAAAGCCTCTTATGTACCTCTAAAAAGAATGTAGCAGTACAGCTTTGAGCCAATATCACACGATATCTGGAATAATTTTCTTTGGCATGACCATGATGGAGATGTTTGGTCATCTGCACAACACCATATTTGATAGAAACAAAACACAGCATAGAATCTGTCAGCTACAAATCTTGATTTTAAACAGTGATTCCATCACACCAGAATATCTACAACATAGTATCTGACATATTTAAGTCTAGAAGAAAGTGTTGCAGTGACCGAGTCAGATTCCACACTACAACCTTTGTGAAATATTGTGCGGCAAACAAATTCAAATAATCTTAAAGATGCACAATGCAACTTTCCAACCTTTAAACTGCACTTTTCTGACCTGTTTAATGGCACAGTGACATTTATTATGCACATTTTCTGGAGCTGTCGATGCCCAGAAGCATCTCCAGGCTGAGAAACCACATTTCGCAACTTTTGCTTCCGGGACACCGTGAGACTGTGTGGCAGAGTTGCACTTTACATCACGCATCAGCGGTCGGATGTAAACACATTGGCCATTTTTAATGCATATTGGGGCTGAATAAGCATAAGGGCATTATCAGAGGAAGGGGCAGGGAAGGAGACAAGTCAACATCAGACTGACTTTTACTGGAGAGAGCTCAAATTAAAGGGGGATTGCAAGGATGGATGCCATAGATGCTTTTGTTATAGGGCTTTGAAATATGTGAAAGCTTTGTAGTGTCTTAAGGAAACTGAAGCAACATTGTAAAAACGAAAGGGATAAAATTCCTAAACAACAACGTGAGACAGGTATCTTTTCATTTAAAAAACAAAACTGTAAATTCACTGGAAGATGTGAGTTTCCTTTGGAAAATCGTGCATCAGTATGAGGTGTGTGCATCATTTTATGCACCTCAAGAGAGATGGAGAGCATAAGGGAGAGCAGGGAGAGTATTTCTCCTTGGGAAAAACAGTTCAAACTAAACTTATCTTCTTTGTCATGGTTCAAAATAGGGATGGGCATATCGATACCCTGGAGTTGATACTTTGATACCAGCCAGACAAAATATCGGAATTGATATGTTTTTGAATATCGCAATACCACTGTCCAGATACAAAACATGCAATTTGTTTAACTTCTGAGAGTTTTAGGCAATGACAGGATGTGTGAAAGCAGCCAGATTCTGTGTCACATGGTCACAGTAGCCTTTCAGATATCATGATGATGCTGTTACTGTTAATGATGATGATGTTTTGGTATCTTTCAGTGCTTTAATGCAGGTTATTGAACATTGCGTTTTGGTCATTTTATAATATTACAATTACATTTTATATTTGAACATTTTCCACTGAATAAATTGAAATAATCTTAACCTGTACAAAGTTATTTGATAAATTAAAGACGTTTTTAATCTTAATTTTGTTTCATTTCTTCATCAATTCATTATTCATTTTTCATAATTCATTAATATTTTAAAAGCATTTTTCCATTACTTCTGTTCTCAAATCTTAATTATATGTAATGTTGCACTTGCTTTCAAGATATTAAACTGTACAATCATGTGGTTTTCTTTAAAGGGACCAAAAGTAGCGATATCGATATCTGTATCGATAAAAAAGTATGATAAACAACTGGTATCGCATTAACATGAAAATTTTGGTACCGCCCATCCCTAGTTCAAAACTGTACAAAATCAGGGATAGTTCTTTAAAGGCCCACAACAGAACTTTTAGCAGTTTTCTCAGTGACGCGCCCCCGATCGACGGCTAAACTAGCATCCATCTTGTATCCTACCTGTACTGTGATTCACTCCAGCCAATAAAAGACAGTCTTATCTTGACTTTTGCTCTGTCCCTTCCTCTCTTTCCTCTCCTCTCTTCCTCCGGCAGTGTTTCAGTAATGATGCGCTTTCAAAAGACCCGCTGAGTTCATATCTGTTTGCTAATAAGTGACGCAGCGCACGGCCAATAGTCGGCTGCGACGTCACGGCCCTGTCCCAGATGCAAAAGTTACATAGTGCAGTTTCTGAACCCTCTGGCAGTGACTGTTTAAAAATCTACATAATGAATGTTGGTGTACCATCAAAATGAGTCAGAAATTTTTTTTTTGGGAGGTCTGAAAGTTACGTTGTGGGTCTTTAATACAAACTGGGAGAAGTTGTGGCTGATGGATACAGTCATTGTTTTTCTAGCAACGTCCTCTTCACCTCCCGGTAAAAAGAGAAGAGGCCGGTCAGAAAGGTGTGAGCAAGAGATTTAATGTGCTGTGTTGTACGCACACATCCAACACTTTTTTCAAGGAGATGCGAAATAGGTTTTTTTCATGCAAGCTTCTTTGTTTTAGCATTTTTAATTATTCATTTATTTTATAAATCTATGTCTTGGATAAGCAAAAGATTTACCTGCAGATGACTTGATGAGCTGACCATTAAAACATCTTTTTTTTTTTAAATGGATTGTACGATTTTATATAAATGTACATGCGATTTTATTACCATAAATATTTTCCTCATACCTACAAGTTAAATGAATTTTTGTGAATAACTGATTCTGTTGACGCAAAGCTAATACATCCCATATGCAACAAGAAGTAAACACAAAGCATTATGTTCACAGGGAACAGGTCTGTGGATGAACTGTACAACCTGAAAGCACTGTAGCAGATAGGAGCTAAAAGAGCTGACGCTCATACACATCCATATGACACTTTTCACATGTGAGGACCAGAATGTGGAGCAGCTGAGGAAACACACTGACCCTCCTCGTGAAAGAAAGAGAGAACTGTTATAGTACAAGTGACACAATTTGTGTGTCACTGCTTCTCTTTATTACTGTGATTTATGTTTCACCTTTGTTGCTTTATAGCCATCAAACTGTCTAATGGAGGTAATTACTCTGCCAGGTGATGCTGGTTTATTTCCGTTAACTGGTTGCTAAGGTTGCCAAACTGTAATAATGTCTTGTTAATGCAACAGTTGGTCATATACTCTGCAAACAGGAATGAATTTCCTACATTTTCAGACAAGTAAAGATGCCGCTTGGGGAAAAGGGCAAGTCTGCTGAATGCAGATCTTGAATGAAGTATCTACAGCTGTTCTTTGTAGTTGGAGCTAATTAGAAAATGTTCCCTGCAAGAAGGATATTTCGTTACAAAAAGCATTTTTTCCTCTGCACTCAAAGTAAAACGAGTGAGTCATCTGTAGCTCTTCCTCAAACTCTAATGACCTTTGTCTATTGTAATTTAACTAAATGTTTCTGCTCTCATTTTTTCTTTCATAAATCAAAGCAATCTACAGACTTCCTAGAAAACCAACTTTTTAGTTGCCAAATCCAGTAGCTATTTTGTATTAACATCCAAAGGAAACCTATTATTTCTGCATGTTATTAATCTGAATTAATATTCATATTCTTCTCCTGAGTTGTTTTGAATTACATTTATATTTAGAAATTCATAAATATGTTTCAAAGAAGAAGGTTTTATTTAAATCCACAGATCTGTAAATTTTAAAAGTAAGCCTAATTTACCAGCTAAATTTAAGTTGCATTGTTAAACAGAGCCAGAAGGAACTGTGGTGGAATTTAATGGTTTAACTTTTTAATCTGAGCTTTATTTTAAGGAATAGAAATCTTTAAAGTGTGTATGTGTAATGCAGCACTTTCTGGATGCAAGAGTGCAAAATGCAACCACATTATCAGAATCCACTGATGGGGCAAGCAGAGACCAAGAGGCAGAGGATGCAAGCTGATGAACTTAGAAACTTTATTCAAAATGCACTGCCACAGCCAGAGGCAACTCTTGGAGTCTTTTAGGGCCCAGCGGTCATTAACCTTATGTTAAATATTTATAACCATGACAGATAATATCGTATTTAAAGTCTTTGTGGTTATGGCTAACTGGCTGAAAAACAAAGAAATAGCTCAAGAAAAACAAAGGCAGCTATATGAGATAGCAAAAAAAAAAAAAAAAAAATGGTTTACCCAAATTTGGCCCATATCTGCAGTTTTGTTTGGTCCAAATTTGGCCTTGACCATGTCACTGTGGCTGTCAAAATTCAGCAACATCACCATGACATGCGGTCTACAGAGCAGTTACTGTTATCTGTGTCCAGGCCTGCTCCTCTTCTTTTTTTTTTTTTCAAAGAATAGAATAGAATAGCTCATTTGTTGTCACATAAATAATGAAATTATAGGAAGCTGCCTCTGCTCAGTGCTAGATGTGCATCAAAAACAACACTATATAAAATTCCAACATAAAACCGAAGCAAGACATCTTGAAAACAGTAAGGGCTTTAAAAATGTATAATCTAATAAAAATCAAGACAGAAACTACATAAATATGAGCACCCATTCCACATGCGGCCATGCTGAAAGTGACACTGTACATCATTCAGCAGAATTCAACATTCTGATAAACGAGTGTTTCTCAACGGGGGCGTTCATAAGCCATCAGGATGCGCTGAGTGTTTTATTCTTAAAAGAGGGGCGTTGATGTGCTCTAAGGGGGGTGGGTAACCCAGTATTTGATTTTGATTATTGGCACTTATAATGACCAATCAGAGTCAGGAGAAACAAGGACTAGTTCCCAAATTCACGCAAGAAACACTAATGAAGTTCCAGAAGCAGTAACTATAGGATACCCTGCTGTCAGACATTTTCTATGAACATGAACGCAGCATAACGCTGGCTTAGCAACGTGTGAGTCAATGCTGCGGGGGTCAGAAAGAAAACTCACAAATAAAGGAGGATAAAGTGGTTCTTAGTGGATTCAATTCACCATTGAGGCAAACCACCTGTTTGCGATTAAGAGGAGTGGATCTTAGCATTTTTTTTTACCAGGAGTATCAGTTTTAACCACAAACAGAAAGGTAAGACAGGTTGCACGATTTTTAATTTTTTTGTTTGTTTGTTTTATGGTTTTAACTGTGCTTCGTTCTCCTGCCAAAGCTCGATAGAAGTGTTTCTTCCATTCATGTTGTTAGCTACATGCTTTGGTGCTGTTAAGCGTGCTTATTAGATAGTTAAGCTGGATTTATACTTGCGCGGCGTTTGTGTCTCGTTTAGGTGGAGCTGACGCAGACATGCGTGTTTTTACCAAGCGTTGGGTTATGGCATCATGCTGTATTGTCTTTTCCCAAACTGCAGGAGACAGATGGGCTGGTATCGACCGGAAAACTCCACTACACAGGGCGGAGTAGTTTTTCCCTCTCATTTGTTCACTGCACGCATCAGGAGTCAGCCAGATCCTCTGGATGTAACCAAGCGCTGCATTGGTGGGCGGTGTTTAGCTCACCTGGAAGTGCAGGTGTTGTGTTCAAAGTTGTCCACCATTTCTCAGCTCAGACGAACCTGGTTTGTATTCTGACTTTTGGCTGTACATCACTCCCTGGTCCATAAACTGGATCAACAAATTTTTAAGTACCGTAACTACGTGGGTTTTAGGCATCTAGTGTATACCAGTGAAATAAATGTCTGTGCAACGAACCTCCAGTGAAACAACTAGCAGAGACCCATCAGAGCTCACCAACTGGTTTGATTCATGTGCAGCAGCATCACTGGTTTCTATCAGATGTCTGTGATGCTGTTCATGATTAAACCTGATGATTTTCTCAAGACAACCTCCTGGGTTATTGCAAGGACATGGAGCTGTTCAAGTCAACTCAGAGAACCCATTGGTCTTCTTGATTATGAAAATTGACATATGGCCAGACAATTCTCTTCAACATTCTGTCATACACTTTCAAGATAGGCCAAAAATAAAGTCTCCCTGCAGTAATAGCACACCCTTTGGGGTAGACCACTGACTCAGCCCTCCAGGTGATCGGGCCTGTCAACTATGTCTGTGAAAAGTTCCATAAATGTGTAAACCAAGACAAATAAACTCGCCAATGTTTGACGACTGGCCTGTGATGTAGACAGCAATGAAAATATAGGACCATGTGGTCTAAAGGACAAGGCGTCTGACTTCAGATAAGAAGATTGGAAGTTGAGTCCCTTTGTGACTGATTGTTGTCCAAAGTAGGTCCTCAAGGGCCACTGTCCTCCAGGTTTTCTTTACCTAACAGCCTCTGAAGTTCTGCAAAAAGACTCATTAATTTCAGTCAGGTGTGTTGAAGCAGGGAGGCATAAAAAACCTGCAGGATTGTGGCCCTCGAGGACTGGAGTTGGACACCCCTGGTCTAAAAGGACATTGTAATAGAAAAGACACATCACTGTGTCAAACTTCAACAGGTCACTCTTGTTGAACAGATGCTCCCAGTGGTTACTGTGTTACATCTGGTCCACTGGGATCTTGGAAAGATGCCCCATTTAAATCAGAGCAGGTTTACTTGGATATAATGACAGAGGTCTTGATGTAAGATGTTGTGCAGCCTTGGCTGCTACTTCAGGCCACCTTCAAAAACAGAAGAAAGTGCACCTTCTTACATAGAAAGACTCATTTTAGTTCTTGATCAAAATGCTGTAAAGAGAGTAACGTTGATTTAATAAGGAAGTAAATGTTCCTGAGATATATTTGTGAAAAATCAGTTTAATGGGGGAGGAACATAAAAAAACTAAGGAACCAAATGCAATTCTAACTACTGAACCCCCAAACCCTTCGGACCATGACACAGACTCCACAGCTGGTTCTGGCATCGTTTTTAATTAAATTACAGATCATGTCAGAATAAGTGATGTCTGAGCTAGGAAATGGTGGATCAATGCAAACAAAGAAAAACGAAAGTTAGCAAAGACAGGAATACTCATATTTAAGTCTGGATGAAGTGCCCTATAAAGAGACTCTCTCTGGGTGCTCACTTAGAAAAATAAAATTTAATGGTGTCTGTTTTATTAATGGACTGCCATTAATAAAACAGACTTACAGAAATTGAGGTCTGAGTGCTTATGAAACCTTATATTGGCAATGGAAATGATCTTGTCTTTAAGCTCTCCTTCATGTGCTTTGCCTGAGTTAAACAAAATACAGTATGAGCTAAATTACCCATTTAAGGTCAGAGGAATTAATTACAAAAGACAAGGTGTTATGGTTGGCTTTATGAATTTATATTTATTATTATTTCATTGCAGATTAAAGCTCAACTTCTCCTTTGTTGGCACATTTTGTCTTTTGCTTCACATTATTCACTGCAGCAGCAACAAACTTACAAGTGTGTTTGATTTGCTTTGCAGGCAGCTGTTGACTCAAAATCTTCCTCAAGTGCCATGTCTGCAAACATTGCCATCATTTTCTCTGCTAAAACATTTGCTATTCCTTTTTGATTTGCGTCTTAATGACAAACTTTCATGTGTTGGAAACTCAAATGTAGTCCATTTAATTTGCAAGTCATAAATGGGATTATCAAAACCTGCTTAAGCAATTTATCTCAACTCTGTATTTTATGGGTAGGAGATTTGTAAACTATCAGAATTTATCTTAAGACTCCATTCATGTAACATCAAATAATACTTTTGTGTGTGAAGCACCACCACATTTTCCCCACAAAACAAGGTGCCTTTAAATTACAAGATGATACAGTTTTATTATTTAAAGGTTGAATATGGAACATTTTTTATTAAAAGCTATATTTAAAAAAAAAAAAAAGTCTCCATGAGGCAGGTAGGGGTGCAGAATAAAAGTATTTTAAATACTTTAAAAAAATTTCTTTAAAAATGATATTTAGTCTGAAAATAAATATAAAATAAATTTTGTTCATTCAACAATGGCATTATGTTTCCATCTACAAGCCAATACATGCTTGCCAGATACATTCTCTGTGTGGCAGTATGTTGGGCAAAAGTTAGGCTGGCAATGGGAAAAATGGTGGTGTCAGCAAGTCAAGCAGCTGCTTCAGAGCCCCGCAGATATTGTTATCCGTCTCAGAAGTGGAGTGATCTGCAAAGAGCAAAAACTGGAGTAAATTTAAGTGAAGCCTACACTTGACACATAATCTTTTACACAGCATTAAAATACAGAAATCTTGATTTTCCTCCTGGATCAGTAAGTTAACTCACTTGCTAATGTAGCTAACGTTAGCTGTCAGTTAGAAAGCTCCTCCTCCTCCTGTTGGACATGGTGCAGGCTGCTGGTCACTGACGTATCAGCAGCGAGCTTGGCAAGTCAATGGAATTATTTTTCTGCTGTTTCAACTACAACCTAGACACACTTGATGTCACTGTTCTGTCTGTATTCCATATCCAACCTTTATGCCATTTAATGGTGTAAAGGGAAATTTTTTTTTTTTAAAAAGCCCCAAAAAGTCACACCCAAAGTAAATGACAAATGTCTAGGGACATTTATGGATCTTAAAGAATTCACTCACACTGAAAAATGTAAAATGCTAAACTTGCATATCACATGACAAAGTCTATGCTGTCTGTCTTGCATCATCTTCTTTGAGCTCTCTCCTCCAAGTTAAAGTCAGTCTGGTGTTGACTGACTCTCTTGAAATCTCTTTCTCTGGCAATATCTCTTTTTTTCAGCTCCAATAATATCCTCCTGCATTTCTCCAAATCAATCATGGTGCACATTCAAAATGGCGTTTTCATATCCAGTTGGTGTGTGATGGTATGTGCTATAAAGCAAAAACGCAGCTGTGATGTGATATGATGCAATGGAAAAAAAGAATTAAAAGTGCAGTTTCTCAGCCTTGACACCCTGCAGGACAACAACGGTTCCATGAATGAGCATGATGAATGTCAGTCAATATCATTAAATGAGTCAGACAAACAGTTTTAAGGTGGAAAATTTTTGTATTATTGGTTTGAGTTGGTAACAGTGATTGAATTAAATCCAAATAAGTTAATTTATCAACTTTGTTTAACTCTATTAAAAATCAGATTGGCTCACATTATTCTAGTCTATTCTAGTTAGCAGTGCAGATCTATAAATCTTAAGAAATACGTACATCATGACACTGTGCTTTAGTTTGACTTGTATTAAATTGAATTAAATTAACTAAGTTCCTTGTTTCCAGTGGAAACAACTCATTTATCTTGGCTAAACAGTTCATGTAGCACACTAATGCTGTGTTAAGCTGACAGGGGTAGTTTGGAATTTTTGACATAGGGTCTCATTTTTGAGTTAGCCAGGGTAATATTTATCACTGGAGACAGTTTCAACATTTTTCATCCTGTTATTCTAGTTGCAGGAGGTCACTGAAGCTAACACAGGTCAATAGGAGCAATTTTTAGAGCATACCCTCTCCAACACACCTGAATCACATTGCTAATTAGCTAATGCACATGTCATTCAGTTCTACAGAGGCTGGTAACGAGCCATACATTTGATGCAGGTGTGTTGGAGAAGGGACGCAACCAAGCTGTGCAGGATAGCAGCTCTTGAGGACTGGACTTGGGCACCCCTACACTAGCCTGTCGTTAGAAAAATCTTGCCCACTTCACACAACACCCTAGGCAAATTATTCATAACGCAAGACTATCTGTATCAGTGTTTCTCAATCCTGGTCCTCAGGGACCCCTGCCCTGCTGGTTTTCAAGATATTCCTATTTCTATTTGCTTGCTATTTAACTAGCTTTAGATTTGTCATAAGAGCCAAGTGGCTTCTCAAGTTAATTTCTGTTATTTCCACATACACTGTTTTATTTGTATAATAATTCAGGTGTTTCATGTGCTGTGTTACAGTTTCAAAAATTCTCAGTAATCTTCATAGAAACCAATCGACTGCATCCTGGAGTTTTTTGAGACTGTTTAACTGATTGGAAATGTGGTCCAAGACAAATGTCCCAAATAAAATATCCTAATTGTGGAGTCAACAAGTCTTCCCCATGTCATGTAGCCTACATGTATTTTTCCCGCACAGCCACTGAACCAGGTGAGTCCAAACAGCCCAATTAAATTCATTGTGCTGATTGGACTCACCTGGCTCAGGAGCTGGGCAGAACAAATACACGACATGGGAAAGACTTGACTCCACATTCCCACCTCTGATGAACAGTACCCTGGCTAACTTGAAAATGAGGCCAAATGTCAGAAATTTCGAACCACACCTTTAGTAGCTGGACTTTAATTTTTTTAAGTTCATTGAATCATAAAAGTAAGTGATTTCCAACCCTCCAAAATGATGAGATTCGTGTAAAAAAAGAAAAAGTGCTTTACATAAACTAAACACTTTTTTATTTAGTGCAGTTTTAGAAATGTTGTCTTTTACCCTGTTGGAATAATTGCAATAAACAGGAAAGATGTGAAATTTTGTCCTCAGCTGTTATTAGAGGATAACACCAATGATTCCATGTATGCTACTTATCGCTTTCAGGACAAAATCATTTCTGAACATTGTTTTGCACTAAAATGCACCTTCAGCCTTATTTAGTGAAAATTAGAGTCCAAACTCTGAGATAAGGAGAAACACCGCTATCCTGCTTTATTTTTTTCACGTTTGTTGAGTCTGTAATTTTTTTCCAACCCTTATAAGGGCAGATCAGCTTAAAAGATTGAATGCTTTGAGATGCTGAATTAAACCGGCTTCCAGAAGTTAATTGTAATCTATTGGTTGCTTCGATGTTAAAGTTTCAACTGATGTCTTTGGCTCAGTGGTGGTATAATCTCTAAAACTATTATCTGTTAGCAAGTCCAGGTATGCGCTGATGTTCTCAGATGCATTGCCCCTGCTGTCTCCTGTGGGTTTGTAGATGACTGTTGGAGCTGTGATGTTATAGCATTGTTCAAAAATAACACATTGCTTCAGGCACATATTGCATGACATTTCTGAGCATAATGTCCTTTGTGCATGTCATTTCACAATAAAAAAAACATCAAACAGTAAGAGGTTGGTGTAAAAACCCAAAGCAGGGTGCCATTCCTCCAGATTATGAAGCATTAAGATGAAGTCACACACATCATTACTTCTTATCTTATACATCATTCCATTATTAGGAGACCCAACAGTTCCACAATTCAGAGTGAAGCAGGTCACACAGTATGTATCAAAGATATTTGACAAGTGTTTTAATAGTGTGACTTCAAATTTTGTTTTTAATGTAGTCCCATAAATGAGCTGCATTGTAATATGCAGGAGGAATGATAGCAAGTAAGCTCGAACTCAGCATTTGGCAAAAATTGGAATTCACGATTGGGTTTAGGTAATATCTTCTATGAAATCGTGACACAAACCTTTCTAAATGAGAAAAAAAAAATCAAATTACAACCCTTTACAAAGCTTTTTGGGTTTATTCTTTCTCTTTCTTTCATGTGAAACAAGGTTTTCGTGAATCTGAAAGGTCTCCCATTAATCTATAGTCCACAAAAAAGATTATTACTCATTCAGTACATGGTCAATGAGTCATCTTTTTTGTTGTGACGTTCAAAGTTTTAGCTGAAACTATTATTCCTGGCGTAGTGTACTGCAAATGTGGTACAGAAAAAATTAGGACTATTGTCCACTACAACATTGGAGCCAACATATCAGAAGCAAACCAATTGTGCAAATGGCAGCTAGCGCTAACGTTCTCAGCTTATTATTGTGATTTTCTTTGAAGGGCCCATTCTATGCAAGTTGACTTTTCCAAAGTGCTTCAAATGGTCTTATGGGGTGTTTTAAATTACAAAGAAACCAATAAGGCCCATGAAAACAGCTTTGTAGTTATTGAGAGTCTTTGAGTCTTAAATGAAGCATTTTTTACGATCAGCCTGACTTCTATTCATATGTCACTGGCTGGTCATTCTGGTCTTGAACACCGTCCACCTCCACACCTGATTTACTGGCACTGCTTCGCTTCCAAGACTGAGATGCTCTCTCGCTTCAGAGACAGCTCTACTGAGCATACTATTGTGCACAACAAATGTAGAGACGAGAAACAATGAAGCTGTGGCTGATCGTGTGCTCAGCAGCGCCACACACCAAGATGCACATTTGAGAGAGGAGGAGAAAAGAGGGTGCAACTGAAATACCGTAATTGAGGTCGGATTTGATCGAACCATGACTCCTACTTTACATTAAGATATCAAAGAACTGTTTCAGATGGGGAGAAAAGCGCATAACCCCAGGGACACCCTGCATGCGGAAGTGTGCTGAAGCGCAGCAGTTTCATTTCGGTGCCCATGTTAACAGACAGTGTCGACCACATCAGGCGCAGTGTGGTGTGCCGCGGTGCCCAGCGCCAAAATCGGCACGTGCCGTGGAGCAATCGTTTCAGCTTCTGTTCTATTTTCTGTGCAAGCCTCGGCCAAATTTGTCAAGCCAGGCAGGAAAATAAGCAGGATAACGTGGCAAATCTATCAAAATAAACCCATTTTCAAAGTAAAAACACCCAGATAAGCTTTAGAACCCGATCTGATTTAAATAGATGTAATTATATGTCAATCATGTCTTCATCTTTACAGTATTAAAAATGCAAGTGGAAGGATTCACACATAAAAATGTCGGCTTTCTGCTTGTAAATAGTATGAAATCAGAACAGGAGATGTACCCATTGTGGAATTATCAGCTGTAGAAGTACAGCAGAGAAGCAGGACTGCCTGCCGACAGTGCACATTCGATGTGGACAGAGAGGAGTGGTGTCGACGAGAAAATCAGTGCGCTGCGCTTCAGTGCGCTTCCACATGCAGTGTGTCCCTAGCGTAATGCTGTATGAGCCCTTTAAAGGCATATGCCACCCCTGGGCAAAATGTTGCCTCCCCCTGCAGTCCCCTGAGTTGGACAAGTGGGTAGAAGCGTTTTCGAAATGACCCAGTCATTCACTGAATCTGGCAGCATTGACTTTAGCTTAGCTTAGCATAGTTGATGTGATCTGGTGTATCCAACTACAGCAGCACCACTTGGGGAAAGTGAATTAATTAACTCAAGATTTTTTCAGTAATTAAGTTAGATCAATGTAAATAAGTCTTCAACTAAAGACTAAGGGCGCTTTCACAAAGCTTTTTTGATTCGAATCAGAGTCCGTTTGCTCGGAAAGTCCGCTTACTTCGGGGAGTTGTGAACGCACAAACGGACTCTGATCCGGAACAAACAAGCGGACTCGGTCCGCCTACAAACGTGGGTCTCGGTGCGATTGAAGCGAACCAAATACAGGAAGTGGACTACAAATTGCATAGGCATTGTGGGTAAAACGTTTCACAACGTGGGCAAACGCTACGACAACAAACACACGTGAGGGACTGCAGTACTTATAAAGATGGCTCGTAGTCATACGTGGAGTTACGAGGAAGTAAAAGCTTTAATGGATATCTGGTCTGATGAAATCATACCCAGCTCCTCATACAAAAATAATGTCGCTTAGTGGGGGGAACAGAAGTTGTGAGAACCTTCTTGTACGTGCGTCTTGTCCACTCCTACGGTAAATCCGAGAGCAGCGCCACCTGAGATTCTCATTCTTGGCTCGTTTGGCAATAGAGCAACGTGAACGCGATCTCGGTCCGGAAGACCACCCCCGCCCCCAAGCGAACCGAGTCCCCAAACGGACCGAGTCTCGCGGACTATGCTTTCTGAATGCACCCTAAAGACTCTTTTTACAGTGATTGTGCAGAATGCGGATTGCAGCAGACAGCTGAGAACAATTTCAAAGAATATTACAATACAAAGAACATTATCTGAGGCCTCATTTACATGATGATGATGATGATGATGATGATGATGATGATGATCAAGGGTGAAAAATCTAAAATATTTTTCCAGATGTACCTATCGTTTAAGATGGTGCCAGCGTTTTGGGGAGTCAAAAACGAAAAAAAAAAAAAAAAATGAAACCATGCACCTTCCCAAGTGGATAACTTAAAAAAACACTCCACTGAAGCATCACTGTGTGTTGTAATAAAATTAACCGTTTGTCATCACATAATGATAACATCAGAAGCAGGCGCCAGTGCAGCAAAACATCAACTAACATGTCTGGTTTAGGCATTGAACCCATGCCTAAATGGCTGTTTTGATCCATAACCAACTAACTATCCACTTGCACCACCTTTTTCTTTTCGCCATGCTGCTCTGAATGGGCTAATTTGTAATGCTGAACCTTTCCTGACACTAGGTAGCTCATTACACAAAAAATGGCCAATTGCTGGGCTGATTTATTTCAGCAGCCAATCAAAGGGCTGGATTTAAAGTTTACCAAAACACAAATAACTCAAACTACAAAGGTTACAAACATCAAAAGATATAGCAGGAATCTCCTGAATGAGCTGAACATTTTAATAGTCAAATGGTTGGAGGTGTCAATCTGCACCTCCTTTTATGGAGCTCATTGCCGATTCATGGGCAGAGATTTATGCAAACAACGGATTACCGGGAGCGTGCTGTCAGTTATTGTTTGGCATTCATGACCTACACACGTTTACGATAAAATCTGAATTTCCCGAACACAATTTCACGTTCCTGAATCCAGAGGAAGTTTTTAGTGGAGTAGGCCTTCACGAGTAAATCTGTTTGTAAATTTACTAACATTTCATGAATGAGATCCAAGGTCTGTTAGTTGCAAGTTTCCTGGATTTTCATTGTGCAGGAAGCTGGTTGCAGCTGTTCTTTCCTTACTTTTCCAGTTGTAAAAAATTTCTATTTTACTAAAAAAGGACAATATAATTTAACATTGTTCCAGGACATGAAATGAAACTGGTGAAACCTGCATCATTTTGTGTCTGTGTGTGAGAGAATGGAGTGTATTATACAGGCAAATGGACTGTGTCATTCGCATGAATGGAGCGTATTATTTGCACGGATAAAAATGCTCCATTCTCACATCAAATTGAACTTTACTTTATGGAGTGAGAATGGTGGTTTGTCACATGTCAGTCACCCAAATCAGATGAACATGACAGATTGTTTAAGGACTGCAAAAACGTGGCCATCTTGATTGGCTCCCTGTGTGCAAAGGTGTTTAATTGTTTGCAGAGTGCTGTGTTTGGTATTTTGCAAGTATGAGGTTTATTTTGTGCTTTCAATTTTACAAACCCAGGCCGTTGTTTTGCAAATTGAGCGTGGGATTTTTCCAAATATGATCTATTTTGATTTTTGTGCTTAAGTAAAATGAAAAACTGTAAAATCTACTCACACTGGGGTGCCATGTCGCTCAGCTGGTTGAGGCGTCAATGCAGCCGGTCCAGGTTGAAGTCCTGGTCTGAGACCATTCGCTGCATGCCACTTCCTGTCAAGCTTCTGATAAATTAAGGCCATTAGAGCCCAAAAAAATCTGCTCACACTACAAATTTCTATGCTTGCTTTGATTTTAATTTCTATTTCACAGTCAGAAATTAATATATTCTTGTTGTAATTTTATTTTTTTGCCACAACTGGAGCAAAGTCTATTCATTAGTCCTTCAACCTCTGAAGCTTGCAATGCTCATTGACTTCTCAGCTGATTAAAGCTTAATTAAAGGCTGCATTCATGTTGTTTTTACAAACATTAACGATTCATGTGGAACAACTAATACTCAAAAGATTTTTTGAGCTACAGATTGCTGAAAACTGAGACAGAAAGGACAAAATAAAAGACTGGAAATACATGACCAGTTAGTGATCTTCATGCTGCCACTGCAACAACTGGATGGCTAACGAAGTCTTACAATATTATCAGTCAACAAGTCTTTTTGGTCTTGTTTTGAGGATGATATACTCGACAAGGGTAGAATGTTTAAGACTATTAATTATGTTTTGTGAGTGTATTTTTTTTATTACTTACTTAGTCACTGAATCCTAAAATTGCTTATTTTACATGCAAATTATATTCAAATCAAATCACTGAGAGGCTGTTTGAGATCCCACTGTGTCTTTCACACTCAATTATAGCTATGAAAACTTGTTTCAAGACCTCCCAGTACCATTTCACAAACTTACTGTTCCTGTGGGCTTTCTTTGCACATTCATGTGTACAATGTTTTAAAGCAAATTTGTTATTTTAAACATTAATTTAATGTACTGTAAAGGACTGTGGGTGCATTGAAAAGACAAAACTTCATTGATTTCATAATGGGGAGATTTGCATGCCACATCATAAAGAACAGAAAGGACAGTCCCACAGAAAAGAGAGCTGCTCAGGGCTATAAGTCACTGGCCAAATGGGATATCCACTAGGCAAATTTCTTCTAGGAAAAATAATCTATTTCCCATGAGCACTCTCCTACCCACGTATGACGTAGTAGAAACCAAGACTCAAGTAAAAGTACACATGGATTCAATGAAATAAGGTGACCTCATCCAAAAACATTTTCAAGCTTTGAAAGTTTTCATTTTCATATATCAAATGTTTACTTTTGTTTGAAACTTAATTTCAAAATAAAAAATGAAAGTGCTGATAACATGATTTTGACATTTTTTCCCATGTTTTATAGACCTTAAAGGGATACAACTAGAGCTGGGCGGTATGGCAAATTTTTCTAATCAGTTTTTTAGAAATCCTACCGGTTTTATGGTATTTGACGGTATATACATATACGTATATGTGTATTTATATATACATATATATTTGATCGTATATAAATACACATACACACACACACATATATATATATATATATATATATATATATATATATATAAATATATACATTTATAGGAGTTGAATGTGCTAAATGCAAAGCTGTAGGACCATCTGAATGCAGCTGTGTCTGTTTTCACCAGTGGCGTCGCCAGCCAATTTTCCCGGGGCTTCATTTTTAAAAGCTAATTATTTGCTGCGAGTTAGCCGCAGCTGCTGCAGTGAACATATGTGTCTCTCCACCATCACTCCTGACTCTGTGTCGGATCGGTGCAGTTCTTGGCCCACTGGGTGCAGGTCTAAGTGTCTCCCCAACAGTTGTGGGTCCGCTTGGTGCTGCTCTGGGTCTGCACTTTACAGTTCTGAGTCCGCTCGGAGCAGTTCTTGAAGTTTGGAGCCGTACCGAGTGGACTGGGGACTGGGAGAAGGACTTGGAGCTGTAGGAAGTTGATTTACAGTTCTAAGTTCAGTTCTAACCTGTAAGGTCTGATGCTCCCATATTCCTCATCACACGCTTCTGAACTGGTGGATGATTCTGCTATACAAACCAGTTCCAAGCTAACTGTTCTGGATCCATCTTCCATATTTTCCACCTCTTCTATTATGCATGTAGAACCATCAGCCGACCGCAACGGGTTCTGCCGTTGGGAGATTAAATCAAAGAGAGGTGATGCAATCCATCGGTTTCCTTAGTCGGGCAATTATCTTTTATAGATTGGTTGTCATGATCACAGTTATGAACTGGAAGAGTGTGGATCATATATTGGATATGGTTTAACTGAATTATAACAGGGCAACATTAAACTTGATTAAGACTGTATCTTTAACTGCACCTTGGGATACTTTTTCATGTCTCACTCAATAACAAATAAATAAATAAATGATAATGAAAGAAAATGCTGTGACGAGATGATTTTGGTATAAATTGGTGGCATATAAATGAAGCTCATTTGAACTGCATTACATTGAACTGAAAGTTATTTAGTGGAAACAAAGCTGGATAAACATTAACATAACGTAACATGTTTATTATTAGCAATCAAAGCTTGATACAAACAAGAAGATACAACGCAGCTCCAGAGCTTTAGACCTGAAGGTTACTGGTTGGTTAAGTGTAGGAAAAAAATGACTACATGTCTGACTTCATTCCCCAGATGTTGCTGAGATGCCTCTGAGCAAGGCACCCAACCACTCTTCCCATTGCCCCTCAGGCATCGTATCCATAGCAACCCAGTGTTCTGGGTGTGTGCTTCTCTCACTCATTGCTCAGTGTGTTCAAAACTTCAGCTGAGTTAAATGCAGAGGTCAAACTCTCAGGTGTAAAAGCATCCTGGGAAAATAAAGATTTTATCTATTTGATCATTTTCACAGATCTACAAACAGTCTGTGAAACCAGGTGTGGTGCTACCTGCTGGTTCGTGTGACATGGTGCTGCAGCAGGTGCTTGTAAACAGCTGTAGGATCAGGATTCTCTCAGCTGAAAGGGTTCATCTTCCAAACACAAAACACAATGTTATTTCAATAATGTCAATCCTTATAAAAGCATTCACAGCATTAGGCTCAGTTGGGGACCCCTGGCCTGTCGGACACGATTGACTTGGGGGATTGAAGTTCCTCAGAGAAATAACCAGTGCCGGTTAGTTTGAGTGTTTTTGACTGAGAAAAACATTTGAAGTTAAATTATTTATCAAGAATGAAGCATGACTGTGGGGTGTGAGCCCCTGGTATTTGTAGTTGTCTCTATTGAAGCAAAAAAAAAAAAAAAGTTCTTATCTGTAAAGTTTGGTTTAGTTTTACCTTTAAATTAAGGTTATTAAATGTATGAATACTAATTGATAAAGTAATTTTAAGTTTGATGTGTACAACAGCAGCACAGCAAGTCAGATGGAATAATAAAACAAAAAAGTAAAAGGGTCCTATTTTTTTCTTTTCCTTGAACTCCCAGTCTTAATAGGAGCTCCTCACTGCAGAATATTTTCATTTCTTTGCAAAAACAACACATCACAAAATGAAACACTAAAGCAAATTGCCCTGAAATAAAAAAAAAAAAAACTTAAGAAATTGAATTAAATGTAAAAAAAAACCATAGATATGAACAACTGAAGAAAAAAAAAAGATTAAGTGAACATTTAAAAGTCTGATACTTTACATTTCATCTTGGCATTTCCTTTGGTTTTACGCCTGTGAGCAGGGACTGAATAGCTCATTCTAAATTAATGATCTGTGCTGGTGCAAGTGTTGGTGAAGCCAGGCATGAATGCTCTTTATCAACAATGGATTCATGCAGACGTGCAGATTGTGTCTTGCTGAACTTGTCTGTCAGCATCTGCCGTTTATTAAAAATATTCCAGGGCAACATTTTCATTGTACACGACTTGCATGGTTTTGATGGATATCCCCTTGGAAATGGCTTTATGAAAACAGTAGCTGACTGATGTGGGAAATGTCAGACATAAGGCACCAAAGCTCTAATTTATCATGAATTATGAGTCAACATTGCTGGCATGAAACTGGCAGTGAGCTTGTTTTGGATTTAAAAACTACCTTTCAGGAATATGGTTTGCCAGCCATGTTGCCCTGTTTGCTACAGAAACAGAAGATTTTCAGGGTGAAATGCCTTTCCACTGATACAAAAACTGTGTATTAAAATGGAAACTTTGAGACGAATTTTTATAGAATATAAATTAATTCAAGCAAAGGCACAAGACCCTTAACTCACCGCTGGAATGAGCAGCTGGAATCTGTGAGAAGCTCAACTCAGTGGTGTTGTTACATAAATTTGTTGGAATTCTGCTGCTGAGAGAAGAATAATTCCTCCTCATCAAAATGAACATAAAAACAAACAGCACTTAAAGCCAGCAGCCTCTCGGCTCCTTCAGTTCTGCTCAGCATCTCATTTCCAGCAGTGTGAAAATCTTTGCTGGGTAAGCGAGGCTCTCCTAAGCTGGTGAATCTCTAATACTGTCAGACTGTTTTGCAGAATAAGAAGGGCAGGTGTGTTCAAATCTAGTGGGAGAGTCAACTATTTAACATTAAAATTAAGAACAAGCTGGTGTCTTATTGTAACTTCATCCAACACAGTAAGTTTTTCAGCAACCTTTTAGTTACGACAGATTATTTTGCATATTGCACTTTCATCCACACGCTGTGCTTGCTCAGCTGTTTCCTTAATGAGCTAATCTTGCCTCTCTGCAGGCTGCAGTGTCCGATAGATCTTTGACTTAAAGGTCACGCATGAGAGGTTGAAGATAAAGCCATTGCTTCAGGCTAAATTTTTAAAAACCAATTATTGTCAGTCGATATTTGAAACACCATAATTCAACAACAGCATGGAGATCTTAATCTCATTTGAACTCTATGAATATGAAGAACTGTGACCTTTTGCAGTGTATTTCCTTTTATTGAAGTGTGCAAGATGAAAGAAATGATTCAACAAAGGATTGGTGCACCATCGCAGATGGGATTGACTGGCGCTCTGAGTCCAGACATGTGAGGAGCTTTACACACTCGATGGAGAAGTGGGAAGGATATTCTGATACAAACTAGTCCGAGGCAAATATAAGCTGCTCAATTGTTGGTGCCGACCCTGCTTGCAGGAGATATAAAATATAGATCCTGCTCATGTCGTCAGTGTTGGGCTTGCCTCCTAAGAGATATTTATCCTCTTTATATAGCAAAGGAAATAGTGTATCAAACAGATGCCTGGTCCCAGTGGCCAAAGTTTTATTCCTTGCAAAGACGGTCATTTTGAAAATAATTCAAATATTTTGACACTTATTGATCTCTTGTTGCTTATTGTTTGTGTATTTTGAAAAGATCAGATATTTCCTGAGGGCCAACTCCCACCTCTTTGACACGACCTGAGGCAGTAATATCATTTTTCTTAGAAGGCATGGGATCAAACCAGCCATCAAAGTGCAAACAATCAAAAAGGAACTATGCAGCTCCAGTTTCTGTTTGATCAGACAAGGTTTCACATCAGATCTTTCTGCAGGTGTGACCCTGGACCTATTTTCAGAAGGTACAGTAAAACCCTATGTGAATCTTCAATATTGTTTGAGGCTTGTGTCTTTGGAGTTGAGAGGCCACAGGAAAAAAAATAAAATGTGAACATCTCGATCAGAATTTTCTCGTTAATCAGTGGTGTTGTAAACAATCTAATTGTTTGTCTCTTTGCAATGATGCGTTAATTTGAGGGTTCCCCCAAATTTATTTGACAAATGTAGGCTCTATTTTAGTTTTTTTTTTTTTCCTTTAACAATGATCAGGCTGAAATTGTCTTGCGACCCCAATGGGGGTCACCGACCCCTGTTTGGGAACCACTGAGAGAGGGAGTCTGTGTTCAGGTCCATGACTGAGCTGCAGGGTGACAGAGTGGAGGTGTGACAGGAAAGCTGTGGGCTCATGGCAGATGGTGGTGTGTTGGCCTGGAAGGAGGGGGGGGAAGTGAATCTACTGAAGAACATCTTCAGCTCATTAGTTCAGTCTAGACCTCCATCAATCTGATCCCCCTTTAACTTGAAGCAGGTGATGTTTTTCATTCCTGACCACACATCCTTCACGTTGTTCAGCTGGAGCTGCTTTTTTTCCCTGTTGTCCTCCTTCACTTCTTAGTTTGTGTTTTTAGTTGATTTTCTATTGTCTTCAGCAACTCTGTCTCCATCCATAAAGATCACTTGTGATCCAGGCTTGTTGGGGAAGCATCTGACTGTTCTTGTTGGAATGATGCTGTCCACACAGAAGTTGATATAATCTGTCACACACCAAGTCATGGCGTTGATGTCGTCTCACAGAGGACATTTTAGTCTGTGACCTCAAAGCACCCTCTCAGAGCATCTTGAGCTTCATTAGACCAGGTTTTAGTCTGTGTGATGACTGGCTGCTGCAGAATGATGGGCTTGCAGATGGAAGACAGAAGAACCAGATTATGGCCAGATCTTCCTAAAGGAGGCGGGTCAGAGGAGCTGTATAAATTTTTGATATTTGCTTTAAATAAGTCCAACATCTAATTTTTCTCTAGTGGGGCAGCTGACAAGCTGTTGGATTATTGCAGAGAGATGTTGTTGAAGATTTTACTGAAGGAGTTAAGCAACTAATTAAGAAAATAATTTATGCTAGAAGGTGATAAAAGGTGACATTTTTTCAAAGTCTGTTGATGCTCTGGATGCTTCTGCTTGGGTTGACCATCCTCCTGCTCTCAGCCACTGGGAGCAGCGCTCATCTGAACAGGTGTTGACATCTCCATCTGGGGGAACTGGATCGTTTTTCACAGAATTACCAAGAAATGTGAAATGGCTAAAAAAAAAAAAAAAAAAAAAAAAAAGTTTCTTCTCATTTTAGGTTTTAAGGTTTTGTTGTTAAATAATGTGTCCATTAAGTGATTATTTGCGCAAGTTTGTGGTCATTATCTTTCTTGAAACATCACTTCCTCCCTCACAGTTTAGAAGTTCTGAGATTTACTCGGGTTTTTGTTTGTTCCAGTAGAAATACACAGGAGATGACTGAAATTCACTCATATAAAGTTCCCTCTGTAGTTAGAAGAAAGGCAGCTTCAAATAACCTTGAAATTGGTCCTGCTGACTTATTGTGACCAATAAATCCTGAAAAATTCAGCTTTCTCTGTTATATATATTTGATTTTGTCACATTGTTTGATATTTAAAAGGAATATTTGAACTACTGCAGTTAAAAAAAATAATTTCAATCATTGCCCAGCATGAACATGTATTTGTATGAGGGAGTTGGGATTCAAATTTACAGCTGCTATTCAGATTGGTCAGCAATTACCGCCTCTGTGTTTCAAGGGCTTACCTCCCTCAGCGCGTTAACACTGTACCAGCAATTACTGTGATATACAGCGAGCTCTGATGTTAGCACTATCACCTAATGAACTGATATATCTGATCAGCAGATTTGAACGATGATATTACTCAGCAGTTGATAATAGATTGCACACAAGTGTCAACATTATTTGTGTTTAGAGTACAGTGGGCCTCTATTAGCCTCAGTGAGATGAATTTGTGTTGAGGCAGGCCTCCACACGCTGAGCGATTCTAAAACGAAGCCATCAGCCCTCGTGATTGATGACCGTAATGCGGTCATAGCTCAGAGTATCTCTGTGCTTGATTCATGGCAGAGCCTCAGATGAGGCAGTTTCTGCAATGACTACTGACAATGGGTCAGAAGTGCTGCAGGTGTACTGAGTTGGGGCTGAAAGAGCTCAATGCGCCACCCATAGCTTACAGTAACTATTTTTTATTATAGACAAAGAACAATACAAAGTACAAAACAATCCATCAAGCAGCAAAAGCAGAAAAAAAGGAGACAAAAACGTGCAAATAACGTTGTCTCACGTTGATACAATGGATACTGGTTCTTGTGTTCACATCACAAAAGCTTGTGTTCATGCAGCAAACTGCACACCGTGCAGAACAAAAAACATCTCCACCACAGAGTTGGTGTCTGTGTAACAGTAAAATGTATCTCAACAAAAGAGATATGAACAAGTGTACAAATATGAGGTTCTTTAAGCTACAATGAAAGTTTTACTCTTATGTTTTCTCACCTGTTCCACTTTGGAGATTTGCTTTCACACACTGCGATGAAACATTGGCAAAAAGACTGATGAAACAAATGATCAAAACAGACTTTTATACTAAAATATGCAACTGCTGGCACACATTTAAGAACACAATACTGCATGAATTTCACATTGCACCGCACAATAAATTCCAAGCAACTTTACAATATAGACAGAAGAAAATAAACAAGAAAAGGTTGCTTTCATCAACCGTATTCATTCCCTGTCAGGGCCCTTTAATGACACATTTATATGTAGTTTAAAGAGACACCATAAAACTCCTTTTAATAGCAGGGTGAGCTATATACATAGCACGGGCTGCACCAACTCAAATATGGCACTTTGTTGCGATCTACTTACACATTCCATCATCGCTTTGTGGGGTTTTGCTGAAGCAGATAAATCAAAGAAAAGTGGTGCATTCAGCAGCCTCAGTCAATATCTGAAAATTACCACGACAGAAATCCGACCCCTTCAAAGAGCTGCCTCCGTCTGCACTTCAGAAACATTGACAGCATCTTCCTGATTATGATACACTCAGCTTCGCATGCACAGTGATCGTCTTCACAGTGACCAAAACTTCGGTGCGTCTGTCACGTAACGACTAATCTAACTAGTCCCTGCAGAAATCATTAGCGTTCAGGTGAATCTAAACTGGAACAGCAGGTTTAATTGAGTACCTGATATCTGCCTCTTCTGTTCTAGGACAATTTTCAAAGGTCATGTAATTCCACATCTGTGCTTTTCCACTAGTAGCAAAATTAAAATGTCACGGTGCTGTGCATTTGGATTAATTTGAATTACATGGCCTCAGGTGGGGAGGCACATCAACAAAGAGGGAAGAAGTTTGCTACATCTGTAAAAGCCCTGGTACAATAGAGCTGGTAAAATGAGCAATGTAGGGCGTATTAACAGTAATCATGATAGAAAATTTCCATGACTGAGTTCTAAATTGGATATAATCTCGATATGTTGTGTTATCTGATAGCCTTCTGATCCCAACATAAGAACAAAGCCATGTCTGAGCAGTTATCGGCACAAGTACAAGTAGTCCAACACTATTGTATGCATTAAAAAAACAGTTAACACAGAAAAACAGAGAGACAATTACCTTCATCCAGCCTACAAAGTCTGAGGTATTTACTCATCTATAACAAGTATGACGTGAGCTCAGCTAAGCCTACATAACACTGACAGATTCACAGTAACCAAACAATCTTTTCCCAAATTATTTCAAAGATCAATTTAGTGTGCCAAAAGATGCTAAATTGAAATATTCACAGGGTTCCACTATTGTGCTTTGTTAAATAGACAGTTACTTTGATGAAACAAAGTATTGGATAGTGTACTTTATGCATCCTTTTAGCTTGACTGGCTCACCAGCTGTGTGACCCCATTGTTCATATAAAAGAAGTGAGCAAGTTCTAGTAGCAGCAGTGGTTTCCCCCACTTTCTGATCATATGTGCACAGTCTGAAAATTGTGTAGTTTTATGGTCAGATGTTGAGTATGACATAGATGTAGTTCCAGATTATGACAGACCTGCAGTCTTACTGTATCTCAGGACTTAAATTCAGTCATGATGGGAGTCTAGAAGAAACTCACCCAACTTCTCACTTTCAATTGTGTGAAACTCTGACCGTAGAAACAAAGAGCAACATTCCTAATGAAGGCTGGTCAGTTGACTGGTCTCCAAAAATGTCTAAATAGATACCAAGTTTCAAATATCACTAAGTCTGGATGCAATTTTCCCAGCAGAGCATCACATTTTACAAGTAAGACTTCACTCATCTGTGCTTTTAATGTGACTGATCAATACAGTATATATGTTGAGTAATGACTCATATGATAAGATAACAATTCCAAAGCCCTGTGCAGCCATGTTTACGGTCACCTTGCAAATTTAGATCCAATAATTCATGGACCAAACTGTGATTCCAGAGGCAAATATCTGACCTTGTACCTGGCAATGTACAAGGCATTGTGTTCACAAGCAGCAGCTGCGGATTTAGACAGTTGTTGCGTAGGTAGTGCAGAGTGGCAGTTAAGAGCTTATGCTGTAAACATATGTTACGGTGGCTGAAAGGGAACAATGAGTGCAGCAAGAGTCAATAAATAGTTAAATTTCAGACCGTGCAGTTTATCAGTGAATTCAAAAGTGATATAAACAGGTTCCCAGTCGGAAAACATCCGCCGTGTGGAGACCATGACGTATCTCTTAGTGAAATTTATGAAGCCGTCTCTGTTTAGCATGAAGAGGAAGATAAGGTGAGGAAACAGTCTGCTTTAAACCAAATCAATCATGCAAGCAGTGGAATAAACTTTGACAAACCACTTTCATGCAAGTTTCCCTGTGAAGGTAAAATTTACACAGAAGGTGACTCTGTTGTCATAACTTCGAGATTAGGTGCATGACTCCCTGTATTTATGATTCCTGTTTTGTCCCTACATTACATACAAGTAGAGATTTTCTCAGCAAAAATGTGAACCACTGCTGTACATTTGTATCAGTAAACTGTATTTTTGGTGATTTATGAGCGCACTTTTTGTGCAAATATTTCATATAAGCTAAGCCTACAGTACAAGGCAGCACATTTCCTAATGGGCTCCTGACAAATACTCCTGTCAAATAAAATATTTACAAGAGGAAACATGTTGGGAAAATGAAATCAGACATCTCTGCACACCTTTAATTAAAGAGGACTGAATTCATACTGAAGCTGTCAGAATTTCTGATATCCACTTAAGGTGCAAAGTTTGTGTCAAGTCAGGCATTGAGATCTCTGCCGGACAGGGACGGCTGCTCATACAGCATTTTTTTGGCACTTGGCAGGATGCTGGCAGGTAGGTATTGATCAACTGGTGAGTGCAGCTTGTCCACTTCTGTTGTGAAATGGTCCGGACTCTCCCCGTTGGACATCTCCTTGATGACGCTGTAGGTAAGTGCCACACTGTATGCAGGTTTCTCTGTGCGCTGAGGACCACAGTGACACAACTTCTTAAAAGCAGTGCGAAATTTCTGGGACATGGCGTTGTAGATGACTGGGTTGATGGCACTGTTTAGATAGATGCAGAGACGGCAGAAGAGCAGGAACCAGGAATCCAGGTAGGCTTTGTCCAGGAAAGAGTTGACCACCACTAAGGTTCGATAGGGCATCCAAAGTAAGGCGAACAGGATCACCACCACGGCTAGCATCTTCGTCACCTGATGAAAATCAATCATATGTTAAAAATGCCAGGAGGTAAAATCACAAAAGGAATTAAAATTTAAGTGTGTTTCCTGGAATTTGAGGTCTAAACAAGCCACAGTGAAGCCTTCATACTAAAAACTCCTGGGACCCACTGCTGGGTTAAAAAGGGACACACTCATTTCTGGGCTACTTCGACCCAGAAAATTGGGTTATTTTTTTTTACCCAACTTTCAGATTGAATATTTGACCCAGAAGTTGGGTTATGTTGACATTATGTTGGATTATTTTAACCCAGAAGTTGGGTCAACAACCCAACAACTCAAATTTCTGGGTTGAAAGAACCCAGAAATTAGTAAGTCCCCTTTTAACCCAGCAGTTTGAAGGAGTTTTTAGTGTGTTCTGGTTCTGGGACAAGCATGGCTACGAGGGAGAGTAGCCATGTGACATTTTAGCCAATTTCAGACATTTCGGAGGTTATTTTTCAGAGACAAAATATGAAATATTTGTTTTATAATATGTCTGGCTGTAATTTCCTAAATTTGTAAAAAGAAACATCTTCCGTACTACTGTAAAACACTACATACAATGACTTTTCTTTTTTTCTCAATGTACATGGTACAATTACCAAAATAATTAAGAGAAATGAAGTGGATGTGAAATTTAACAGCAGAAAGGAACATCTTCCACCTTTAACTCACCAGTGCTCACAGTTTCCACTCTACAGGCATTTTTAAAAAAAATCAAATGTAGGGCAGCTTCTCTTCTTTAACACAATGTGACTGAAAGCATTCAGACTTGCATGGCCATCTCCCTGTAGACTTTTTTGGCTTCAATAAAAAAAATTAAAGAAAGATTTTTTTTTTTTAAGAAACCAAAACAGTCTCTTTCTTTAACATGTGTATACCCTCTTTTTGTTCTTTCGTTTCTTTTATCAAATTTATTTATCACAGTAATGCAAGTGGAAAAGGCTTCACGGCACCAAAACTGTGTTCCTGTACATGTTTTTTTTTTGTTTTTTTTACATGTAAATAGTTTGATTCAGACTAAAATAATTGATAAAGCATTGCATACTTTTACTGGCCACTTTATGGGTACACCTGCTAAAATCCTTGCAAACAGAAATAGCTAATCAGAAAAATCTGCTAATTAGTAACTCAATATATTTGGCTGTGTTGACAGAGTCAAGTTGACTTGATGCAGTCCTGACTGAGCACTGGGACATAGAAGAAAAGGGATTTAGTTAATTGAATGTGGCATGGTTGTTGTTCTGAGTATTTCAGAAACTGCTCTACTGGGATTTTCATATACAACCATCTCTAGACTTTCCAGAGAATGGTCTGAAGAAGAGAAAATATCCAGTGAGCAGCAGTTGTCTGGACCAGAATGTCTTGTTGATGTAAGGTCAGGGGAGAATGGGCAGACTGGATGGAGATGATAGAAAGGCAACAGGAAGTCAGATAAGCACTGGTTCCATTCAAGATACTGTATGCAATCTGAACACACAACACGTCAAACATTGAAGAAGATGGGCCACAGCAGCAGAAGACCACACCGGGTGCCGCTTCTGTCAGCTAAGAACAGGAAACTGAGGCCACAATTCACACAGACTCCAAAACTGGACAATAGAAGATGGAAAACTTGCTGGTCTGATGAGTCTCCATTTCAGCTCCACATTCAGATACTAGGCTCAGAGTTCGGTGGAAAAACATAAAAACATGAATCCATCCTGCCTGGTATCAACAGTTCAGGCTGCTGGTGGTGTAATGGTGTGGGGAACATGTTCTTGGCACACTTTGTACCACTTAGTACCAACGTGACATGGTTTAACCACCACTGCCTACCTGAGTATTGTTGCTGACCATGTCCGCCCCTTTATGACCACAGTGTCTTGTGGTGACTACTTCCAGCTGCACCATAAAGCTCAAATAATCTCTAACTGGTTTCCTGAACATGACAATGAGTTCACTGTTCTCCAGTGGCCTTCACAGTCACCAGATCTCAACTCAACAGAGCAGCTTCATGTGGTAGAACAGGAGATTCTCATCATGGATGTGCAGCAGCTATGTGATGTTATCATGTCACCATGGAAACAAAGAAATGTCTAATCTAAGCCATGAAGAAATAAAGCAGTCTAACCAGGACTAGCAAGGTGTAACAGACTGGCCAATGAGTGTAAGCTTACCATGGTGACATCAACTTACCCTTTTAACATAATTCAAAGTTGTTAATTAATTGAACCTTTTCTGTGGTATAAATGGTCTACATATTTTTAGTTTCAGGGAAAAGGTGCATTAGATCTGAACCTTCTCTAAATATACAGTAATTTTCTTTAACGTTAGCATTTGAGATTTCATTTTTGATGAGGACTTCACAGGAAATGTTATGTTGTATGTAATCAATATTTCATCCCAATGAGATTCACCGTCACAGATGAAATTTTTTATGTTTTTTGTGAAACAGGCACAGAAAAACAATGCTTTAAGCGATCTTTACACTCACTGCTGAGTTGTTAGATGAAGAGTTAAAGTTGACAGGCTGCATAATCAAAACTACCTGTGCTATTTGCAGCGTGAAATCTGATTTTTCAAAAGGCCAAAAGTTGCTCACTAACCACTGAAACAACACTGGTTTGTTGGCTGTGCTATAAAAAGACACACCAGATGCTGTATACTGTATGTATTATATGTTTATATTTTTGACTGCTCAGGGACAAAATTCTGGGCTGTGCTTTGCAGCAGTAACTACATCCTAACATACAATGACAGGTGCACTGGGGATCATAACAGCTATGTTAAGATATTTATGGTTCCTTTCTGTAAAGTTACTGTAAAGCTGATAAAAATAGTATTAAATTGGAAACTTTCCAAGACTAAACATTAAGCGTGTTGCTCTCCTCAAAACTGACCGGGTATGTTTACTGATAAGCAGGGCAGGACTTACAGTTATCTTTGTATATTTTACCTCTGTCATGCAAGGGGGTAACATATTGGGAGAACTTTCTAATGTAATGCAGACCTTTGTTCTCTACTCTGATCTTAATGATAAACGTTTGTTCTGTCACGTTCTATGGATTTTTGTTTTATTTGAGTTTAGTTCTTGTTCGATTTATCCTTCAAGTGGTGCAGCATTTTCTCTGTTCTTTGATTCTTCTCAGTTCAGCCTGTCTTTGAGGTCAGGTGGGAACCTCTACGTGTTTATCTTGTTTCCTGTTTATTCTATACAGTTTATCCTCTGCTGTATGTGGTTGTCTTTACTTTCTGCTCTGTTACACCTGGTTCATAGACAGCGATTACCACACCTGCTCCTTATTTGTCATTTATCCCTCAGAATAGGGCAGGGCGATATGACCAAAATCTAATTTTATATCATGATAAAGATAGACATACGATATATAACTCCTTTTTTTCTGGGGGTAAATTCAATTAATAAATAGTTTGTATTAAAATTGTCATATTGAAATGTAGTTTTAAATGATATACTGAACAAATAAAGATAGTAGGTAGTAAATACTTCTTTTATTTCAATTTTTTTCTAAGCAAGGCGTGTGTTGGTCATGTTAACAACTGCCAGTATCCTCTATGCTTTCATCGCACATTACTTTATTTTATGTCAAGATGCCACATTTCCATGCACATGGCAATACCTAAACAAACGTGGAGGAAGACTTGGCAGAAGCCTTTTAGACCAGGGCAATTATTTTCTCAACAAGATGACCATCAAACCCAAACAGAGAAGCTTGTACCTAAAAGAAAGACGTCTGACCAACGAGGTCGTGGACCAGACATCAGAGCATACGGTATGTTGGCTCCTGGGGGCGTCTTTCGGCACTACACCGGGTGTTTTGCCAAAAAACGACCCTGAGCCAGCATACTTTACAAGCAACTGTCATCTTTTTATTTCCAACCTTCATCCACACCACAGGAGTTGATCTTCCTTTAAGCTTCTCGGCTTGGGTTGGCTGGTCATCTTGTTGAGAATTAATTACCCTGGTCTCAAACATGTCCACCACAATCTCCCTCCATATTTGTCTGCAGCATGCAAGGGCACGTGCAAAGAAAAGGCCGAAAGTTGTTTCTGTAAAGCGCCTATTGCCATATGAACAATAGAGCTTCATATAAACGGTATTTTCTATCATCCAGACAAAATACAGTATATTGTTGTATCACCCAGCCCTATCATCTGCCAGGTTGGTTTGTCACCATCATTAGTGATGTACGATACCACAGATTTCCTTTCTGGTTCAACAACAAGTAAAATTCAGTCTGATTCTCATTTTTTAATAAGATTTGTGGTGATGCTGCAGTAACCCCTCATTTCCCCACACACATCTCAAACTGCGTCATGGTTTCCATGTTTGTGAAGCTAAAATAACTCCATAAATGACTTTGTTTGCATTCAGCTATCATTGTCAACTGGCTCAATGGGACTGAGTAAGCAGCCCCCCGCTATGATGTTACACTGTGCCTTTTTTCTCTTATGACCATGGCAGGCGGAAGAAGAAGTAGTTCCTACCCACTGGGTATCATTTAAATGAGATGCTGATAGTACAATCACATCACTGTGTTATTGTTAATGGCAAACTTCATATTCACCCTAGATTATTAGAATATTGATATTTTAATATGAGCATCATTTGTAGTTCACAAATATCTGGTTTCAGAGGAATCAATATTTCTGTATAGATCTGCACATCTACCTACACTGTCTTTGAGTTTTTGTTTTTATGTTTAAGTTCAGTTCTGGTTCATCCTGCCCTCACAGCACCTTTTGTTTATGCACGGATAAATCTTAATTCCAATGTTTGCCTTCTTCCTGCTTCAGCTGGGTCCTTCATCTCCTCCGTCTCCATAGATCATAGAGAACAACAGCCTGGTCTTGAGTTAAAATGTGAAATAAAAAAGCAATAAATTAACATTTATGCAGACTGACACCTGTTTAAAACAAAATAGTTTTAAAAAAGTTGTGGAGAAAAGGGCAGTTTAATTAAAAACTTGAACAAGAGCTTCACAAAAGTCAACTTTTGTGAAGCTACTTTTTAATCAACTACAATATGGTTAAATGCACAGTCTGTGCAATTAACCATATTGTAAATAAAATAGGTGACACCATCATCCACCTAAACTTGATACTCAGCCTATTTATAATCTAACAGGTTATTATATTAATTATTCTAAAACTATCACCAGCATGTTTGGTTTGTACTTAAATTGTACCTGAAGGTTCCTGCTGTGATTCCTCACTGCTGCTGCTGTCCATCACTGCCGTAACCGCAGGAGCTCTTGCAGTAAAAGTGCTGCTGACAGTACTGGTACTACTCCCTTCCCCATCTTTGTTAAAAATGAAAAATAAAAAAAAAATAGAAAAACCCAAAAGCCACCCATAATTTCCCAGACTTTTGGATTCAGAAATAGACCATTTTACATGCACTGGCCATGTTAATATTTTCTTGATCTCAGTTTTTTTTTTTACCTGCTTAAATAGAAGTTAAATAAAATATACAAGGATTTCAATATTCATAATCATGTATTGTCTTACATCTTCATAGTTAACTTGCCATTATTTTATTTTTTAAATAATGAAGGAAGTTTTAGCTCATCAGCATTAAGCTAGCTGGATGGATGTGTGCATCTATTGTCACTTTTCACCACTAGTGTGTTTATATCTCACCTGCTCCCTGACTGACAAACATATCAGTTATTTTGAAGCACTCTTCTCCTACTGTTGCTGTGTATTTGTCTCCTTCTTACGTCTTTACCTCTCTGCTCCACCTTTTCTCTTGCCCTGACGCTGCTGCTCCATCTTGCCTAAATCTCTAAAGTATTCTGACATTTTATTTTATTTTATTTTCTATTTATTTTTTCATTTTTTTTTTTTACATAGGAGCATCAATGTAAACTATTTATCTCTGGAAACTGGCTTTAATGACAAGCCACACTGGACTATTAAACGCACATCTCTTGATTACTTATAAAAGTTTAAAAAATGAAACTCTTTCAAAGGTCGTTAGTTTTCTATTTTGTCATATATTTGGCTTTTGGTATTGTTTCAGGACTGTACAGACCACGTAGCCTTCACATGTCCTACAGATGAAACTATAGGCTCCAGGACCTTTAGTTTTGGTCACAACGTTGCCCTGATCAGAGCAAATAACGTTATGTTTCACAGTATCACCCAGAGTAGTGATTAACTCACAGCAACACCACAGCTCTCCCTGTTAGCATTAGCTAGCATAATAACGTTTTGCGGTTCATTCATCATTTTCAGAAGCAAAGATATGTGAAAAAAAAAGTGTCAGATTAATGAGTGTTCACCAAAATTTACCGTGTTTTTGTTGTTGGGGATTAAATCCAGTGCTTTCTCCACCGTGGCAGCAAGTTATTTCTCCTCTGCTATGTGTGTCCAATATTCCTCCCCGATCCGAACACACTGACATCAGTTGACTGAGCAGCACCGTCCATTTTTATCACAGACAGCAGAAATCTTAATGAAATAAATGTCCGTGATCTTCTTATTAACTTATTACCATAATTAAAGTTTTCCACTGATGTTCCAACAACCAGGAATGTGACAGTCCTTCCAGATTTCCTCCATGTTGTTAAGACACACAACGTAACTTTTAGACCTTAAAAATCTGCGTTTCTGACTCGTTTTGATGTCACACCAACATTCATTATGCGCATTTTCGAGCTGTCAGTGCCCAGAAACAGCAGTATGTAAGATTCCCATCCGGGACGCAACCGTGACGTTGCAGCCAACTATTGGTTGCAGCACCGCGTCGCTCACTAACAACCGGATGTAAACCAGGGATCAACATCACGGGTGTTTTGAACGCGCATCATGTCGAATTCGGTAAAGAAACGCAAGGAAACATCACCGGAGGAAGAGAGGAAAAGAAACAGAGGAAGAGACAGAACAAGAGTCAAGATAAGACTGTCTCTTACTGGCTGGAGTGAGCTTACAGTACAGGTACGAACAAGATGGATGCTAGTTTAGCCGCCGATAGGGGGCGCGTCACTGAGAAAACTGCTGAAAGTTCCGTTGTGTGTCTTTAAGAAAAAAGTCTGATTCTCATCTGTTCTAATTACACCCTGGCAATGGCGGTCCGTCTAGTTGTGGCGTTTGGCCGGATTAGTCTATAAACAAGATGAGAAGTTCTACATTCTTGACAAAAATAGTTGGAATGTTTCTCCTTCATAGGAAAATTGCATCTCAATAAAATGTAGAGTATTATGTCCCAATAAAAGTAACAATATAACCTGTATGGATTATGTTTCATGTTTTGTTGTTTCGATAAATCAAAATACTGGCAAAACAGTTGGGTGGTAACAATACACCTTTTACACAACTTTGCATTTTTCTTTAAAAATATCTTTGGCCTCATGTACTGAACAGTACAAAAGCTGCATATGCATCAAATGTCCTGTATACCATGTTCCATGCACACATCGGGATGTATAAAAACATCTTGACATGGATCTGTGAGCAACATCCCACAAATTTTCTGTCATGCGAATGAAAGCATCCAGTGCAAACTACAAATTACTGATTTAGTTTATACACAAAAATATACTCGCGTAAACATTCTGAAGTAAATATGGACTTGTGTAAAAACAAAAGCATCTTAATGCATTTGAGCTTTGATGATTTACACCTGATCAACAAAACTAAAGCACATTTAACCTAATTGTCCCACATATTATGCCTTAATAAAATTCCACAACATAAATGTAAAATGACCAGTTTTCAATACTACACTGCCTATAAAAAGTACTCACCCCCTTGGATATTTTACCCTTGTATTGCTTTTTGAAAATCAATCATGCTCAACATAATTTGGCTTTTGTGACCTAAAAAAAGTAAAAAAAAAAAACAAAACATTAAAGTGTTGAATTTCCCTTCATGAATTTCCCCTCGGGGATCAATAAAGTATCTTTATCTTTTATCTTTATCTTAAAGAAAAGAAAAGGAACCTCTCTGTCAAATTGAAAACTGATTTTTACAAATTGATAAATTAATTAAAATTGTGCAACATAAAATAAGTTACTGCATAGATATTTACTACCTTAACTCACTGGCTGCCATTCACGTGTTTCCACGTTAATTTAAATCCAAACGTTAACTGCCAATCACGTGTTTCCACGTTAATTAAGGGTTTTAATCGGCGGAGCTATTTTAATCTCTGGCGGAGCTTGTCAGAGAGTAACAAAGGCTGATGATAATTTTTTTCGGTAGTTTTCATCTAATCCAGCAGATGGCAGTGTCAGACAAGCTTAAAAAAACCTACCAGGAAGTGATGCGATTTTTTGATGCTTCCTGTGTTGTTAGCGGTTGTTAGAGCTAACCGGCTGAAGTGTGCTGGATCCTGCTGCGGGGGTGAGAGAACATGGCGACCGGTCGTAATCGAAGCAGTTTAGGAGGTGGATGAAGGAGGAAAGTTTGTGGAAAAAGTGATCGGTGACAGACAGACACGATCAATCGAAGACACTTTGGAAATACAGCAGCGAAGTGCGGCAGGCTGAAAGTAAAAGTAAGTCTACAGCATGCGGTTGTTTCCCGGGGGGGGGGGGGGGGCACTGCGTGCGCACCTAAGCTACGGTGGAAGGAGGAGGGAGAGAGGGAGGGAGGAGTAGAGAGACGTTTCTGCTCTATGTTTCTGTCAAATATTGTGTTGTGAAACAGACTTGTTGTGGCTTATTCAGCTAGTAAATAATTATTTTGCCACCAAAACTCTTTTCTCAGTGTTGTATTTGTTGTTTCATAGAAGTAAACAGCTGTTCAGATGATGAAGGTGTTACTAAAGTTAAAAAATATTGGCATCAAAGACACTTTTCCACTTGAAGCGGACCTCAGCATTCAAAGCTATTTTTCTCTGCTTTTTGGTCAGAAACAGGCATTTTCGCTGCAACAAAGCCAGGTTCTACTGCAGATTACTAAAGAATGGAAAAAGCTGGAAACAAATGTTTTTTTTCTGATAAAAGAAGAGAGTCTAAGCTTTCCTTCGGTACATTCAGTGTTTGTATTGGCATAGTACACAATATTCTGTGGACCTCCCAAAATCAGTGAAAATGCTTAAAAATCATGGCAATATGGAGCGCTCTGCTCGGAAAAGGTCTGGCAGTCAATGAGTTAAAAGTGACTAACAGAGGTCCAGTCAATTGGTGCAAGTAGTCTCACAATTACAGGAATGGAGATCACCTGAATGCAGTGACTTTGTGTCAAGTGATTGCACTATAAAGACACCTGTGTCTGGAAGGTCTATTTACTGGTATCAGTATTCCTGGCTACCATGGCGGCATGAACAGAAAAGGTTATTTAAAAGTATAAGTCAGGGGATGGATACAAAAAAAAAAAAAATAAGGTGCTGAACACACCCTGGAGCTCAGTTACATCCATCAAGAAATGAAAGTAATATGGCACATGTAAATCTGTAAATCCTCACAAACTGATGATCATGCAAGAAAGTGACTAGTGAGAGAGGCCACCAGGACACCTATGACTACTCTGAAGAAGTTACAAGCTTCAGCAGCTGAGATAGGAGAGACTGCATACAACTGTTACCCTGGTTCCTCACCAGTGAAAGCTTTATGAGAGAGCCAATGAGCAATGAGAAAGCCACTGTTAAAGAAAACTCATACAATGTCTCGACTAGTCAGTCATTTTCTATACCACTTATCCAGTTCAGGGTCGTGGGGGTTGCTATCCCAGCTATTATCAGGCGAGAGGCAGAGTACACCCTGGACAGGTTGCCAGTCTGTCGCAGGGCCAACACAGAGAGACAGACAACCATTCACACTCACATTCATTCCTAGGGACAATTTAAGGCCTTTACCCACCTGCTCTGAATATAAAGATTCACACGGCAATAGCTTTAATTAAATTAATGTCAAGTCAACGGGAGCGTTCACATCAGTGACAAAATTCCGGCTTGCGATTTTGCGACGTTTATTTTTTCAAACTGTAGCAGCAGCAAAAAGAGGCAAAAAGAGAGAAGTGTCGCTTGATCGCTGCTACTGTATCATGGCTCAGATGTTCTCATCTTTGTGTCGCAGCATCTTGTTTGGCAAACGAGGGGAAAAATCACCACTGAAGTAACAATGTTTCCCTACATTTTGTAGCCATTCAAGGTTATTAGCTACAGGTGTTATATTTAAAATCCACATTTGGCATCTCCACGGTGAGATCAGCTGTTTTTCAGCATTTAGAAGTTTACCTGCAGCCACCTCTCCCTCAGTCACTACTGCATGTGCTCACGTTCCTCTAAAACAGGCCATCAGTCAGAGTGATACAGAAATGTTATCGGTGAGTAAATGCACGTATAAACTCCTAGAAATAAGGTCCAGATTGAAAAAGAAGAAAGTTATCCTTTTGCTTCTACAGTATATTCCATATCTCCCTCTATTCCCAACACCTCTCTGGGATTATAACTCTGTGTTGGTCAGTATGTGGTCAGACTGATGTCTCAGCAGCTGATGTCCAAGGTGTCTCAGCTGTGGATGGTGTGTCCGTGACGCTGCGCTGACTTTCCACTTTTTCTAAAATGTGTTGGCAGGAAGTCTCAAAGTTTCCATAATCTCAGAACCTCCCCCGCCTGCTGCAACATGCTGCTGATGTGCAGCATTTCTTGTTATTACATTAACTTTGATGTCAAAGCTTCTTTTTCATTTGTTTTTGATTGGTGTTGGTTATGGCCCACAGCAGTCTGTGTATTTTTCTTAATTATCCGAAACAACACTAGATCCTGCTTCACAGCTCCTTGTAGAGACTGCAGCATTAGCAGCAGAAGACGGATCATCAAATATAATAAAACTACAGCAGTGATGTGGCTATCCAATCTAGCGTCAGTGATTCACTGATAGGTAATTCATGTGCTCTACATAGCCATTAAAATCAATTATATGTAGCAGAAAAGTAAATGGCCTAATTTTAGTTACCTTCTGAATAATGGATGCACATCATAAGACACGAAAACTCTCAGTAATCTAACCAAACAAGCACTAAAACAGAAAAACACAGATTACTTCCTTATACCTGTAAAACTATTGCATTTCAGTGACGACATTTGAAAACTATTAGCTGACTAAACTCACGCAACGCATGCTGGGAAGCTCCGCCCACCTATTATCAACATGCTCCAAGTTTGTGAAGGCAATTTTATCTTTCCTCCACCTCTGACTCAACTACATGAGCTTCACATTCTGTAATTTTTTTTCTTACTTTCTATCATCTCTGGTGTGTTTCGCATTATTATTTGGACTAAAGGTTAAAGCATGCCACACACTCAGTGTTGTTTGCATATTTATTAACGGGAGGAAACAATGCGGTCCAAGCCAGTCGGGCTGTGTCAATGAAAGATGCGCAGAAGGAAGCGAACCCACAAGCTGTGTCTCATTTCAGGGTCTGCACACTTGAGTGCACGGACTACCTAGGCTACGCTGCCCTACAAAGGCAAAGAGCAGTAACAACGCTAACATTGAAACTGAGAAAAAAGGCTTCAAAATTTAACACTGCCTATTCAAACGTGTTGTAGATTTGTCATTGACGTAGTGATTTCTCTGAAATAGGGCAAAGTAGGAGCAAGTGGTTCTGTTACAAGATAAAGGAGGTGTTAAAAAGGGCATTTTCAGTAAAAACTTAATTTTGACCAAATATGTAGTTACTGCTCTTTGGCTTTGTAGGGCAGAACGGAGTGGCCTAAAGTTGTCCACGCACTCTGTAGCAGCTTACCATTCTTGAAGTGAGAGAGCCTACTGTAGCCGTCAAGAATTTCCCATGGTGCTCCAGCTCCCTTTTGCCTAGCAACAGCATATGTAACAGCAATCTAACAATGGCATTCTTCGCACTAATTCTTTCGGATATGCTGTTAAAACTAAATGAAGCCGGACAATTTATTCCTTTTCATTTACCTGTCCGTTAACACCGGTCGCTAACATCAACCAAGTTGGTTCTCTTATTTCTTAACTGAATAATATCTAACAAATGCATTTTCTGAGGAAAACCTCATTATAAACTTGACTGCAGATGACATATCTTTGACAGTCCCATTTTTACTTTTTCCTCAGAGGCTAGCTGTTGTTGCTACTTGGTAAAACACTAACACTCAAAAATCCACAATTATATCAAATATTACAGTCAGAGCTCTGCATATCACTGCCTGCCATCTTGGCCACGGCAGATAAACTGCCAGTAGCCTGCGCTGCTTGCTGAACAGAGTGTGGCTTTTTTAACTGGTTTCGGAAGCACCTTGCAAATGGGACAGTGCTTGGTGCTCAACAGTGATGTACCATGGGCACGGAAAGTAACCTTTAACCTTTCACACTTTGTTTCATTGCAGCCATTTGCAAAAATAAAGAGTTCATTTTATTTCTCATTATTGTACACTCAGCACCCCATCTTGACAGAAGAAAAAACAGAAATGTGAAAATTTTTGCAAATTTATCAAAAAAAGAGACTGAAATATCACATGGTCATAAATATTCAGACCCTTTGCTCAGTATTAAGTAGAAATACCTACAGATTGAGACAGATTTCACTTACACAAGTCACTTACATTTTCAGGGAGAAAACTCCAGATTCTACCTTTAAACATATATGCAATATATATACACATATAAATCAATCAGATATTTTCCTTTCTGAAAGATGCATGTGCTGTCCAGACTTCCACACTGACGGTCTGCATGTGCTTTCAAGAGAGGATTTAAAAATGATTTACTGCATTTTGATTCACTCCTTAATCCTCCTAATACTTTCCTGTTAGTACTTTCTTATTTGACATGCTAAGAAAAAGCCCTCCCAACATTTATACAGACAGGAGATTCAACATAGCTAATTAATTTAGCTTAAGTAAGAGTTGCATAATTACATATGGGAATTTAACCTTTGAATGTCACAGACTGCAAAGACTTAGAGGATCCCCCGAGGTGGGGAGAAAAACTGTTCATTAATTGGTAATTGTACCACATGATGTAGTAATAACAGAAAACTGCAAGCAAGAAGTGGATTTATGTTATTCTGTCACATTTTTCTTGGATTAATTTAAGTCCATAATCTTAGTTGAGATCTTTGTCAGCCTTGAACACACTTAATGCCTCGCAGGTGTAAATTTGCTCCCATGTATGATGTGCTCCTTAAAAAAAGCATTACACTGATGCTCTGATGACAGTCTCAAATATGCCCAAAAGCACTCGTAGATGTGGGTTCATCTTTTCCATCACAGCTGGATAGCTTTATAGCATTTTACATTTAGTGTGTAGCTGCATAGAACACACACACGGTTACTTGACTCAAGAGCGCGCAGCAGGCTCTGCATAAATAGTTTATAATGTGTTTTAGCAACATGAAGAAAACACAAATTATCCAGTGTCTCTCAGTCTAAGCCTAGCTCTGTCGGTGGCTTTCTTTGTAGCTACATGTAGGCGTGCCACACCTAAATATTCACATCTCACATATATGGAGTTTCAAAAAGCTGTAAAGGTTTTGTAAGGCCAGAATTAACATGTACCCAGCCGGAAGGCTTGCTAACAACAGATGCTGACACAATTTTAATGCAAGTCTTAAAAGCAGCCCTTTGTAGTCATTATTTATTCACATGCTGCTTAAATGAATTTCTCATGTGCTGATAAAATTTGGTTGCACAACTTAATAAAATCCGGATTTGTTCGTGTAACAGCCCGGTGAAAATCTACTTGTGGAATACGTGTATTATTAAATATTATCCGTTTTTACGCTGTATCATCTTAGCCGCACCCAGGTGAGTGAAATGTGACCGGAGAAGGCGCACCGCCAGTAACCCCTGTGTGCTAGAGACTAAACGCTGAATCCTCCTTTCCTCTCGACCTTTAAGTAACTTGGTAACAAAGATGAGATGGATTGAGCATAAACGCTGGCAACCACAAACATGTGACTGAGTGTTTGTCTGAGTGTGTTAGTCAAACTGATGGAGAAAAGAGCCAAAAGCCTGTTTGAGTTGGGGTTAACTGATTTGACAATCCAACAAAGCATGAAGCCGCCTCAGGGGACCCCACCCCCTGCCATTCCAGGGAGGCGTCTTCTCTAATCTGATAAACAAACGTCTCCCGCCGCTATCTACCTGAAATGGCACAGTGTGTCTTCTGCTTTTGGAGCATTTTGCTTGATTTTAAACAGAGTAAGAGTGTTTGTGTGCTGCTTCTCTTTTTTTCTTTGTACAAAATGAAGATAAAGAAACTGGCTTGCATGATGGTTTATTTCATGTATCGCTTTGTTTAGGGAGTGAACAAGATAAAATAGGACTGTAACAGTTTGTACTGAAATATCTCAAAGCTTTATTGCAGCTTAAGTGCCTACTATGGTATTTAAAAGGTGAATTACCTTTTTTTCACGGGGGAAACTGAAGTCTTGAGGGGTTTGCACTCCACTAAACTCATGACAGTGACTGTGCGCTGGCAGGACTTCACTCTACTGAATATCAAAAAGTAAGTTGGTAGAAAGATTTTCAGTAAAGTTTCTAGAAGGAAATATTGATAGCTGAGGCTTTACTAAGAGTTAAATTTAACCCTTTCCACCCAGGAGGTCCCTGCACTGAGAGCATTTTTAGGCTGCTGAGTGTGCGACCCCCAGCAAAGAAGCCGCCTACTATTACGATGACGAAAATAGATGTAGCTCGGTGGGGTCATAGATTCAGTAACATCACTGTTTACCAACTGGTTGCTGTTTTTACCCCTTTGTTTATTTTTATCAGGGTGAAACTCACTTTTTTCTGTTGTGTTTCAAATCCCACTTTGGCCTGTTGATCCAGATAAGGAGACTTATTGTATTTCCAAATCCCCCCAGGTGTGTCTTATCCTGTGGAGGCAGAGGCTGATCGTTTTGGTTTTGGATCTGTGGAGCTGTTACTGACTCGATTTCTGGATGTTTTTTCACATGGAAAGCTTTAAAAAATATTACAGAAGGCTTAAAGGATTTATGTTCTGTTTGGGTTTCTTCTCACAGAGGACCTGGACCTTTTTTTTAAAACTCGGACAGAGCAGACCTGTTTCATCTTGATGCTTCACAACTAACTACTTTTACAATACCATATATTTAGATGTTTATATCTAAAATTCAGCACTAAGTAAAAGTCTTGAACCCACCTCTTTATGTTTTGCTTCAAGGCTTCTTAGAAATGTTGTTCGAAAGAGTTCTCTGTTTTTTGTGTGTGTTTTTTTTCCCCTTTACTCACTAGTTTATTGTCTCAAACAGCCTTTTGGAGAGAAAGATAGCTTATTCATGTTTGTGTGCAACATGTACACACAGAAAATGCAAATGATAGCACAAAGATTTGCTACATTTAATAGTATTTTTGCACCAACAAAGTTATTACTGAAGATTTTTAAAACTTGACACATCTCAGCATTGTACACAATTTTAGAACTAAAGAAGAAAAGGTGGGGACAAAAGAAGTGAGAGACTTATATATGCATGTGTGTGTATATATAACGGCTCTTTTCTCGCTGGATCCGACATACCAATACTGGAAAACTCAAATTCTAATACCAGTATCAACCAATATCCATATATGTAGGCTATTGGGAGGTTGTGTCTCTCATATTCTGACATCTTGAGAGAGTAAAGTACAGTGGGTACAGAAAGTTTTCAGACCCCTTTAAACTTTTCACACTTTGTTTCATTTCAACCATTTTCCAAAATCCAAAAAGTTCATTTCATTTCTCATTATTGTACACTCAGCACTCCATCTTGACAGAAAAAACAGAAACGTAGAATTTTTTGCAAATTTGTAAAAAAAAAAAAAAAAAAACTGAAATATCACGTGGTCATAAGTACTCAGACCCTTTGCTCAGTACTGAGTAGAAGCACCTTTTGAGCTAGTACAGACATGAGTCTTCTTGGGAATGATGAACAAGTTTTTCACACCTGGATTTGGGATCTTCTGCCATTCTTCCTTGCAAGTCATCGCCTGTTCTGTCAGGTTGGATGGTGAATGTTTCAGACAGCCTTTTTCAGGTCTCTCCAGAGATGCTCAGTTGGGTTCAGGGCTCTGGCTGGGCCAAGAATGGTCCCAGAGTTGTTCTGAAGCCACTCCTTTGTTATTTTAGCTGTGCTGAGGGTCATTGTCTTGTTGGAAGGCGAACCTTCGGCCCAGTCTGATGTCCTGAGCACTCTGGAAGAGGTTTTCTTCCAGAATCTCTCTGTACTTGGCCGCATTCAACTTTTGTTCAATTGCAGTCATCCTGTCCCTGCAGCTGAAAAACACCCCCATAGCATGATGCTACCACTACCATGTTTCACTGTTGGGATCGTATTGGGCAGGTGATGAGCAGTTCCTGGTTTCCTCCACACATACCGCTATAAGAAGAATTAACGCCAAAAAGTTCAATCTTGGTCTCATCAGACCAGAGAATCTTATTTCTCACTGTCTGGGAGTCCTTCATGTGTTTTTTGGGAAACTGTATGCGGCTTTCATATGTCTTGCTGAGGAGAGGCTTCTGTCAGGCCACTCTGCATTTAAGTCCCAACTGGTGGAGGCTGCTGTGATAGTTGACTTTGTGGAACTTTTTCCATCTCCCTACTGCATCTCTTGAGCTCAGCAACAGGGATCTTTGGTTCTTCTTTACCTCTCTCACCCGAGCTCTTCTCCCATGATTGCTTAGTTTGGCCTTTCCTAATCAAGTCCAATCGGTTTAATTAAACACAGCTGGACTCCAGTAAAGGAGTAGAACCATCTCAAGGAGGATCAGAGGAAATGGACAGACTGTGTTAAATATGAGTGTCACTGCAAAGGGTCGGAATACTTACCATGTGATATTTCAGTTTTTCTTTTTTAATAACTTTGCAAAAATTTCTGCATTTCAGTTTTTGTCTGTCAAGATGGAGTGCTGACTGTACATTAATGATAAATAAAATGGCTGCAATGAAACAAAAAGAAACAAGTTTAAAGGGGTTTGAATACTTCCCGTACACACTGTAGCTGAAGATATATGAGAATATGTGCTGTGTAAAAGTTGTCACTTAAAAAGGGTGATAACTGATACCAATTATTTCCAACATTGTAATGCCAATATCTTTAACATATGCAGTATATATATCTATATATATAGATATATATATGTGTGTGTGTGTGTGTGTGTATATATATATATATATATATATATATATATATATATATATATATAGAGAGAGAGAGAGAGAGAGAGAGAGAGAGAAAACATGAAAGCACCCTTTTAAGACCAGACCCAGGACCTGAGAGATGCATCTTCATTTGATCTGTACGTTCACTGAAGCCACATCAGAAATGGTCTCTATAGAATTCATTTTTTAGGAGAGAAAACAGGAAGAAAAGGCTGAGCTATGGCAAATGACAGAAGAACTGAACTGAAAATCAGTGGCAACAGGTTTTATGGATTGATGAATCCTTCCAAGAGCTTCGACCTAAATATGATTGAAGCAGTGTGGGATCATCTCAACAGAGAATAGAGCAAAAACTCACCGTCCTTCAAAAGCCTCGAGAAATATTCCTAAAGGCCACTTTAAAAATGACAAGAATGTTTGTCCAAGGAGGTCAGACTGTGTTGAAAAACAACAGCGGTCATACCAAATATAGATTTTTAAAGTTGTTAGAAAAGCAAAGACTCTGTTCACCTTATACATTTCTATTTATGTTGGTACCTGATACGTTTTTTGGCAATAAATTGAAACCAAATGAAGCATGACTGAGAATTTTGCATAGTGATGTAATCCTGAAGAAATCACTTTGGATTTCTATTAGTGTACATAAAAGGAACATTTTAGGGGGGTTAATTCACCCAAACTCTGCTATACATTATTAAATCTCTAAATGTACATGTACACTGTGAATTGCATTTTGGCATTTTTGTTGTCCTAATGTATTTTGTCAAATTTAACAACCTTATAAATTAAAATACTTAAAACACAAAACACATTCCATTCAACTCAAAATTTTAAGGCAGCCTTTTAACCTTTAATTTTTTCAAGTTAAACATTTTATCAGTGTCTGAGTGATGTTTTCCACAAAATGGAAACGTTTTTTTCAGAAAAGATCTGAAAGAATATTAATAAATTTAAAAAAGGTAAGTCGCTGATTTTGAAATTACTCGCAGTGCATCGCTACAGGGATGTTGGGACTCAGCAATGGCAGGATTAAATATTTTTTCCCCCTCACAATAAAGTTTTATGAAATATGTCTGGCTTTGATAATATTTTTTTAAAAAGTCAATAAGCGAAGCTGTGGCTGAAAACTGTCAATTGGGGGGAAATGTCTTCACAACTGACCTGTTCACTCCCACCCACACATTATTAAACAAAGTGAATGTTGATGAACAAACATGGGCCCACCTGTCTGCGGGAGGCAGCCGTGGTGCTGCTGGAGGAGCTGGTGCTGATCATCCTCCCCCCTGACTCATCTCCCTCTTCCACTTCTTGCTGCCGCCCTTTGGGTCTGAGGGCAGCGGGTTGAGGAAAAGTATCCTGGCGATCAGTCCGTACAGAACCGTGGCCAGCAGGAGCGGCAGCACGTAAAACACCGTGAAATCCGTGAAGTAAATAGGGAGGTAGTGACTCCGGGACACTTTGTAGGCGCAGCTGAGCAGCACCACGTTGTCGTAAACCAACTTTTTGGTGTCTGAAAGAAAGAGCCACATGACGCAGTAGACAGAAGTGAGCGTCCACACCAGCATGATGATCTTCTTAGCCCTGGTTAAAGTGCACAAGAACTGCGCTTTGATGGGGTGGCAGATGGCGATGTAGCGCTCCACCGTGAAGGCGGTGATGGAGCAGGAGGACGCGTTTATCCCGAGGTACTGGAAATAAGTAATCCCCAGGCAGCCCACGTAGCCGTACACCCACTGTCCGCACAGGGCGTCGGTGATGTTGGGCAGCCCGGCAGCCGTCAGGACCATCAGGTCAGCGGCCGCCAGGCTCACCAGGTAACAGTTAGTGGGAGTCCGCATGTGTTTGGTGGTCAGAACCACAAGTATGACCATCACGTTCCCCACGATCCCCAACCCGCATATGAGGGTTACCAGAAACACGCTAACCACTTTGTATTCAACAGAGTTGTCAGTCCAAGGACCCAGAGTCTGGTTGTCGTGCAGCGACGTGTCATTCTCCATAGTCAGGTTATCCATGGTAAGGTTTTCCATAACGGGGGGAGGCTGGAGCTCGGTGCGCTTCAAGAAAATATAAAGACAATGCACTAAGACAATAAACCTTTATAAATTATTGTAACATTTTAGATGGAGGCAAGGCATGACAAGTCCAACAATAGCCCCCTCTATAAGATATCAAACTGCCTCATTTAATCTACAAATAATCCAGGAAAAGTGACTTTTTCCTCTCCATGCAGTCGAGCATCTTATTATCCGAAGCCATCAAATAAAACTACAGTACGAGTTCCATGCAGCCGTAAAAACAAAGAAAGAAAAAGAGAGGGGGATTGCGCGGTGAAGTTTGTTGACGGAGGAGAGGATGTGTTGCAGGCAGCTCCGCGTCCTCTTGTCTCTCTGCCCAAACGCGGATGACTGAGAGCTTCCTGCAGCGCCTCTGCGCTCCCCAGAGCCGCACGCGCACGGTCAAGTCACGGACTGGCGCACTGGAACCTCCAACTTCTTCTCATACCATGGACTCCAATGCAGAGACGTCACACGAGCGGTGCACAAAGGGGCTTTCAGGGGGGGGGGGAAGAAGTAGGCTAAGCCTTTATTTTCTCAACCATTTTAAACGGACTGCAGCCACATCAGTTACAAGAGTATTGTTATAGATGAAGAACAATGACTGTAACATGGTCGGTAATTTACACATGTAAATCACCTGTTTTTATCAAAGAAACAAAAAAGATATCAGTGTATGATGAAGTTTAGCAGTGGCAGGTGTAGAATTTTTTGATGGGGGGGGGGGGGGGGGGTAAGGGTGGCAAATGTAATTTACACTTTTTTGTTAGAAAGGGTGTAGATTTTAGGAAATAAGTTATTACAAATGGTCAACTTTTGTAAAAAAAAAGAAATACAAAATTTGTATTATACTTGTTTATGATCCTGCAGTGTTGTAGGCTAATCACTGTTGGACAGACACTTTAGCCCCATTTCCACCAGGGGGTCTGGGTCGGGTCGGCCGGATCGGTCCATGTTTTTTTGCATCTCCACAGATAAAAACTGGGACGGGTACCCCCCTTTCATCTGACCCGACCCGGCCTACTTTTTTTTGTACCCTTCGGTAGGGGTACTGATCTAACCGATCCGGACCAAAGAGGTGGAGCTAATACACAGCAATACGTTGATTCGTTGAAAAATTAGTCATTTCCCGTGTGACCCGGCGTAAAAACAAAGCAGGGATGACTCCTTTTCTTCTGTCACGTGTGGTGTGGCGCTTTGGTTAAAAGGTGTTGCATGGTGATGATGTCACGCGATCACATAGCAGCGCTATCCAGTTAATACTCCGCCTTCCGGGTAAGGGTACAGTTTGCTGTGGGGACGCAACGTGAAATCGACATATCCATACCAAAACCCACCCAATCCGACCTGTCCCGACCCGATTCGACCCAGACCCACAGGTGGAAACGGGGCTTTATTGAGGAAAAACTTGCTTTAAATCAGTCTTTCTCAATCCCGGTCCTCAGGACCCACTGCCCTGTGATCCTACTTCACACACACACCTGATTCAGATGAATGAACTTCCTCATAAAGTTCTTTGCTGTGTGTTAATGAGCCATTCATTTGATTCAGGTGTGTGAAAGGGTTATGCGGGGCAGTGGGTCCTGGGGACTGGGATTGAAAAACACTGCTTTAAACTAGGGTTGTCTGTTTAACCCATTAATTAGATTAGTTAATTACACTACAAATTAATGCATTAAAAAAATAATCACGATTAATTCAGAGGGCCAATTCAATGCACGAGCATTTTCAATTTGGCCAACCCTGGCACCTAAAGCTGTTTGCCAAATGCCAATAAATATCAGAAGAAGAAGACGTGTCAAAGAGTCACTGTACAGAACTTCATTGGCTGTGTTGGAGCAGGGTTACATGGAAAACTTAAAGGACTGTGGCCCTCGAGGGCCATTGTTCCCCACAACTGCTTTAGGCAAGGCAAGTTTATCTGTTTAGCACATTTCATGTACAGGACAATTCATGAAATGAAGTTTAAGGCAGCCCAGTATAGAATGCTACATAAAGATACCACATACAACATGTCTGTTCTTGGGGTGACAGATATGAGAGTAAAAGGCAATTAATTAGATTAATTAATTACAAATCCTGTAATTCATTTGATAAAATTTTTTTTTAATTGCCTGACAGCCCTACTTTAAACCAATTTACACATTCATCAGTTCTCTCAGCATTATTGGTGGTTGACTTTGTGCGGTTGTCACATCTTGTGGTTTTATGACTTCTACATCCTCTTCATAGATTGAAGACAGCTTGGACAGACAAGTATTACTGCTTAAACACGTAGGCACACTGCATTACGATCGGTTACATGGTAGAAATGATGCAGAACAACATATAGAGCAGCAGAAGTTCATTTCATGTTACACTTTAGACTTTATCTCCAGTGGAAATTCTTTTCCACAGACTAGCCCTTGAACTTTCATCACAGAACACAACATGACAGAACTACATATAATGCTACATAAAGATACCACATACAACATGTCTGTTCTTGGGATGACAGTTTTTTATTCCTAAGAGGTAAAATACAGTAAACCATCTCTTTCCTGCCAATGATGTGGATGTTTAAATGTATGATTAAACTGAAACACTTCAAGTTATTAACATGCATTCTCAACCTCTGGCAAAGTGTGGAATTTCCATGTTTTCTTTACTTTGTCTGGGAAAAAAATCCCAGAAAAAAATTAAACTTAAATATTTTAGGTAAGTTATACAAAGTCACAGGTTTTGAATGCAACTGTTTTGTATAGTTTTTTTCACTCTCTTTTATTTAAAATGAAATAAAAAGTCTGAATAAAAATCCAAGTGTGGTGACTACAGAATTTTTGCCAGTATTTGCACTGCTTAAGCTTTTTTTTTTTTTTCAAAAAATTGATTTTCATGTACATTATTTGATGTTCTCTTTCCAATCTAGTTTAACGTTGTAGGACTTAAATTTTGTTGTTTTCTAATTTATTTTGATTCAAATTTGTTGCATTTACTGTTAAACATGGAAATCTCAAACCAGGAGGACAAATTGTTTAGAATAAAGACAGCTTTTTTAATTTACTAAGAATTAAAATATTGTAGGAATTAAAGATGCAGATCATCAGCAATCCCAGTCATGTTTTGGAGGTAGAAAGTTCTTGAGGACGTCCCACTTCTGATTCCAGAGATTTTCTCAGACCTGACTGATGGTAATAAGTCAAAGGTATTTAACCTCTTGTGGGGCCATTAGCACCTTCAGAGTCGCTTAGGTCACATATATGTCTGTGACTCACCCAGCCATCATGTGGGTCAGTGGGGCCGTTGAGGTCACATGTGGGTTGTTTACCCACCCAGCCACCATGTGAGACGCTGCTGTCACATGAATCAAGGTGTGAGTGGTGGTGCAAAAGCCTGGGAACGGACATCACGGCCACATTGTATGTGGCTCATAGGTAGTCGCTGATAAAACACAACCTGCTGTTCCAGCTTTATAAACAGACTCTTCTCTCTCCTCTTGACTTTTTCTTGATTCAGATCCATTACTAAAAGTCTGGTCTTTGCTTCGATGTAGGTGGCTGCTGAGTCTTGCACTGAGGAGCAGACTCTCTTGTGTGGAGGCATATATATGGGTTCACAGGTCATTTGGTAGCACTTTGTGGCTGCTTCACTTTGCAGTTTGCTTGCTTCGCTGTTACCGTTTCCAAAAATAAACATACAGCATGATCAAGACTGCCTGATCACAGCTGGGTCCTCTCAAATCTTCTCTGGTGTTGTCAGACAGACCCCTGGCCCTGCAACAATAGGAAGTTACCTAGCAAGAACCTGAAAAGGCCAGTGAGCATGCAACATGTATTATAAACCCATTGCCCAGTATGTTATACATAAAATAGCTCAGCATCTTTTCAGGTTGTGCAACATGTGGAACATCTTACAGTATCTGTCAGATGTTGTGGTGTATCCTCCAGATTTCTTTGCAAACATTACACAAGTCAGGATGTTTTGGATGTTTATACATGCTCTTGTGTCATGGTCAATGCACCTTGCACTCGGAGATGAACACACTCAGATGTTGCAGGACTAAGGGAGGACGTCAGAAAACTCTGGGACTACAGAAAACATCTGTTTCGACCTTAAAAGTAGACACAAGGTCATCCGACAGGTTACACCTTGACTCCACTCTGAGAAGAGTCAAGGTGAAGAACCAGCTGCTGAACAAGAACAGGACAGGTCTGTTTTCAAGAGGAAAACAGTAAACTCAGGATGATATTATCGTCAGTGGTCTCAAGAGGAAAAACACCTCTTTCCAACCTCAAAACCAAAGAAAAGAGGACAGAGACATCTGTAACAAGCTGAGAGACACCACCATCAGAGGGGGAAATTAAGGATGCACAGTACTGTAGTATTTATCAGACCCGAAAACTTCACTATCAACCCATCTTACTGCCAGGCCTCACAAGCTGCCATTCTTTCTAAGCCTTGTGCTGGGAAACAATCACACATTTGATCCAGGGTGCACATATACTGTCTCACAACAAACATTCAATTATCACAAGTCCATGTGAGGAGATTGGAAATTTTTCTATCAGCCATTTTGTTACGTCTGTAAGCCGGTATAGTTTCAGGCACATCTTTTCACAGCCTGCACCTGGGATCCTATCTCCTGTGGCAGACTTCTGACTCTATATGTGCTTTCAGATCACACAGCTGCTGACAGATCCCCCTCTTTGTGTGTGTTCCTATACTTAGGGGTAATTCCAATTCCTGTCTTAACCCTCAATCTAAAAAATGCGCACTTCTGCGAAGTGCAAGTGCTGTCCCGATTCTCAGAAAGTTAAGTTGAGGGGCAAGTTTGAGGGCTGAATTGCCCTTAGTATTGAGATTCTCCGACACCACCCTTGTGAGTAAGGGCTACCCAGAATGCAAGTGTTAAAGAAGGAGAGCTACAAATCTTAAGTATTTTCTTTGTTAATGGAGATATAAATATTACGGAAACCATTGTATTATCTTAGTTAAGGCCCATGTTATGGATCAGTTACCTCATTGTTGCATTATTACTATTTTAATTTTACGATCTTATGTCAACAGCGGCCGGTGCAGTCAAGCCATGTTGCCATAGTTAACGTTACAAAATAGTCTTTTTTTCTCTGCATTAATTGTTTTATCAAGATAACAGCCTGTATAATGTGCTTGTGCCGATAACAGTATGAGACGACCGGACTGATGTCATCTGATGTCAACCGCAGAGTTATCTAACAATAGTTCTGTTTCATTCCTTCTCTAAACAAAGCTCCTCGCGCTCTTTGCAGGTCGAGTCCTAATGACAATTGTCAGTCAGGTGACGTGCAGGTCAGCTGACTGACAGCCATGGTATGCGGTGACAGCTGAATATGTCCACGTTTTTTGTTTTTTTTTTATAAACTTTATTAAGAGCTTTGTTACAATGTCAGACAATGTCATGTAAAATATTTCAGAATGTGTTTAACAGTGTGATTCAGGCAAAAAGACAATTTCGCTCCATTACAATAATAAAATAAATATTCACATAGAACAAGTGAATAACCATGGGGTACAAATCAAATACACATCAAAAGTTAAGAGGATGGGTTTTCAAAAAGTCCAGAGTTTGAATAGCTTTCTGATTAGAGAGACCTTTAAGAGTGTTGAGGTATAAGGAAAAATCATTTTTAAAATACTGAATACTGGGAATAGTATGAGCCCATTTGCATTTATGAATGTGGTAGCCTACTTAGCAAATAAAATGAAAAGATTTAATAGAAACATTTTTTTTTTCTTTCCACAAACAGTGCCATCATAGAAGAAGATAATGTCTTTCTTAGATAAAGAAATCTTTGAATGACAACAATCAAAAAAGAGGAGTTCAATATTCATCCAAAAGAATTTCACATGAACACATTCCACAAAAAGGTGTAAAAGGCTTTCTGGACAGGTGTTACAAAATGTACACAGTTCAGATACATCATTCCTATACTTCTGAAGAAATTGGTTTGTAGGATAAATACGATGAATTATTTTAAAGTGGATTTCTTTAACTTTATTTGTGCAACAGTATTTATTAGAGAAACTCCATGCCCCTTTCCAATTAATATTGGCAAAAGAGGCATTCCAGATAAATGTACATCGTGGGAGAGTAGGTGTAATGATTAATTGTCTAAGAAACTTATTGTTACACTTTTTATCTTTAATATTAATTCCATTGAGAATAATTGCAGAGTCAATGTTTGTAAAGAGACTAGTGTTATGGTTCCCTTGTAGTAATTTGGTATAAGAAATAGGAATAGCATAAAAGATTACACAATATTCACGAACAGGAACTGGAATACCAAATTTCCCTAAGAATTCAGCATAGGAAAGGAGAGTACCATTTTCATTTATTAAATCTGAAATAAATAAAATCTTATTTCTAACTCTGTTGTCATAGAAAATTGATTTATTTTTATATTTGATATACTTATTATTCCAAATGAGATGTGGGGAGAGAAGTTGTGTTTGTACATGAGTAGCCAGTGTAAAAGTATTTGTTTATGGAATGATGAAAGGTGAATAGGAAGTTTGCTAACATCAAACTCACATTTCAAGAGAAACTCTATCCCGCCTACCTTTTCAAAGACTAAGTATGTCCATGGTTAGGTAGGTTTAACAGTGCAAATAAATGTAAAGTAAATTCTTCTTCGTCTTTTTCTTCTTTTTCTTCTTCTTCTTCTTCTTCATCTTCTTCGTCTTCTTCTTCTGAATTGACAGACTGAACGCCGCTTTGGTGTCATGCTGTCCCCCACAGTTTGAAGGCGTATCTGCATTTAAGGGTGTCCCATTTCCAAGTCACAAAATAGCTTGGTTTTGAGGGCTACTGAGGGTTGAGCTTGAGGGTTAAGATAGGAATTGGAATTGGCCCTTACTACATTATGAGAACCATTTTTAACCAACAAAGTGAGGGCATTTTTGGAAAGTGAGGACATAATGGCTGATCCTCACTTAGAAGGACCCCTTTTTGGGGTCAAAATTGGGTTAGAATTGGGTTTTGGTTTGGGTTAACCTCTTAAGCCCTAGCCATATTTTCAGAAAAAAAAACAAACAAAAAAAAGCCTGACAAGAAGTACACAAAGTAAATGAAGAATTGTTCCACAATAATAAGGTTAATTTTCATGTTCTTGGTATCTAGGGACATCTGGAGACTTCAGAGAATGTTTCCTGTGTTAAAAATGTTGTATCTGTTACTATTCCTCAGTAAATTACAATAATATAGAGGAAAATTGTGAAATTTCTATGCTTGCCTGTTGTTTTTTATTATTTGTCAGATGGTAACAGCATGGTAATAATGATTTCATGAAGACAGATACAAATTTGAAAGTTTGAATTAAAAAAAAAAGATCTTACACAAGTTTTAGGAAAGCCTTCACCAGGTCAAATCTACCAGGGATCAGATTGTTTCAATTTGGCACAGTTTTACACCATATGAAACAGAAGACAGTAACTATGATATAGAAGTGAATACATTCTGAAATGTATACATGGGGCCAAAAGAGACAAATGCAGTGAAAATATGAAAAAAATGTATTCAGTAGATTGCCTTGGTTTAGTGCTATATATTACATATATATTGTGGTGATCTGTTCATATAAAAAGGTAAATAACTGGCAGGTCAACACAAATTAGCATGTCAACTAGCATGTAATCACGAAGGTAATCAACAAAAGTAAACACAATTTAAAAAGAGTACAAGAACTCACTCATAGACCGTCCAACTTTCACGTAGAAAAAAATAGCTCCATTCGAACTGGCAAGTTGTAGCTGTCTGAGGCAGGAGGGTCTGGTAACTCTACATCTCTATGCTGCTGTATCTCCGCAAATATCTCCGCTGTCTTAGTGATGTACATCTTTTTTTCCCAGCCAAATGTAATTTTCCAAACGATATAAAACTTCAAATAAAACTATCCAACTCATAACATCCGGCAGACACAAACAAAACACCGGCCCGTCACACTTATCCTTCCGCTCTGCATCAAAGCCCTATTGCGCAACAACCTCCAGTCTTTTAGCCATAAAGAAAGGTTACCTGGGTAATGTAGTTCACAAAAACCTTGGTATCATTTGATTCAGTAGCTTCTTTGGTTTCTTAGGACTACAAAATCCGCCATGCTCCGGCAGTTTTATAGCAGTGTAAACCGATAATATCTGCTAATTTAAGTTTAGGCAATCAGTTGTGATGGTTAGGGCTGGGGTGGGATCTACTTGCTGCGTACGCAACTGTTCACTCATCGTCTTTGAATATACTTGCTGTAGCACGCAGTGGCCATGATGCACGATACCAGAAGTCACCTTGAAGAGCAGTACACTGTGTTAGGACATTGAAATTATGAAAAGGTCAATCTGCATGTCATATTGTATTTCTGGGGGATACGTGAATGATAAAGTCTTTTCTGGAAAAAAAACCCCCACAAACAAACCTGTTTATCACCGTGCAACAGGGAGGAAAAATCATGTAAATACTGGTAGTTGTGGACAAGGTCCAAAAAAAAAAAAACGCTTTTCAAAACAACTCGCCGTCATGTTTATCTCTGACCTCCAGTTTCTACGCTTTTCTACGCATGAGCACCTCTAGCGTTCAAGTCAATATTGAACCACGCACATGTGGCATGTTACCTAACGTCAATGCCTGTTAGTGCCGTAGGTACACTGGGAATGCGTGGGCGCCATGATGCATATGCAGAAGCGTTGACAGCCGCAAGTATTCCAGCCTTAAGGGGCGCGGGAATGCATTATGTCAATGACCCCACAAATGTGTGTCAGACCCCAAGATCTGGGAACTGTATGAAATTCATGAAACCGCTTATACTGAGTCATTTTTGGCTCATACATCATAGTAAAAGATTTCCATGCACCAATCTGTGAAGCTGTATGTTGATTTGTCAGAAAGGATACCACTGCACTGTCATGGTCTCAAGATGAAGTGAGTTTCTTCAAGTTGCCTCTTAATGCATCTCATCTTCAGTCCCAACTTTCAAGTTAAGCAGCATCCTCTCCTCTTCCCAGAGTTTCCCTCCCTTGGGTGTATCCAGCTTTGCTTTGTGTATGGCCTGTTTTTGTCTCTGGATTCCCGAGTACTGCCCACCACAGCCTAGTAGTGAGAACCATGCCACTTTATTTATAAAGGACGTTAGAAACAGCAATAAAGTCAGACAAAGTGCTTTACGCAGTGAAAAGAAAAGCCAAAATAGTCTAAAAGAGATGAAATATGTTAATAAAAGCACAGTTTAATCAGTAAATTAGAAAGTAAATGAAAACAAGTTGAAATCTAAGATAATGTTAAATGCCAAAGAATAAAAATTAGGTTTTAAGTGTGATTTAAAGGGACTGGTGTTAATCTGGAGTAAACTTGTAACTCTGGATGGATTTTCTGCTCACATATGGAAAGGAGCATAAACCTATAGATTGCCAGTCTGGTTTAAAGACCCACAACATAACTTTCAGTGGTTTTCTCAGTGACGCGCCCCTATCAACGGCTAAACTAGCATCCATCTGGCATCCCACTGTGAGCTCCCTCCATCCAGTAAAAGAGTCTTATCTTGATTCTTGTCTTCTATCTTGTTCTGTCCCTTCCTCTCTTTCTTTCATCTCTACCTCCAGTAATGTTTCCGTGCATTTCTTTGCCGAATCCACCATGCTGTGCGTTCAAAACACCAGCTGTGTTCATATCTACAGTAGTTCATATGCCTTTGCTAGCAGTGCACTACCAATAGTCCGGTGCAGCGTCACGGTCTCGTCCCGTATCAAAAAGTTACATAGCGCGGTTTCTGAGCTTCGGGACGCTGCTGGGCAGTGATGGTTCGAGAAATGCGCACAATGAATATTGGTGTGCCATCAAAATAAGTCAGAAATGCAGATTTTTAAGGTTGAAAAGTTAGGTCTTTTAAGGCTTGAGCTCTAACAAATCCCAGTTTGACCTCCATCACTCACCACCTGTTCTCCTGTCACCTCTGGCTCTCTCTTGAATATAACCCTGAACAGATCTCAACAAAACCACTGGTACGTCACTACTCAACCGAATATATCCAACTCCAGGCAGCCAGAGCCTTGGCTGTTTTCAGCACCTCCTTAAGCTTTGATAATGAAATGAAAATGAAATGAAATGAAAAATACTTTATTCATCCCCGAAGGGAAATTCAGTATTGTAAAAGCTCACTTTTTTTTTTTTTTTTTTTTTTTTATAAATAAACAAAAAGTCAGTTAGTCTTGTTCTTTAGGGTGATGGTTGCTGGCAGGAATGAATTCCTGTATCTCTCCGTCCTACAGCGAACTTGATGCAGCCTCCCACTGAACACACTCTGTTGATTCTTCACCGTGTTGTAGAGAGGATGGGAAGTGTCCTCCATCATCTTCATAAGCTTGTGAAGCATTCTTTTTTGAACGATCAGCTCCAGCGGCTCCAGAGTTATCCCCAGCACAGAACCAGCTTTCTTGATCAGCTTGTTTAGTTTCTTCAAGTCTCTGGTTCTGATGCTGCTGCCCCAGCAGATGGCTGCAAAGCTAATTGCACTTTCTACCACAGACTTATAGAAGATCTGTAACATCTTTTTGCAGACATTAAATGATTTTAGCTTCCTTAAGAAGAAGAGTCTGCTCAGACCTTTCTTGTAGATGTAGTCACAGTTGCATTTCCAATCAAGTCTGTTGTCCAGCTGAACTCCAAGATATTTGTAGTTCTCTACCACCTCCACCTCCTCTTCCAGGATGTAGACAGGACTATGCTGCTTATTCTTGCTCCTCCTGAAGTCAACAATCATCTCTTTAGTCTTGCTGGTATTTAAGATGAGCTGATTGTTACTGCACCATTTCACAAACTGATTGACAAGTTCCCTGTATTCGGCTTCTTGTCCATCACTAATACACCCCACAACAGCAGAGTCATCAGAATATTTCTGCAGATGACAGGACTCAGAGTTATACTGGAAGTCTGAGGTGTACAGTGTAAAGAGGAATGGTGAGAGTACAGTCCCTTGTGGTGCTCCTTAAATACATATCTTAGGTCTGGTTTGTCTGAACGTCTGTGGGTCCAGTCTGCTGACGTGTTATATGCACACAGACTGGCCCATGTGACTGAACGTGTGAACGCACCACTGGAACTGGCAGCAAAAGCTGGAAATATTGACAAGTTGTTGACAATTCTTAACATGAGCCTCCAAAAACCTAAATAAAACAAAGGAGTGAAGCTCTGTGCATGAGTTATTTTAATTTTCTGCCATCTCATACATGTCAGCCATTAAGTCACTTCACTCCTGTCTGCAGAGCAAAAACAACCACAGAAAAAGTGCTTGAAGGTTTGTTGTGCATCATTGTTAAGATTCATGCCCTTGGTACTGTTTTGGCTCAGGTGCTTAGATCATAGCCGTCCATCTAGCCTGTCTCTTTGACCCATTGGTGAGATTTCTTGAGGTCATTTACTTCCTCATTCACTATGCAGCGACCTGGTCCGCCATGAGCTTTCCTTTTCTATCTTCTTCTGTTCGAAACACTCTATCACCGAAGGAAAAAAGGAGAAAAGAAAGTTATCTATTCTAAACTGGGCCAACCACCGGAGCCGCTTTGACATCCATCCCCTGGCGGATTTACCACCATTTGCACCTTAAATCATGTGACCTGAATGTTTCACATGATGGACAGGGAGGTCAAAGACACACTCAAATGACTCTCAGTGGACTGACACCCAAGCATTCAGTCAGGGCTGAGGAAGCCTCACGGGATTCAGCCAAAAACTCTTCAAAATGTAAGGAGTCCACTTGCTTTCATAATTTTGACAGCAATTTTAGAGGATAACTTTATTTTTTCCAACCTGGATCTTATTTCTAGGAGTTTATACGTGCATTTACTCACCAGTAAAATTTCTGCATCACTTTGACTAATTCTGAAGATATGAGGTTGAGTCGCCCTTCAGCGAACATCTAAGTAGAGATGAGGCAGCTTAAAGCATTATGTGCACCAAAACTCCTTCATTTCACCAATGCTTTTAGTAGAATGAACAAATAGGTACTATTGTTCTGTGAGTTCAGAGTTTCGCGAATTGTGGAGTTTTTTGTCTGGGTAGCGAGCTGTTCTTCTTAGCTGTACTACAGAAGCGCGCATCGTGGACACGCAGCCCCGAAAACTGTATAGAACACTCTGATAACTAACAGAAAGCTAAAAATGGATTCACGGGACAATAGCACTTGTTTGTTCATTCATTCTCCTTAAACTATTGGTGAAAATGATGGAGTTTTGCCTTATATAGAGGCTGCCCTCTCTCTGCCATTATATTGATGTACACCAACGGGCGACTCAACGCAATATCTTCCGAAGGAGTCAAAGTGATACAGAAATTTTACTGTTGAGTAAATGCATGTATAAACTCATAGAAATAAGGTCCAGGTTTAAAAAAAAGAATGTTATGCTTTAACAAAGATGTAACATGATATATGTATACTTTACAATTATATGAATGTAAATCACATATCGCATAGATTTACCGTGTAAGTTGGAGTTAACTACGAAGCTGATGTACTTTCCTTAGCTTGGTGGGTATTTTTAATGAACTGGCTGGTATGAACACACTCATGTAGATTTGTTTTAATCAGATCACAATGAATTGGCTTCAATAGATTTAGTCCGTACAGTCATAAAGAGATAAATTTAATTGTGGCTATACAAAAAAGCTGAATCGAATTATTTTCTCTGCACCAGTGTTTGAGTTTTAGAATTTAACTAATGTTTTGTTTGTTTTTTTTAAACCCCATTTTACCAGAGAAACTGTTTTTTTGTGCACCATTGAAATAACAAAACTGTACATGCAATTTTTTAAAACTTTTTTTTTTTTACCAGTGAACTGATGCTTATACATAAAGTTCATTATAAATACCTTTAAATACTCCCTGGAATATTGTTGTACTTATGTATGGTGATAAAAAAAGGCAATACTGCATAGTTGATGGGATCAGTTTGGATGGATGGAGACTTAAGGTTTTTTAAATCTATAATATCTATAATTCTCTCTCTCTCTCTCTCTCTCTCTCTATGCCATTTTGGCCTACAGGGTAATGACGCAGCACATAGCCACTGTTTGAATTGCATATGTTCAGCATAGCAGGAACTGGAGCATCGTTTTTGTTTTCCATTTCTTTTGTTGTCTGTTTCTCTTCTTCCCTCAAATTCATCAGCTTGCATCCATGTAACTTGTTATGCTTCAACATCCTTGCTGTGCAGAAACACAAAAAACATAAACTGATTAATTGTAATTATCTAAAAGGGGCTATTGTAGACCTGTTAAGTGCTTTATTAGCTGCATTCATCTAAATCTACAGAAATCTCCTGTGGAACAACTTGGCACACACGTTCATGATTTGGCTGTTTATGATCTGCATTTTTCCCTCCAGTGTTTCAGAGCCAAAAAAGTCAACAAATGTGCAGAGTTTTGTGCAGTTGTTCAGCATTAGTCTAGATTGGTGTGATTGTTTTTTCCTGAGGGGTGCAGAACTCAAGTAAAACAGAGATGGCAGAGGATGACGATGACTAAGGTCTCAGCACAGCAGGCGATGCAGCTGTTTATTGTTGTGTACATAACCTTAGCAATGAGAGCCCAGCAATCTGCATGAAAGAATCACAGCTCTGTCTCTGTGCTGCTTTTCAGAGCGCTGGCAGATTATCCAGAGACTACACGGATGAAACGAAAGATTACCTGACTACAGTTGTAATGGCATCAACGACTGCTGGTGTTTTAGAATGAGGCTGCAGATTATCGTGGTTTTAAGTCTCTTTAGTGTCATCATCTTCAGCAGGTTATATAACGCTCAGATCCTTCCAAAGGTTTCCTATCAATGTCCGTATAACTTATCACGTGGTCCTAATTCATTGTCACTTCTGTATCGATCCTTTCTGTGCTATTATGCCACATCACAGCAGGGGTAAATGAAGTGTTCAGTTAAGGTGGGAGACCATGACAGATCATCACTCCTTGCAGCCGGGAGGTCAGGAGGTAAAATCACACAATTCACAGGTGGAAAAGGAATTTTGTAATTGCTTCTCTAAAGAACACATCCACCGGAGGTGCCGGAGACGCAGCACAACGGGTCATTCTAAGTGAATATTGATTCTGTTAATGTGGACGGTTATGCTGCGTTTGCTGTAATTTATTATTGATGCAGTTATATTTGTCAGGCGTGCACATGCTTATTATAACTCCTGCTTCTAAATTTGTGCTGCTTTTGTCATCCTGAGTGTGAGCTTTCTGACTACAGCTGAAAAAGCCTGATTTGTAGTCTGCTATTCTGTTTATTTTGTGTGGCTACATCACACTGAGCTGCAGATGTCAGCTCCACTTTAAATGGATGGAGACGGAAGGCATTTTTGGCCTGAGGTTGAGGAAATGTCTCAGGATGAAGAAGAAAAATAATAATCACAACAACGTAAAAGCGCCAAATGATTTCTGCATAATCATGTTACAGTAAATGACAATATTCAGCATCCACCATTTGGATAACAGAACATTTAAAAATAAATAATGATAATGGATATGAATCTTATTTTATCTTAATAATATAAGATTATTACATTTTACTCTAGCAGCATTTAAGATGGAGTTAATTCCTCTACTTCTCATCAGTGTGCTTTTATCTATCATGCACATCAAATAAAAATGAATGAATCTAGAGAGGAAGTGCACCCAACCACAAAAGCAATGAGCTACAAACATAAAGTGCCATTAAACTGAAACTTTGCATTAATGTATGAATGTAGTTTTTATTGCTTTCATCATGTTTCTCCTCTCTGGTGACACTGCTTCCCTTGTAGGTCATTACTGCCACCTGGTGGTTAAACACTGCTACTGACAGCAAGGCAGCACAATGAGATATGTGTTGTAGAATCAAGCCTTTTCTAAAACTTCAATCTGGGCACAATCTCATCATCTATTATGATTTGAAGTGTGCAGCAATGTCACACAGCTTTGTTCAAGCCCTTAAAACCCTTTTTTAACATCTGTTAGAACTAGCTTACAATCGCTGACTGTTCGGAAGTAAAGAAATATTCTGGCTTGCAAAACTGGACCTGTTTTCTTTTTTCCGGTGCTGTGAAGCTGTTCATTTCATTTATATTTATGAAATGCACCCCTTCAGACATTCTTGAGGCTGAGAGTTCACTCAAAGACGTTTTCCTACCCCTGAACAATAACTGGAGGGCATGAAATAAGACACAACGGAGAGACAATCATATGAAGCTGTAAAAGGAGCTCTCTGCAAGGATGTAAGAAAAAAGCATGAAGTGACTCTGTCTGCAGATTCTTCTATTACTGGAAATTCACAAATTCACAGCAGTCTTAGCTGTTTTAATACAATGCATTATTCATTCACCGCCACTTTTAAGACAGAGCTCCTTTTGCTTCTCATTGGAAATTCAAGGTAAACCTCCCAACGGAGTCAGAAGCAAAAATTTCACCGACCATGGCCGTGCCAGTAGACCACTCAGTGCCTGGCTCACTGTTTTCACCAAAGATAAATTACAGTAGGTCTTTGGACCAAAATCAAGACTTTCTCATTTAACTAATGAATAAAACTCATCTCATTTTCTTCAGTGTTTGCCTCGTCCATACCAAACAAAAGTTTGACTTTGCTTGCAAATACACACAAGAATCCCAGAACTTATCGATTTAAACTTTTCTCTCTTCTAATTCTTCATCTTCTTCCCTTTTTTTTTTCTTTTTTCTTTGCTGAAACAAAATGTTCTTGTTTAAATTAGGGACATTATCATATCAAATCACCAAGGCGGGCGAGTGTTGTGATACAGAGGTGATAGAATGATGGAGTTTTGATGGAAGGTTGATTATTTGAGCCGGTGCTTGTTTGCTTACAGCCTTTCAAACACATACACCAACAAGCTTGCACAGTTATTCTTGTGTAAGAGCATTTCACTGACTCTAACCTTTACTTGTTCCTGACCTCAGTTTACCTTACAGCAAGCCCACAACCAGAGATGATGTTTTGCTTCATAAAAGCCGAGATGAGAGCAAACCGTCCTGACAAAGTCGTCGATACCAAAGAAAAAGGAGGTGAGGTAACAAAAATGAAGACATACACACATACCGTAAAAGCCCTTATTACCCTTCCATTATCCTTCAGTCTGTGCGTCACTTCAATTAGGAAAGTCGCTGTAATTGTACTTTGAGGTTTTAGTGCTAAATATTTCATAAACCTGTCTGCTGCCACCTCCACACACACCCAGTCAAAAGGGAAGAAAAAAACAATCCAGACTGAACTTCAGCCGGCCCTTCTCTTGATTCCCTTGTCACCCTGCTGTCTGCCAGCAGTCTGGTCTGAAGTGCTTTTTCAGCGCTGCTGAGGGGGGTTGCGTGCAAGACTTCCCAAACAAACCCAAGGGGCCGTGCACACCTGCTTATTAATAATCTACAGGACCCTGCCGGCATGGCACACTTCCTCATCAGCCTTCAGGATGATCCCTGGTATCTAGTGAAGAAATGCTCTCTACCGCTGGTTTATTATTATTATGTGTTTCAAATTATAAAAAGATGTAAAGGGTGATTTAATAAAAAAAAAAGATAATACAGGGTGAGACTGTTGCCAACAACTACATGTGACAAAGACTTTCCATTGAAGCATGCAGTACGAAACTATAAAGTGTTGCATTAAATCAAGATTTAGTCAGTTAAGACTTTTATTTTTACAGATTAATAATTACTAAGAAGATTTTATTCTTTTAATCCACTATTAACAAATTTGAGATGGTGGTAGAAACTTTTTTATTGGTAGGAAATACAGAATACTTTGATGCATATTGGGTGATTTTTTTTTTCTTTTTTTTTTTTTTCAGAATCACTTCAACATCTGGGAATATACAGAATCCCAAATAGAAACTGATGACAAGAAAAGTGAAGGCAATGATTTAAATCATCATTACTGGGTCTGGGTGCATGGAAATGTGGAGCTTTAGGGCAGAATTACTGCTGACAACATGATGAGGATGTGCTGTTGGCCACAAAATGAGGAATCAAACTCGTAAGCTGGAAACCTCTTTGGTTCAAAGCCAAGGTGAGAAATTCCCTTACAGTCATTCTATACTGGTACTTAGAATCCAGTCCTCCTTAAAACACCAATAATCTCCAGCACCCATTGAGCCGCCCCAGTTCTGAAAGTCAAAGTAAGTCATTTCATGTTCCTGAAAATTGTTGTAAACTGCACAGCATTACAGGAATTGTAGTGTCTAAACTATATTAGAATATTCTTACTGACAAACAAAGTATCTTTTCATATATTATGCCAGCCTGAGCATGTATTTTTAACTCTTCCTTCCTCCATTCTTTTCTCTTTTTTAGTGTTTTTAAGCAAATGAATCCAAGCGAGCTGAAAATGGAGACCATCACATACTAAGATGTGCCTAGCAGGTCTGGTGGGCCACCTCCTCTGGTCCAATGGGGCCTGTACTCTGTGGCCGTGGGGGCTCTGACTATGGCCTCCATCTGGGTGGGAGCGTGCATGTCCCTGCAGAGGTGCTTGGAGCCCTCCTAGTTTGTTTCTGATCCATGCATTTGCACAAATCTCCTGTTGTGCTTTGTACTCACACACATGCACAGTCACATACACACCACACAGACAAGCACACACATACCTGTACTTGAGCTCGTTGTTCATGATTTTCACAGTTTTTCTTCCCACATGTGCTCCTGATAATTGTCTGCTGTGTTTTCTTGGTGTTTACTTTTTCTTTCCAGAGCTGGTTGCCTGTTTTTTTTTTTCTGTCTGGGTTTATTTGCCAAGCAAAGACAGCTTTATTCATAGAGTGCTTTAAAAAACAGCCAGTATGGCCAAAGTGCATACATTAAAAGACATTAAAAGACATGAAATTCAACAATAGAAGAAGTACGGTTGTGGCTGTTTTCCCTCTCTTGTGTAGCTCTCTCCATTTTCTCCTGTGTTTATCCTCTCTCTTTGGTGCTTTCTGTAGTCTAGTTCAGTGGTTATGTGCAAATTAGAATAGAATAGAATAGAATAGAATAGGATTGAATAGAATAGATTATGTTTATGTTTATGGGCGCTTTCAGACATCAGGAGATGTTGCGGATAAATCAGCACAGCCACACTCTCCTTTCAGCCCTGTCCGGGGACATTTTCTTGTGCGTTCAGCCAAAACGACGTGCCGCAACATTTCTGCTCTTGTGACGTGGAGGCTAGCTGGTACATGTCCGCTACTGCTGCATTCCATTTACCTCGTAACAGGGAAGTGGGAACTGGGGGGTGACGTCACACCCGACCAACTTGCGTTCCAGTTCACTGGTTGGAAAACCAGTTAGCAGCCTAGCAAAACGTGTTTGCTAAGGCTATTGTTGTTAGCCGTTGTTAGCACAGCTGGTGTTGTCGTTCACATACAGCATACCACGTAACAAATGTGAATTACACTACAGCAGCTTCGCCCTACATCTATATGAACCAATGCTACATGACTTCAATTCAATTCAACTTTTATTACAGACTCACAGTCCAAAAATTCATAAAAATAGATACAGACAAACAAACAGCCACAAGACCAGTAATCACAACAATTAGATTCACAGAAGACAGCTATACCAGTACCTCCATAATGAGGACTGATAGCAGACACTACAAAGGGTAACATCGCCTAACGACACCACTAACGAGTGATTTAATGCAACAAAATATTAGTAAGAAGTGTAAAGTAGTGTAGCATTACAGGAGCTTCTAAAACTGCTAACACTGGGCGCGGCCATCTTTAAATCTGAACTTGAAGCTGCGAGGATTGTCCGACTTTCCGAGTGGGAAATCTGACTTCAGGGGGCCGTTCCAGTTGAAACTTCCGACTTGGAACTGGGAATTTCTGACTTCCGAGATCAAATGGAACGCAGCATATATCTCTGAGGTAAAAGACCAGAACGCATGTCTGAATACAAGTGTGGCAGTTGTCACTGTGCCTCCGATAGATCACGCGCCCCTGGCATGATTTTCACCCGGGAGTCTGGGGATCAAATCCCGCCCGGGCCCTCGGTTGCATACCTTGCCACATTCTGGCATTGTCGGCAGGATTCATGTGCATTTACAGTCCACGGATTCATAATTGGTGGCACCCTGCGCAGAGCACGAGGACGTGCTTGTGGAAAGAGGGGGAGAGATGTGGCAGTTGATGGTCCTGTCACTATGCCTCCGATAGATCATGTGCCCTGGCTACTTGCTCACAGGGATGTCCCTTTGGCTGAATGGTCAGTGCGCATGATTTTCACCTGGGAGTCTGGGGATCAAATCCTGCCCTGGCCCTCCGTTATGGACCTCGCCACACTGATCACACAATCATTTTTCCAACCTATTCAGAAGCTGTTCCAAATTATTACAACAAAAGAGGTTGGTGTCATCAGCAGGTAAAATGGTTTGTAAAGTTGCTTTCAGTTATTGAAGTTTTACATTTTCAAGCTAAAGTCCTTTACTGACCATTCATTTTCTAAATTAGCTTTATTTTATAATGTCATTTATGCATTCAGTATTTGTTTTCTTGCTTGTTTATTTACTGTTAAACTGCTGTTGTACACGTTATGATCCACTTCATTTAAGGTGGCCCTAACTTACTTGGATAATCTTTGTTTTTTAGAAACAGAAGGCTAAAGCTGGCAAAATATCAGTACTTTTATGCAAGAAGAAAGTAGATTTATCATATTGCATTAAAATATCCTTTTCCCAGCTGCCTGGCTATTGAATTGAGTCCAGCTCCCTCTGTTAAAAACACAAAATTAATTGGGCACGTATCACAAATTCTACTGATACTGTATGTATTAGCAGGAAAGTTGTGATACAGAAATATTAGTGAAATACTTGTAATATCTGTGATGAAGTGATGTGATGAACATTTTGCCTAACCCCTAACCCTATTTAAACTGTCTGGAAGACAATCCTCCCCAAGACTTTTACAAAGAAATCATAAAAAAACAGCCAACTATCTTGAATTACTTTGATTTAATTCAAGACATTTCAAACCCGTGTTTTATCAGTTCCATCACTACAGTGGAGCGATACCTTTATGCTAAACATGTGTCAATGCAGGTGTATGATATGAAATGAAACATTCAGACAAATTAGGGTAAAAATACCGGTATAAATCGTATATCGCCATCTAAAATAAATTTATCGTGATATGATATTTGGTCCATATTGCCCAGCCCTAACACATAGCTGAGGTAAAGAAGCCAATAGATTCCATAATAAATATATAAGGCATGGACTTAGTGATACTCAGGGATGACTCAGAATCGTTACCAGCTCAAAATGGATGATTTAACTCTTATAATGTGTTTCGTAGAATCTGAATATCATGATCAATCAAATGCAACACTGAAATCTAACAGGACAAGTACAGTCACAAGTCTGTTAGAGGCCATAAGGATATTATGTTTTTTACTTTAAACCAGTGCACTTGTGTGGTATGATACACTCTGAATCTGATCAGTTCTGTACAAGGGTCACATGGCTGATTTAAAACAATTTTCCCCAAGAAATTCAGTGGAATTGAATAAAGATCTATGAGGTTGGCAAACACACTTGGATCAAGAGTAGTTTTTTAAAGCAGAAGTTCAACATCAGCAACCTTAAAAGCCTGAAGTGCATCGCCCGTCAATACAGACAGACTAATCAAATCCAATATAACAGTGTTAATTAAGGGAAAACCCTTTTAAACTGTGTAATTGAGATGGAGCCAAGAGGATAAATTGATGGTTTAGATGCAGCTGATGTTGTCAGTCAAGACACAGCCACATCTTATCCTAAAGCTGCTGTACTCAATGTCACTACAGCAATATTAATATGAGATCATTTCTCTGAATGAAACTGTTAAAAGTTCGAGAGATCTCATGCAGTTGTCCATGCTGAGAGTTAAAGGAATACTTGTCGAGGCTATGAGTCTCAGTCAGCCTGGCTACAGTGCTGAGAATGAAACCTGGATTGTTCTTGTTTTCCTTAATAATAAACAATTCAAACATCTTATGACAGCTAATCGCTAGCAGCTTGTGTGTATGCTACAGCCTCAGCCTGTTATATCATGCACACGTCACAAGATTAAGGTCACAAAGACCTGGTGCAAGAGCTTTTTCCTTGTTTCATATTTCATGAAGTGCTTATTGTGTACATTTAGTAACACAATCTACAAGCGGGGCACTGACTGGCTCTAGCTGCAGATGAGGTGAACTCAGCCGCACCCTCATTCATTAATACAGTTCATAATTCACTCTCACACACACTGTCTTGCTCCTCTTCTCCCTCCTGAAAGATGGATCCCTTTCCATCTCCTCCCTATCTACTGGCTACAGACAAAGCAGCGCTGCATCCATGTTTTAGTTTTTATTCTGGGTGCATGCCCGTGACCTGAGACACTCTTATGAGGATATATAGCTTTTAGAGGCAGACTCCCCAGCTGCCCCTCCTCCCAGACCTGGTGTCCTTGCCAGCAGGAAAAGTGGTGCACTGTTGCAGATAGATAGCATCTGATGGTCGGCCGTTGTTACCTCTCAGACGAGTGCAGCGAGTTCAGATTTCAATTTCCTCTCTCTGCCTCTCTGCATGGGACTGACTGAAGTTAACTAACCAAACACACCATAAATCATCATGATTCATCCGTCTGATGCACGAGTATCAGTGCCCCCCCTCAGCTCCCTGCAAACTAATTTTGGGAGCAGAAAAAAAAAGTCCTCCTCTCTTTCCCTCTCGCACCACCCTCCCTCTGTCTTTACTCATCTGTTAAATGGAGTCATGTTGGGACGCGAGCCAAAGCCATTCACCCAGCCACTAGGACTCCAGGAAAAGTGGCAACTATATTTATAGCTGCTGTCTGCTTGCGCCAAATAAGGTGGAACAGTCAGCAAATGAGTATTCTGTCTGAAGTGGGATTAAGCACTAATGGTTGACGGTGGCCAGTACTCAGCATCTAGTTTACAAAGTGTCACTCTCCAGGAAAAATGTGAGTCATTTACAGAGTTAACAGCTTGTTATTGATATTTGAAGAAGCTACCAAGAAATTAGAATATTTAAATGTCATAAACTTCCAAAAGAATGATATTGGGAGGGGAGTCAGAGATCAGATGGCCCATTAGATCTCTAGATTAAACATGGATTTAGGATGGCTGTGACTGTGGCCAGTAATCTTCAGAAGAGAACAGATGGTGCATGATACACACAGTTTAACAATTTCATCTGCATTACACAGCTGGATAGCTTTTTTCATTCCACATTCTGCAACAAAACAGCATTATCTAATGTTTTCCATAGCACTGATGGGGAAACTTTTAAGGTAACTTAAGGTTTAACACTGAACTGATTTTGCTTAACTTTGCAGTATGATCATTTATTCATATTCCTGCATATTCCACTGCTCTGATACTTAGGACTAAGCTCTTGTGGATTCTTCTGTAAAGACTTACAGTATTTTATCTGCAGTAGTATGACCCACTAACCCGCTCAAAGCTGTGCGGCTGTGTAGTTGTGACATGAAGCAGCAGCAAATTCTGCGCAAATATTTCCTGCAGAAGAAGCAGTTCCTGTAATGTATGAATAAATAAATAAATGCCAGTTTCCAGGGTTCCCCCTCGGCTCAGCCCTTCAAATCCTGCTCGTGTTGACTGACTGGCTGTGATCTCAATCGGCTCCCAGATAGCGGCGCTCCTTTCAGCGCTTCGGGATCAGTGTGTGGGAGGGACTAAGGGAAAGCTCCCCTCAGAGCAGCCTGCCGCCACAGCATCGTGCGGGGGCTGAATACATTCAAAGCATTATTCTCTGATAAGGTTTTTTTTTTTGTCACTTTCATATCTGCACCCGTTCCGTGGTCTCATTGGCTTTAATGTTGCAGGAGAGGACCGACTCCAGCGGGATGCTGACGTAGCGCGGTGAGTTTGTTTCTCTTTTTTTATATTTGTGCGGTGTGGGAAGGTTTTTCCCCCTTTGGTAGGGGATTAGAGACAGAAATAAAGAAATAAAATCCGGATTGTGGATGGCTGGTCCACCCTTATGCAGAGGAGCTTGAACTCGGCTTCCAGGTTGCATTCGAATAAAGTGTGAGGGACCGTTCCGATATGTTTCTGCTTGTGTTTAATGTTGCTGATGAATGAAGTAGTGGATGCGGTTATTTCAGAATATATTTGATATGTATTGATTAGTTTTAGCCCAGTTTTGCAAACGTGTCTGTTCGCGATGCATCTGAGAACAAATTGTAAACCTTAACCTCGCTTTGAACGTGCGATGTTTCCTTAATTGGATCGAAGGCATTTGGCTAATCGCCGACCTATAAGCGCCTTTACAGAAGCATCAAAGGATTTTTTCTTAAACTATCTCATCCTCTTTAAAGTGCTCTTAAATTTAGCAGGCGCGCTAAAATATTTGTGTGGATTTTGCACAACTTTTCAAACGTGTAAGTATAAGTTTGTTTGCTCAACTAAAAAAATGGTTTGACACTCTGCAGTGAGGGTGATCTAATTAAAATGCATCATTTAACTCGGAGCTGGTGTGTGTCCCCCCATCAGGGATGCTGTGGCATGACACCAAAGTGGGAGGAAGGCACAGAGTGAAGCAGCGGGTGGTGAGACACGCATGGCTTCTCCAGAGCTGCTTCCCGCTGATGAGGAAGCCAAGCAACCGGATTCTCCTGATGTCCTTGACCGGGATTCCATCGCGCTGCATGTCCGCAAGTCAGCTGGATCAACAGGAGGAGCCCTCCCGGGGGAGGGCGGCTGTAACCCAGTCCGCAGCAGTCACACCCGCTGCCTTTCAGCACCAAGGACAGCGTCGCGCAAGGCGGGCGCGGAGGTTAAACTCTGCCCCCTCAGCGAGGAAAAAGTCCGAGTTTGTTGCGATGAGGAATTAGAGACGTCTTTCACCTTTGTCGATGAGAATGTGAACCTGCGATTGGCCAGTCCAGAGACTAGTTGCAAAAGTACTCAAAGGCCTGTACGCAACGGCGAGCCCTGCTCCGAGACCTTACCGGAACTTTCTTTCATGTCCGACGAGGATCTCTCTTTTGGAGAGGGCCCCGGGAATTCTATAGACTACGGCTTTATCAGTGCAGTCACGTTCCTCGTGACAGGGATCTCCTTGGTGATCATCTCCTACGCCGTGCCTCGGGATGTGGTGGTGGACCGTGACAGTGTGTCAGCGAGAGAGATGGAGAAGCTGGAGATGGAGAGCGCCCGGATAGGCGCTCACCTGGATCGCTGCGTGATAGCGGGACTTTGCCTGCTCACACTGGGCGGCGTGGTGCTCTCCACCCTGCTGATGATCTCCATGTGGAAAGGGGAGATGTACAGGAGGAAGGTCATTGCTTACTCCAAGCGCTCAGCTAAACTGTACGGCTCCATCAGCCTAAAAACTAGATCCAGTCCCAGCCATTCTTCTGCGCACTTGTCCCTGGAGGAAGAAATGGAAGAAACTTTGACTTAAGCTGCTGCTTTGCATATAAAATATGTTTAAAGAGGGATTAACGTCATCCACTCAAACCATTTACATTATAACTTACTCAAAAAGCAATTTTGCATCATTTTTGTTTTCTTGTTTCACATTTCATGACAAAATGAGAACTAAAAATGGTGTTTATTTGGCTTAGAAAAATATTGTGAGGCATTAAGCTGTCCCAAAATTATTTTAAAACCACGAGAGAGGCAGGTGAAATGTCGGGACTGTCTGACAAACACTGGATCATTTTTTTGTACACAGGGTAGCTCTGAGTGTCCATTTATTATTAAGGCTATTCATATTTAATGTGAGTTTCCAACAGCAGAATTGCATTCACACGCATTTCAGGAAGTCAGGGGAACGTGTGTGTCCCCAGGCAGAGAGTGGGAGCGAGCACAGCTGTAAAACTGTCCCTGTCTGCTGTGACTGGGAGCTCAGTGGTCCACATGGTAATATCTAGTGGCAGTTCCTCTCTGGTGCAGTGCTGAGGTAAGCCAGTAAGCCTGGCTTCATGCATCTCAGTCACACTGTTTTGACTGTTGGGTGCAGTTTGACTCTATTTGACAGCACTAACAAATGCCATGAAATGGCATACCACCATTTGTTTTCTTTCACTCCATTTTGCCACACCTCCCAGTCCTCTCTGACTCTGCAGCCCATCCATCCTCCTGCAGATAAAAAGTGCTATCTTCAACTAATGAAACTTCACTACGTATTTAGATTTATAGATTAAGAAACTTGTGGAGGAGGGTCCTGGATGACCACAGCCCAAGTGCCTGTGATGCTTCAAGGTTGATCCGCCTTTACTTATCAGTCTGCTTTTCTTTTTCCATCCCCTTGAAGATGGGCTTAAGGACATCTAATCACACATGAAAGAGTTGCCCTACTTCCAAAACTTTAAGCTGCCATGACTTCAAAGAGCCAATTACCTCTCTAATATGGGATATCATTCTTTTAAAAGGTCACATTTAGTGTCATCGCAGATGCTGGCTGAAGGTTAACACGCAGCTTAACTGAAGAGGTGTTGCAAAAATGTTAACGTCCTTGTGATCAGGCAAGACAAGGACTGAGTTCCCTTTTTTGGTTGAGAAATATTTCAGATTTTTATAAGCTAAGTCTGTGAGATGACTTTCAGACAGCCCTGAGAGGTCTGCAGGGGCAAAATACAAGAATTTTATGGAAATCTCTTGAAAATGAAAGAACCTGTTTGGTGCATAAATCATGCATGAAACAGTAGAATTCAGCCATATTTGCATTTAGACAGCCAAATGTTGCATTCTGCAAGACAAGTGCTAATAATTCCCATGCAGTGTCACGTTACCTTGGTTTCATGTCTTTTGATTTCCAGCGAGAGGGCTGTGTGACCCTATTTCTAGACTTAGGTTTAAAATGACATGAGTCAGCCTGTATTAATGAGCTGTGTAGGCTGATTACTCCACGTCAAACAGCTCGAGGTCACATTTGTGCTGTGCTTTCCTTCCTCTGCTTTGCTTCTGTGTAAACTGTCCCGGCATAACATGCATTCTGAGCACCGGTCGGTGCACAGATAAATGAAAAAGGTATGCCATGCAAAGACGATTCAGAAGAGATCTGCGTTTATGCCTGCAGCAGTGAATTAGTGTAACTTTGTGCTGCTGTAGCCTTTCATTTATTTGCTCTCTCTGTGGCCACAGAGCTGACAAGTGTGTATGTGTGTGTGTGCATCCCTGAAAAACAACCATTAATGTTCAAAATGGCAATAAAATGCCAAATGAAGAGATTTCCAGGAAAGGTAATAAAAATTAATGACCCGTATGAGGCAATGTTGTCCTGTTCTCTTCACAGACGCCATAAATCTCCATCCACCACAACAGAGGTTATATTTCATATAGCACGTGTTTCCGACGTTGTTGGCTGTGGACATGGGGTGCGAACTCCCAAGCTGGGTTTCTTCTGTTTCCTTCCTTCCCACTCACCAGAATTGTCATGCAGCATTAACCGTTTCTTTTGAGGCTAACCAACAATAACAATTAGGATAAACAGAGATGAGTCATTTCCAGAAACTCCTGAGGAAGACGTAGGTACCTTCAGTGCCACGGACATCTTCAGATGTTGCATCATCTGATTCTGTAATCTTTGTTACATACAGGATCATAAATGCCCAAGGGGGGGGAGGGGCATAAACAGACATCAAACGGCATCATCTGCAGAATGCAAAGCACAGCACCGTAGGTTTTAGACATACACTATTCCTCCCCCTCTCTCCCTGTCTCTCTTTATCTTCCTCCCCTTCTTCTTGTGTCCCAAAGCCATCACCAGGCTTCCCCTCATACTGCCAACTATACGTGTTCGGGGGGATTTAATGAGGGATTTGCTTGAAGCGACAGCATTTTACACGCCAAGCTCGAGTGTATTTCCAGAGGTTTCAAACATAAGCTCTTTATCCTTGAGCAGCGCACAGCTAAATCACCCTTATTGATATTTGGTTGGCTCCTCTGCAAGTCGATGCCTTCAGTTTCAGGTGAGGCCCAGGAGCAGCTAAACTGCTGCCATCAGCTAATTTCCAAATGGCTTCACCAAGACTTCATGTGTGTGTGGCTGTGTGTGTCTTTATGAGTTCGCCCAGGTGTTGTGTGTCACACTCATAGATTAAACAGCTGCTGACTGGACAGTTTTATTTATGAACAGCGCTCTGGTCGACAGCAACTTTTCAGTGAAACAAGAAAAGCCATCAGTTAATGCAAAGCAGAAAAAACAATGCAGCATATAGATGTTATGAATGGGCAATGTGGTCTTATGCTGGAATGTAAAAGCTGCAGATGGGCAAATAAAATCTGAAGACAAGAGAAGTTTGCTTGTGAGTTACTTTTCTTTTTTTTTTCTTTGAAAATAAAAAAAATCCACTTAGGGGACATAAATAACATTTTCTATCTACACAAGTAAACTACAATGTTTCTGTTCAGTGCATTGGTTTCAGATGAGTCATGGTAACTTAATCAGTAAATGTTTGCTAAAGCAGTTTTGGCAATGAACTTGATGACTTTACAGAGCATTTACTCTTTCATTTCAAGGTAAATGCCTTTATTTTTACCGGTGGTGTCCTCTGAATTAGTTGCCCCTACGTGCAACAACAGGGAAGTAAGACTCACATTAGCATTCCTCATATCATTCTCCTGCCTTTCCATTAAAGTAACTTTTTGACCATAAAAATATGTTTTAATGTTACTGATATTCACTATGCAAATTTCTGGAGCTGTTGTTACCCAGCAGTGTCACGGGCCTGATCAATAGAAGGAGGACTTTAAAAGGTATCAAATGATGCAATCCAAACTGAAAGTGTTTGTTTTATTTATAAGAGCTGTCCCGGAGTCAAATCTAAACAGAAAATGTTGGGGACACTTCTGTTTTGTAGGTTGGAAAGTGAGGAAAACAACAGAGTGGCTATGCTTCCAAAATAAATCATGTAGCATAAACTTGGATGAGCAGATTTTTCAAGACGGTGGAAAATTGACATTATGTGGCTGCTTTCACAATATAGAATATCTCTTTTATGAAAAATATGTTTGATTACTTAATCGGCAGACCCTCATAAACAGAAGGAAAATTCTGTTTGAAGCACAATGAAATATCAGACTTATAATATGGCCTCATTAACCACTTCAAAGGTAGATAGTTGCAGTTGCTTTATCTTATTTACAGTTTACCATGCTGCTATATCTTTAACAATTATGCTTTTATGCTCGTTGTGTCCATAAACTGAATTTAGTGGTGGAGTTGTGTAGAATCTAAGCTTTCTAAACATGTATAACATGTCCATAGTGGTAAATATTTAACAGTGGTTATTTATTTTTTATGTTGTGTTGAGTGGAAATACACATAACAGCACCCACACCCAGGTGGGTTTAAAAAGGTTAGGCCCTTGCCATGTTTTATTTCTTTATGTGTGTACAGGTATGCGTGTGTGTGCATGTACATGTGTGTTCCATCACCGGAACCATCCCCCTTTGTGTCTCGGGAACACCCCGGGACACAAAGGGGGACTTTGCAAATTAAGCACTGTCCATGACGCTCCGTGACTTTACATCTGATTTCACCAACGTAAAGGTGGTGACACACCGGGCTGAGATTCGGCTGTCGGGTGTCGCTGTGAAGTCTTTTGAAGTCAGGAACGTGAGTGTGTTCTGTGTCATCAACCGTCTGGAGCCGTCGTCAATGCTGTTGGCGTTCTTTTCAGCCGATTGAACATGTGGAACTGAACTCAGCCAGTTGTTCAGTCTGTGATGGGCTGACTAGGTAGACTGGAGGTCCAGGTAGACCAGGTAGACTGGAGGAGGTTAGCTCTTGCTAGCGAATCAGCGAACGAGAAGACCTGAAGTGAAGATGGTAAACAAACCAGAAAATAGGGAAAGCACACTCTCACATCATTTGGCATCAATCATCTTTTATCATGTGAGATGAAGCTATGGAGAAGCAGCTGATCAGCTGGTGGAGGACATGCCAGCACTGTTCAGGGTTGGAGAGACAATTCTGGTTTTTTTGTTCCTTGGGGCCACAGTACAGATTAGTGCCATGTTTTGGTGTGTTCTTGTGTACTTTTTTGACCGTGTCACGAAGATGGAGGCCGGCAGAGGCGCCTTACTGAGAAAATCTGCCAAAGTTCAGTTATGCTTTTTAATCAACGAGAGGATCTGATGCAATCTGTTGGTTCCTTTGACTCTTTCTGAATGCATAGATACAATTACTATTTGGATTGATGAGGATTATGTCATCAATTTGATTGAATTGGATTACAGAAAACTGGATAGATTGGGCTGTAATTAGACAGATTAAAGTTTGCCATGACTTTAAATTTCACTTTCTGGGGTTTTGGGGGTAAAATATGATCTGTTGTGCACTGATGAGGCCATGTGAATGTCCAGAGTGAGAATCAAAGTTCCTGTTTATGGTCTGTCAGCTTTGTTTCTTTGTTCAAAAGTGGTTGAATCAGACAGCAGCTCGTCATTCTTTATCATTCTATGTAATTCATTTGCTCCAATTAGAGCACAATATCAAGCAAACAGCCTCCCCTCTTCTTCTACTCTGCTCGGGTTCCCCCCACTCGCTGCTGAGCTGATACACGATGTGAGTGGAGCTAGCATGCCTAACAGCATTCATCATGGATTAATTCAGGTCTGGGTTTTTGAACAAATGGATTTAAAAGAAAACTTCTGGAGCAACACCGAGGGAGACCGCAACCTTGTCATTACCTGTAAGTTTATTTATTTTCCAAATGCTGTCATGTCTGATAAACATAGCTCACTGTCAGAAGTGCCCACGTTGCTAACCAACAGCCTTTAGCAAAGTCCAACCGCGACCTGGTTTCTCTAAATAAGGTTACAGCCACATAAGGTGTAGCCCAATCTAAAAGAAGAAAACTTGGTCTCCGGGTATCATTATTGCACCAAAACAATCTGTAAAAAGGGATTTTTTTTTTCTTTTCCTTGTGCACAAGTATGAATTGTGCACGTTGTTTCATGCATGTTGACTGGGAGGAGAGTATAAGCAAAGAGTATAAAACAACAAGAGGCGACACTCAATAGAACGCTGCATTGCAACATTTCCCCCATACGCATCCGTCATTTTGGACTGAAGTGAGCAGTTTATCGCTATTGTACAGACCTAATAAAACACAACATCATTTTAAAAAGCTTAAAACTTTTTAATTATTGTTAAAATGCATTAACACAGCAAGACTATCGAGAGGAAGAAAATTACATCCAATCTCACTGCCAGCGGTTCTACTGAATTATTTTTTTTTATTCAGAAACTATTTCAAACTATCCTAATAGGCTGTTTACAATAATGTTCAATGATCCTTGTGGAAATATAATACAGCTCAAGTAGCTGATATTATAATTATATTAAAAAAATTATCATCATTTTATTTTAATAAAATTATAACATTTTTATATTAATATATATTAAAGCTATTTAAAAAATAATACAAGTTAAATTACAAAATATTGGCCTAACCAATCATTTTCATAAATATTTTAATGTCTTCTTGTATGCCACTTCCAGGTAGATGCTGAAAGTGTTCTTTCAATAAGCTTTCCAAATCAAATGAGTAATCCAAGGCACGGTTTAACACTTAAAAAAAAAAAAAAAAAAAAAAACATTTAATCCAATGCAACACAACTGAAAATTCATAATGCCTGCTGGCATCTACAAGGTGCACTAATCCACCACTTCAAATGAGTCATTTTCTCCACTTACTTGTTGCAATCAGGTAAGCCGAGTGACCCTTCAACTGCTCCACATCTTACATGAGGACCATATAACCAAAAGACCAGCAGGGTCCTCGTTCAACTTAAAAATAAAATAATCTAAGATCAGTCAAATGGCTCTTGCAACTTTTACTGAGAATAGAAAAAAAACCCCAACAAAAACAAAAAACTATTACAGCGAATATATACTTGTCCACTCATACCCATACATCCAGAAGGAGGTCTGCTTCAGTCCAAAATGGCGGACACTTGTTTCCAAAAACACAGCTGAGTGTCGCCTCTTGGCTTCGAACTGTTTGGTGTAAGGAAAAGCAGGAACGTTTCTCACTGGGAGAAACAGTTAGGGGGCGGGGCTTACAGTTCAAACTAAACTGTTCACCTCGATCATCGTTCAAAGAAGTGCAAAACTAGGTATAGTGGCTTGAGATAAGGTCCTTGAGATAACTTTATTGCAAATTGACAAATAAAGCTCTACTGAATAAACTACAAAGTGAGTTCAGCCGCAGTTTAATCATTAGTTTTTACTTCTGGATCCCGTTCAGTCAATAATCTGTCACCATTTCACTAATCTGGCTTTGCCACTCTCTTATTGGGTTTAGGCCCTAGCTTTACTTTGTTATGATTACAAATCAAAGCTACATGGTTTGGGTTGGAAACAATTGTGTTCGGCTAAAATTAGTTTTACACACATACATACAAGCCATTTGGTTGCATTGGGGACAAGGCTACACAACTACACTTTAGAAAAGCACTTTGTCAATTCTTGGTTTGGTTTACACAACATTGTGACATCATGAATCAAAACCACTGGTTTAAAGGTGCATTGCGCAAGTTTAAATGTTATATACTATTCTTTTCTTTCCTCCACATGCTCTAACAATTGCCTGATGTGTAGAATGAGCTGATCTTTCTTCACAACAGTGGTCTCTAATACTGTTTCTGAATGCTCAATTCGAGAGTTTTGTGTACGAAACTAAACTGGAGTCTGACCGGTCCCCACGGCCAAGGGGGGGGGGGCTTTTTGGCACAACACCAGCGGCACTGGAGTAAGACGGGAGTAAACAACCAAGCAGCTTTTTTTTTCTTTCTTTTTTTTAATGAAGGGAGCTCCGATCCAGTCTGGGAATAAAACGGGACCCACAGTTGGCTTTCTTCTCACTAACAAGGTAAATGTGATGTATGACGGAAATAAGGATGCATAATATTGCAATGGAAATGGTTTTAGCATGGAAATGTGGCAATATGACAGCCATATGACTGTTCCTGGGGCAGAGATACACTCTTGTCACCTTGTTAAAATTTGTTGATGTGGTAATTTTATAAGGTAATCGTGGTCTCAGCCTGTGAATTTAGATATTTGAACCACAAGCCAGCGTTAGCCTGTTGTTACCATTAGCATACAGTCCATCAGTCCAGAATGATCAAACGGTAAACAACTTGCAGATTTATAACTTTATTACTTCAGTAGACATCATGGCTCTAACTCAGGGCTCAGACTGAAAGTGATGTGGGTCAAATTAGAGACCAACGCAGTCGAAGCAGCTCATGCGTGTGCACGACACTTCCACTTGTCACCAGAGGGGGCGGACGTCTGTGAAAAAGCTGGAACTTGCGCTATACTCCTTTAAGAGTAGGGTATTTTCAGTAGACATCATGGGTTTTTGGAAACCTTCCTAGTTAAAACTACACATGCACTTGCTCTTATGACCACCGTGAGAATGTATTTTAATTTTATTATTATATAAGCAAATATCCCACATGGTTATTGCTGGAAGAAGAACAGCCTTTCTAAAGTTTGAAAAGCAAAGCTTGTTGAAAAAGGTACAGCAGTTTTTTTGTGCTTTTTTTTGTGCTTTTTTTTTGCTTGCCATCTTTAAATGTAAACATCTTTGAATTAATGCCTGTTTAAAACTTCTTTCCTGCCTCTGAAGTCCAACTGTATTGGATGTACATCTATCAGAAGAAGCTTTGATGAGTCACATTCAAATGGTGGTGAAACTGCAAGTACTTTATAGATGCATTTAAAAAAATGTATACGTCAGTTTCATTTACCATAAACATTTATTACAGCCCTAGCTGCTGCATTACACAGTGGGCTAATGCTTCTTTACAGGAATCCTAAACTAAGCTACCTTGCACCTGAAAATATAGTAAAAGCATTAAAAGTGTTTTCAGAGAAAAAAAAAAGTTTATTCAGGTGTTCTTTAACAGTTTTGTGGCAAATGTCTGCACACAGGGTTTTTCCAACTTTACTAGCAGAAACGGCAGCTTCTGCGTTGTCATACATGAGATTTAGTCATGTACTGTATGTGGTAAAGCTCTCCATCTATCAGTGGAGATGGAGGCCAAAATACAGTACCAATAAAAAAAATTTCCATTCCAACTGATTGCTTTGGAGAGGAAAACAGAAGCCAAGCTCCTCGGGGATATGACTTCATTCTCGGTAGCTCCCTCCACCGCTTTCCTCAGACAGGATATTTTAGTCAGTATGCACAGTGGATTTTTGGAAAGCTCATTGTCCACAAAGCCCATTGCTCAGGATGCTTTTAGCTGAGCTGTTTTACATTTAGACTGCAAGAACGTCCTTGTTCAGCCTTTTCCAAAACCCTTAACTGTGGTTTCAATTTTACATTACTTCTAAGCTCATAACATTTTATTTCAGCCTGTGTCCACTTTCTTTAGCTTATTTTAGAATCATATACCCCCTCCTCTGCTATCTTGTCCTGTGGTAGCTATGCTAAAAGCCTCAGTGTTTTCGCAGTTTATATGCTGCACAATCCAGACTCTTTTTCATACAAGAAAATACCACAGCTACAGCTTTGTGCCAAATCTCTGGGTGGATGTTTCTGTGCAGCTGGCAGTGAAACAGTCTTCTAAGCTCTGTCACTCCCTGACTGATCAACCTCACTGATGCCTCCTCAGCTGCTTCATCCTGCAGCCAGCAGTCAAACCCTCCATAAGTAGATACAAGAATGCCTGAGAGGCCATTTCCTGTATTGTACTTGGCACCTTAAAATCACTTTCTTAGAACTATCACTGCTTTGACTGCGATGGTACACGAGAGAGGAAATGAGGTGATCGGTTAGATTAATGATACGATGAAACCACTCAGCTGCTGCAAGGAAGCAATGCAGGTTACACTCTGTGTGCCTCTCTGCCTCCCCGATCATCCTCTACAGTGAATTTTTAATGCGTTGCATTCTGCTGTGCCCCTGCCAGTGATGTGGTTGCAGGGTGCCTGCTTTAACAATAATATTACCACATTTTCAATGAGCTAAAGGTCTCTTCAGCTTAGCAGATGCGGGTAATGCAGATGTATTGCTCCACAGATCACAGACTCTGTTCACCTCTTGATTACCTCTCTGTTTAGCCCCCTCTCTGTTGTAAATCATACGATCTTGCTGGGCTCCGGTGATTTAATTTGTATCAAATTGCTTATGTGGTAATTTGTAATGCATGGCCTCCCGTGTATGCTTGTTTCCCCCATTATCCCTTTGCATTTACCTCTAATTATAGTGATTGCTTGCTAGTTTGCTGTAATAAATGCCCTAAAGAGGCTTGAGTGTGACCTTTAAAAAGACATCAGTGAGCCAAGACAGCAGCTTATTTATCTCTGAACAACAGAACATTCATACCTAAAAATAAAGTACGATGAACGCCTGTGTCCTTGGCTTTTTACAGCCATTATAATTCATGCTAGGCTTGAGATAAATGAGTGAATATCCATTCTGATCCATTAACACTTGGCTTAGTCTGTTTGTATGCTAACAAGTGCTTAGCATGAAATTAAATTACAGCTGCCTTTTAGAAAATATTCAATCAGACAATAAAGTAATGACCAAACTAAAATTTTGACTTGTTCGTGGGAGAAATACCGTTCAACCAAATATTAGTGTACAAAAAGTTTTCATAGTCCTTTAATTAGCCTAGGTGTTAACCTGAATGGACCAGGTATGCTATCTTTACCTAAATCACCATCTGGGTTTAGAATGCCTGCAAGATAACATGAGCTAGTAAGTGTTAAGCACAACATGAAACAGCAAGTAGGCATGCAATGTATATATGCATGCATGTACGTGATAGTGGGAGGAACACAAATGGTATTTTACGACTGTCAAGAATTTCTGAATATGTTTGGTTCAGCAGGCTATGCTAGTTAAGGCTGACCTGGTGGTGGTGTTGCCTTTAGCTAATTCATAATCTGTGTGTAAGCTTATACCACCGTTATTGAGGTACTTAATAATCAGACAAAGAATCGGGTTTTCACTCGAGTTGTATGTATAAAGCCTCTTACATGAATATCTGAAATTCACCCTCCACTCTGATTAAATTTGCTTGTTAATTTAACTATTACTGAAAGTTGCAAGATTTACATAAAAGAGTAAAAAAAGACAGAAAAGCTTGATATTCAAATTGTGCACAGGCAAAACTGTCTTGTTGAATGTGCATGCTTCCAGAGCTGCATCTATTCCACTTCTGCTCACTTTTCACTGTTTGCTGTTTCAGCACATGCGGTGTGCCCTTAACTCGAAGAAGCCATATCAGCTATTTTTAGATCAGCAACCCAGAATAAAAAAGAAAAGGACAGACTCTGGACAGAGTCAGCAGTAGTGCTGGATCTGAATCCCAGACCAAAAGCAGACGCTAGAACTGATTGTCTTGCGCTGCATTTCATTTTCCCCTCAGTGTTGTGTTACCAGAGAGCACTGGTCTGCTGAGAGATGACACTAGTGGAGCTGCAGGATGTGGAGAGGCAGGATGCTGACATACACATACACGAGCACACACAAGATAACACTTATTTGTATCACACGTTCACTCCCTCAGACAAATGGTCACACAGCTGCATGCACATGCATTTTGACACATTTCTACATCAAATACCAAAAAGATTAAGTGTTTCACGATAGCCTAAAAATCTGCCATTTTGTAAGTAAAAGTAGTGCATGCAAAGGCAAAAAACATGTGTGTTATTATCAGAAAGAAAAGTATCTAGTTCAACCGTTAATTTAACGGTTGAATTATGTTTTACATAATTACATTAATAGAGTGGGCTACACGGTGGCGTGGTGGTTAGCACCGTAGCCTCACAGTAAAAAGGGTGGCTGGGGAGGGGTTCGAACAAGTCCAACAGTGGCCTTCCTGTGTGGAGTTTTTCTCCCCGTGTATGGGTTCTCTCCGGTACTCCGGCTTTCTCCCACCATCCAAAGACATGCATGTTTGGTTAACCGATCACTCTAAATTAGCCCTAGGAGTGAATGTGAGTGTGGATGGTTGTCTGTCTCTCTGTGTTGGCCCTGCGACAGACTGGCGACCTGTCCAGGGTGCACCCTGCCTCTCGACTGATAACAGTTGGGATAGGCTCCAGCAACCCCCGTGACCCTGACCTGGATAAACGCTACAGAAAATGACTGAATGAATGAAACATTAATAGATTCGAAATACTGATGGAAAATGACCTATTTTAAATTCTGTCTTCAGGTACTTTGTAACCTGCAAAACATTTGATATTATTTTACTGTTTTAAGAGTTTTTTTTCATGACTTTATTAATTTATTTGCATCTAATGTGTGTATATACAATACATATATATATAAACTAAGCTTGTCACCGGGTTGGTTTGTGCTCTGGCTCCGCATTGAATCAATACTGTAGGTATAACCAGCTACACTACACTATAATTAACAAGCTGTAACACATTTTAGTATATTAATATAATGTATGGTGAAGCTGAAAGGCCAGTCAAGCATCCAGATCCTGTGGCCGATGTTTTCCAGCCCATACGCAGTGTGATGGAGGAGAGAAGACATGAAGTCGGTGCTGGTCTCAGGGCGGGGCGGGTTTGCAGCACCTGTAGGTGTGGCTTCTGTTCTGTTGTCAGGAGGTCGACATGGACCATGTAATGCATGGAGAATTTTTTTTTTCTTTTTTAACTTGTCCTGTCCAGCATCGTAGCAAGTGGAATGATGATCTGGCTACTTTGTTGTGGTATCCTGTGTTTATTCATTTTATTTCTTTAAATAAGCATTTGTCTATAACAGCATTTTACATCGTATTGCTGGGTTTGACAAGAGGGAAATGAAATTTAAAAGAAGAAATGATAACAAGTGGAACAGAGAGAAAGGTGTGAAGAAAAGAGGGGGAGAGAAACAAAACAAAAAAACCATGGATCCACTTACACAGTCAACTGATGCTTCTATACAGAAACCCCGAACAACAACAATGCGTGGAGAATTTTGCATAACAATTTGGATAACATTTGGATTTTTGTACCGGGAGGTGGATGTTTTGGAGGCGGTGCTGTCCCTGAAGGCGATCCAAACGGAGACACTGGAGCATCCGGTAACCAACAGGTAGGCTAACTGTATGCTAACGGTAGTAATTGCCAGTGGTTTAATGCAAAATGAATTCAGTGCTATAGTGTTGACCTCACAATGGACCCATACAGGCATACAGCCTGCAGGATGATGAGGGAGAGTGCAGTGTTTGGTATAATTGGAACCTGCCGTGGAAAACGGGTTGTCCCCATAAGAAAGTCTTTATGACTTTCATTTCAGAGCAACCTGCTGCAGAGGTGTTCTGTTCATCATCAGGCTGTGGGGGGGGGGGGGGATTTATGAGTGTTGGTGTTGGAGCGCTAGTTACTGATACGGTCTGATGCCGCAGACCTGCAGGTTAGTGGAGCTCAGCTTATAGGCGGTAATATTAAAAACACTCAGAGCAGCTTCAAGCTTTAGTCTGCAGACCTCTAGTTGACCAGACTCCAAGTTTTCTGGTCATTTTCCTAATTTTCTCAAGAAAATTCCCACTTCATGATCTGGAGTCAGGGAAGTGTCCTCTTCTGAGCCACCAGCCAGCAGCAGGAATGGGTTCTGGTTCAGCTGAAGGTTGTGAACTGCTCTGTCTTTGGCGTAAACTTTGTAAAACTTGCTTTTAGACCCAGGAAGAATACAGTAGTGGTTCCCCTTTTGTCTTCTCTTCTCCTTTGTCAAACCAGTCTCCATCATTCAGCCATTGTCCCTAACTGTGGTGCAGACTAGAGGACTCTGTGATGGGACTGGGTTCACGGTCCCACCTGGATCGGCCTGGCTGAATCAGATAAATCCACACTGACCAGAATCTCTCCCTATGTCGGGAGCTTGATTGTGCTCACTTCATCCCAAGTTCTGTGTGACTCCTCCATGAACAGGTGCGAAAGACAAGATAACAATGGCGCACGGAACCACACAGCCAACACAGCTCTCCTCCAGCTTTCACTACACTCCTCTACCTCATTACCTCGACGCTTGCCCATTCATAAAAATGAAGCCCCGCCCACAAAGCGAGCAGTGCTTCCGGACTTCTCGGTTGGCTGTGTGCCACGTCACCATATTATGTGAATATTAACAGAACACCAAAACACAGAGCAAAGACAAGCAATACACATATAACACATTTCCCAGGAACATGTAAACAACCCCCCCCCCCCCCCCCCCAAAAAAAAAAAAACACAGATACAACAAAGACACACATTCTCCCACACATAACAGTCCAGGTCATAGGCTTATATATGGATATTTATATGTGTATGTTTTTATGTGTTTCTTCTTGTAAACAACCAGCTTTCTACCTGTGATGGAATCTCTCTCGTCACAGACTCTCATTCAGGGCTGGAACACCAACCAGCAGTGATGTCAGAGCTTAGAGTACTGCAACATGGCAGCCCCCTTGAAAAACATAAAACCTTGCTATGTTTTTATGCTTCTATTTTTCATGTTTGGCATTTAATTATTGATAAGACCAGGACTCAGTCTAATAAATAAAGTTAGATTGGTTGACCGTTTCATTTCCACTTTAACAGTGGCCTAGATTTTTTGCTTGTAATAAGCTAAAAGATTCTGCCAATAGTGAAGTTTTCTTGATAAGATTTCTTGAAATAAGATGCATTTGTCTTAAAATAAGTTCCTACAGTATATCTCACTGAAATGTTTCTCTTTTGGTAATTATGTCTTATATTGAGTGAGATGAGATATTTTGACTAGAAATTAGAAAAATATACTTGGTTAGATTAGAGTTTTTATAGTGCCCTGTGTGCAGCCTTGTTGTTATCCTGGATGAAGACCACTACGGTCACGTCATCTACAAATTTAATGATTCGGTGAACAGCTTCTGAAAGTTAAGTCCTTCAGAAAAAAAAGCCAGCAAAAGACCTAACACATAGCTGACCTCACCAGAAGTAGTCTCCATGGACACGGGCTGTTTCTTGAAGAAATAAAACAAGGAGAAAAGGCTCAAGGTATCCCAAATAACACAATAACTGTACTGAAAATCAGTGGCATCATATGTAATGGAGTGATAAATTATCCTCAGAACCTATCTTTACCGACTGCTCAGCAAAAGGCAGCCAGCATCTAAAGAAGAGCTTTAAAAGTTATTCAAGAAGCCATGAGAACTAATTCTAAGGACTTAATAAAGACGAGAGCTAGTCTTAGACGGTTCAGGATGTAAAGAATGAAGGCGATCGTGATAACGATCCTCTTCCAAGTTTTATAAACACCTTTTTCACGTTATATACTACATCTAAATGGATGTTTGCACATTTTTCAATAAATGAAAGAACCTGTTTCTTAGATGAGGGTAGCTCAAGAGAAAAGAGACAAAAATTAAACTGATAGCTAAACTAAAATAAAACACACAACATAAAACTGGAAAGCACAAGCAGTGTAATATGATAACCCAAGAAGAGAAATGATCATTATTGGGAAAGCAAGCCAACGCAGGCTTTTAACAATTGCTTAAAAGCTTCAATCGATGTTGCTGCATCTACAAATTCAGACTGATGCTGTACTCCAAGGGAGCTTGATGGATAGGGTGTAAGTGTCATGTCACGTAAATAGCAGTCCAAAAAAGTAAAGGAAAAAAGAAAGTAGAACATTTACATAAAACTTAAATGAAAGAAGAAGATGCAAAGAAGGATGCAGAGACTTAAGAAAAAAAGGTTTATGTGATTTCCTGCTACTGGATAACAAATGAAACCTTTTACAACCTATACAATCTAACATTTATAACAAACTGAAACAGATAATTTCATCTACAGTAGACGTTCAAAGAGCTTGAAGACTAAATAATTTCATCCGTAATCCTCAGTGTGCTTCATGTATTTATGGAAGAAAATGGGAGTCAGCTTCAGCAGGAAGTAAATGCATCTTCATGACTTCACATGTTCTTATTTCCCTCATTTGTATCAGTACCAGTATGTGCATTCCCTGAAGTCCTCAGAGCAATATCAGTTTGCATACACAACAAAGATCGCTGTTCTTGAATTACAGTCTCCCATTTACAGTAGTTTCATTTTAATACCTGAAGATGGCAGCATTAGACCTCTCAATGGACCCAAAAGCATTTTACCCACTGATGCTCTAATGGGTTGTGTGAAGTCTGCTGTAAATCAAAGCTATTGTGTCAAAAATGTATAATTAATCAAATAAACCAATTGATATGAATGACATAAAACTTACATACTAGCCAGTTTATTTTTTATATTAATGTATTCACTCTACTACAATCTCTTAGCATGCTTGAGTAGCTGCATTTAAAAATTTAGATGCAAGCGCACAACTTCCTCAGGGGTTTCATCTTGTAAACCTTCTCTTTCCAGTGTGGTATTGTGCAACATCTGGCTCTAGCTAAGTATTGATCTTGGCTGAGGTCAAGACAAGGGGCCAAGGCAGAGGAGGAGGGGTATTTTAGAGTGAGTTAAGTGCATAGGTCGTTTTTATAGGAACCTTTTGTTTGTCCCAAGGAGCGTTTACCATCAAGTGGTGCTCTAACGTTTGAGGGGAGCGGGCGTCGGTCTCAGAGGAGATCCACCAGCCAGAGGCTGAATAATTCATCCCTGCCTGTGTGTCTTTAGAACACCAGGAGTCTGGGTTGATGAGAGGTTATAAAACAGTCTTCTGCCACCTTGCTCTTTGACTTTCACCTTTCTGATTCCAACTTTGCAGTAATTCTTGCCTCTTTACTATTTGCACATTCTCACTCCAGTCCATCTTTTCACCTCTATGATCCATGTCTTTTATTATTAATTTTATTGCTTTATCCACCTTTCTGTCTTTGCACCGCAAGTGTTATGTAAGTGATACAGAGATGATGATGCTCTGGATCTGATGTCTTAACACAATAATACCTCCCTCTTCCCCACCTCCCTCGATGCTTTGCTGTGGAGGGGGCTCTTTGCGGGAAACTCTAGCACACAATCCTATCTGTTCACATCTCAAGTTTCCCAGTGGCACAGTGCACCAATGAGAGGCAGTGCATTCTCATCATCCTAACCTTCAAATTTGCTCTTCTCCTCCACCACCAGAGCCACCTTGTCCTCCTCCTCTTGCTGGAACTCTCCTCAGTTCTCCCCTCCTTTCACGTTTCCCATCTTTACATTCACCCACCTCATGCCCCAGGGAGCAGAGATGATGAAGAAAGTGAGAAGAAATTGAAGTGGTGCTTGTGAAGGTGATAGATGAATCTGAGATGCCCCCAAAAAACAGGAAATGGATGTAATTGATGGGGTGTCTTGGTGGCTTTGGAATTTTGCTTTAATAAAGCTTTTATCCTCCGCTAATCAATGCCATACCCCTCCTCTACTTTATGAATAATGAAAAACAATGCAGAACATGTGAACATTCAACATTAAAGTGACTATTTGTTTTCAGTACAGGTGAAGTCTGCAGGAGTAGAAAACCTCCTGTTATTAGTAGCTGTAAAGAAGCCAAGATTTTAGTGATTTGCGCAAAGATTAATTCGAACAGCTATGAAAGATTCATGCTCACCGCTTGGTCTTATACAGTAGTTTCTCTGTTGCTACAACAACTCCTGCAATCAGGGAATGTGGTTTAACAAGTTGCCAGCTCACAATCCAGGCTATTTGCAGACCATCAACAGCTAGCTTAACCTCATGTACTGCCTGCAGCTTGCTAGCAGTGGCCCTAAACTTTAAACTGCAGGCTCACATGCTTTCCTAACTCTGAGCAAAAGCCCAAGAGGATCCTCAGTGTTTCTGAAGTTAGTTTATCCTGTAAACACAACAGTGAATCACAATATACTTTCAACAAATGCTATTTGCCTCCTCCTGCTTCTGCCCGTGTAGCATGCTACACTAAAAACTCCTGGGTCAAAAATAACCCATAATGGGTTATATATTTTTGTGCCTCGAGTGGCCTTTATTTGACAGTAGACAGACAGGAAAGAGGTTCAGAGGGAGTGGGGCGAGGGGTCCAAGGTCAGGAATCAAACCTGGGCTGGCTGCGCTGAGGCCCTACTGTATAGCCTCTGTCCATTGGGCGGCTGCTCAACCAGTTGAGATAAACACTGCTCCATAATGGGTTATTTTCGACCCACTGCTGGGTTAAAAGGGGACCAACTCAGAAAATTGGGTTATTTTTTACCCAACTTTCGGGTTGAATATTTGACCCAGATCTTGGGTGATGTTGACTACAGTGTTGGGTTATTTTTACCCAGAAGTTGGGGCAACAACTCAACAATCCAAATGTCTGGGTTGAAATAACCCAGAAATTAGTTGGTCCTTTTTTAACCAAGCAGTTTGACCCAGGACTTTTTAGTGTGTAACATCTGAAGAACACTAAAGTATACAAAGTGTGTTGGGATGATGTTATTTTACTGGTCACCCTGTTTTTTTGTCATTACACTAACATTGAAGTGATCTGTAGCATCCTTCAACATGTGAGGACCAGATTATGAATGTCTAATAACATACTAAAAGATACCTCTAATGACCCTTCAGGTCACTTCAATCTTAACCTTGTCTTTGTAACAATACAGCTAGTTTCTTGTCAGATGAAACACCCAGCTGCAGACAGCTCAGAAGCAGACCAGATTCTGTTTTATTCTATAACATCAACACCTTGTTGTCAGGAAGAAGGGCAGTCCCAGATGTCTGGTATAGCTGCATGAAGTCATGGTCAAAAAGGTTTGTTTTGGCAGAGATTTGCAAAAATTCCCAGAATTGGCAGGAATTTGGCACAAAAGTTTTCAGACATTTTGGATTTTGGAGGTTCACTGTGTTAAATCTGAAACATACTGAGGTCTTACTAAATCATGAGTCTGTCTCTTGCTGAGTAAATGTAAATTGATATTAACTCCACTGTTTGGTTAAGGTCCAGGAAAAACTGTGGATGTTTGTTTTTGAAGTTTGAAATAAAAATTTTATGTTACTCCTTCATGTTTGACATTTTAAAGGTGTGAGTATGTTTTTCATTTGGCCCTTTTCTGTTATAGGCCCACTGACCCTGTTGGGACCATTCGTCCTCATGAAGACAACAAGTACTTGAAGCAAGACATAATTATTTACTTTGGACCTTTTCAGGTTAGTTTTCAACGGAGCACATCAGGTTCAGGTTATTTGTTGAGATGCAGACTAAAAACTGTTGGACTAAAAGAGACCAACTAATTTCTGGGTTACTTCAGGGTTATTGGCTACTTTGGGTTGTTTTTTTGACCCAACTCCAAGCGGCAACCTCTGGTAGCCAACTCTAAAGCTACCCGGAAGAAGTAAATATTTCAATTCAATTCAATTCAACTTTATTTGTATAGCGTCCATTCATGACAATGTCACCTCAGGGCGCTTAACAGACAGAAAAATTCAGGTCAGATTCATAATAGCCTAGCTAAGGAAACCAACAGATTGGATCGAATCTTGACTTGACCCAGTCCAATCCCCCATCCTGAGCAAGTACGGAGTGGTGGCGACAGTGGGAAGAAAAACATCCTTTTAACAGGGAGGAAAAACCTCCAGCAGAACCCGCCTCAGGTAGGGAGGCCATCTGCCTCAACCGGCTGGGGTGGAGAAGACAGAAAGAGAGACCAACAGATACTGCAACTTTTTATCCAGCCAGACCGCTGAGAGAGGAGAAACACAGTTGATGATGCAATACTGTCACAAGTATCTACCTGGAGAAGCAGAGATGAGTGGGAAAGGAAGCACAGTGCATCATGAACGTCCCGCAGCAGTCTAAACCTAGCAGCTTAACTAAGGGATGGCTAACCATCCCTAACTATAAGACTTATCAAAAAGGAAGGTTTTAAGTCTAATCTTAAAGGTAGAGAGGGGGTCTGCCTCCCGAACCTGAATTGGTAGCTGGTTCCACAATAGGGGGGCTTGATAGCCAAACGCCCTGCCTCCCATTCTACTCTTAGAGACCCTTGGAACCACCAGAAGACTCGCAGTTTGAGAGCGAAGTGCTCTGCTTGGAATATAGGGAACTATGAGATCACTAATATATAATGGAGCTTGGTCATGGAGAGCTTTATATGTGAGAAGAATAATTTTAAATTCTATCCTGGATTTAACAGGGAGCCAATGAAGAGAAGCTAGAACTGAAGAAACATGATCTCTCCTGCTGGTTTTAGCATCTGATTTGTAGTTCTTACTTTATCCACTAGGGGCTGACTGCAAAACAGAGCAAATCCCCATAGACTCCCATGTTAAAAAGACCAACTTCACTGCAGAAATAAACAGGTTTTTTTGTTTGTTTGTTTTTTACTTTTGATTGACATGCGGCACACCGGAAGCCAGCCTGCCGACCGGTAGCTCCTAGCTAGCTCCTTGTTTGCTCTCAGTAAGGTCTCAGTCTGTATCAGAGTAGCACACCGGTGGTTTTTAGTCAGCTAATAGCAAGTAAAAGCATGTATTACTTTTAGCCCGCCACTCAGGAGGCTAATCTTCTATATCTCCTGTTAGTTTTGAGTTAGCTCGGTTAGCGTTTAGCCCAGAGTACGTCAGCTTTCAACCATATGCCCTGAGGCTGCACTTTGCCCATTTTAATATTTTCCAGGAGTAACGACACACAGCATGATGGCGACAGTGGGACACACCAAACTGGCCTCACTTTCCTCTATTCAGACGAGATAGGATACTAAGTCCATATTTTCTACAGTCTTTGCCCAACTCCCAGGTTGTTGGGACAATATTGGTCCCTTTTTTCACTTTTTAGTATAATTATTCGGCATGAGCTGGTAATGGTTAAGGTTTTAGTGTATACATCCCTATAAAGATAGCTGCAACTGGTGGGTTATTCAGCACTTTGGCTGGTATAAACCAAATCCTTGAATAAAGTTTATTTCTTTTATCATTGTTCTGCTGAGACCATACTAAAGATGATGTAATAAAGTTTTTGGAGTCAATAATGCACCAAAGCCAATATGGATTAAAAGTCTCATTTCACTGGCACAACATAGTGCTGATACATTACGTCACCCCTTGTGTACTGTTATTCATTTCTTGCAGTGTAATTGAAGCAGCCACAGATGATGTCATCTAAACACAAGACTTTCATTCAGAAGTTGTTTTGTTGCTGCCCTACACAACCGGGTTGAGTGCCATCATCACAATAACTCTGATACATGGACTAGATATTATGAGCTGAGTGTACTTGGGCTCTACTGAGTAGATTGGCAGGTGTTTGATATTCACTGAATGCTACTCCCCTTCCACTTACCCCTCTCTCCCCACCCCAAAAGAGCCCTGTCTGAGTTTAAATTATAGACTACGAGACTTGGAACGGGTTCGGAACAATGCAAGTGAGTCATCTTGGACAGACAGTGACGGAGATACCTCCAACCCATCCACTCGTGAGATTAATGACCCATCAGCCTGTTTACTGACACAAACAAAATGACTCCTCCTCACTCATTCCAAAGGTCTCTCCCACTTTCACTCTCCATTTATGTATAATACTTTCCCCTTTTTTATACCGCTCTCTCTCCATTGCGGTGGCCAAGGTTAGAGAGTTGCAATGAGAAAGGGCGGAGAGTCAGAAAAGAGAGGGAGACAGGGGTCTAAACAAATCTCTGCCCTGCCAGGATGTCCTCCTGCCAAGGTTTGTCTGTCTGGGCTCGAAGGGATGAAGGAAGGCGGGGCTGCTGGGTGGGCAAGGCGGTGTGGAGGTGGCGGGTGGTGGAGGGGTGATGGGGAATGACGTGATCCCCTTTATCCCGGCCAATAAAACAGAGTGGCTGGTGAGATCCGGATCCGTACGTGCCGTCAAATTCAATAAGGTAGCGCTTTAATGTTTTCTTTTAATCAACCAAATTGCATTACACACTGCCCTCTTTGTGAGACTCTTCTGGGTAGACCAGGGACAGGGATAGTCTGCAGGGACCGTGCCGGAGGGGTGCACCAAGGGGGGTATTCCTAATATGTAGAGGAATTTTGGAGAGAACCTTCTGTTGCATGTATGTTTAACAATTTCTACGACAGACCCCCTGGCTGTCCAGCAGAGGGGAGGCAGGGGCCAGTGTGAATTCAGGGTCAGACTGGGGACAGACAAGGTGCACAGACAGACTACGTCATCCTGGTAATGAATGCCAGCTCAACTTTGAAAGCATCTGCTGCTCTAAAGGCAGGGCCCTCTCCCTCCTGGATGTTGTCTCTTATCATGAGCATTGCCCTCAGCAGTGCCTTCCTCCCCTCCTCTCTTGCCTTTCCCACACAAGCAACTTCCTCATCTGTCTCTCCTCCTCACCCTCACTGACCTCACTTCTCCTCCATCCTCGCCCTCATCTCAGTATGACTCAGTCTTTCACAAAGGTACATCAGGAATGGTCTTTATCATCAAACCCCCTTTTTCTTCTCGATGGTTGTAGGGAAGAGAGCAGCACCAAGCCCTTCAGAGCAGGGTTGTACATCTGTGTCGCGTACCGTGGTAATCACCAGCCGCCATATCAGCTTGCTGTCCTAGTCCACTAGAGTTTAATTCTGACTGGGGTTTCACAGTCAGTTGTTTGATTCCACTTCAGATGGGGCACCGCTGCTGTAGCCAGAGGGATTACAGGCCACCGCCTCTGACAGCCGCTCATCTTCGGGCAAATGAAACTTCACAGAGAGAAATAATCCACTGAAGAGGGGCAGCTTTGCTGCTCAGCCGCCTCCGCCACAACTTTCAAGCCAGCTGACATTTAACATCATGATTTGTCAGAGTGGCCAGGCGTTTACACACAGGAAAGGTTTCCCGGACACAATTAGACCACAGTCTGTGAATGGGCTAAAAATGAATCACGATGCACAATACCATAGTGTAGTTCCTCTATCCATCTAATGGTAAACTGTGAGTGGAATGACTGGAAGAAAAACCTCAGTTTCAGCAGTGATATTACAGCGGTTTATCCGGAAAGCTCGAAAAGATGACCACAGTTACAATCTGCTGTGGACTGTATAGTCTAAGAGACAGGCTGCGTTTTCGTTTAAGTAATCCATCCTGGTGTGAGTCATTTACAGTATACTATTGTATGTCTAATTTCTTTCTTATGCTTTGCAGCATGCAGCACAATCATTGCAAAGCTGAACTTTTTCCATCTTTTTAGCACAAGAGATTCAGTTTCAGATTTACAGAATCTGATACTGAACCTCTTCACATCAAAGCCAAATATAAATGGCAATTTTTACCAATATTCTCATCAAATATTAATGAATTAAATGCTCTCTTACAATGTTATGTCTGCACCCATGACATCTCATAACCAGAATGTTTGAGTAATTTCAGTGAACTTTGACCAGCCAGGATAGCAGGCCATTCAAAGTGAGTCTTATCAAAGAAAGGAAAATAAAGGTTGGATGAATTGACCAATAATTATTTTTTGTTGGTGAGTCTATTTTTAAATCAATTTGGACTTAAAGGTACACTATGTAAGAATTTTTTTTTTTTTTTTTACTTGTCCTGTCCAGCATCATAACAAGCAGAATGGTGATCTGGGGTCTGTTGCACGAAGCAGGTTTAATGAAAACCCTGAGTTGTTTTACCCCGAAATTTGGGAAACTCTGAGTTTTTCGTAACACAAAGGTAGGTAACTCAACCCAGGGAAAGAGGAGTAACTCTAGCCTGTTGCACGAAGAGGGGTAACTTAAACCCTCGGTCAGTTACCATGGTAACAGACTCTCTGAAACTAACCTGGTCGGGAGCAGGTTAGTGTGGAGAAACCTTGAGTTTCTCGCTGTCTCCACCCACTTTTAGTCACACTTGCTGTTTCCTTTTCCTCATTCATTCATTAAGTCAGCGATGAGTTTTGGCTGCTGCCGTCTTAAATAAAACATGTTAAAAAAATAAATCAGAGTCGGTAGGTTACATCCTTATCTTTTGATGAGGATTTTATGGATTAAGATGCTGCATGAAGGGTTAAATATTCAGAGATCATTATCAGACCACGGATAGAAGTTTAATTTCCCGACAGTTGTCATTTCTGACGTTACAGTTACACATCACGGTCAGTTATCTACATACACGAGCTGATCCGTCCGTACATTTATAATATCACCAGCCATACGTAATAGTTGGAGGTCCTGTCTCTCCGTTTACAAGAGATGATTTAACATGATCATTTGACCATCTAGCTGTCTCTGGTTCTGGCTAAATGGATAAAGTGTTCGTTTGCTATGCAGACAACTACGGTTCAATTCTTGTTGTGGCTTTTTATTTTTATGTTGCCATGCGCTTTTCTCTCGAAGCATACTGTCTATTACCCTGCATTTTTTCGCAAATAGATTTTTTTTTTTCTTTCATTGTAGACGCAGGGCATTTGAGAAATGCAACGGCTATATTTAATCTTAATGCTGCCGACAAGAGCGCTTCTCCCTGAGGGATTTCACTCAAGTTAAATAAACAAAAAGACTGTGGTAAAAGTACAAATCTGGATTCAAACATCCCCCCCCCCCCCCCCCCCCCCAAGTTGCAGGCAAGCGCGCAGACCATTAGACCAACCAGATATTCATATTCAGTCACCTGGAACCATAGTGAAATTATACGAGACTGTCGCGTTACCATTAAACAGTTCTACTCGATAACATCGTTGTGATTGTAAAGGACAGCATTTAAACTTAAATCTTCTCCCATGCCGTCTTTCTTTCTTTCTTTCTTTTTTTATTTTTTTGCTTGCAGCAGCGGCAGCAGTTCAAACTCGCCATATGAGGCTTTCAAAGTTATATCTCCATTCAATGGCGAGCGCAGCCCCGCCCTCGCGTCTACGTTACCATGGTGACTCGTCGAATCGGTGCTCAATTGATGTTGGCTTTTTATCTTGGTAGTGCCGGGTTAAAACCCCGGGTCGAACTACTCTGAGTTGATTAAACCAACTCAAATCAGCTGTTATGGGACTGAAAACTCAGAGTTTCCCATCTCCGAGTAGGTCAACTCAGAGTTCAGAGTTACTCTCGGAGTTTGTTGAACCTGCTTCATGCAACAGACCCCTGGTTGCTTTATTGTGTTGAATGGAAGAATTACTGACATCTAGTGGTAAAGATGGGTATTTGAAAGAAAAGATGTTTACTTTCAAAGGGCTTCATATTCCAAGCACTGTTGTGAATGTATGATGGCCATTAGTGGCCAAAATACTCCCAGATATAACCCTGTGTTCATACCGCATGCCTCCATACCCATACACGCATTGATTTCAACGTGCGAATGCTGGATGTTTACTCGCTTGATTAAGGGTTTTTTTTTTCGCATGAATGAAGCACATAATATGCACAAATAAAATGCTTCATTCGCACGTCAAGTTAAACTTTCTGGAGTGGGGGATAATGGTTTGTCACACGTCAGTCACTTCAGTCAGGTGAACATGGCAGAACCGAGTTATTTTGAGTACTTTGAGAGAGTTGTGGCATTGTACCTGCTTTGGAAGTCAGAAAACCGAAGACGCCGCCGTGTTTGGGTCCACCAGATTTTCCAGAGGCGCTCAGAGCTCGGTGAATTTTATCACCTGATCCAGGAGTTACATCTGGATGGCGGCCGCTTCCAAGGGGATATCCCGAGCTTTGATGGGTTTCTGTCTGTGAGAATTGGTGTTGCATATCACTCCAGGATACAAACTGGCGCTATATTCCGGCTGCTGAGTGTCTGTCCACCTGCCTTTGGTGAGTAAGCTAGCTGCAGCTAATTAGCGCTTGCAGTAAAACTTCCAACAACTTCTAGCTTCCAGCAAAAGAACGTGGCTGTTGTCGCTAGCTATTGTAGCTCAATTTAACGAGTCTCTGGCGTCTCCTCACCTCCACCTCTAAAATTTAACCAGCTGATTAAACGCAACTCGTAACTGCCCACTTTCATGCTGTTTTCATACTTTGGATCACAACACAGAGCAAGTGTCTGTTTACAGTCAGCTGAGGCAGAACTCCTAGTACTGGAGTGTCATCTAGTGACCAAACTGAATACTACACTAGTCTGAGCACAGACTCTTATTGAATTATATTGATGTTTGATAACACACAACCTCAATTTATTTATGTAGCGAGGACTTAGCTGCATATTCCTCTGGGAACTACAGGTACTCTGTTCCCGCTGCAGTGTCGGCGTTGTGCCATTTCACCCCTTCAAACACCAACTGCAGAGACCTGCAGCTTTTGGTGAATGAGGTTTTGGCTGACTGGGTTTTCAGTCCTAAATTTATGGTATTACTACACCGCTTTTGTGTGCAGCACTTTGTGATTTTATCTGTGAAAAGCACTTTTCCATTTTTACGATAGCAGAGTGCAGCAAGCTTTACTCCAGCTGTAGAGCGCCGGTCCATTGACATCACGTCTCATTCATTTTTAATGACAAGACTCGTATTGTGTGTCCGTATAAACTCTTGCATTAAATTTTTTAAAAACTCGAGCGAATAGGTGAAATACACTATTCGTGCGAGTAGGACGCCTCATTCTCGCAAGTAAAACGCTTCATTCACACGAATAAGACGTGTGTTTGGGGCTTGTCGTGCTGCAAATTTGTGTCAAACACGTCGCCCCAAGCAAACGCACGTCTATTCGCACCTGTACACTGACTTAACATGTAATTCATTCACGCGAATAATTTTATTCATGTCCAGTGTGAACACAACATATATACTGTATGTTTTCATCTGTGTGTGGATCCAGTGGTCTCAGGTGTAGCTATGACTGTACTATGAGTAACTACATTTATCTTTTTTAAGGCATTAATTATCCCAAACAGTGCTCCAACTCCCATTAAACAAAGCTGGTACAGCAGTTTTAAAGTTCAGAGGGTTTGCACTTCACACACATTGTTTTGTCCATTCAGGGACACCGTAGTAAAATTGGTGGAAAAAAATATGGCAGCCTTTACGTATGTGCACCCCCCAGCAAGTAGATATAAATGACCCATTCTAAGAAAATAAACACATAACAGTTATTCTAGTGTAGCAATTACAGATCAATAGAAACAAAGTTTTGAATTATATATCAGATTTTTCTGCATTGACCTGTGATTTTTTTACACACTGTACCTTTTGAAAATATATAAAGTATCATTGCTTCTGAGTTCCTAAGTGGGGAGTAAAAGTACTATAAAAAAAAAAGACAAAAGAAGCAATCTGTGCTTTATTTACCTAATATGGAAGGCTATGTCTATTGTGAGAAACTTGAGTTTCTTTAATTTGCAAGTACTTCTACAGTAATACTACTTCATTAAATCTGAGATTCTGGGACTTTCAAAGGAATTGGATTTTTCAGTTTTCCCACATTGTTTACAACTCAAATGCTGGACATTTATTTGGAATCTTTTTATTATTTGAGTATTATAATTCCTTTAACCTAAAATCTACAATAAGCTCTAACAGCCTCTGAGCTAAGAGCTACTTTTCCCATAACGGCATGCAATCAATAGGACCTGCAGATCTGCAGGTCAGGATGCTGCTCTACACCAAAAAGAACAGGAGCATGCAAACTGAAACAACAACAACAACAACATGGATGGTTTTGGACTGCCCCGAGGTCCCTGATGCATGGATGACTTCAGCTGCAAAGTCACTTTGACTCAGTAATTCTGGAATCAGGTAACGGGATCAGGCTTCATTAGGTGACTTCAGCCGAGCTGGCAGACGGCCAGGTGAGCTGGACGCACAAATGGACATTGATTTTTCAATAAGGGCCTTGAATCTGTCAGCCTACCAGGCTATGGTGATATCTTGTCTCGCGGGGATGGCCCTCTCCTGATGATGCCCTGACTGGCACCCGACTACAGGCCACCACACCAGCTCCACGCACCGCCCTGTCGCATGCCCTCACACTGGTGTTAATGGGTGTTATTATAATATGAAGTGTTGCTAAAGTTATAAAGTAAATCTGGAGATCCATATTGAGACAGCATGGTCTGGTATGTTGTGAGAACATTGTGTTTTGCCAAAAAAGAAAAAAAAGTTGATAGGAGTGTCTGTCTTAATGCTTGCTCAACTGTCTTTAAACTGAATGTTTTGATCCAAGGTGTTGGAGGGAAGATTGTTTATCTTGTCTGGTTTGTAGTTAGTCTCCTTATTTCTGGGCCAGAAAAGGCCCTTTATCATAATGGTTTCCATCCATCTGGCCTCCCCTCCAACTCAGTCATTAGTACAGTACATCTGGGATCATGGCCTTTACCATATTGCCTTGATTCTGAACCCCACAGTCAGCAGGGCATCCTGGAGTCAAACTGGTACAGGCTGCACAGTCTGAACTTATGCATGACAAAAATGTTTGACACCAGAGATCCGAGGACAGCAGACACAGAGGGTTGAAAATAAGGCTTATTTAAAAAAAATAGACAGAAAAGATCTATTTTCTGGAAAATTGCTGCACTAGTTACAGATTGCACCCAAAAACCTGTTTTTTTTTTTCTTTTTAATCACCCAGGCAAGCCAAAATTGAACAATCAAAACATAAAAATAAAGCTTTTCTTTGTGCAAGGTGTGAATTGAGGTAACAAAGTCCAACTTTGCCAGAACTTCTGGAACCCGTCCCACATTATTTTTGAATCTGCCAACAATATCACAAACAAATCAGGCAACTATGAGAACATTGCAAAGAAAGAAAAAAAACTGCAGGGCACTTAGCTCAGTTTGAGGGTATGAATCAAGGATACAGAGTTGTTTCATTTTCCTCAAAAGCATGTGTTCATATTTAGTATGTGTGACTGATGCAATCTCAAGTAACAACACTGTCTCTGTTAGAATAATCACAGACAAAAATGTGCTCTAAACATGATCCTCAGTGTAACGTGTTGAGCTCATTTTATTTAAATTATCAATCTGAAACATATAAGGGTCTCTATTTAAATGTTTCTGCAGGAGATCGTAAATCTTACCCTTTGACAGGCACATTCAGGTGAACAGCACTTCATTTGGGAAATGAGCGTCCCTGTATCAACAATCGGCTGCTAATAAAACCCCCAAGTTTAAATTGGATATCCGGGCTGTAAAAGAATCACCTGCAGATTTTTGGAACCACTTTGACCCATTCGCATCAATCAAGTCACAGTTTAGTGCTCGCCCTGGCCAGGTTTTAATTTTTCTCTGAGCTTTATTGGAATTTGATTTGCCAAGATAAAGTTAAAGCCATTAATCTTGCTCTTCCCACGCGTCCCCTCCAATAAACTCACTTAAATTGGGCCTATATGTGTCTTTGCTCCAAACCTCTCAAAAGTGAATGGGTGTGAAGGCATTTGGTGACACCGTTTTGTACGCTATTCAAATATTTTCTATCAGGATTAAACAGTGAAATAAACTGCTGCATAAGTATGAAATGCAGACAGAAACCACAGTGGTAATCACTTTCACAGTTCTAGGCGTAAGCCCAGCGCAATGAGCCCGAAACACTTTGAGAATACTTATAGAATCCGCTGAAAGCTGGACTGCAATTCCTGCAGGACAAACAATACTCAAGACTGACTTCAAGTGTTCGTATCTGCATTAAGTGTGAAAAAAGAAATGCCTGACATATTTGCATATTTAAAGTAAAATAACTCGTACATCTGGGTGCAATCAGCAGGCTGCATTGTTTAAACTTTAACTGCTTCCCGTTGCATCTTGGACCTGTATACCAGTTCATATGTCAGCATCACTTACATATGGTGTCTCCCTGCATTGACATAACCACCACCTCCCTCCCTGCTGCGAATGACACCCACACTTTTTATAATAGCTCTCATTTCTGTGCCGCTGTCCCAAGGATGGCCCGCACCCAGCAAAGAGTATCAGCCACACAAGTCGCAAGTGGAAGCAAAGCTTAGTCCGCTGGATCACACACACTTTTCTCAAACAAATTTTCCCAAACTGTTGAGATTCTTGCAGCAATTAAAGCATTTCCCTCGTTCCCTCCTCCTTTCTTCTCAGTCCTTTTTGGCAAGAGGTTCAGCCATGTTGGTCAGGTCGTCTCAGTGTTGCTGGGCCAGAGCTGACACAACCAATTGGAGGCAGCAACCATGATCTGACAAATAAAAGGAACAGCGGATTACAGCAAGGAGGACGTTTGGGGTTCGAGAGGCACTGAGAATCACACAGGGCGTGCCATTGTTTCTCAACCACCAATAGTTTCTGGCAGCTGTCGGGCCTTTTCTTTCCGAAACCCGAAGAGCCGTCCTGCTCTGGCAAAGGTCTAATAAAAGAGACACAGAGAGGTTGCTGTGAAAATAAGAAGAATTTGTGTGGCTTGAGGGCTGTTGGCGTGTTGTACTGACCTGGAATACACACCCTGTTGTGGGGTAAAAGAGTGAAGAGAGGAGAGTTCTGACGTGTGCTGGGGAAGCTTTCTGTGAAAATGATGAGTCATTCAAGCAGACTGCAAATGTACTTGATAAAGAAAAACGTGTAACATTATATGAAGATGATAGGTTGGTTGGTTACAGTTTCAGCCTGTTTTATTTCGAAAAGCACAGCAATATTTTGATCTCTTGGAGTCCAGAGTAGCACTTGTTTCCATTGGCTTTATATCCATAAAACTGGCCAGACAGGATGCAGAATATGATACCAAATGACAGCACATTTTCCACTGCGCCCCTACTTCGTTTCTTTATATCTGTGTGGGTCCTCTTCGTAAGTGTTCTGTCGGTTGTGCTCCTTTAATTTACAATTTCTTTTATAAGTTTTTCTATTTTTAATGTCTTTTTCACCCAATTTCCCAGTGATCAGCAGTCAACAGCGGCATAAAATGCATTTGTAAAGGCAATTTTACATTGCTCTCATTCATCAGCAGTTCATACTTGCAGACCTTTGCAGCAGGATTTTGCATGTCATTTCCATTTGTTCTAGGCCACATTAATATAATTTGTGGCATCATTTTCAGATTAAAAAACTGTTTCAGCCATAAAAAAAGAAACGTTTTTAGAATTCGTTGCACATTGCAGTAAGGAACAGATGGACGTAGTTAGCATGTTACCAGTGAACACGGAACTTCAGCATTTAGAAGCTGAGGACCCAAATATTTCCCTTGTGAGATCTTGAAAAGGGCTAAAGAGTGAAAATTGGAGCTGGGTTTGCCAGCTGGCCTGAGAAACAGTTTTATCTCTAGATTGCAAAGGGGGATGTAACATCATGTTGTCCAAGTCACACAGAATCACACAAGACGTCAGAGGAGGAGGCAAGTGGAGATGTTGAAAACAATTTGGTGATGCATCAGTGATTTTAATATCACTTTTAAGCCATTTTGTCCTCATTTCAACTAAGATGTGACTGCAATATTAACACAAATTACATTTTATTTCTTTGATAGGGGAACAAAGATAGGAAATCAATCAGGATGAAAGTATTTCTCCAAACAGCCGGCTCAGACTGATGGGTGGGTGGGTTTCAATTTAATCAATTTTATCAGTTAAATCTTTGTTCAGAACTTTGGGTGGGTTTCAATTTAATCAATTTTATCAGTTAAATCTTTGTTCAGAACTTTGTCAACAAAAAGATAATGAACCAACTTTAAAACAAAGGGGGAACATAGTTGCTGATGACAACAGTAATAGAAGCCAGACATTTTACTGTACAACAGAAGACTGAGCCATTAATGTTTGTCTGTAAAACTGGAAAAGTAGCTTAAAAACTGCTATAAACCCACTGATTTCCATGTTACAGTGAATGAGCAGAAGACATTCTCTGACTGGCATCATGTCCTGTTTCAGCAAACAGCGCCACAGTCTGGACAGATGTGCTGAAATACTACGATGTTAACTGGTAACTCATTTACATTAAAGCAACCCTTACCAATGTTGCATTCTTACACTATTTTCTTAACAGCGTAAAATGCTATGAATGAGGTAATTGGAACTCTGAAATACAAGACAGACCCACCATTAATCAAAATAAAATATTATTCCAATCTTAAATATTCAATGAAAACTCCAACCAATCCTTAGGGGGTGCACTCTAGGATTGTCCAAGGGACCTGCCTGTCAGACCTTTGCTTCTGCATTGGGATGCAGAAGGAATGAGGGGGTGTGTCTTAGGAGTGAGGCGGGACTGTTTATATTCAAATAATCTTGCTGTGCTTTCTAAATGCAAGATCGGTTAGGGTTGCTTTAACATTAACATTTTTACAATGCTGAATTTCCCTTGTGGGATAAATAAAGTATTTTTCATTTCATTTTCATTTTCATTTACACAGGCATGCCTGTATCTGTGATATAGATCATCATGAAGAACGTTTTGGTCTATAAAACATGGCAAAAAATGTCAAAATCATCAACACTTTAGAAGTTTTGGCTTATTTTGATGGCACACTGACATTCATTGGTACATTCCTTGAGCTGTCGCTACCCTGTGGTATCCCAAGGCTGAGAAACCACAATTTATCATTTATGTTTTCTCTGACAGCTGTGTTTTGCTTCATGGTGCTGAGTCCCATGCAGGCAACTGGATATCAACACATGGGACATATTGAACACACGACATGGCTGATTCAGCAAAGAAACACAAGAGGACATTATCGAAGGAAGTGAAGACAAGAAAGAAGGTGACAGAGAAAGCAAGTTGTGATGAGTTTGTCACAAAGACATTTATACATATATGACAACGCACACAAGCAACAATAGACTGATAATTCAAGGAATAAATTCAGGCTTTTGCTGCTAGAAGGGTGCTAGTGGACAGATGTTGCTCCAGGATGGGGTGTTGGTGGCCAGGAGGGAAGGAAGACAGAGTGTACCACTAGAATAAAGTAGACTACACCACTGCTTAGATCAAGTTTTACTTTTGTTATGAGTGCAAAGACTGCTGTAATTCATGATTGCAGTCATTTTCATGCACAGATTCATCAGTGTGACCATTGATTAAGATCAGGTTACTTGATATAAATACATGCGATATTTGATTTGACAATTTGATATATTTCTAAAGTTTAACTATCATAAAACTGAGTGACCTGTTTCTTTGCCTTTCTGATTTTGTCATTAAGTGCACATTTCATTGTTTTTCTGGCAGCAGAAGGTCCAGAAAACAACCCTAACTATGGTTAAGCAATTCTTATTGGGCTTTTAGGCATTTAGAAAGTCTTACCAAAGGGATAAATGTTTACACTTTGGGTCCAAAATGGTTAATTATAGTAAAATAATGCTTATTTGGCTGTTGTGCACACTCATTCACTCCAAATAAACACCTTTAGTAAACAATTACTCGAGAAATTTTTAAGGGCTTACTAACATGTCAACTAACATGGTTATTAATGCTGAGTAATGCATACATAATGAGAACTAAATACATAATTCAACTTTTGTCAAGGCTTATAATACAATAAGTAAGGTTGAGAAGTAAGCATTAAAGCTAGGGTTGGCAATGTTGGAAAAACAGTTCGTGCAAGCGAAATTTTTAGAAAACACACAACCTGAAACCATGCCTTCAGAGTGCAGGGACGTGTGCGCCGATGTTTTATGATTAGGTTAACGATAACAGTAGAGTTGATGGCTTGTTAGCTTGCTAGTAAACAGCTGACAAACCACATTTCTAAAAACTTTAAGAAAGCCATTTCTAAAGCTTTGGGACTCCAGCGAACCACAGTGAGAGGCATTATCCACAAATTGTGAAAACATGGAACAGTGGTGAACCTTCCCAGGAGGGGCCGGCCGACCAAAATTACCCCAAGAGCACAGCGATGACTCATCCAAGAGGTCACAAAAGACCCCAGAACAACATCCAAGAACTGCAGGCCTCACTTGCCTCAATTAAGGTCAGTGTTCATGACTCCGCCATTAGAAAGAGACTGGGCAAAAATGGCCTGCATGGCAGAGTTCCAAGACCAAAACCACCGCTGAGCAAAAAGAACAAAAAGGCTCGTCTCAGTTTAGCCAGAAAGCATCTTGATGATCCCCAAGACTTTTGGGAAAATACTCTGTGGACTGAAGAGACAAAAGTTGAACTTTATGGAAGGTGTAGGTCCCATTACATCTGGCGTAAAAGTAACACAGCATTTCAGAAAAGGAACATCATACCAAAAGTAAAATATGGTGGTTTTAGTGTGATGGTCTGGGGCTGTTTAGCTTCTTCAGGACTGGAAGACTTGCTGTGGTAAATGGAACCATGAATTCTGCTGTCTACCATAAAATGATGTCCGGCCATCTGTTGGTGACCTCAAGCTGAAGCGCACTTGGGTTCTGCAGGAGGCAATAATCCAAAACACAGAAGCAAGTCCACCTCTGAATGGCTTAAGAAAAACAAAATGAAGACTTTGGAGTGGTCTAGTCAAAGTCCTGACCTGAATCCAATTGAGATGCTGTGGCATGACCTTTAAAATGCGGTTCATGCTGGAAAACCCTCCAATGTGGCTGAATTACAACAATTCTGCAAAGATGAGTGGGCCAAAATTCCTCCACAGCGCTGTAGAAGACTCATTGCCAGTTATCACAAACGCTTGATTGCAGTTGTTGCTGCTAAGGGTGGCACAACCAGTTATTAGGTTTAGGGGGCAATCACTTTTTCACGCAGGGCCATTTAAGTTTGGATTTTTTCCCACCTTAAAAATAAAAATCTTCATTTAAAAACTGCATTTTCTGTTTACTTGTGTTATCTTTGTCTCGCATTTAAATTTATTTGATGATCTGAAACATGTAAGTGTGACTAACATGCAAAAAGTAAGAAATTAGGAAGGGCAAACACCTTTTCACACAGCTGTATATTCTTTTACAGTGAGTGGCACAAGGGGAGCACATGTTGGCGACGGAGAAAGGGGAGGGACAGAGACGAGGCATAAAGGCTTTGATTTGTTCTTTCTATACATTGTGAATGACCAATTCCTGCCTTAGGCTAGCCAAAGTTTTTACAGAACTACAGCTCTCACAGAGGTTTGACTTTTTTTCCTTCCTTTTTATGAATACATGATGTTCTGACTACTGTCAGGATGGAAGGACCATTTCACCCAGTATAACAAAAACTGTTTCTGAACAGGATTACCAACTCTGGCTTTAATTAACTGCTAATTGATGTATCAACCAATGTGCTAAATAATGCAGAGTAATAGTTAATAAAAGTTGTAATGCATCATTAAGCAGTTAATTAATGCTTAATAATGCACTGACTACTGTTAATTAAGTGACACTAATTGTAAAGTGTCACCAAAAAAAAAATATCTGTTTTCATCAAGAATTCATCAAGGCTGCAGTGGCTGAGCAACATGTGAGTTCAGCCTATTGAAACTTTTGCTCATGTTTCAGCCTAATTCACCAGATGCCCTACCTACTGTATCTCTGCAATGAAGACTGGGCTGACCTCCTACAAAGAATCTAGACCAGGGGTCACCAACTCCAGTCCTTGAGGGCTAGTATCCTACAGGTTTTCGTGAAGGGGTGGGGAACCTTAGCCCTCATCTTGCAGTTCTTCTACTTGTCCCTGTTCAAACACACCTGATTAAAGTGAAATGGTTCTTCAAAAACGTGTTTCAACTTCTGCACCAGCCTGTTAATGAGCCACTGATTTGAGTCAGGTGTGTTGTAGTTGGGAAACACTAAAACCTGCAGGAGCCCTCGAGGGCTGGAGTGCGTGACCCCTGATCTAGACCATAAGAGTTAATGAGCTGGTGTCAGTTTACTTATGCCAAACACACATAACAACACTACAAACACACCAAAATGCATACTTACAGAGGATAAAAACTATGCATGATTTGCTTTAAAGCTTTTCCATCCTGTCATCTGCTTGGTTCTGTAAAAGGCTCATCTGAAGCACCAGATAATTTGAGATGTCGGGGAATTGACCTGACAGGTTTTCCTGCTCTTCAGTGCATCTTCGTTAGATAACTTGTAAAGATCTAGGCCATCCCGGGACTAATCTTTTTTAAGGAATCTAGTATGTGAATTTGCATCTAAGCCATGAAAATGCTTGAACATTTTGGTTTGTTTTTGCTCCGCTTTATTTGCTGGAAGTACATGGGCCTGCAAAAGTCACTTGATTGAATACCAGTAATTTCATGCATATGTGCCATGGCCATTGATGGAGCAAAATAAATAACTTCTTTTCTGGCTTCTCAGCAATGAAGGCAATGGTGTAATTGGGAAACAAGCTACTTAAGTCTCAAATCAAGGGGTAGGGCAGAGATACAGGGCAACAAAGGCAGCCAATGTTGGCTTAATAATGTTAACTCCATGTCCACTGCCATTTGTTCCCAGAACAGTGTGTATGTGTGTGTGTGTACATGTACAATATACCAGGAAAAAAGGTAGGGAAAGAGAAGAGAGGGCAAATACATGTGACAGCACTGGACAATGTCAGATCCATCCGCATGAGGGTGTGCATACTTTGGATGGGACCTGCTCATTATTTATTACTTTACTACTGATTTCATGACCATAACATACATTACTTCCAAACATCATTAAGCAGCCCAGAACAAATCCTGTCGTATTTATACAGCCAGGTGCACTGAGGGCACAGCAGGACAAATATAAAATATCCTGGCAAGCAGAGGCTGAGAGGGTTTGATGATGTCCAGGTCGGAAAGTCCTTCAGTAAATATTCCCACCTCGGCTTCAGGTCAATAAAATTAATCATAAAAGGCTATTTATTTTAGGGCTTCAGTGTTTGGTTTCCATTTCTATTTCTAAGGGAAGGTTCATGCTCAGAAAATGACGCACTCACACTTTGCTTTATATTCAAAAGTAAATTGTTGAAATGATGTTATCAAACTGCCTTTTTAGCAGACCATTAGAGTATACTGACACATGCTAATGTGAGCTCTAAAAAGGGATTAAGGGTGGCTGATAACTCCTGTAGCAGTGCAGGTCTTGAGACAGATTTGTGTAAATCAACGCTGAGAAAGCATGAGCTTATTGTGAATAATTAGGGAGAGATGAAATTGAGTGCGACTCCTACAGCAGCGCTGCGCGTTGCGCTAATGTAACAGAGCTCTCATCAACTCCACGCCACAAAGCCAATATGAAAAACATCTGTTTCAACATCTCTGGCTTCCCAAAGCAATGCGCTTGAGTGGATTGTGGCACTGTGACCTTGACGGCATTCAGTTTTTATTCAGTTTGAGCGCCCGCGTTCGTGCCAGTGCCTCTGTTGCCTCTGAGGCAGAATTATAACTGTGGAGGTTTGCTCTTGTTCTGTTTTCTCTGCTAACCATGACTGTTTTCACGGAGAGACAATCTGAAATGTGGTAATTCCCACTATACTATTACTGGATTTGGGTGAGGTCTAACTTCTGAGTAGTGGTGGTTTGTCAAATTAGTTTTTTTGCAAACAATTAGCAAAGCGTAATTGGGTTGTATAAAGACTAAACTCAATAAAAGTGTTTCAAACTATTCTAGAGCATCCTAATTGAATGAATGCAAGTATTTTTATTATGATCATATTAGCCTCATGTTTCTCTATTTTCAGTGCATATAAGATATGTCTCAGATGTTTGTTTGGGCTGCATCTTGTCAAATGAAAAGTCCTAATTTTAATTTTTGTAAACAAAATCTTTCAAAATCAGTTATCAAACCTTTTTATGATTATTATTATAAATATTATATAAAGCCAACATAAATATACTAAGTTCCAAACTCAATAAGTATGTATTCTTCTATTCATTTCATCAACGTTCAAACCCAGTTTCACAGCACTGAAGATAAACTTTTAGGAAAGCAGCTTCCTGGGTGACGGTTTTGAGATAATCCAACTGTGTTGTTTATGTGTAGCAGGATAACCAGTATTGTTTGACTTGAACTATCTGATTATATGCCACCATCTGTGTGGCCTGCACCACAGTATGTGCCATTAACTCCCTTGCTAACATGACATCGGCAGCTGTTGCCCAGATTATGCTGGTTAATCTTGTTGACTGATGAATTCAGGCAGTGCGTCGGAATATCAGGGACAGCTCTTGAGTAGTTCTCATATCTTTATGGTTGTTGTTTTTTCCTTTTTTTTTAAAAAAAGTCAATGTTGGTACGTCATTATCTGAACACTTATCTTCAGGTGCAGAGGAAGGGAATCCAGGTGCCAGAAAGTAAAAATCCTTCCACGTTTTTGGATATGCCTGTACTGTACATTTACAACAGCGGTCTGTTGCACGAAGCAGGTTTAATGAAAACCCTGATTTGTTTAACCCTGAAATTCAGGAAACTGAGTTTTCCGTAACACAAAGGTAGGAACTCAACCCAGGGAAAGAGGAGTAACTGTAGCCTGTTGCACGAAGAGGGGTGACTTAAAGCCTCGGTCAGATACCATGGTAGCAGACTCCTTGAGTTTCACACTGTCTCCGCCCACTTTCAGCCACACTTGCCGTTTCATTTCCACATTCATTCATTCAGTCAACGGGTGAGTTTTGGCTGCTGCCGCCTCAAATAAAACATGTGAAAAATAAATCAGAGTCTGTAGGTTACAGACGTGTTCTTTCTATCAGGATTTCATGGAGGAAGATGCTGCATTTCTATGGAGAGTTAAACATTCGGAGATCGTTATCAGACACTGGGTAGAAGTTCTTTTATTTCCAGACAGCTGTCATTTCTGACGTCACAGTTTCACATCACAGTCAATCATCTACATACACAAGCTGATCCGTCCATACATTTATAATATCACTGCCCGTATGTAACAGTTGGAGGTCCTGTCTCTCTGTTTCCGAGAGATAGTTTGTCCTGATTATTTGACCATTAAACTGTCTCTATCTCTGGGTAAATGAACAAGGATAATGTCTGCCATACAGAAAGTTGTGGTTCGATCCCAAATGTGACTTTTTTCATGTTGCTATACACTTTCCTTCAAAGCAGATAGGCTGTTGTTTATTGCCCTGCGTTTTTTCGCAAATAGATTTTTTTTTCTTTAATTGGAGATGTAGGGCATTTGAGAAATGTGACGGATATATTTCATCTTAATGCTGCTGACAAAAGCGCTTCTCCCCTGCGGGATCGCACCCAAGTTAAATAAATAAAATGGCTGCGATAAAAGTACAAAGCTGGATTCGAACACCAGCCCCCCAGGTGAGAGGTAGATGTACAAACCATTCAACCATATAGACATCTACAAAACCATCTGGAATCATACTGATAGCATCTGAGACTGTTGCGTTACCATTAAACGGTTCTACTCTATAACATCTTTGTGATTGTAAAGGACAGCATTTAAACTTAATTGTTCTCCCACGCTGCAATTCTTTTTTCTTTTTTTTTTTAATTGCAGCAGCAGCAGTCCAAATTTGCCATGAGGCTTTAGAAGTCCGTTCCATTCAATGGTGAGCGCAGTCCCGCCTTTGCGTCTACGTTGCCATGGTGACTTGTCAAATCGGTGCTCAATTGATGCTGGCTTTTTATCATGGTAGAGCATGTTTAAAGGAGCCCTATCATGAAAAATGGACCTTTAAGAGCTTTTCAGCATGTTACTGTGTTATTTCCTCATAAAAACTTCATTTAAGTCGTTTTTTTCTTCATTTGTGCATATTTGAGTAATACGTATGAATATTCAGGCCAAGCTGTAGCTTCTTTAACATAACTGACTGACACCGGTATACGCAACGAGGTGGCACCAATCACGAAGCATCAAATACGCCTGCACAGCATCGTAGCAAGACGCCCTCTTTGTTCAACAGAAACTCTTCGAGAATCCTAACCTATACACAGTCTCTGAGGAAGAAAGTAGCAGCCTGCAGGAAGATTTCTTTAGAGACAAACAGCCATTAGCTAACAGACGTTTGATCCAGAGTTCAGGAGAAAAGCTTTTTTTTTTTTTTTTTTAACTTCTAGAGGACGGCAAGTTGGGAAAAATGTGGTTGCGTTCGGGGTGGAAGTTTATTTGTTGTACTGGACAAATTGACTTGCCAGAAGTGGTTGGATTTTATCATCAGGAGCAGAAAAAAACTTCACTCCTGAGTGTGAACTTCACTCCTGACAACTTCATGAATCTCGGGCAGTAAAATGTTTTCTTTTCTCTGGGATTACTTCTGAAACCTGATGCAGTTCCACCATAAAAACGCCTTACAGACAGACCGGTGAGTGAAAAACGTCTCTCAGCTCAGTGCTAAGTATTAGCCCATGATTTATTTGCTTATGCACTTACTTGTCAGGGTCTCTGCAGTACTTCAAACTCCATATCATACTCTGGATCGAGCGCATACAGCTCCATAACAGGCTGGTCCGTTTTATCCCGTTGATCGGAGTCCAATTATCCATCAATGTTTACAAATAACGTCCATGTGAGTGCCGGTGCCGGTGTTAAAAACAATTCTGTGACCCTTCAGAATCAGTGTCTCTTCCGGGGTGATGTCATGAAATGGGCGTAAAACGTGTTGCAATTGGTCGAGAGCTCCGTGGTTCAGGACAGTCAGCCATCTTACTTCCGTGTTGGAAATTAGATGCATCGAAAAACTAATATTTAACACCAAATTAGTTTCTATAGTAACGATGGGAACATATCTAGCTTAGAAATGCCTGTATTTGACTTTTGGAATGTTTGAAAAGCTGATACAGCTCCTTTAAAACCTGGGGTTGAACTACCCTGAGTTGATTAAACCAACTCAAATCAGCTGTTATGGGACTGAAAACTCAGAGTTTCGAATCTCCCAGTAGATCAACTCAGAGTTCAGGGTTACACTCAGAGTTTGTTGAACCTGCTTCGTGCAACGGACCCCAGGTCTTTTCACTAATGAGCTCATCTACCTGCAGAGGAGCTGTGCTAATTAAATTCAGATGCTTTAGTGGCTGGTTGGAACAACTGCTGGGCAGGATTTTTACTTTCTGGACCAGGGATTTCTAACTATGTTCAGGTTTTCCCCAAGGTTCTGCTCTGGGCCTGATGCTATTTGACTTATATGTTTTCTCTGGGTCACCTGATAAGAACTTTTGAAGGTGTCACTGTTTCCTGGGTGAAATCATATTCAGTCATGCTTTTGTTTTGTTGTTTTAACCTAATGACTTCTCCAAATGATCTTTCCTGTTAACCTGCACAAAGTCCATCAACAACTGGAAGAACAATAACTTTCTTATACTAAATGCCGATAAAACCGAGGTCTTTGTCTCCATCTGCCCTGGATAACTTTCCAAGTATAATAGAGAAACTTGATTTTTTTTTTTATTTTTTTTTATCTTCTGCAGTAAAACAAACTGCGTAATCTTGGTGTTTTTACTCAGGATTTAAACCAGCAAGTTCATAATTTGATTTGTGCCTGTTTTTATCAGCTGAGAAATATTGCTAAGTTATGACCAGTTGTTATTTTACTGGAGTTGGAAATGAACAGTCTCTTCTTTATTTCCCCCCATTCAGATTGTTGTAATTCTCTTTTTATAAGTCTGAGTACTTCATCTTTTAACCACCTGCAGGTGGTTCAAATTGCAGCTGCCAGACTTTTGACCTAAACACATAGAGAAGCTCACATCAATCTAGTCTTCCTTACATTAACTATCTATCAGATCTAGACTTCCATTTAAAACCTTAGTTCTTGCTTACAGAGCTATGCATGGCCAATCCCCTGTTTACATCACAACTCTGCTGCAACCTAAACCTGGCAGCAGGGCTCTGAGATCCTCTGATCACAGTGTGCTGGTTGTCCCCCGATCGAGACTGAGAATGAAAGGTTTGTTTCATGTTGTTGCCCCGAAACTCAGGAACTCTCTTCCATTGAATTTAAGATACTGTATGTGTTCTGTGGACACAGAACAGCTTAAAATCTGTTCATTTAAACTGGCCTTTTTTGTATGATTTTCATTCTTGTTCTGAATGGCACCCTTATTCCTAGCCCCCAGATTCCACATTTTAATGCCGACAGCAGTTCCACATCATCCACTCCGACACCAATGCTCCGCTCCGGTCCGCTCAGACAAAATTACTGACCAACGCTATTTTCTGGTCTGCTATAGTACGGCCGGACCAAGTGGCACAATTTAGAGCATGCCAAACAGGAAAGAGAGCACGAACAATTTCTGGATTTTCAAATGAAATTAGCCCATTCAGATGGTTTAGGCTCACCCACTGTTGATGGAAAACGATGTTGACTTTAAGGCCATGTCCCCACGACTCCAAAACCAGTTCAGGTGCGAAGACAGTGGGGAAAAACCAAAAAAAGGCTTCACCATCTCCAAAAAAATGCGTAGTGCATTCTACAAGGCTTGTTTTTTTTTTTAGGCTTTTTGCCTAAATTTTTTGTTTCTGCCTTGCCCTTAAGATCTTACCCTGGACTGACCTAACCTTTCCTGCCCAGCTTGCTCAAGCAAGATTCAGCAGTTTCTTTGTTTTTTTTCTGCCAACATCTCATCCTATTAGTTTTCATGACTTCCCTCCCCAGATTATTGGGTTTCTCCCCATTTCTGTTCAAATAAACCCTAGAATTTATTTCATTCCCACTTTGGTTCTCTTCAAGTCCAGGTTTCCTGCTCCTGGCAAATATATTTCAAGTTTTGTTTTCCTTCATTTATTCTGCTCATAATATTGTTTTATTCATCGGTGACATGTGACCTCGATAAGTACTAAATAATTTTTTTTGTTGTTGTTGTTTGCATTTAATTCTACAGTTCAATACTTGGACTGACAAGAATCCAAATCCACATTTCCTTGTATATCTATTGATCGGCCATTTCACACTAACTTCTGCCTTAATATGGCCGCCCCATCAAACACTTTGATCCCATGAAAACAAATGCATTTATTTATTTATTTATTTATTACTATGATTGCTCAGAAAATATTATGAAAACATTTCGAATATGAACTTTGTCCCATCATCTTTTGCAAACACTTTCTTTTTCTGCTTTTTTTGGTGAGCATCTGTCTCTTGTTGAATCTTTCCAAAAATAACTAAATAAGAAGAAACAAAGAGGGGAATAAAGGCCAAGCCCAGGTCTCTGCAGACAGGCCCAGTGAAACACATTTCTAGAGGCTCATTAGACATGTTCAACTAACTACTTTTGTATTAATGTGCTGTTGAAATCATCTGCTCAGTCTTTAAGAAAACTGAACACTAAGAATAGGACTTGCAGGCCTCCACCTTTCTTGCGCCTGCTGTACCTTGCCTCTTTCTCAGAAGAACTGTCCTCATAAATCACCTTTAGTGCCTTTCTTCTCTCTCAGTTCTCTTCATAAACAATTGTTAAATCTAGGACAGAGCCTTGCAGAGAGTTTACATAAGGGCTGCAGCACTGCAGACAGACAAACTGTTTAGCTTTCAAGTAAGGCCGTTCATAGTTTCTTATCATCTTGTCATTGTTTATTTTACCTTTTTAAAAGAAAAAAAAAAGCAATACATTTTTCTCTGATGATTATCTCACAATGATTTATAGATAAATCAATTCAGTCATACTGGATGAGAAACACTGGATGAAATAAAAGGAAACCCAAGTTGGGTTTCTCTGTATTCTTACACATTCTTGTTGGTTTTCAAGTGCTATCTTTGATATTTTCGCATGCTTCTCCTGGGTTTTGAGGCCAACTGAACAGTGTGGACCGAACGCTGGACAGGAGGAGTCACCAGTAACCCAAATATTATTTCACAGAAATCCAATATGTGGGTACAAGTATAACAGCTAATAAGTTTGCCCCTGTCCTTGCTGTGCACCACCCAAGGAGTAACAGCCTCTAGCACGCGAAATCCCACCCTCCATCTGGGTGATCTAACAGCGCAGACTACTTTTCAGGCCAGGGTCTCGAACCTGGGTCCAATAAGTCACTCAATAACTCGCTGACACTTTTTTCATTTGTCCACTTTCCTCTTTTAGAATACAAGCACAGCATAGCTGCAGTAATTCAGAGTGGGGCGCTGAGCGTGAGTCGAACACTACACTAGGTGTGTCCAGATTAGCGTGGGCTGCGGCCTGGCGCCTCCATTGTTTTTCATTGTTATTTCAGAACTTTAAAAGAAAACATGCAGGATGGTTTCCACAGGCTGAAACATCAGGGAGGGTCGTGTGAGCTCTGATGCAGAGGTCAGGCTTGAAGTCATGTGGTCCCAGACTTCCAGGAGAAGTTTTTACAAAGGCCACACAAAGATGTCCACACTGCTTTCTGCTGCATCATAGGCCTTTGCCAGCCATAATTACAGCATCAGTGTGTTTAAAAGCAGTCTTACGGGAATCTTAGGGCCCCATTACTGAATCAAGACTGTGCACTAGCAACCGTGGAGCCATAAAACACTCATCTATGACCAGCAGTAAAAGAAGCAGCAGGGCAAAAGAAAAAAAAAAAACAAGCCCCCTGACAACATCATATTTAGTGCAATAATAATCACACCCTCTTTTTGCTTTTATTGCATGTAAGCATGATTGATTCACTGCCTTGGGGGAAGGACACATGGAAATATACCTGTCACAGTGTTTATAACTATGACAGCATAATTTCCACAGATTATCCTTGCTCATACAATGATACATGCATGTTTTTGTTGGGAATTATGGGAAGTAAAAAGTGTTGTGAGGTATCAGTGGCAACAAGTATATTTTTATAGGGAGACATGCAACACTTCCTGAAAATTAGGGTTGTGTTCAGAAAATAATCTGAGCAGGTCAAATGTTTAATCTTAGGAATAAAGAAACTCTCAATGCCTGCCATTTATTTCTAATGTGACAGCTGCAGATTAAAGGTCGTATAAACCATGTTTCTTTGAATGATTTCTTTTTGCAATATTCAATAAAATTGAGTTAATTGCCCCCAGTTTCTTCTTCTCATTGCATTTTTTTGTCTATTGCTCTTCAATCACTTTTACTATGGTAGTAAGAGTTATTGACAGGCAATAGTCAACGGCAAAGGCGAGAGCTTCCGGCGACGCACTCTCATCTGATGTTCACAGTAGGTAGCTAACAACCATTGCAACAAAAATGTCTTTCACACAAACTTGATTTGACAATGTTTATATTAGGTTCACAGGTGCATTTAGTCTCTAAATAGATACTTGGAAATTATTAGCAAAACAAAGTTTGTGGAATTTATTATCTGCCATAAATACCTTTTCATATGGTTTACATGGAGCCTAATATTGATTAGAATTGGTTAAGAAGCCCAAACCAAATAAAAATGCTACATAAAAACACCTCAATCAGAATAAACAGGCCAAAAATGAATTCAATTTCATTTAGTTTCTCAGTAGGCAGAAAATTCCATTTCCCAAACTTAAAAGTAATGTTTTGCCATGTAAACAGTGAAACATTATCAGGCTGCAACTAGTGTGCTTTATAGATGATAGACTGCCAAAATGAATCATGTAATGTTTTCATAGATCTGTACATGTCACATATAAGACGGCAGTTCTGATTAAATGTAGTCTCACATGTAAACATTAGATCAGAATAGATCACATCACCCGTAAAAAGTTGACCTGAGATCTTTAATCAGATTGATGTTAATTACAATGATAAAAGTCTGTGAACGTGGCTATTGTAATGATAATTTTGTATTAGTTTTAACAGCTGCAGGGTAAAATGGACTTGAAAATAAATCACAGCCAAATATAAAAACTCATTAATGGGTTATTTTTTTGTTTGTTTGTTTTTTCCCCATCAACATCTACTGTAAATCCATGTAGTTTCCTTCACTAGTGTGGTGCAAAGAATCTATTCCAATGAAACTGCACAGCTTATTTTGTAGGATTACTGTAATACAGCTGCACAGGTTTGGATCAGCTGACAGTTTACATCACTCACAGAGGATATCATTTGGAAAAGAAGGGATGCTTTTCACAACTGATTTAGATCCAAAAAGATGATCTGTTTCACCAAGCTTATACAGTATGTTAAGATTGCCACATTAAAATGTTAGGAGAACAATCTTCATAAAGTTAAAAACTCTGAATCGGGTTCAGCAAACATCAATAACTCAATATTGTTTCTAGTACAAACATCTGGATGTCAGCATGTAGGTAGACAAATTTACAAGCAGAAGTCCCGGAGTCAGCGAAACAGCGATTTGAAAACAAGGAAAAAGAAATAAGCCATACAAACACATAAAATAACAACAGCTCACAACCACTTCTGAGGGGCGGGCCATATAGTGCGTGGTAGGAGGGAGGGGCCGGTTGGGAGGACATGCCCCCTACGCGACCCCACTCCCGGCATGACTTGGCACTGCCCCTTAGTTTTAACTGCAAACAACACACATCTTACACACACAGTCATGAGCGGGGGGTGGGGGGGGGACAGGGTCCTTTCATACCCCGGTCTCCCGGGCGCTACTGGGGGGAGGGGGGCAGTGGCTACTTCACGCGCCAGTGGTTAAGGCTGGCTGCGTTGCGGGGGATCTGCTGGCCTGGGGGATGCCTGGCCTGCTGCGTCCGGGGGTGGGGGATGGGGGGGGTGGGGGGGGGGGACGTGTTGGGGGCTTGGAACTCGCGGCTCCTTTCCCGGCCCGAGCTACCACTCAGGAGGCACGAGGGCATGGGCAAGAGAGAGGTGGGTATGTGAGAATAATGAATGAGAGTGTGAAAGAGGAAATGTGGGAGGGAGGAACTTGGGCTGGAAGAGGGAGGAGATGTGGGTCAGTGGTTGGAGGAAAGGGGGGATGGAGGAAGGAGTGGCATGCTCGTGAGTGTCTAGTAGGGATGGTCGTGAGGGGCTGAAGGAAGGAAGGGCGGGAGTGTGATAGGTCAGAGGGATGGGCGGGGCTGGACATGTAAGGGGGGGACTGTATGGGGTATTGGGGGTATAGGGAGGTGGGGGCGTATGTGTGGGGGGGGGGGGGAGGGGTTGGTGCAGTTATGTGGGGGGAGTGCATGTGTGTGTTAGAGGGTATGAGGAGGTGGGGGTAGGTGTGGACGGTAGAGGGAGGAGAGTGTTGGGGGTGGAGAGAGGAGTGAGTGTGGGTATGTAAGGTCGGAGAGCGGAGTGGGTGGGTGTATGCGTGTGTGGGGGGGGTACACGGAGCTGTTGGGTAGGGCTGGGCGGTGTGGGCGGAGGTTCGTATCTCGGTATTCGTGCCGGGCATCTTGGTGTCGGTGCGGTGCGGTGTGGCTGCGGGTTGGTTGGGGGCCGGGCGCTTTGGTGGGGGGTGCGGTTTTGTTTGTGGCTTCCGGGGCTTTTTGTGCGGGGCGGGCGCAGGGGGGATCTGTATCTTGTATGTGGTTGCTCTTGCGGTATTGATGTCTTGGGTGCCTGTGTCTCGATGTGGGGGCGGTGACGGTATATCTTTCAGCCCTAGTGTTGGGGTAGGTGTGTGGGGAGTGTGTGTGTGAGCGTGGTGGCGGGGTAGGGGGTGGTAGAGGTGGTGGCGCCCTGGTGTCAGGTGTATGGGGCAGGGACTTTGGGGTGGGGGCTGGCCTGCCCTGGGGGGCGTCGTCTGGGGGGTCCGGTCCTCCTGGGTTTCGGTTGGGCCGCCCGGGTCCGGGGGGGGGGGTGGCTGCTCCTGGGTGCTTGGGCCCTGGGCCCGGCGCTGTCTCCGCTCCGGGGGACGCCCGGCGCCCGGTGGGGTCGGCAGCTGCTGGTCTTGGTCCGCTGGGGCCTGGGCCTCCAGACTGCGGGGGGCTCCGGCTGGGGCCGCCTTTTGCCGCCCTTCGGGGGATGCATGTCCGCTCTTTGGGGGGGGGGTAGCTGGGATCTGGGCCTCTGGGTGGCTGCTGGGGGCCTAGGTCGCGAGCCTTGCGGGCTTCCTCCTCCTTGCAGAGACGAGGCTGCATCTGCATGACTGTATCACCACGGAGCACCCTTTATTATGCATGTTGACACTGTGACACTGCTTCCCATTGCGATGACTAGGTTGTACCTCTTCTCTGCGTAGTTCTGCGTGTGTTTGTATGATCTGAGGATATTTAAGCCACCTGCAGGTCCTCCTGTAGGGGATTGCTTGTTTTGTTTTCCAACAGAGACCTTGGTTGTTTAGGGATCGCGGTACAGATGTACCAGTGAACTGTGTAAGTGGATTCATGTTTTCTCTTCTCTCTCTCTTCCTCTTCCTTACTCCTCTCTCTCTGTTTCACTTTCTATCATTACCTCTGTTAACTTTCATTTCTCCCTTGTCAGGCCCAGCAGTATGAAATGGAATGGTGTAATAGACAAATGTTTAAATAAAGAAATAAAATGAATAAAAATGATATCAAATGGAGCCTTATGTTCATAAAGCTCCGCTTGATAAAGCAAAACTGTTCAACAGAATAAAGCAATCAGATTTCCATTCTGCTTGCTTCGATGCTGGACAGGACAAGTAAAAAAAAAAAAAAAGAAAGAAATAAGCCAACAGAACTTGGTGAAGTGCAGGAAGTACTGTTGAGAGAATCTGCTGCTTTACTAACGTGAGCATCAGCTAAAGTGTATACATAATTAAGACGTTGCTCATCATGTAATCTCATTAGAGAAACCACATTAGAGTCAATATGGAAAAGGGCTGTGGCATGGTTTACAGTATCTGGTGGTGCAATTAGTAACTTTTAAACTTGCTTGTGTGAATCATTCCCGCAGCTCAGTCATGCAATGCCAGCAGTCTTTGGTCGCTGTTAGACCTGGATTACTTGATTTTGTTTGGTTCCCTTGGGGTGGAAAGAGGGGATGTTCACACAGTACAAGCATTTTACCACCATAAAAAGTGGGTACAGAGAAAATTAAGGTTTCCTTTCTGTGCCTAAAGGCAAAGCTATTAGAAAAGTATCTTGTTATTTTATCGTTCACAAATTTAAGGTACAGACAAATACACAGAATGAACTTGGATGGACAGCTGCTGCATGCAATGTTGCTTTGGACCACAAAAGTTCCTGTCTGAATCTTTGCTGTGGCCTTTTTGTCACCTTAATACAGTGGTTCTCAGGGGGAGCTCCAGGGGGAACTCAGGGCTATGTTGGGGGGGAATGGTAATTGGACTGTACTTATATAGCGCTTTTCCAGTTGTACTGACCACTCAAAGCACTTTACACTACATCACATTCACCCAGTCACACACACAATCATACAACCCCGATAGGCACATCGGGAGGCAACTTGGGGTTAGTGTCTTGCCCAAGGACACTTCGGCACGTAGTCAAGGGAATCCCCCAACCCTCCTGTTGAAAGACGACTGCTCTTCCACCTGAACTACAGCCGTCCCAAAAGGCACAAAAGCACATTCATCACTAATCAATCAATCAACCAACCAATCAGTCAACTTTATTTGTCCATTGTGCCACAACACAGATGAAATTACAGTCCACTCAAACCCACGGTGCATAAAATATAATAAACTATAAGATAAAATGTAAAATATAAAAAATATAGTGCAAATGCGTGCAAATTTGCTTTGACAGTAGCCATTTCTTTGCCATGTGATTGGATATTTGTGTTAAAAAGCAAATGAATTGATGGACCTGACACACAGATGCAGGCATGAAAAAGTTCCCCTTCCTGCCGACTGCCAGCCACTGCAGCGACTTGTCTGCTAATTCAATCGCACAGAGAAATGCATGTGTGCCCAGGGGAAACAATTTCAGAACATAAATAAATGCCCGGAACAAGGACGCTTCAAGTTTGGACACGGTGTATGATGACATATTCGTGGGACAAATCGTTCAGCCAGTGATAGTGCAGTAATAATGCATTATTACTGCAACACTTCTGGCAGAAAAAGGCAGAACTTTTTCATGCCTGCATCTGTAGCAAAGAGTGGTTTTTATATCAAATGTCTAAGAAAAAAGATCCATGCATCCTATTCACCTCGTCCAAATGAGTCTTGTTTACTCCCTCTTGACGTTCCAATTGCTAACTAAATCCAAGATCTAAAAACCAGGAATTTCTCAAATCCATCTGAATATGCAGCATATTCTAATCATGTATCTTTCAAGTGATGTTCTGCGGTCGGAAAATGTATTAGAGAAGATAAGTGCGTTTGACACTCTTCATGGCTTGAGTATAATGAAAGCTATTCTGTGATTTTCCCAGAACAAAACAGCATGGTGAAGTTGCCATTTATTCACTGTGAAATAATTCAGTCACCATGTCACTCATCTGAGGCAGAGAAATACTAAGTGTGTCTTTGTAAACGACCACATAGAACTGTACTGTATGCAAATGCAGTCCCTTCCATACTGATGTGAGTGGAGACACAGAAGTAGCTTGGCTCCCTGCATGTTATTTTCAAACATAAGGAGGAGCCAGAACTGTTCAAAGAGATTATTCTACATGTTTTTACAGAAAACACAATTATCTATAACAGCGAAAAAGTCAAAATGGATGAAAAAGTAATTCTCAGTGACTGAACCTCACACAGGAGTTCAAACTGACAAGTTAAACATTTAACTTCTATTGTCTTATCTGACACAACATTGCATTTAAATCAAATTATGATGTTATTGCAGACATTATTATTTATTGAAATGTAATATTCTGAGAACTTTACAGAGTTCAATCTTCTGTTCAGTGTTAAAATCATAAAACAGAGCAAGCTAGCCAAGTTCGCTGTCAATATTCATAGCCTGATTCAGAATAAACATGCCCTTAACACAAGCATATTAAAGTTTTGATTACGGACAAATTCAAACGCCCAATAATGCACTAAAATATCTGACCTTGTGTGATCTTTGGTTCACATAAAAGCATCCCAGAAAAAGCTGTGATCGAGGCGAGAGCCCAAAGAGCCTGAGCCAATAAAACTCCATGGAAGGAGTCCAGCTTTTCTGGACTATTGTAGAATAAGAAGTGCTTGGCTCATCCAAGCAAAGGCTTGGACTGGTGGTCTGTCCTCAGAGTCTTGACTGGATGCCATGAGAGCAGGCCGCAGCAGAAAAACAGGTCAATACAGACTGTTAATGCCACAACTGGATGGTTTGTGGTCTGACCATTTGGGCAACGGAACAAAATAACATTTTACTGGGGTCCATAAACCTCTCGTGGATGTTAGAATGGATCCTCCATAAATCCTAAAGTGTTAAAAGCACATGTTAAAGTTAAAGCTACAAGAATGACAAAATGTACAGAGCAGTAATGTTTCAAAAGGAGTGTGTTGTTCATGCAAGTGTGTACCACTGGTGTTGTAAAACCAATATAGGAAGTCTGTAAAGATCGATAGCTGGGGTATGATACAGTAATCACTCAGGGATGAGGCAGTGCGCCAGAATGCAGTTTGAATAAACACAAGAACAAATTTAGGATAAAATCATTGCCTGGAATTTCTTAACCCTTCAATTAGTTATCTCAACTATCCATTTATTTGTGATACTTAAACCCAAACTTGAATAAAAACCCATTAATTGTTGCCAAAAAAATCTGTTGAGGTCTGTACCTTCTAATATATCTAACATTTTTTGTTATTTTGTGTCTGTGGGGGCATAACCACTTACCGCATTGTTAGCCACTGCTCCGTCTCATATTTGATGTCACCGCTCTTCATATTTTCTGAGGGAATTTCACCATTTGTAATGCAGGATTCATACAGCTGCAGTTAAATGTGACATCTTGTTAAGAAGTCTGTGAAATGAAATGAACATTTTTAATAATTAGACGGTGGTGAAAGATGTTATGTATGATTTGCTGTCTGAAGAGAAATACTGGAGGATTTTCTTTTCTGCAAAGAAGCGACTTGAAGAACATGAAGTGAGGAATTAATCAAACAGCTGGATGCACTGATGACATTCGTGACAGGAAATGTGTGTCCATGTGTGACGAGCTGCGAGTGTGGAGTTATTGCAGGGATAAAGGCTGTCAACCTGAATGTCATGGCTTCACACTGCATGCTCCACCGCCAAGCACTCGCATCCAGAGCTTTGAAACTGGAGCTTGCTTCATTTTAAAAACAGTAACCATAATAAGCCTTATATTAGAAGACATAAACAGTAACATTTATGTACCCCCAAATCAGGAAAAAAAAGTTGAGACTGTATGGAAAAATACTAATAAAACAAGAAAAAAGAAAAGGAAAGCAAGTCTTTCATTTACTTTGACTTTTACTTCAATGCAGACAGTATGAACCCAAATATATTTCTTTATTTTTATCACACTACTCTAAAACGCCAGCGTATTTTTCTACATCACACTGCCATCAAATAAATGTGCATAAACTTTGCCAAGGGGAAATGAACAGTGCTGTCTGAAAGGTTGGAGATCATTGGTGCCCAGCTTTGGCTTGTGTTCAAGGCCTTTATGTACTGAGATTTCTACAGATTCCTTAAGTCATTTAATAATATTCCTTTCTTTGACGAACATTGCTTAAAAATCTTTCAGGGATTTCCTGACATTTGTTGACAAACTGGAGATCTTCCATCCATCTTTTCTCCTCATGGACTCGTTGATATTGCTTTTGTACCAGTTCATTTGCACAATTAGTTCTATAGATTATCTGTTTAAACAATCATCATTTTTCAGTCTAATTATTGGCCCAAAATGGCTTTGGTCCTAATTACTTGGAAAATGCAAAAATTCAAGTGAACAATTGATTATAAATGTTTTCCCCTGAGTTATTAGAAGGAGTTCCTGGTGCCAAAACTTAATGTTGATTTCTTTAAGCAGATTGTTGAAAAGCTACAGATTCCTGGAAATGTAGTTATCTGAACTGAAAATGAGTAAAGTTTGTAGGGGAACTATGGTTCCTATGCTTTGTGTTGTTGTTGTTTTGTTTTGTTTTTTTTGTAATGTTTAACCAGGTAACACTTCGACTCCAACGCAGAAATTGTGTTGATGTAAAACTTATTGTTTATGCTGTGTTCCATTTGAACTCGGAAGTCAGAAATTCTGAGTTCCGAGTTGTAAGGTTCAACTGGAACGGCCCCTGACATCGGATTTCCGACTCGAGAGTCAGACAATCCTCACCACCTTCACATTCACATTTAAAGATGGCCTGGCTCAAAGTTAGCAGTCAGCTGTCATAGAAGCACTTCTGACTAATTTTTGTTGCATTAATCAGTCGTACACGCAGGGGCGCCGCCAGGAATTTCGGGCCCCATGAAAGACACTCATATTGGGCCCTCCTCCCTCAAAAATTGATGCAAGATTTAAAGCTGTTATAAAGAGTATTATTTACAGTTTCAATGTTTTTGTAGGGCTGTCAAAAAAATTAATCCTGATTAATCACTTTTATCACTTCTAGAACACATTTAGGATTAAAGGTGTCTCACCTGGAATTCTGCATTTATGTTTACTAGACTAGACTACTGAAACCCTGTCCTTAAATGTTTCCCTAAAGTCCTTCAGACGGCGGCAGTTTAGTCCAGAATGCTGCTGATACGTCCTCACAGGCTGACTTCACAACTGTCTTAATGTGAAGCTGAAATCAGGTCTTAATCCTGGACTACTCCCAGATTTCTGGCTTGGTTTTAGCCTTTAAGTTATAAAACAAAAGTTAATGTGTTTTCTAAACATATAGCAGTACTAATTAATAAAAAAAAATCTCTTGTTTGACTACAGGACTAATTTAGGATAAATTTTTTGACAGCCCTGATTTTTTGTTGTTCCAAATTTCAATAAAGGAAAACTATCCTAACACGAAAGAGTTGGTCATCTGACTGAGAGGACAAGTTCTCAAAAACTTCTCCTTCAACATCTCTCTCATCACTTTTTCTGCCCATGTACCTCTCTTTTTATTCATTCTCATCACTTGCACTGTCAGTCTTTCCCTTCTTCCTCCATTTCTATACTTCTTTCTGGCCAAACCTGAGAGGGCCCTGAGAAATGTAAGCCAAGAATGTAACAGTTGTTACATTTATATAAATTACATCATCTAATGACATCAATTATCAACAGTTCAGTGTAACCTCACAGCTAGATTGAAAACAGGTATTTATGTTGCAGCTCAAGCTGCTCAAATAAATTAACCGTCTTGAGAATAATCAAGATTTAAAGATGTCTTGATGGCTGTAATTCAACCTGAATGTAAAAATCTAACTGAACTATTTAAATCGTGACTTTGATTTTAATACAGACTGCTGGTGGCTACTTAGTGTTTTCATTTAATTGTCCAGTTTCCTGTACAAACAACTACAGGGCGTTTTTATTTTATAGAGATCATTATGGGTTTTTTGTTGTTGTTTTTTTTTTTTTTTTAAAGTGTTTCAATTTTTATTTTAAAAAAATGCTTCACTCTTATTTTTGGAATGGTAAAATGAGACAAATTCTCACAGCAGACTCTGCAATGATGCTAACTGGTCTCAGTGTTGCTTACCTTCTTCACTGGGACAGGAAGGGGGGTGGGGGTTGAAGAGAAGGGGCTGCTGCTGGCGGATCATCTGCTTACATATGATTATGGAGGGACAAGGAGTTATTTAATATAAGTATCTTGCAAAACAATTAATAGCACTCAAGTGATGTTGTGAGAACTATGTTTTGCCTGGTCTGGTTATGTAAATGTAAATTTTCAGCTCTATGAGTTTTCTGGCTTATTTGCTTCTGTGTTAGTTACAGACACACAACAGGCTCATTACAAATGCTGGAGAGTCCTGGTCTAATTTTTCTTAGAAAGAAAGAAAGAGGGAAAATCACTTTCTGTTTAAGACGCACTACCCAGCATCATCAATCATGTGATCCCACTTCCACCTTAAGGAGGATTAACTAAGTTGTAATCGTCTGCAGATAGCTAGGTTATTTCACTCAACAGGATCATTTGAACAACTCAGGCAACAAACATTTCTTTAAAATCTGGCTCATACTTCGTTCGTCTCGTCTCTTTCTCCTTTCTTTCTGTTCTCATTTGAAAAATCATACTTTGATTTCTTGGGGCGCTGTATTCTTAGTCCGCGGATGGATTTTTTTCACACTGCTGCTTATTTACACATTTTCTTGGTCAGTCATTTCATTCACTGTCACTCTGTCAAATGACGTGCATGCAGCAATAAAGGCCCGATACCAGCAAACCGCTGCTGACAGGCAGGGAACTAATGCGCCGAGGCAGTTCCTGAGGACCAAACCATTTCTTGCACTTTCACGGGAGTGGATTGGTCAATATTCATGCTTTGTTTTGCCGTTTACTGCTGAAAAACCAGGGAAAACACGAAGGTTATTTATTCTACTATTGCATTTTCTTGTTCTATTTTAAATGTATATAAACATGTTATTTGAAATGAAGGTTTAATAATTTCCACATCTTTTGGGGCCCCCCATAGTCATGG